>OY997268.1:486492406-487092406 GCA_963921465.1 Triticum timopheevii | reverse complement strand
GATTATGCTTCACATGATAGTTATTTTGTTGAGTTTGCTTCCACTATTATTGATGAGAATAAATTTGCTTATGTGGAGAGTAGTAAAATTTCTATGCAAGTAGATCATGAAAAGAATGCTTTATGTGATGGTTATATTGTTGATTTCATTCATGATGCTACTGAAAATTATTATGAGGGAGGAATATATGCTTGTAGGAATTGCAATAATATCAAGTTTCCTCTCTATGTGCTTAAAATCTTGAAGTTATGCTTGTTTTGCTTTCCTATGCTAGTTGATTCTTGTTCCCATAAGTTGTTTGCTCACAAAATCCCTATGCATAGGAAGTGGGTTAGACTTAAATGTGCTAGTCATATTCTTCATGATGCTCTCTTTATGTTTCAATTCTTATCTTTTATGTGAGCATCATTGAAATCATCATGCCTAGCTAGGGGCGTTAAACGATAGTGCTTGTTGGGAGGCAACCCCAACTTTATTTTTGTTCTTTTCTTTTTGCTCCTGTTTAGTAATAAATAATTCATCTAGCCTCTGTTTAGATATGGTTTTATTGTTTTAATTAGTGTTTGTGCCAAGTAGAACCTTTGGGAAGACTTGGGTGAAGTCTATGTGATCTTGCTGTAAAAAACAAAAACTTTTGCGCTCACGAGATTAGATGCCATTTTTTTACTGAAGAGTGCTTTTAGGTTTATTCTTTTTGCAGATGATTAATAGACAAATTCCTCAGGTCCACCAATTTATTTCAGAATTTTTGGAGTTACAGAAGTATTCGAATGATACAGATTACTACAGACTGTTCTGTTTTCGACAGATTCTGTTTTCTATGTGTTGTTTGCTTATTTTGATGAATCTATGAGTAGTATCGGAGGGTATGAACCATAGAGAAGTGGTGATTTATTTTCTTATACTCATGGAGCTTACGAGTTTTCTGTTAAGTTTTGTGTTGTGAAGTTTTCAAGTTTTGGGTAAAGATTCGATGGACTATGAAATAAGGAGTGGCAACAGCCTAAGCTTGGGGATGCCCCGGAAGGCATCCCCTCTTTCATCTTCGTTCATCGGTAACTTTACTTGGAGCTATATTTTTATTCACCACATGATATGTGTTTTTCTCGGAGCGTCATTTTCTTTTGTTAGTATTTTCTTGCTGTTATTTATAATAATTTTTTGCATCTATATTTTCAATAAAAATGTCAAGGATAGCCTTTACCATGCTTATTTTGCAAGTATACTTGTTGCTGTTTGAAAACAGAAAGTTTATCAATGTTGCAAAAATTCCCTAGAAAAGTCAGAATATGATAAATTGTTTGCAAAATAAGCTCTGATAAATTTTCTACAGTGTAGTATTTTTATAATAATTTTTGGAGTTTGGGAAGTATGATGAATCTTGCATTCTTTACAGACTGTACTGTTTTGGCAGATTGCTGTTATGTTTGCATATGTTTGCTTGTTTAATGATTCTATTTGAGGATAGGAGTATTAAATATGTAGAGGCATTTAGTATGCAATGTTGAATAATTAGTGATTTGTTACAGTAGAGAATGATAATGTTATTGCGTTGATTTATACTAACTTATCTCACGAGTTCTTGTTGAGTTTTGTGTGGATGAAGTTTTTAAGATGTAGGGAAGCCGTGAATAAAAGGAATTAAGGAGACACAAAAGCACAAGCTTGGAGATTCCCAAGGCACCCAAATATAATATTTCAAGAAGTCTCAAGCATACAAGCTTGGGGATGCCCCGGTAGGCATCCCACCTTTCTTCTTCAACAATTATCGCTTAGTATCGGTTGAACCTAAGTTTTTGCTTCTTCACATGATGTGTGCTACCCTTGAAATGTCATTTTGTTTTGTTTTGCTTGCTGTTTTAATAAAATATCAAGATCTAAAATTCTTAAATGTTAGAGAGTCTTCACATAGTTGCATAATTATTCGACTACTCATTGATCTTCACTTATATCTTTCAGAGTAGTTTGTCGTTTGCTCTAGTGCTTCACTTATATCTTTTTAGAGCACGGTGGTGGTTTTATTTTGTAGAAATTATTGATCTCTCATGCTTCAATTATATTATTTTGAGAGTATTTTAGAATAGCATGGTAATTTGCTTTGGTTATGAAAACTTTCATATAAAGTGCATTGATTACTATGATAAATTTGATACTTGATTATTGTTTTGAGATATAAAGGTGGTAATGTTAGATTCATGCTAGTTGGATAATTATGAAATTGAGAAATACTTGTGTTAAAGTTGGCAAGCCCCATAGCATGCACCTATGGTGAACGTTGTGTGACAAATTTGAAGCATGGGGTGTTCTTTGATTGCCTTCCTTATGAGTGGAGGTCGGGATCACGCGATGGTTAACTCCTACCAACCCTTCCCCTAGGAGCATGCGTAGTAGTACTTTCCTTCGAGGGCTAACAAACTTTTGCAATAAGTGTATGAGTTCTTTATAACTAATGTGAGTCCATGGATTATACGCACTCTTTCCCTTTCGCAATTTGCTAGCCTCTACGGTACCGTACATTGCCCTTTCTAACCTTGAGAGTTGGTGCAAACTGCACCGGTGCATCCAAACCCCGTGATACGATACGCTTTGTCACACATAAACCTCCTTATATCTTCCTCAAAATAGCCACCATACCTACCTATTATGGCATTTCCATAGCCATTCCAAGATATATTGCCATGCAACTTTCCACCGTTCCATTTATTATGACACACTCCATCATTGTCATATTGCTTTGCATGATCATGTAGTTGACATCGTATTTGTGGCAAAGCCACCTTTATAATTCTTTCATACATGTCACTCTTGATTCATTGCATATCCCGGTACACCGCCGGAGGCATACATAGAGTCATATTTTGTCCTAAGTAATGAGTTGTAATTCTTTAGTTGTAAATAAATAAAAGTGTGATGATCTTCATTATTAGAGCATTGTCCCAAGGAAAGGATGATGGAGACTATGGTTCCCCCACAAGTTGGGATGAGACTCTAGACTTTATGAAAAATAAAAGAGGCCAAAGAAGCCCAAATAAAAAAAGAGGCCAAAGAAGCCCACCAAAATAAAAAATAAAAAAATGAGAGAAAAAGAGAGAAGGGACAATGTTACTATCCTTTTTCCACACTTGTGCTTAGTAGCACCATGATATTCACGATAGAGAGTCTCCTATGTTGTCACTTTCATATACTAGTGGGAATTTTTCATTATAGAACTTGGCTTGTATATTTCAATGATGGGCTTCCTCAAAATACCCTAGGTCTTCATGAGCAAGCAAGTTGGATGCACACCCACTTAGTTTCTTTTGTTGAGCTTTCATACATTTATAGCTCTAGTGCATCTGTTGCATGGCAATCCCTACTCCTCGCATTGACATCAATTGATGGGCATCTCCATAGCCCGTTGATTAGCCTCGTCAATGTGAGACTTTCTCCTTTTTTGTCTTCTCCACACAACCTCCATCATCATATTCTATTCCAACCATAGTGCTATATCCATGGCTTACGCTCATGTATTGCGTGAGGGTTGAAAAAGCTGAAGCGCGTTAAAAAGTATGAACCAATTGCTTGGCTGAAACTGGGGTTGTGCATGATGGGAGTATTTTGTGTGACGAAAATGAAGCATGGCCTAACTATATGATTTTGTAGGGATAAGCTTTCTTTGGCTATGTTATTTTGATAAGACGTGATTGCTTTGTTAGTATGCTTGAAGTATTACTATTTTTATGTCAATATTAAACTTTTATCTTGAATCATTTGGATCTGAACATTCATGCCACAATAAAGAAAATTACATTGAGAATTATGCTAGGTAGCATTCCACATCAAAAATTCTGTTTTTATCATTTACCTACTCGAGGTCGAGCAGGAATTAAGCTTGGCGATGCTTGATACGTCTCCAGCGTATCTATATTTTTTTATTGTTCCATGCTATTATATTATCTGTTTTGGATGTTTAATGGGCTTTACTATTTACTTTTATATTATTTTTGGGACTAACCTATTAATCGGAGGCCCAGTCCAAATTGCTGTTTTTTTGCCTATTTCAGTGTTTCGCAGAAAAGGAATATCAAACGGAGTCCAAACGGAGTGAAAACTTTGGGAGAGTTATTTTTGGAACAAGCGCAACGAGGTGGCCACGAGGGTCCAGGGCGCGCCCCCACCCTCGTGGGCCCCTCGTGGCTCCCCTGACCGACTTGTTTCGCCTATATATACTCATATACCCCCAAAACATCCAGGAGCACCATAGATCGGGAGTTCCGCCGCCGCAAGCCTCTATAGCCACCAAAAACCAATCGGGGCCCTGTTTCGGCACCCTGCCGGAGGGGGGATCCCTTACCGGTGGCCATCTTCATCATCCTGGTGCTCTCCATGACGAGGACGGAGTAGTTCACCCTCAGGGCTGAGGGTATGTACCAGTAGCTATGTGTTTGATCTCTCTCTCTCTCTCATGTTCTTGATTTGGCACGATCTTGATGTATCGCGAGCTTTGCTATTATAGTTGGATCTTATGATGTTTCTCCCCCCTACTCTCTTGTAATGGATTGAGTTTTCCCTTTGAAGTTATCTCATCGGGTTGAGTCTTTAAGGATTTGAAAACACTTGATGTATGTCTTGCATGTACTTATCTGTGGTGACAATGGGATATTCACGTGATCTACTTGATGTATGTTTTGGTGATCAACTTGCGGGTTCAGTGACCTTGTGAACTTGTGCATAGGGGTTGGCACACGTTTTCGTCTTAACTCTTCGGTAGAAACTTTGGGGCACACTTTGAAGTACTTTGTGTTGGTTGAATAGATGAATCTCAGATTGTGTGTTGCATATCCTATAATCATGCCCACGGATACTTGAGGTGACACTGGAGTATCTAGGTGACATTAGGGTTTTGGTTGATTTGTGTCTTTAAGGTGTTATTCTAGTACGAACTCTATGATAGATCGAACGGAAAGTATAGCTTCGTGTTGTTTTACTACGGACTCTTGAATAGATCGATCAGAAAGGATAACTTTGAGGTGGTTTCGTACCCTACAATAATATCTTCGTTTGTTCTCCGCTATTAGTGACTTTGGAGTGACTCTTTGTTGCATGTTGAGGGATAGTTATATGATCCAGTTATGTTATTATTGTTGAGAGAACTTGCACTAGTGAAAGTACGAACCTTAGGCCTTGTTGTTGGGGAACGTAGTAATTTCAAAAAAAAATCGTACGCACACGCAAGATCATGGTGATGCATAGCAACGAGAGGGAGAGTGTATCTTCATACCCTTGAAGATCGCTAAGCGGAAGCGTTTATCAACACGGTTGATGTAGTCGTACGTCTTCACGATCCGACCGATCCCAGTACCGAACGCACGGCACCTCCGAGTTTTGCACACGTTCAGCTCGATGACGTCCTCGCCTTCTCGATCTAGCAAGACGGGCAAAGTAGTAGATGAGTTCTGGCAGCACGACGGCGTGGTGACGGTGTTGGTGAAGAACAATCTCCGCAGGGCTTCACCTAAGCACTACGGAGACTATGACGGAGGATAAACTAGAGGGGACGGGGTTGCCAGCACACGGCTTGGTGTTTCTTGATGTGTCTTTGGTGCTAGCCCCGCCCCTCTATTTATATGTTGAGCCTTAGGGTCGAAACTTAGAGTAAAAGCCTCCACAAAGTCGGTTTCACCCGAAAGGCAAGAGTCCTTCTCGGACTCCAGGGCCAGATGCCAGGGTTCCCGGCGTCTGGACCCAGACGCCAGAGACCCTGGCGTCTGGCCCCTGGACTCCGCAAAACTTCCTTTTGCGATTTCCAAAAACCTTGTGGGCTTTCCCCTTTGGCCCAAATAACGTGTTCTCGTACCCAAACATTTCGGGAAACATCCGGAACCCCTTCCGGTGAATTCCGGAACCCTTTCGGAGATCAAACACTATTATCCCATATATCAAACTTTATCTCTGGACCATTCCGGAGTTCCTCGTCATGTCCATGATCTCATCCGGGACTCCGAACAACATTCGGTCACCAACATACATAACTCATATAATATTATATCGTCAATGAAACGTTAAGCGTGCGGACCCTACGGGTTCGAGAACTATGTAGACATGACCGAGACACGTTTCCGGTCAATAACCAATAGCGGGACCTGGATGCCCATATTGGCTCCCACATATTCTACGGAGATCTTTATCGGTCAAACCGCATAACAACATCGTTGTTCTCTTTGTGAGCGGTATATTACTTGCCCGAGATTCGATCATCGGTATCTCAATACCTAGTTCAATCTCGTTACCGGCAAGTCTCTTTACTCGTTCCATAATACGTCATCCCGCAACTAACTCATTAGTTGCAATGCTTGCAAGGCTTTAAGTGATGTGCATTACTGAGTGGGCCCAGAGATACCTCTCTGACAATCGGAGTGACAAATCCTAATCTCGAAATACGCCAACCCAACAAGTACCTTCGGAGACACCTATAGAGCTCCTTTATAATCACCCAGTTACGTTGTGACGTTTGGTAGCACACAAAGTGTTCCTCCGGTAAACGGGAGTTGCATAATCTCATAGTCATAGGAACATGTATAAGTCATGAAGAAAGCAATAACAACATACTGAACGATCAAGTGCTAAGCTAATGGAATGGGTCAAGTCAATCACATCATTCTCCTAATGATGTGATCCCGTTAATCAAATGACAACTCATGTCTATGGCTAGGAAACTTAACCATCTTTGATTCACGAGCTAGTCAAGTAGAGGCATACTAGTGACACTATATTTGTCTATGTATTCACACATGTATTATGTTTCCGGTTAATACAATTCTAGCATGAATAATAAACATTTATCATGAAATAAGGAAATAAATAACAACTTTATTATTGCCTCTAGGGCATATTTCCTTCAGTCTCCCACTTGCACTAGAGTCAATAATCTAGTTCACATCGCCATGTGATTTAACACCAATATTCATATCTGTATATGATTAACACCCATAGTTCACATCTGTATGTGACCAACACGCGAAGGGTTTACTAGAGTCAATAATCTAGTTCACATCGCTATGTGATTAACACCCAAAGAGTACTAAGGTGTTATCATGTTTTGCTCGTGAGAGAAGCTTAGTCAATGGGTCTGTCACATTCAGAGCCGTATGTATTTTGCAAATATTCAATGTATACAATGCTCTGCATGGAGCTACTCTAGCTAATTGCTCCCACTTTCAATATGTATCCAGATTAAGACTTAGAGTCATCTGGATCAGTGCCAAAACTTGTATCAACGTAACCCTTTACGACGAACCTTTTTTTCACTTCCATAATCGAGAAACATATCCTTATTCCATTAAGGATAATTTTGACCAATGTCCAGTGATCTGTTCCTAGATCACAATTGTACTCCCTTGCCAAACCAGGGCAGAGTATACAATAGGTCTGGTCCATAGCATGGCATACTTTTATAGAACCTATGACTGAGGCATAGGGAATGACTTTCATTCTCTTTCTATTTTCTGCCGTGGTCGGGATTTGAGTCTTACTCAACTTCACACCTTTGCAACACAGGCAAGGACTCTTTCTTTGATTGTTCCATTTTGAACTACTTCAAAATCTTATCAAGGTATGTACTCATTGAAAATCTTATCAAGCGTCTTGATCTATCTCAATAGATCTTGATGCTCAATATGTAAGTAGCTTTACTGAGGTCTTTCTTTTAAAGAACTCCTTTCAAACACTTCTTTATGCTTTCTAGAAAAATTCTACATCATTTCTGATCAACAATATGTCACTCACATATACTTATCAGAAACGCTGTAGTGCTCCCACTCACTTTATTGTAAATACAGGCTTCACTGCAAGTCCGTATAAACTATATGCTTTGATCAACTTATCAAAGCGTATATTCCAACTCTGAGATGCTTGCACCAGTCCATAAATGGATCGCTGGAGCTTGCACACTTTGTTAGCACCTTTTGGATCGACAAAACCTTCTGGTTGCATCATATACAACTCTTCTTCTAGAAATGTAGTTTTTGACATTCATTTGCCAGATTTTATAAAATGTGGCAATTGCTAACATGATTCGGATAGACTTTAAGCATCGATACGAGTGAGAAAAAACTCATCATAGTCAACATCTTGAACTTTGTCAAAAACCCTTTTTGACAAGTCTAGCTTTGTAGATAGTAACACTACTATCAACGTCCGTCTTCCTCTTGAAGATCCATTTATTTTCTATGGCTTGCCGATCATCGGGCAAGTCAATCAAAGTCCACACTTTGTTCTCATACATGGATCCCATCTCAGATTTCATGGCCTTCAAGCCATTTCGCGGAATCTGGGCTCATCATCGCTTCCTCATAGTTCGTAGGTTCATCATGGTCTAGTAACATGACTTCCAGAATAGGATTACCATAGCACACTGGTGCGGACCGTACTCTGGAAGACCTACGAGGTTTTTGTAGTAACTTAATCTGGAGTTTCATGATCATCATCATTAGCTTCCTCACTAATTGGTGTAGGAATCACTGGAACTGATTTCTGTGATGAACTACTTTCCAATTCGGGAGAAGGTACAAATTACCTTATCAAGCTCTACTTTCCTCCCACTCACTTCTTTCGAGATAAACTCCTTCTCTAGAAAGGATCCATTCTTAGCAACGAATATCTTGCCTTCGGATCTGTGATAGAGGGTGTACCCAACAGTTTCCTTTGGGTATTCTATGAAGACACACTTTCCGATTTGGGTTCGAGCTTATCAGGTTGAAACTTTTTCACATAAGCATCGCAACTCCAAACTTTAAGAAATGACAGCTTAGGTTTATTGCTAAACCATAGTTCATACGGTGTCGTCTCAATGGATTTTGATGGTGCCCTATTTAAAGTGAATGCAGCTATCTCTAATGCATAACCCCAAAACGATAGTGGTAAATCGGTAAGATACATCATAGATCACACCATATCCAATAAAGTGTTGTTACGACGTTCGGACACACCATTGCGCTGTGGTGTTCCATATGGCGTGAGCTGTGAAACTATTCCACATTGTTTAAAATGAAGGCCAAACTCGTAGCTCAAATATTCATCTCTACGATCAGACCATAGAAACTTTATTTTCTTGTTACGATGATTTTTCCACTTCACTCTGAAATTCTTTGAACCTTTCAACTATTTCAGACTTATGTTTCATCAAGTAGATATACCCATATCTGCTCAAATCATCTGTGAAAGTCAGAAAATAACGATACACGCCGCGGGCCTTAACACTCATCGGATCGCATACATCGGTATGTATTATTTCCAATAAGTCAGTAGCTCGTTCCATTGTTCCGGAGAACGGAGTTTTTAGTCATCTTGCCCAAAAGGCACGGTTCGCAAGCATCAAATGATTCATAACCAAATAATTCCGAAAATCCATCTTTATGGAGTTTCTTCATGCGCTTTACACCGATATGACCCAAACGGCAGTGCCACAAATAAGTTGCACTATCATTATTAACTTTCCATCTTTTGGCATCAATATTATGAATATGTGTATCACTACGATCGAGATCCAACAAACTATTTTCATTGGGTGTATGACCATCAAAGGTTTTATTCATTTAAACAGAACAACAATTATTCTCTGATTTTAAATGAATAACCATATTGCAATAAACATGATCAAATCATATTCATGCTCAACGCAAACGCCAAATAACATTTATTTAGGTTCAACACTAATCCCGAAAGTATAGGGAGTGTGCGATGATGATCATATCAATCTTGGAACCACTTCCAACACACATCGTCACTTCACCCTCAACTAGTTTCTGTTTATTCTATAACTCCTGTTTCGAGTTACTAATCTTAGCAACCGAACAAGTATCAAATACTCAGGGATTACTATAAACACTAGTAAGGTACACATCAATAACCTGTATATCAAATATACCCTTGTTCAGTTTGCCATCCTTCTTATCCACCAAATATTCAGGGTATTTCCGTTTCCAGTGACTATTTCCTTTGCAGTGTAAGCACTCAGTTTCAGGCTTTGGTTCAGCTTTGGGTTTCTTCGTGGGAGTGACAACTTGCTTGTCATTCTACTTGAAGTTCCCCTTTCTTTCCCTTTGCCCTTTTCTTGAAACTAGTGATCTTGTCAACCATCAACACTGGATGCTCTTTCTTGATTTCTACCTTCGTCGATTTCAACATCACGAAGAGCTCGGGAATCGTTTTCGTCATCCCTTGCATACTATAGTTCATCACAAAGTTCTACTAACTTGGTGATGGTGACTAGAGAACTCTGGCAATCACTATCTTATCTGGAAGATTAACTCCCACTTGATTCAAGCGATTGTAGTACCCAGACAATCTGAGCACATGCTCACTAGTTGAGCGGTTCTCCTCCATCTTTTAGCCATAGAACTTGTTGGGGACTTCATATCTCTCAACTCGGATATTTGCTTGAAATATTAACTTCAACTCCTGGAACATCTCATATGGTCCATGACGTTCAAAACGTCTTTGAAGTCCTGATTCTAAGCCGTTAAGCATGGTGCACTAAACTATCAAGTAGTCATCATATTGAGCTAGCCAAACGTTCATAACGTCTGCATCTGCTCCTGCAATAGGTCTGCCACCTAGTGGTGCATTAAGGACATAATTCTTCTGTGCAGCTATGAGGATAAACCTCAGATCACGGATCCAATCCGCATCATTGCTACTAACATCTTTCAACACAATTTTCTCTAGGAACATATCAAAATAAACATATGAAAGCAACAACGCAAGCTATTGATCTACAACATAATTTGCAAAATACTACCAGGACTAAGTTCATGATAAATTTAAGTTCAATTAATCATATTACTTAAGAACTCCCACTTAGACAGACATCTCTCTAGTCATCTAAGTGATCACATGATCCAAATCAACTAAACCATGTCCGATCATCACTTGAGATGGAGTAGTTTCAATGGTGAACATCACTATGTTGATCACATCTACTATATGATTCACGTTCGACCTTTCGGTCTCCATGTTCTGAGGCCATATCTGTTATATGCTAGACTCGTCAAGTTTAACGTGAGTATTCCGCGTGTGCAACTGTTTTGCACCCGTTGTATTTGAACGTAGAGCCTATCACACCCGATCATCACGTGGTGTCTCAGCACGAAGAACTTTCGCAACGGTGCATACTTAGGGAGAACACTTCTTGATAATTTTTAGTGAGAGATCATCTTAAAATGCTACCGTCAGTCAAAGCAAGATAAGATGCATAAAGGATAAACATCACATGCAATCAATATAAGTGATATGATAAAGCCATCATCATCTTGTGCTTGTGATCTCCATCTCCGAAGCACCGCCGTAATCACCATCGTCACCGGCGCGACACCTTGATCTCCATCGTAGCATCATTGTCGTTACGCCATCTATTGCTTCTACGACTATTGCTACCGCTTAGTCATAAAGTAAAGCAATTACAGGGTGTTTGCATTTCATACAATAAAGCGACAACCATATGGCTCCTGCCAGTTGCCGATAACTTCGGTTACAAAACATGATCATTTCATACAATAGAATATAGCATCACGTCTTGACCATATCACATCACAACATGCCCTGCAAAAACAAGTTAGACGTCCTCTACTTTGTTGTTGCAAATTTTACGTGGCTGCTACAGGCTTAGCAAGAACCGTTCTTACCTACGCATCAAAAAGCACAATGATAGTTCGTCAAGTTAGTGTTGTTTTAACCTTCGCAAGGACCGGGTGTAGCCACACTCGGTTCAACTAAAGTGAGAGAGGCAGACACCCGCCAGTCACCTTTAAGCACGAGTGCTCGTAATGGTGAAACCAGTCTCACGTAAGCATACGCGTAATGTCGGTCCGGGCCGCTTCATCTCACAATACCGCTGACCCAAAGTATGACATGTTGGTAAGCAGTATGACTTGTATCTCCCACAACTCACTTGTGTTCTACTCGTGCATATAACATCAACGCATAAAACCTAGGCTCAGATACCACTGTTGGGGAACGTAGTAATTTCAGAAAAAAAATCCTACGCACACACAAGATCATGGTGATGCATAGCAACGAGAGGGGGAGTGTATCTTCATACCCTTGAAGATCGCTAAGCGGAAGCATTTATCAACGCGGTTGATGTAGTCATACGTCTTCACGATCCGGCCGATCCAAGTACCGAATGCACGGCACCTCCGAGTTCTGCACATGTTCAGCTCGATGACGTCCTCGCCTTCTCGATCCAGCAAGACGGGCGAAGTAGTAGATGAGTTCCGGCAGCACGATGGCATGGTGACGGTGTTGGTGAAGAACAATCTCCGCAGGGCTTCGCCTAAGCACTACGGAGACTATGACGGAGGATAAACTAGAGGGGACGGGGTTGCCGACACACGGCTTGGTGTTTCTTGATGTGTCTTTGGTGCTAGCCCCGCCCCTCTATTTATATGTTGAGCCTTGGGGTCGAAACTTGGAGTAAAAGCCTCCACAAAGTCGGTTTCACCCGAAAGGCAAGAGTCCTTCTCGGACTCTAGGGCCAGACGCCAGGGTTCCTGGCGTCTGGACCCAGATGCCAGGGACCCTGGCGTCTGGCCCCTGGACTCCGCAAAACTTCCTTTTGCGATTTCCAAAAACCTTGCGGGCTTTCCCCTTTGGCCCAAATAACGTGTTCTCGTACCCAAACATTTCGGGAAACATCCGGAACCCCTTCCGGTGAATTCCGGAACCCTTCCGGAGATCAGACACTATTATCCCATATATCAAACTTTATCTCCGGACCATTCCGGAGTTCCTCGTCATGTCCATGATCTCATCCGGGACTCCGAACAACATTCGGTCACCAACATACATAACTCATATAATATTATATCGTCAACGAAACGTTAAGCGTGCAGACCCTACGGGTTCGAGAACTATGTAGACATGACCGAGACACGTTTCCGGTCAATAACCAATAGCGGGACCTGGATGCCCATATTGGCTCCCACATATTCTACGAAGATCTTTATCGGTCAAACCGCATAACAACATACGTTGTTCCCTTTATCATCGGTATGTTACTTGCCCGAGATTCGATCATCGGTATCTCAATACCTAGTTCAATCTCGTTACCGACAAGTCTCTTTACTCGTTCCATAATACATCATCCCGCAACTAACTCATTAGTTGCAGGCTTTAAGTGATGTGCATTACCGAGTGGGCCCAGAGATACCTCTCTGACAATCGGAGTGACAAATCCTAATCTCGAAATACGCCAACCCAACAAGTACCTTCGGAGACACCTGTAGAGCTCCTTTATAATCACCCAGTTACGTTGTGACGTTTGGTAGCACACAAAGTGTTCCTCCGGTAAACGGGAGTTGCATAATCTCATAGTCATAGGAACATGTATAAGTCATGAAGAAAGCAATAACAACATACTGAACGATCAAGTGCTAAGCTAACGGAATGGGTCAAGTCAATCACATCATTCTCCTAATGATATGATCCCGTTAATCAAATGACAACTCATGTCTATGGCTAGGAAACTTAACCATCTTTGATTCATGAGCTAGTCAAGTAGAGGCATACTAGTGACACTATGTTTGTCTATGTATTCACACATGTATTATGTTTCCGGTTAATACAATTCTAGCATGAATAATAAACATTTATCATGAAATAAGGAAATAAATAACAACTTTATTATTGCCTCTAGGGCATATTTCCTTCACTTGTTTCCTAGCATTGCAATACCATTTGTGCTCACTTTTATCATTAGTTACCTTGCTGTTTTTATAATTTCATATTACAAAAACGTATATCTACCATCCATATTGCACTTGTATCACCATCTCTTCGCCGAACTAGGGCACCTATACAATTTACCATTGTATTGGGTGTGTTGGGGACACAAGAGACTCTTTGTTATTTTGTTGCAGGGTTGTTTGAGAGAGACCATCTTCATCCTACGCGTCCCACGATTGATAAACCTTAGGTCATCCACTTGAGGGAAATTTGCTACTGTCCTACAAACCTGTGCACTTGGAGGCCCAACAATGTCTACAAGGAGAAGGTTGCGTAGTAGACATCAGCTGGGGTATTCCCCAACATGACGCTCTTCCGCCATTACTTCATCCTTCGCCTCCAGCCAGGAGCTGCCATCTCTGGCTGTATCACTTGGATCCTAAGGGCTTTGAGCAAGAGCACGTTCTCGGAGGGGGCTAGAAGGAGAAGTGGGATGAATGGCGGGGCCGGTGGTGCTGGATCATGGAGAAGGAGCCACAGCCATTCTGCCAGGTCCGTCAGAAGCCGCCGGTCAGCGGCAAGCACTGGGGCGAGTTCGACGTCAATGACAAGAAGCTCACGGTTGCCACCACTAGAATCCATCGCCTCAAATCAGCCGGGCTCACGCTTGAGATGGTTGGGGCCGACTTCATCCGCCTCTGCATTGCTCCTCTGCACAACAAGGGGAGGCCATCCTGGGACTTCAAGAATGCGGCAGACACCATGAGGCTTTGCCTCAGCCTAAATTACAATTTCACGGTAATGCAGCATGCGTCCCTCTACCAGAAGCTTTTTCAGCGCAAGGTTGACAAGGCCGGCAAGGCCGACAAGACCGGCAAGGCTGACAAGACTAGCAAGCCCGACAATCTGTTTAGGTTGCCGGCGGGGGTGGTCCCATGGAGCAACGACTCCTGCCTGACCTTCATCATTGCTATGATGCCGGTGTTCAGCACCCATGGCCTGGACCCAACCTGGGACGAACCAGAAGCGGTGCTGGTGCCGGGATTCTTCGACAACTTGTTAGAGAAGTTAATCCATGACGAGTTGCTGCTCATCCGCCGATGAGGAAAAAGAGTTTGCTGGGTGGAAGGAGTTTGCCGGGGAGCACAGCGGCGCCGGTGCCGGGGTTCCCCTTGTTGAAGAGGCGGCCGAGGAGGCAACTGATGCGGACGACCCTTCAGCCCCAAAGAAGAAACATGTCCTTCGGCGGGTCAGCTCCGGCGAGCCAGTTTGGCCCGGCAAGGTCACACAGCGGCAAGTGGCCTAGGCGCAACCTGTGCGTCAAACGAGGCGTGCGGCAGCGGTAGCAGCGAAGGAAGCCGCGATAGTGAAGAAAACTGCGGCCGCTGCCTCCTCCTCGGCCAAGCGGCCTAGGAATCCATCTCCTTCTCCCTTCGCGGACACCGTACCAGTGGCCGATTTCGACCTCGAGTCCTTTAGCCCGAAGAGGAAGAGGAGGCCAAAAGGGGAAGATGAGTAAGCATCTTGCCTCTTTACTTATCCCCTGATCTTTTTTGGTTGTTTCATCCTGACTAGATCTCGTCTTGGCTCGTCTTGGCAGCGATTCAGAGACGCTGGCCCAAAGGATGGCGAAGAGGGCCAAGACTTCGACGGGCGACAAGCCCCCAGCAAGCACTTCAAGTGTGTCAGTGAGGATCACAATCAGCCAGGGCGCCAGCCCTCAACGCAGCCCCCAATCCAGCCCCCAGCGTGAGTCCATTACTCATTTCCCGCTGGCGGGTGTCAGAGTGTGCATCTTCAGCGTTGATATTGCGGGGTTCGCAGGAGGAGAGCGGCAACAGGAGGAGCCGCCGAGGGCCGCCCCCAAAATGCTGCCCCCGTCGATCATGCCACCCAGAGGGGGGTCCTCGACAAGGCATCCACCGATGAGCCCACGCGCATGGAGGAAGGAATGGCGAGCACAGGTGTCGGCGGCTCCCCCCCGGTAACGAGTGTTGCCGGGGAGGGAACCACTCCTCACCTTGTCACAGGTAAGCCGCCTGCCTCCTGTCTCCTTCCGTCTTCGCCATGCGATTTTCTTTCTATTTCCCTATTTTGAGCTTCGATTTTGGTTCTGCCTCATTCTCCTTCTGATTTCCAGACCCTCTCTCGACGGACCAGACGAATGTCGATGCTATCATTGAGGAGACCGCCAAGGATGCCAAAGCTGAGGCCGCCAAATTGCTGTTGAGGAAGCCGCCGAGGCTGCTGCCGAGGAAACCGTCAGGGCTGCTACCGAGGAGGCCGCCAAGGGGTCTGTCGGGGAGGCCGGCAAGGAAACCGGTGACCATACTAATGGCAACTTTGCCGCAGGAGCGCCTAGCACTGCACCGGTCTCGAAGCCCTTAGCTGCCAGGGAGGAGGTGGTTGACGACCAACCCTCATCCTCTACAGCCCCCACCCCGAGCAAGTACTTGAAGGTGGGTGACGATCTGTTCATCAGCATCCCAGGGACGGCAAGCACCAGAGCACCAACCGAAGGGGAGGTGTTTGACGACGAGTGATACGTCTCCAACGTATCTATAATTTTTGATTGCTCCATGCTACTTTATCTACTGTTTTAGGCAATATTGGGCTTTATTATCCACTTTTATATTATTTTTGGGACTAACCTATTAACTGGAGGCCCAGCCCAGATTTGCTGTTTTATGCCTATTTTAGTGTTTCGAGGAAAAGGAATATCAGACGGTGTCAAAACGGAACAAAATCAACTAGAGAAGTTAATTTTGGAAGGAAACCAACCAGATGGGCTTGGAGTGCACGTCAGGGGATCCCTGGGCTGCCCACGAGGGTGGGGAGCGCGCCCCTCCCCCCTGGGCGCGCCCCCCTACCTCGTGAGCCCCCTGGAGGTCCACAGACGTACCCCCTGCACCCATATATACCTACGTACCCTAAAACTTCCAGAACAGAAGATAGATCAGGAGTTCCGCCGCCGCAAGCCTCTGTAGCCACCAAAAACCAATCGGGACCCTGTTCCGGCACCCTGCCGGAGGGGGATCCCATCACCGGTGGTCATCTTCATCATCCCGGCGCTATCCATGATGAGGAGGGAGTAGTTCACCCTCGGGGCTGAGGGTATGTACCAGTAGCTATTTGTTTGATCTCTCTCTCGTGTTCTCTCTCGTGTTCCATCTATGGCACAATCTTGATGTATCCCGAGCTTTGCTATTGTAGTTGGATCTTATGATGTTTCTCCCCCTCTACTCTCTTGTGATGAATTGAGTTTCCCCTTTGAAGTTATCTTATCGGATTGAGTCTTTTATGAACACTTGATGTATGTCTTGCGTGGGATAACCGTGGTGACAATGGGTTATTCTATTGATCCACTTGATGTATGTTTTGGTGATCAACTTGCGGGTTCCGTGACACTTGGGAACCTATGCATAGGGGTTGGCACACGTTCTTGACTCTCCGATAGTAGCTTTGGGGCACTCTTTGAAGTACTTTTATGTTGGTTGGATGAATCTGAGATTGTGTGATGCATATCGTATAATCATGCCCACGGATACTTGAGGTGACAATGGAGTATCTAGGTGACATTAGGGTTTTGGTTGATTTGTATCTTAAGGTGTTATTCTAGTATGCACTCTTTTATAGATCGATCCGAAAGAATAGCTTTGTGGTGGTTTCGTACCCGACCATAATCTCTACGTTTGTTCTCCGCTATTAGTGGCTTCGGAGTGACTCTTTGTCGCATGTTGAGGGCTTGTCATATGTTCTATCTATGTTATTATTGTTGAGAGAACTTACACTAGTGAAAGTATGAACCCTAGGCCTTGTTTCCTATCATTGCAATACCGTTTACACTCACTTTTATTACTTGTTACCTTGCTGTTTTTATTATTTCAGATTACAAAAACCTATATCTACTATCTATTTTGCACTTGTATCTTCATCTCTTCACCGAACTAGTGCACCTATACAAATTACCATTGTATTGGGTGTGTTGGGGACACAAGAGACATTTTGTTATTTGGTTGCAGGGTTGTTTGAGAGAGACCATCTTCCTCCTACGCCTCCTACGGATTGATAAACCTTAGGTCATCCACTTGAGGGAAACTTGCTACTGTCCTACAAACCTGTGCACTTGCAGGCCCAACAACGTCTACAAGAAGAAGGTTGTGTAGTAGACATCAACGAGGTCCTCGCTGCTGCTGGGCTCCAAATTGTCGATGAGCCGAGCGCCAGCAGCAGTGGTTCCAAAGAAGACCAGCTCCTCCAAGCCATGGGCACCAATTTCTAGAAGCTTCGGGTGCTCTACCGCGCCCGCAAGGATAAAGCGGACTCCAGGATGGCGGTCGTGGACAAGGCAGAAGTAGACTCCCAGGAGCGCGTCGCTCAGATGTAGGCCTGGTTCGCCGAGGCCCGGCATGATCTGAAGGCCGCCCAGGACCAGCTGGGCGAGCGCTGGCAAGAGCTCCTGCTGAAGCAGGCTGACATCAAGAAGGCCCAAGAGGTGGTGACTGTGCAGGCCACCAAGGATAAATCTGACCAGAGGCAGCGCCGCGTTCTGATTGATGTCCAAGAAAAAGACCTTGTTGCCCATGAAGAAGCGCTTGCCGCCAAGCTCCGCAGCAAGGATGAAGAGGTCTAAAGGCTTGTCGTGCAGTGGACTCAGGAGCTCAAGCAAGAGCACAAAAGCACACTTGATGCTCTGGCCCTGGACCATGCTGGCAAGTTAAAGGAGGCCGTCGATGATGCTGAGGCCGCGGAGGCTGCCAAGAATGAGTTGGCTGGCAAGGTGGAGAAGCTGGAGCTGGAGTTGGAGGACCTGAAGAAGGAGGTCTTGACGCTGAAGAACAACAGGGACCTGACTGTCCGCACCTTGGCAGATTTGCAGGTCACCATCTCCGACAAGACCAAGCTACTCTTTGAGGCCAACGATTCCATCGCCGATCTGAAGCTGAAGCTGGACACCTTGGAGGGGACACTCACGGAGACCAGGGCCCATGAAAAGGCCCTGGTCAAGGACCTTGAGGATGAGAAACAGCTGCTGCAGAGTGCCGCTGCCACCCACAACGACTTTGTGGACGGCACGAGGCTCTAGACCAACCACCTTGTTGACATTGCGGAGAGGCTCACCACGCAACTGTTTGTCATGGGCATGCCAAGCTTTGGGTTCTCCCAGGAAGTGAGGGTGAGCCAGAGTGCCAGGCTAACCCTATCCTTTGAGGGCGTCCTCGACGCCCTGGTGCCGCTCCACTCCAACCGAGCGACTCATCTGGCCAACTAGGCCCGGAAGCTTTGCCGAGGTGCCCTTCTCAAGGTGCTCACCAAGGTGGCGTACTGGAACCCCAGCGCCGACTTTGCCAACGCGCTTGAGAGATTGCCGGAGGATGCAGACCTCGAAGAGCGTGTCAAGCCCATCATCAGCTGCGTTGACGGAGTCAAGAGGTTGGAAGGCCAGCGCCGGGACTAGCCACTCCATTTCTCATTGCTGCTGTGAATCCGTACCCAAGACGATTTCATCTTAAGTTAGAACCGCGGCAACCACTGATGCAATATAACTTGTTGTGCTTTGAACTGAATGCATGTTATCTTCCTGTTTGATCTCTCTTTGTATGTACTACACCCTACGCTTAGCTGGATAGGCTTGCCGGCGCGTGCACCCTTGCCACGAACGCTTTGAAGAACAGATCCTTAGCAGCCTGCTGGGGGTGTCGTTGCTGTCGAGACACCTTGCCATTCTTGGTGCAGCCACTTGAGCCGCTTAGCAGACTCGAAACAGAACAAGGGCGCTACCAATTGTGGCAGGGTTCCTTCGCGTGCAGGTTTTCCATACAAGAACCGAAACCATTCGAGGAAAATAACCTTACAAAAAGGAAACCACTTAAGGTTTGGCATGACTTAGCTTTTCGTTGATGCGCGGATCATTGCCGCGGCTGTAGATGACACCGCTTGCCTGGCTACTGGTACCAGAATGATGTGAATGGTCTGATCCCCTCCGCCACCAGCGTCTGCTCCATCGCCCGTTCGCGCTGGCATGGGCAGACCGGCTCCAGACAAACCGATCGCTGTGATCGTCTTCTTCTTCGGAGCCATGGCGATGAAGAAACTAACGCACTAACTACTAGACCAGATTTGCACAACTTGCCCCCCCCCCCTACCTGGCACGCCAAGGATGTCGGGGAAACGACACCTATGGGATCACGAGGATCCCTTCTACGGTTGGCGGGGAGAGAGTTGCACAAAGAGCAGGTCTGGTAATCAGCACGAGGGATTTTTACCCAAGTTCGAGCCGCTGAGGATCGTAAAACCCTAGTCCTACTTTAGGTGTATATTTAGTGTTCTTGAGTTCTTAGACTAGCTGCTATGCATGCCCAGTCCCAAAAAGTCTGAATCCTCTCCTAGTATGCCTCGAGCCTCCTTTTATATGTCAAAGGGTGTTGCCGGGGGAGGTCTAGCTTGTCTTCTGCTCTCTATTCACTGGCTTGAATGTTATCTTGGTAGTCTTGTATTCAGTATTCTACTACCCTGCCAAGCCTTGCCGCAGGTGTGGCTACAACTGCCCGTGCACAAGTAAGGGGTACAGTACACCGACAATAATGGTGTGTCCAAATGTTGTAACAGTACTTTATTAGATATGGTGCGATCTATGATGTCTCTTACCGATTTACCACTATCGTTTTGGGGTTATGCATTAGAGACAGCCACATTCACGTGGGCACCGTCTAAATCTGTTGAGATGACACCATATGAACTATGGTTTGGCAAGAAACCTAAGATGTTGTTTCTTAAAGTTTGGGGTTGCAACACTTATGTCAAAAGGATTCAGCCTGATAAGCTCGAACCCAAATCAGAGAAGTGCATCTTCATAGGATACCCTAAGGAAACAATTAGGTACACCTTCTACCACAGATCCGAAGGCAAGATCTTTGTTGCTGAGAATGGAACCTTTCTAGAGAAAGGAGTTTCTCTCGAAAGAAGTGAGTGGGTGGAAAGTAGAACTTGATGAGGTAATTGTACCTTCTCTTGAATTGGAAAGTAGCACATCAGTGAAATCTGTTCCCGTGATGCCTACACCAACTAGAGAGGAAGCTAATGATGATGATCAGGAAACTTCAAATCAAGTTACTACCAGACCTCGTAGGTCAAATAGAGCATGTTCCGCACCAGAGTGGTACGATAATCCTGTCCTGGAAGTCATCTTATTAGACCATGGCAAACCTACAAACTATGAAGAAGCTATGATGAGCCCAGAGTCCGACAGATGGCTTGAGGCCATGAAATCTGAGATAGGATCCATGTATGAGAATAAACTGTGGACTTTGGTGGACTTGCCTGATGATTGGCAAGCTATTGAGAATAAATGGATCTTCAAGAGGAAGACGGACGCTGATGGTAGTGTTACTATCGTGTTACTATCTACAAAGCTCGACTTGTCGCAAAAGGTTTTCAACTAGTTCAAGGTGTTGACTACGATGAGATTCTCACTCGTAGCGATGCTTAAGTCTGTTCAATCATGTTAGCAATTGCCGCATTTTATGAAATATGGCAAATGGATGTCAAAACTACATTCCTTAATGGATTTCTTAAAGAAGAGTTGTATATTATGCAACCAAAAGGTTTTTTCGATCCTAAAGGTGCTAACAAAGTGTGCAAACTCCAGCAATCCATCTATGGACTAGTGCAAGCATCTCGGAGTTGGAATATATGCTTTGATAAGGCGGTCAAAGCATATGGGTTTTATACAGACTTATGGTGAAGCCTGTATTTACAAGAAAGTGAGTGGGAGCTCTGTAGCATTTCTGATATTATATGTGGATGACGTATCGTTGATTAGAAATGATGTAGAATTTCTGGATAGCATAAAAGGATATTTGAATAAGAATTTTTCAATGAAAGACCTCGGTGAAGCTGCTTACATATTGGGCATCAAGATCTATAGAGATAGATCAAGAGGCTTGATAAGACTTTCAATGAGTACATACCTTGACAAGATTTTGAAGGAGTTCAAAATGGATCAGTCAAAGAAGGAGTTCTTGCCTGTATTGTAAGGTGTGAAGTTGACTACAAACTCAAAACCCGAACACAGTAGAAGATAAAGAGAGAATGAAAGTCATTCCCTATGCCTCAGCCATAGGTTCTATAAAGTATGCCATGTTGTGTACCAAACCTGTTGTGTACCTTGCCATGAGTTTGGCAAGGGAGTACAATAGTGACCCAGGAATAGATCACTGGACAACGGTAATAATTGTCCTTAGTTACCTTAAAGAGGACTAAGGAAATGTTTCTCGGTTATGGAGGTGATAAAGAGTTCATCGTAAAGAGTTACATCGATGCATGCTTTGACACTGATCTAGATGACTCTAAGTCTCAATCTAGATATGTATTGAACACGGGAGCAATTAGCTAGAGTAGCTCCATGCAGAGCATTATAGACATAGAAATTTGCAAAAATACATACGGATCTGAATGTGGCAGACTCGTTGACTAAACTTCTCTCACAAGCAAAACATGATCACACGTTAGTACTCTTTGGGTGTTAATCACATAGAGATGTGAACTAGATTATTGACTCTCGTAAACCCTTTGGGTGTTGGTCACATGGCGATGTGAACTATGGGTGTTAATCACATAAACATGTGAACTATTGGTGTTAAATCACATGGCGATGTGAACTAGATTATTGACTCTAGTGCAAGTGGGAAACTGAAGGAAATATGACCTAGAGGCAATAATAAAGTTGTTATTTTATATTTCCTTATATCATGATAAATGTTTATTATTCATGCTAGAATTGTATTAACCGGAAACTTGATACATGTGTGGATACATAGACAAAACATTGTGTCCCTAGTAAGCCTCTACTAGACTAGCTCGTTAATCAAAGATGGTTAAGTTTCCTAACCATAGAAATGTGTTGTAATTTCATGAATGGGATCACATCATTAGGAGAAATGATGTGATGGACAAGACCCATCCGTTAGCATAGCATATTGATCGTTCAGTTTTATTGTTATTGCTTTCTTCATGTCAAATACATATTCCTTCGACTATGAGATTATGCAACTCCCGAATAGCGGGGGAATGCCTTGTGTGCTATCAAACGTCACAACATAACTGGGTGATTATAAAGATGCTCTACAAGTATCTCTAAAGGTGTTTGTTGGGTTGGCATAGATCGAGATTAGGATTTGTCACTCCGAGTATCGGAGAGGTATCTCTGGGCTCTCTCGGTAATACACATCATAAGAAGCCTTGCAAGCAAAGTGACTAATGAGTTAGTTGCAGGATAATGTATTACAGAACGAGTAAGGAGACTTGCTGGTAACGAGATTCAAATAGGTATGAAGATACCGACGATCGAATCTCGGGCAAGTAACATATCGATGGACAAAGGGAATTACGTATGTTGTCATAACGGTTCGGCCGATAAAGATCTTCATAGAATATGTAGGAGCCAATATGGGCATCCAGGTTTTGCTATTGGTTATTGACCGGAGAGGTGTCTCGGTCATGTCTACATAGTTCTCGAACCCGTAGGGTTTGCACGTTCAACGTTCGATGATGATATAGTATTATGTGAGTTATGTGATTTGGTGACCGAATGTTGTTCGGAGTCTCGGATGAGATCACGAACATGATGAGGAGTCTCGAAATGGTTGAGAGGTAAATATTGATATATAGGACGATGGTATTTGGACACCAGAAGTGTTCGAAGGGTACCGGGTACATATAGGGTCACCGGAAGGGGTTCCGGGCACCCCCGGCAAAGATATGGGATTAATGGGACAAGGGAGGGACAGACCAGCCCACAAGGGGCTAGTGTGCCCCACCACTAGTCCAGCCAGCCCTAAGGAAGGGAAAGGGGGAGGGCAAGTCCCTCCTTCCTTCCCTCCTCAACGGAGAAAGGAATGGGGGCGCCACCTCCCCCTTCCTTCCCCTGGTGCCTATACAAGGAAGGGGGCAAATCAGGGCAGGAGCCCAAGTGGGATTCGATCACACTTGGGGCGCCCCATGGCCTCTCCCCTATCCCTCCCACCTATATATGTGAGGGGGCGGGCGCCTAGCACATACAACATGAATTGTTAGCCGTGTGCGGCGCCCCCTCCACAATGTACGCCTCCGGTCATATCTTCATAGTGCTTAGGCGAAGCCCTGCGCGGATCACTTCACCATCACCGTCACCACGCCGTCATGCTGACGGAAATCATCTACTACCTCGACAACTTGCTGGATCAAGAAGGCGAGGGACGTCACCGAGCTGAATGTGTGCAGAACTCGGAGGTGTCGTACATTCGGTACTCGATCGGTGGATCGTGAAGAAAGTTTGACTACATCAACCACGTTGTGAAACGCTTCCGCTTACGGTCTACAAGGGTACGTAGACACACTCTTCCCCTCATTGCTATGCATCTCCTAGATAGATCTTGCGTGAGCGTAGGAAATTTTTTGAAATTGCATGCTATGTTTCCCAACAGGTTATACATCTCGACAGAGAATAAATTGCACCAATTGAAAAAATACACAAAAAATCAACCCACAGCTAAGGTTGTGCACCACCTCAGATGCAGTTCAGAGTAAAACTCAAATGCAAGTGGCTGGCTCCATAGAGGGCATTTCTGGCATTAATCTCGGCTTAACTCCTTCAAAATTTTCAAACCGAGGTAATCTATGGCACCTCGGATGCAAACCAATGTTGCAGCTCGGCTGCAAAAAGATACCTCAGATGCAGTTCGGCGTTGGAACTCCGCTGCAAGAGGACGTCGCCCCTTGGGAAAACTTCAAAACCCTTTGTGATACGAAGCTTTATTATGTAGTTCATCACTTTTATTTCTTTACCATCACAAGTTCGTACAACGCTTATTTTCCTTTACAATAAAAGATCATACATATTTAGGAGCAATTTTTATTGCTTTTTGCACCAATGACAACTTACTTGAAGGATCTTATTCAATCCATAGGTATATATGGTGGACACTTATGGCAGTAAACGGGGTTTAAGGGTTTTTGGATGCACAGGTAGTATCTCTACTTAGTACGAATTTTTGGCTAGCAAAAGATCCTAAGTAAGCACCACATGTTGGAGGATCCATAACAATATAACTTCTATACAAATATACCCAAACATAACTCATTATGTTGTCTTCCTTCTCCAACTTCAACTAATTTGCTGAAGTTTGAAAATAATTAATGGGGCTCACAATCATAGAAGATGTCCAAGATAGTATATTTATATGTGAAATCTTTCTTCCTTCAATATTCTTTCATGAATTTTTCAAGTGACCAATGTTGTGTTTGCTAACTTTCAATAAATTTTACCACCTATACTTCTTATATGTGAAGTCATTACTCTCCATGGGATAAGCATATGAAACATATATAATTTCAGATTTATGATCACTACTGCAGGATGCTTCTAACGCGACACTACGATCAGAGACCCTTTGACGAAACTATGTGTGATGCAGTTATCACAAACGGTGATCTAAAATAACCATCAAAAAAGATGCAAAATTTTTGCGATGAAGGATACATCAAACACGGTCCAGATTTTAGTTCCGTGTGCGATGCTGGGCATACGGTTCAGTTCAATTACTTGTTTGCGATGAGGCAAAACAAAAGAAATGGGCAGGCAAATGAAGGCGTGTGTGATATAAGGCATATAGTTCACTCGAATAAACTGTTTTTGATGAGGTAGAACAACAGAAATGGGCACCCAGATGAAGGTGTGTGTGATATACGGCATACAGTTCACTCGGATGAACTGTTTGCATTAAGCCAAGAGAACAGAAATGGTTCAACTTAACAAGTTGTGTGTGATACGCGGCAAACAGGTCTATAATCGGAAACATGTGGCAAGACCGATAACAACACTAGGGGTGGAAAGTGGTAGCGGATAATCCGAAATATCCGACATTCGTATCCGATAAAATGCCTATTCGTATCCGAATGATCCGCATCCGAACCAAAATGAAAATGGAAATTATCCGTATCCGAAATTATTAAACAAATAAAAAATAAAATATGGTAGGACATTTTCACACAAATATGGATATGGAAGTGGATATATCCGTATCCGGATAAGATTATGGGAGGTCATTTTCAAAATTCTATCCCCAATATTCCAATTATCCAACATAAATCCAAATAAGTGGTCAAATTTTACTCCTTGTATGATTAAGCTTAGAAATTATTATGCATTACAATAGTATTTATTCATAAACCTAGTTATCATTGACTTATTGTATGTCACAAGTTGTTTATTTCATGTCACATAGCTATTGACTAATTTACTTAAGCAATATGTCAATATTATTCGTATCCGTTCCGAATCAAGAAAACATTCGATACGTATCCGTATTCGAATAACATCCAAGCCGCATCCATATCCGATAACATCCGTATACGGATTCGGATTCGTTTTGAAAATATGAAAATGGAAGTGGTAAGAGCACTATCCGATCCGCATCCGATCCGTTTCCACCCCTAAACAACACGGACGATTCCTGTTAACAATCCATGTGTGTTGTGAGCAAATGATTGTTGGCATACAATTGTGAGTGATTGATGAAAACATCACAGACGGGTTCCATTGTTTAGTCCGTGTGCGATGTGATTTTCTTTGTCCGCACAACATCTACGCTCTGCCTACAGAGCATGAACATATATACTTAAAAAGACAACATTGCATAACCAAATTAAGCATACAATTACACAAGTGACTATACAGATAACATTTCCACACACCAAAGTAAACAATTACATGCATACTTAACTAGGAGAAATGAGGATCTAATCATCCACTTATTGTTGTGATGACGCTTGCTATTCTCTGCTTCCGGCTGCATCCCTGGCCGTTTTGGGGAAGGAGGCACTTCCTCATGTCAACGATCCGCCTGTACATGGCGTAGCTCGTGTACGCCTCCTTGGCCGAGTACATGATGTGAGCTTTGTTGAGTTTCTCCATCCAGAACGAGTGCCAGTCACGCTTTTCCTTGTTGCAGGAATCCTTCATGTCTTTGTAGTAGGGGTCGATGATGGCCTTGGCGAGGTGAACCAGTGAGTCCTTCTCACGCTCCTTGCTGTCCCAGATCTTGTACTGGCCCTAGATGTCGACAAGATTCTGGCAGGCGATGCCTGAATTCTCGAGCGCCTTTACATCGTTGGTGATGTCCACCATAGCAAACATGTAGTGGGGGATGTTGACAAACCTGGAAAAACGCTCGCAAGGCCTTGTGGTCAGGAAGTAGTGGTAGACGAGGACATGGTGGCGCACGGACATCTGGGCGACGGCGACCTTGGGACGAGACCCGGCACGAGCGCGGGTGTACTCGAGGTCGAACCCAACCACCTTGTACTTCTCCTCGGCAAGCAACAACTCCATGATGTGGATGGAGTGCTCCACCCAGACCGGGTCATTGGTGTACAACACCAAGAGGTCCGTGAACCTTCTGTGGGTGTCCACCACAGCATGCATGGTGAACTGCTGCTCGTCATCGGCAGCCGCTCGGAGCGCCATTGGAGCCGCGCAGGTGATACGTCTCCAACGTATCTATATTTATGAAGTATTCATGCTATTATATTATCATCCTTGGATGTTTTACAATCATTTTATAGCAACTTTATATCATTTTTGGGACTAACCTATTGACCCAGTGCCCAATGCCAGTTGTTGCTTTTTGCTTGTATTTTACATTGCATGAAATCAATATCAAACGGAGTCCAAACACCGCGAAACTTTTTGTGGATTTTTTATGGACTAGAAGACATCCAAAGGGCCAGAGCAGCACCTGGGGGTGCCCCTGTTCGGGAACGTAGTAATTTCAAAAAAAATCCTACGCACACGCAAGATCATGGTGATGCATAGCAACGAGAGGGGAGAGTGTAGTCCACGTACCCTCGTAGACCGTAAGCGGAAGCGTTATGACAACGCGGTTGATGTAGTCGTACGTCTTCACGATCCGACCGATCCAAGTACCGAATGTACGGCACCTCCGATTTCAGCACACGTTCAGCTCGATGACAATCCCCGGACTCCGATCCAGCAGGGTGTCGGGGATGAGTTCCGTCAGCACGACGGCGTGGTGACAATGATGATGTTCTACCGGCGCAGGGCTTCGCCTAAGCACCGTAATGATATGACTGAGGTGGAATATGGTGGAGGGGGGCACCGCACACGGCTAAGGAACGATCACGATGATCAACTTGTGTTCCCTAGGGTGCCCCCCTGCCCCCGTATATAAAGGAGCAAGGGGGAAGGCCAGCCGGCCCTTGGGGGCGCGCCAAGGAGGGGGGAGTCCTCCTCCTAGTGGGAGTAGGGCTCCCATTTCCTAGTCCAACTAGGAAGGAGGAAGGGGGAAGGAAAGAGAGGGAGAGGGAGAGGGAAAGAGGGGCCGCACCCCCCTCCCCTAGTCCAATTCGGAATCCCCGTGGGAGGGGGCACGCCACCTCCTGGTCTGCTGCCCTCTCTCTCCACTCAGGCCCACTAAGGCCCAATACTTCCCCGGGGGGTTCCGGTAATCCCTCCGGCACTCCGGTTTTCTCCGAAATCACCCGGAACACTTCCGGTGTCCGAATATAGTCGTCCAATATATCATTCTTTATGCCTCGACCATTTCGAGATTCCTCGTCATGTCCGTGATCACATCCAGGACTCCGAACAACCTTCGGTACATCAAAACTTATAAACTCATAATAAAACTGTCATCGTAACGTTAAGCGTGCGGACCCTACGGGTTCGAGAACTATGTAGACATGACCTAGAACTGTTTCTGGTCAATAACCAATAGCGGAACCTGGATGCTCATATTGGCTCCTACATATTCTACGAAGATCTTTATCGGTCAAACCGCATAACAACATACTTTGTTCCCTTTGTCATCGATATGTTACTTGACCGAGATTTGATCGTCGGTATCCAATACCTAGTTCAATCTCGTTACCGGCAAGTCTCTTTACTCGTTCTGTAATACATCATCCCGCAACTAACTTATTAGTTGTAATGCTTGCAAGGCTTAAGTGATGTGTATTACCGAGAGGGCCCAGAGATACCTCTCCGACAATCGGAGTGACAAAAACCTAATCTCGAAATATGCCAACCCAACATGTACCTTCGGAGACACCTGTAGAGCACCTTTATAATCACCCAGTTACGTTGTGACGTTTGGTAGCACACAAAGTGTTCCTCCGGTAAACGGGAGTTGCATAATCTCATAGTTGTAGGAACTTTGTATAAGTCATGAAGAAAGAAATCGCAACATACTAAACGATCAAGTGCTATGCTAACTGAATGGGTCAAGTCAATCACATCATTCTCCTAATGATGTGATCCCGTTAATCAAATGACAACACATGTCTATGGTTAGGAAACATAACCATCTTTGATTAATGAGCTAGTCAAGTAGAGGCATACTAGTGACATTAAGTTTGTCTATGTATTCACACATGTATCATGTTTCCGGTTAATACAATTCTAGCATGAATAATAAACATTTATCATGATATGAGGAAATAAATAATAACTTTATTATTGCCTCTAGGGCATATTTCCTTCAGTCTCCCACTTGCACTAGAGTCAATAATCTAGATTACACAGTAATGATTCTAACACCCATGGAGTCTTGGTGCTGATCATGTTTTTCTCGTGGAAGAGGCTTAGTCAACGGGTCTGCAACATTTAGATCCGTATGTATCTTGCAAATCTCTATGTCTCCCACCTGGACTTGGTCCTGGATGGAATTGAAGCGTCTCTTGATGTGCTTGGTCCTCTTGTGAAATCTGGATTCCTTTGCTAAAGCAATTGCACCAGTATTGTCCCAGAAGATCTTCATTGGTCCCAATGCACTAGGTATGACACCTAGATCGGAAATGAACTCCTTCATCCAGACTCCTTCATTTGCTGCTTCTGAAGCAGCTATGTACTCCGCTTCGCATGTAGATCCTGCTACGACGCTTTGTTTAGAACTGCACCAACTGACAGCTCCACCGTTTAATATAAACACGTATCCGGTTTACGATTTAGAATCGTCCGGATCAGTGTCAAAGCTTGCATCGACGTAACCATTTACGACAACCTCTTTGTCACCTCCATAAACGAGAAACATATACTTAGTCCTTTTCAGGTATTTCAGGATGTTCTTGACCATTGTCCAGTGATCCACTCCTGGATTACTTTGGTACCTCCCTGCTAAACTAATAGCAAGGCACACATCAGGTCTGGTACACAGCATTGCATACATGATAGAGCCTATGGCTGAAGCATAGGGAACTCCTTTCATTTTCTCTCTATCTTTTGAAGTGGTCGAGCATTGAGTCTGACTCAACTTCACACCTTGTAATACAGGCAAGAATCCTTTCTTTGCCTGATCCATTTTGAACTTTTTCAAAACTTTATCAAGGTATGTGCTTTGTGAAAGTCCAATTAAGCATCTTGATCTATCTCTATAGATCTTGATGCCCAATATGTAAGCAGCTTCACCGAGGTCTTTCGTTGAAAAACTTTTATTCAAGTATCCTTTTATGCTATCCAGAAATTCTATATCATTTCCAATCAACAATATGTCATCCACATATAATATCAGAAATGCTACAGAGCTCCCACTCACTTTCTTGTAAACACAGGCTTCTCCAAAAGTCTATATAAAACCATATGCTTTGATCACACTATCAAAGCATTTATTCCAACTCTGAGAGGCTTGCACCAGACCATAAATGGATCGCTGGAGCTTGCACACTTTGTTAGCTCCCTTAGGATCGACAAAACCTTCCGGTTGCATCATATACAACTCTTCTTCCAGAAATCCATTCAGGAATGCAGTTTTGACATCCATCTGCCATATTTCATAATCATAAAATGCGGCAATTGCTAACATGATTCGGACAGACTTAAGCATCGCTCCGGGTGAGAAGGTCTCATTGTAGTCAACCCCTTGAACTTGTCGAAAACCTTTTGCAACAAGTCGAGCTTTGTAAATAGTAACATTACCGTCAGCGTCAGTCTTCTTCTTGAAGATCCATTTATTCTCTATTGCTTGCCGATCATCGGGCAAGTCAACCAAAGTCCATACTTTGTTCTCATACATGGATCCCATCTTAGATTTCATGGCTTCAAGCCATTTTTTGGAATCTGGGCTCACCATCGCTTCTTCATAGTTCGTAGGTTCACCATGATCTAGTAGCATGACTTCCAGAATAGGATTACCGTACCACTCTGGTGCGGATCTTACTCTGGTTGATCTACGAAGTTCAGTAATAACTTGATCTGAAGTTTCATGATCATCATCATCAACTTCCTCACTAATTGGTGTAGGTGTCACAGGAACCGATTTCTGTAATGAACTACTTTTCAATAACGGAGATGGTACTGTTACCTCATCAAGTTCTACTTTCCTCCCACTCACTTCTTTTGAGAGAAACTCCTTCTCTAGAAAGGATCCATTCTTAGCAATGAATGTCTTGCCTTCGGATCTATGATAGAAGGTGTACCCAACTGTCTCCTTTGGGTATCCTATGAAGACACATTTTTACGATTTGGGTTCGAGCTTATCAGGCTGAAGCTTTTTCACATAAGCATCACAGCCCCAAACTTTCAGAAACAACAACTTTGATTTCTTGCCAAACCATAGTTCATATGGAGTCATCTCAACGGATTTTAATGGTGCTCTATTTAATGTGAATGCGGCCATCTCTAAAGCATAACCCCAAAACAATAGTGGTAAATTGGTAAGAGACATCATAGATCGCATCATATCTAGTAAAGTACGATTACTACGTTCGTACACACCATTACACTGTGGTGTTCCAGGTGGCGTGAGTTGCGAAACTATTCCGCATTGTTTCAAATGTAGACCAAACTCGTAACTCAAATATTCTCCTCCATGATCAGATCGTAGAAACTTTATTTTCTTGTTACGATGATTTTCAACTTCACTCTGAAATTCTTTGAACTTTTCAAATGTTTCAGATTTATGCTTCATTAAGTAGATATACCCATATCTGCTTAAATCATCTGTGAAGGTGAGAAAATAACGATATCCGCCACGAGCTTCAACATTCATTGGACCACATACATCTGTATGTATGATCTCTAACAAATCTGTTGCTCTCTCCATAGTACCGGAGAACGGCGTTTTAGTCATCTTGCCCATGAGGCACGGTTCGCAAGTACTAAGTGATTCATAATCAAGTGGTTCCAAAAGTCCATCAGTATGGAGTTTCTTCATGCGTTTTACACCGATATGACCTAAACGGCAGTGCCACAAATAAGTTGCACTATCATTATTAACTCTGCATATTTTGGCTTCAACATTATGAATATGTGTATCACTACTATCGAGATTCATCAAAAATAGACCACTCTTTAAGGGTGCATGACCATAAAAGATATTACTCATATAAATAGAACAACCATTATTCTTTGATTTAAATGAATAACCGTCTCGCATCAAACAAGATCCAGATATAATGTTCATGCTCAACGCTGGCACCAAATAACAATTATTCAGGTCTAAAACTAATCCCGAAGGTAGATGTAGAGGTAGCGTGCCGACTGCGATCACATCGACTTTGGAACCATTTCCCACGCGCATCGTCACCTCGTCCTTAGCCAGTGTTCGCTTATTCCGTAGTCCCTGTTTTGAGTTGCAAATATTAGCATAAGAACCAGTATCAAATACCCAGGTGCTACTGCGAGCTCTAGTAAGGTACACATCAATAACATGTATATCACATATACCTTTGTTCACCTTGCCATCCTTCTTATCCGCCAAATACTTGGGGCAGTTCCGCTTCCAGTGACCAGTTTGCTTGCAGTAGAAGCACTCAGTTTCAGGCTTAGGTCCAAATTTGGGTTTCTTCTCTTGAGCAGCAACTTGCTTGCTGTTCTTCTTGAAGTTCCCCTTCTTCTTCCCTTTGCCCTTTTTCTTGAAACTAGTGGTCTTGTTGACCATCAACACTTGATGCTCCTTCTTGATTTCTACCTCCGCAGCTTTTAGCATTGCGAAGAGCTCGGGAATTGTCTTTTCCATCCCTTGCATATTATAGTTCATCACGAAGCTCTTGTAGCTTGGTGGCAGTGATTGGAGAATTCTGTCAATGACGCTATCATCCGGAAGATTAATTCCCAGTTGAATCAAGTGATTATTATACCCGGACATATTGAGTATATGCTCACTGACGGAACTATTCTCCTCCATCTTGCAGCTATAGAACTTATTGGAGACTTCATATCTCTCAATCCGGGCATTTGCTTGAAATATTAACTTCAACTCCTGGAACATCTCATATGCTCCATGACATTCAAAACATCGTTGAAGACCCGATTCTAAGCCGTAAAGCATGGTACACTGAACTATTGAGTAGTCATCAGCTTTTTTCTGCCAAGCGTTCATAACGTCTGGCGTTGCTCCTGTAGCAGGCCTGGCACCTAGCGGTGCTTCCAGGACGTAATTCTTCTGTGCAGCAATGAGGATAATCCTCAGGTTACGGACCCAGTCCGTGTATTTGCTACCATCATCTTTCAACTTTGCTTTCTCAAGGAACACATTAAAATTCAACGGAACAACAACACGAGCCATCTATCTACAACAAACATAGACAAGCAAAATACTATCAGGTACTAAGTTCATGATAAATTTAAGTTCAATTAATCATATTACTTAAGAACTCCCACTTAGACAGACATCTCTCTAGTCATCTAAGTGATCATGTGATCCAAATCAACTAAACCATAACCGATCATCACGTGAGATGGAGTAGTTTTCAATGGTGAACATCATTATGTTGATCATATCTACTATATGATTCACGCTCGACCTTTCGGTCTCCGTGTTCCGAGGCCATATTTGCATATGCTAGGCTCGTCAAGTTTAACCTGAGTATTCTGCGTGTGCAAAACTGGCTTGCACCCGTTGTAGATGGACGTAGAGCTTATCACACCCGATCATCACGTGGTGTCTGGGCACGACGAACTTTGGCAACGGTGCATACTCAGGGAGAACACTTCTTGATAATTAGTGAGAGATCATCTTAAAATGCTACCGTCAATCAAAGCAAGATAAGATGCATAAAGGATAAACATCACATGCAATCAATATAAGTGATATGATATGGCCATCATCATCTTGTGCTTGTGATCTCCATCTTCGAAGCACCGTCATGATCACCATCGTCACCGACGCGACACCTTGATCTCCATCATAGCATCGTTGTCGTCTCACCAACTATTGCTTCTACGACTATCGCTACCGCTTAGTGATAAAGTAAAGCAATTACAGGGCGTTTGCAATTCATACAATAAAGCGACAACCATATGGCTCCTGCCAGTTGCCGATAACTCGGTTAAAAAACATGATCATCTCATACAATAAAATATAGCATCACGTCTTGACCATATCACATCACAACATGCCCTGCAAAAACAAGTTAGACGTCCTCTACTTTGTTGTTGCAAGTTTTACGTGGCTGCTACGGGCTGAGCAAGAACCATTCTTACCTACGCATCAAAACCACAACGATAGTTCGTCAAGTTAGTGCTGTTTTAACCTTCGTAAGGACCGGGCGTAGTCACACTCGGTTCAACTAAAGTTGGAGAAACTGACACCCGCCAGCCACCTGTGTGCAAAGCACGTCGGTAGAACCAGTCTCACGTAAGCGTACGCATAATGTCGGTCCGGGCCGCTTCATCCAACAATACCGCTGAACCAAAGTATGACATGCTGGTAAGCAGTATGACTTGTATCACCCACAACTTACTTGTGTTCTACTCGTGCATATAACATCAACGCATAAAACCTGGCTCTGATACCACTGTTGGGGAACGTAGTAATTTCAAAAAAATTCCTACGCACACGCAAGATCATGGTGATGCATAGCAACGAGAGGGGAGAGTGTAGTCCATGTACCCTCGTAGACCGTAAGCGGAAGCGTTATGACAACGCGGTTGATGTAGTCGTACGTCTTCACGATCCGACCGATCCAAGTACCGAACGTACGGCACCTCCGATTTCAGCACACGTTCAGCTCGATGACGATCCCCGGACTCCGAACCAGCAGGGTGTCGGGGATGAGTTTCGTCAGCACGATGGCGTGGTGACGATGATGATGTTCTACCGACGCAGGGCTTCGCCTAAGCACCGCAATGATATGACCGAGGTGGAATATGGTGGAGGGGGCACCGCACACGGCTAAGGAACGATCACGATGATCAACTTGTGTGTCCTAGGGTGCCCCCCTGCCCCCGTATATAAAGGAGCAAGAGGGAGGCCCACCGGCCCTTGGGGGCGCGCCAAGGAGGGGGAGTCCTCCTCCTAGTGGGAGTAGGACTCCCCTTTCCTAGTCCAACTAGGAAGGAGGAAGGGGGAAGGAAAGAGAGGAAGAGGGAGAGGGAAAGAGGGGCCGCGCCCCCCTCCCCTAGTCCAATTCGGAATCCCCATGGGAGGGGGCGCGCCACCTCCTGGGCTGCTGCCCTCTCTCTCCCCTCAGGCCCACTAAGGCCCAATACTTCCCCGAGGGGTTCCGGTAACCCCTCCGGCACTCCGGTTTTCTCCGAAATCACCCGGAACACTTCCGGTGTCCGAATATAGTCGTCCAATATATCGTTCTTTATGTCTCGACCATTTCGAGAATCCTCGTCATGTCCGTGATCACATCCAAGACTCCGAACAACCTTCGGTACATCAAAACTTATAAACTCATAATAAAATTATCATCGTAACGTTAAGCGTGCGGACCCTATGGGTTCGAGAACTATGTAGACATGACCTAGAACTGTTTCTGGTCAATAACCAATAGTGGAACCTGGATGCTCATATTGGCTCCTACATATTCTACGAAGATCTTTATCGGTCAAACCGCATAACAACATACTTTGTTCCCTTTGTCATCGGTATGTTACTTGCCCGAGATTTGATCGTCGGTATCCAATACCTAGTTCAATCTCATTACCGGCAAGTCTCTTTACTCGTTCTGTAATACATCATCCCGCAACTAACTTATTAGTTGTAATGCTTGCAAGGCTTAAGTGATGTGTATTACCGAGAGGGCCCAGAGATACCTCTCCGACAATCGGAGTGACAAAAACCTAATCTCGAAATATGCCAACCCAACATGTACCTTCGGAGACACCTGTAGAGCACCTTTATAATCACCCAGTTACGTTGTGACGTTTGGTAGCACACAAAGTGTTCCTCCGGTAAACGGGAGTTGCATAATCTCATAGTTGTAGGAACTTTGTATAAGTCATGAAGAAAGCAATAGCAACATACTAAATGATCAAGTGCTATGCTAACTGAATGGGTCAAGTCAATCACATCATTCTCCTAATGATGTGATCCCGTTAATCAAATGACAACACATGTCTATGGTTAGGAAACATAACCATCTTTGATTAATGAGCTAGTCAAGTAGAGGCATACTAGTGACATTAAGTTTGTCTATGTATTCACACATGTATCATGTTTCTGGTTAATACAATTCTAGCATGAATAATAAACATTTATCATGATATGAGGAAATAAATAATAACTTTATTATTGCCTCTAGGGCATATTTCCTTCAGCCCCAAGGGGGGCACAACCCACCAGGGCACGCCTGGGGGCCCAGGTGGGTTGTGCCCACCTCGGTGGCCTCCTGCACCCCCTCTTTGCCCTATAAATCACCAAATATTCCAAAAACCGTCAGGGTAAACCTAGATCAAAAGTTCCACCGCTGCAAGGCTCTGTAGCCACCAAAAACCAATCCAGATCCCATTTTGGCACCCTGCTGGAGGGGGGAATCATCTCCGGTGGCCATCTTCATCATCCCGGCGGCCACCACGATGAGGAGGGAGTAGTCCACCCTCGGGGCCGAGGGTTTGTACCAGTAGCTATGTGTTTAATCTCTCTCTCTCTCTCTCTCTCTCTCTCTCTCGTGTTCTTGAGATGTCATGATCTTGATGTATCACAGGCTTTGTTAATATAGTCGGATCATATGGTGTTTTCCCCTCTCTATCTTGTTGTGATGAATTGAGTTTTTCCCTTTGAGATTTCGTTGTTATCGGATTGAATACTTTTATGGATTTGAGAGCACTTGATATATGTCTTGCATATGAATACTCATGGTGACAATGAGGTATCATATTGATTCACTTGATATGTGTTTTGGCATTCAACTCGCGGATTCCCGCGGTGACATTGGGGTAATCTATGCGTAGGGGTTGATGCACATTCTCGTCTTTGTTTCTCCGGTAGAAATCTTGGGGTACTCTTTGAAGTTCTTTGTGTTGGATTGAGTATTATGAATCTGAAATTATTTGGTGTTATTTTAGTACGAACTCTTGGATAGATCGGTCGGAAAGAATAGCTTCGAGGTGGTTTCGTACCCTAGGAATGATTTCTTCGTATGTTCCCTGCTAGATAGGAACTTTGGAGTGATTCTTCATTGCACGTTGAGGGATGGTTATATGATCCAGTTATATTAGCATTGTTGAGAGATTGCACTAGAGAAAGTATGGACCCTAGGCCTCATTTTCCATCATTACAATACTGTTTGTTCCGTTTTACTATTTACTACCTTGCTGTTTTTAATTGTTCGCACTACAAAAACTCATATCTACTATCCATATTACACTTTTATCACCATCTCTTCGCCGAACAAGTGCACCTATACAATTTGCCATTGTATTAGGTGTGTTGGGGACACATGAGATTTCTTGTATTTGGTTGCAGGGTTCTTTGAGAGAGACCATCTTCATCCTACACCTCCCACGGATTGATAAACCTTAGGTCATCCACTTGAGGGAAAATTGCTACTGTCCTACAAAACTCTGCGCTTGGAGGCCCAACACATGTCTACAAGAATAAAGTTGCGTAGTAGACACTCAGCAGGATACCCTCTAAGAAATTCTTGTGGTGGGTGTGCTTCTTGCAATGGTGGCGCGCGATCGAAAGGTTGAAGAGACACAAGGGTTAAATGGCCGCTGTAATAAATGGGGGCCGGCCAGCCTGTAATCATCACGTCTTGTCACGGCGTTCATAGCGGTGGATTCTAGTGCACGCTTGACAACACCATGATGACCCACAAGTATAGGGGATCTATCATAGTCCTTTCGATAAGTAAGAGTGTCGAACCCAACGAGGAGCAGAAGGAAATGACAAGCGGTTTTCAGTAAGGTATTCTCTACAAGCACTGAAATTGTAGGTAACAGATAGTTTTGTGATAGGATAATTTGTAACAGGTAACAAGCAATGAAAGTAAATAAGGTGCAGCAAGGTGGCCCAATCCTTTTTTCTAGCAAAGGACAAGCCTGGAGAAATTCTTATAATGAGAAAAGCGCTCCCGAGGACACATGGGAATTATCATCAAGCTAGTTTTCATCACGCTCATATGATTCGTGTTCGTTACTTTGATAATTTGATATGTGGGTGGACCGGTGCTTGGGTGATGTCCTTTCTTGGACAAGCATCCCACTTATGATTAACCCCTATTTCAAGCATCCGCAACTACAAAAGAAGTATTAAGGTAAACCTGACCACAGCCTGAAACATATGGATCCAAATCAGCCCCTTACGAAGCAACGCATAAACTAGGGTTTAAGCTTCTGTCACTCTAGCAACCCATCATCTACTTATTACTTCCCAATGCCTTTCTCTAGGCCCAAATAATGGTGAGGTGTCATGTAGTCGATGTTCACATAACACCACTAGAGGAGAGACAACATACATCTCATCAAAATATCGAACGAATACCAAATTCGCATGACTACTAGTAGCAAGACTTCACCCATGTCCTTAGGAAAAAACGTAACTACTCACAAAGCATATTCATGTTCATGATCAGAGGGGTATTAATATGCATTAAGGATCTGAACAAATAATCTTCCACCAGATAAACCAACTAGCATCAACTACAAGGAGTAATCAACACTACTAGCAACCCACAGGTACCAATCTGAGGTTTGGGTACAAAGATTGGATACAAGAGATGAACTAGGGTTTGAGAGGAGATGGTGCTGATGAAGATGTTGATGGAGATTGACCCCCTCCCGATGAGAGGATCGTTGGTGATGATGGTGATGATTTCCCCCTCCCGAAGGGAAGTTTCCCCGATAGAACAGCTTCACCGGAGCCCTACATTGGTTCTGCCAAGGTTCCGCCTCGTGGCAGCGGAGTTTCGTCCCGTAAGCTTGCTTGCGGTTTTTTCCAGGGTAAAAGACTTCATATAGCAGAAGATGGGCACCAGAGGGCCACCAGGGGACCCACGAGGCAGGGGGCGCGCCTCCACCCTCGTGGTCAGGGTGTGGGCCCCCTCTGGTACTTATTTCGCTCAATAATAATTATTAATTCCAAAATGACTTTCGTGGAGTTTTAGGACTTTTGGAGTTGTGCAGAATAGGTTTCCAATATTTGCTCCTTTTCCAGCCCAGGATCCCAGCTGCCGGCATTCTCTCTCTTCATATTAAACCTTGCAAAATAAGAGAGAATAGCCATAAGTATTGTGACATAACGTGTAATAACAGCCCATAATGCAATAAATATTGATATAAAAGCATGATGCAAAATGGACGTATCACACCACACCGCACGCGTTTTGTTTGACCATGTGTGGGCTCAAAGAGGCGCCAAATGTATCGTCGGTGAGCCTGTTCCCGCGCTACCGCACAGTTTACCACGCAACATTCCCGCCCGGCTAGTTTGGCCACGCGTCCGTTAGAAGAGGGACAAATCGTGAGCGTTTATTGGCAAAAAGCTTTGTAAAAACAAAGTGTGTGGAATGAATTCGGTCATAAGTTTACCCGTGGGTGATGAGGTCAAAGTTACATAGAAGGGTGATGATGAACACTCGAGTGCGATAATTAATTCTGCGCTCTACAGGGCACACGGTTGAATAAACCAACTGTGTGCAATAATGTCGAAGATCATTGTTGAGTTAGCTATACAGATCGTGTGCTGTGAGATCGGCAAGGTAAACAGATTCGAGAATGGTTAATAAAATCTAAGACCATTGCATATTAAGGTCAAAATTGTGCTACCAATGTACGAGTCTCACACGATGCCATTTCAATGATTGTACCACAAATGCTCGAAATATTACAAGGTTCAAAATCCATAGTTATATGGCTCAAATTCGAAGATTGCGAGGTTCAAACTGATATTAGAAATGAAATTCAGCTCATCAGCTGCAAATGCTCGCGTTGATCCGCTGAACATGGATATCTAAGAGGTTCAAACTAATATTACCACTTCTAAGCCTGGTTTCGAAACCTCATAATTTTTGCAAAGGGGTCAACCATTGAGAAGTCAAACACATAATCATACACTTAGATTTCACAAACGCACGACAAAGTGTAGAGATAATTTGGCCATATATATGAAATTTTATACACGTGCATAGGTATACGAGTATTGGTATATGATGTCATGTACCCGCTCTACCCAATGGGTTTGAGATTTTCCTATTTATATACCGAGGTGGAATTTATTTAGTCACACTCTTACCGTAATACAGTTTTACCCACCGGGTTTGTGGGCAATGTGTACCCATTGCTATCCGTGTACTGACTAGTGGAGAAGACAAGCGATTGTGACCAATGAGAAGCGCGCAACATTAATAACTAACTACAACGTAGATTCCAGATAGTTTTAGATTTTATTTAAACATTTATTGGAAATTGTGAACATACTTAAAAAAGGCAAGTAATGTTTAAAAATCTGACAATATATTTGAATAACTCGCATAAATTTTGAAATTTCATTTTTTTAAAGGCATAAACATTTATTGGTAGAAACAAGATATGGAAATTAGAAAATTTTCTGAAAAGCACGAACATTTTTGAAATTTCTAAGAATTTTACGAAAATGCTAAGATTTTTTGGGTTGAAATTTGTGAACACGGGGAAATTTTTTTAAAATTCTGAAAAGTTTTTGAAAATATGGTTTCTTTTGGAAATTTCAGAACCTCTTTTAAATTTATGAAAAAAAATTGAAAACAGAAACATTTTTAAATCTTTTAAAAAAGAACATTCTTTGCCATTTCCGAAAGTTTTTGTAAACCACAAACAAATTTGACAGAACAGAAAAATTTCATGACAAATCTAAAACACTTTGTGAAATAATCTCAAACATATTATGATTTTTTTTAATACAAGACCTTTAAAAAGACATAAAATTAAAAAAGTAAAGAAATAATAATGAAAAAAAGAAACAAAAAAACAAAGAGGAAAAAGGGGAAACTAAAAATGAGAGCAAAACCAAAAGAAACTGGAAACCGGTAAAAGAAGAAAAACAAGGGTTCGGGGAACCTCAAAATCGGATGGGGTAGTTGCTACCCGATATATTAAATGAGCCGGCCCAAACACGTCGTTCGGCTTCTCGCCCTGTGCAAAGTGCCCGTAGTTTGCCGCATGATGCGGCAAATAAGGAATTCCGTGAGAGCTAGTATATTGTGTGATATAAAAATGTTAAAATTTTATATAAAAATGTTCTTGGTGTATATGAAAAATGTACATTGTGCGATAAATTCCCATTAAAAATGGTCACAATGAATTTGAAAAAAATATTGACCATGTATTAAAAAAAATCAAAACTTGCATTTAAGGAAAAGTATACATCGTGTATTTAGAAAATAATGAAAACAAGAAAGCAACAAAGAAAACAAAGAAAGAAATAGTGAAAACTGACCTATAAATAACAAGAAAGGCAAAAGCAAACAAAGAAACCAAGAAAAAAAACCAACATGCAAAGAAGAAGAATAAAAAATTGTGAAGAAAATCGAGTAACGTATAACGAAGAAAGAGAAAAATTGAAAGGAAACTGGTGAAGAAATAAAAAAACAAAATCATGAGAAGAAAAAAAAAGAAAAAAAACCAAGAAAAGTCAACCCCGCCAAACCAAGACCAAACAGTGAAAAGGCCAAACAAAAAATAAAGAGAAAGAAAAACGAACACACTGCCACAGTGATTGGCCGCCTTGGTCACGGTCTACTTTCGGCCAACGGAGCTATCATGTCGCTATACACGAGATAGAGCACCAGCAATGTATAGGGTTGGACTCATTGGCGGAGCTTAGTGTAGACGAAGGGGGGCCATGGCCCCCCTTAGTTTTAACATTCATTGAGGAGCATGCTAACTTTTAGGCCTAGTTAGCGTTTCAAGAGTGATTAGCCCCTCTTGGTCTACTAATTTGTTCCCCTTGAGTCATGGCCCCCTCTTAAATTTTGCTCAAGCTCTGCCACTGGTTGGACTACTGCGGAAGCTGGGTGCGTCAAATAGGACCGCGACGCACGCACGGACCCATAGACTGGGCCGACCCAATGTTGGCCGTTGCAACATGCGCGCCCGTTCGCCCCTATAGTGATGAGATGCAAAAAAAAAGACAACACACCCTCGCTAGGATTCGAAATCAATACCTTTAGCTGGTGAAGAAGAGCAAAGGAATGGCACCCGTCGGGGTTTGGAGACAGGTGGAGCCACCCCGTATGCTTACCCGTCCTCCTTGAGATTACCCATCATCCGTACCCATACCCGCCAACGGGTATAATTTTTCCCATTCTTGTCACCCGACAAGATAAATGGGTATATGTGGTTAAAAATACTCATGTTTGCGAAGAATCTGTTTGAACAACACATAGATATAATTTATAAACAACAACACTTCATAATAGGAGCACATAATTATAAGCAAGAACACATCGTAAATACCAACACATTCTAATAAACATCGGGACTTTCTCGTGAACATCAATATATCAAAACAACAACACATAATCATACACTTCAATTTCACAAACTAACGACAAAGTGTAGTGATAATTTGGCCGTATATATGAGATTTTATACACGTACATCGGTATATGGGTATGGGTATATGATCCCATACCCGTGCCCGCTCTACTGGATGGATTTGAGATTTTCTATTTATATTGCAAGGAGGAACTTATTTTGTCACACTCTTGTCGTAATACAGTTTTACCCACCGGGTTCGTGGGCAATGTGTACCCATTTCCATCCGTGAACTGACGAGTGGAGAAGAAAAGCGATGGTGACCAATGAGGAGCGCGCAACATTAAGAACTGACTACAACGTAGAATCCAGACAGTTTTAATCTTTTTATACATTTCTTGGAAATAGTGAACATGTTTTTTAAAAGCAAGTAGTAATGTTTAAAAATACAACATTTTTTTGAACAACTTGAATAAATTTTAATTTTTTAAAAGCCATAAACATATTTCGGTAGAAACAAGATTTGGAAATAAGAACATTTTCTGAAAAGCGCGAACGTTTTTGAAATTCCTAAACTTTTTACGAAAATGCGAAGATATTTAGAGCTGCAAACTATGAACACGGGAACATTTTTTTAACATTCTATTTTTTTTGAAAATACAGTTTCTTTTTGAAATTTTGGAACCTCTTTAAAATTTATGAACAAACTTTGAAAACACAAACATTTTTTAATTCTTTTAAAATAAGAACATCCATTGCAGTTTCCAAAAGTTTTTCTAAACCACAAATAAATTTGACAAACCATAAAAAATTCAAGACAAATCTAAAACATTTTTTGAAAATGTCAAACATATTATGATTTCTTTAATACAAGACCTTTAAAAAAATGATAGAAAATAAAAAATAAACAGAAAAAAAAGGAAAAAGGGGAAACAAAAAATGAGAGCAAAACCAAAAGAAACTAGAAAACCGGTAAAAGAAGAAAAACAAGGGTTCAGGGAACCTCAAAATCTGACGGGGTAGTTGCTACCTTATATATTACTAGAAGAACACCCGTGCGTTGCAACGGGGCCACATTAACTTTAAGAGTTCAATATCAATTATGTTAATATTACATTTAATATTCTCATACATATCAAGTGACATTGACGACCTTTTTACCATCAAATTCTCACACACACTCTCTCCCTCCCTCCTCCTCACTCTCTCTCCCCCTCTCCCTCTCTCTCTCTCTAACACACACACATATCCATCTTATTGGGTACGGGACCATAATCCATCTATTTCACACGCACACGCGCTAGTGCATAACAATATGGATTATAAAGCAGGTTCAAGGTAGTAACAAGGATTCTTCTCATGCATTAATAAACAAATGTTCTGCACTGAAGACAAGATAAACAATTCCCAAAGTGCATCAGAGCATCACAGAACATTACTGGCAAGAATAAATGCACGGCGATACACCCGACTTATTTAATTAATATAATTAAATTATCAGTAAATTAGTCACCAAACTGCTCGGATGAACCGGAACAGAGCCAACATATATCATCCTAGACAAACGCAACATCAACCATTTACCTTGGTACTTTAGGGACCGACAGGAGGATGCATGTAGAAGCGCTTCTTGCCTGCGAATCCACAGTCAGAGAGAGAAATTGGAACCCATTCCCATCACCAACTGATAAAGAAAGCATGTAAGAAAATTGATATCGGGCCAACTTGGATCTTCGGTGATTGTCCGCCGGTATGGAGAATTTAGGAGGGTGGGTGCAGGGAGTGGCCTTGTGGATGATGGATGGAGGCGCGGAGGGATGTGGTCACCGGAAGGTCAAAAGCGGAGAGTGTCGGGCACGTTAGGTGGAGCCGGTGGTGCGCGACAACCGGAGGCGGCCCAATCGTGGGCGGCAAACCGACGATAGCCTCGGCCCATCTCTCGACGCAGCGAAGATAGAGAGGGCGGCACTGCCGGTGCTCGAGGCCGCCGCTCGGCACCATCTACATCGAGGGGAAAGAGAGGCGAGAAAGCGATAGGGTGATGCGGGGCTAGGGATTGCGGAGGAGGGTGGGGGTGTGCGATTTGAATGGATGGTTATGCCCACCGTTTTCTTGTACGTGGCGGTGGAGACGGCGGCGTCCAGCCATGCAGGCGAGGCATGGGTCGAGCCGGGCACACGGCGAGGCGCAGTAGCAGAGGCGGGGGGCGATTTTTTGCTACTGAGATGCAGGGTGTGGGATTGATCGTTCATGTTCTCTTTTCCTTTTTAACGGGAGATGGATGCAATTTTTTCACGAGGGGGGAGATGCGACCACGTACAGATTCCATAATAAATTAATTAGGTCCATAACGGGATTTCTTTACAATGCGTTAAGATTTACGTGTTAGTTTTATTAATAAAGAAATGCACTGATGTAGGGATCGGTTGATTCGGGTAAGGAAAGATAGATTCATGATCTTTTGTATGTTAGGAAATTAGTGGTTTGCAAGGAAAGAGTGGAGAGAAAAAGAACCAATTCGACCACGTATAGATTCCATAATAAATTAATTAGGTCCATAACGGGATTTGTTTGCAATGCGTTAAGATTTACGTGTTAGTTTTTCTTAATAAAGAAATGCACTGATGTAGGGCGCAATTGGTTCGGGTAAGGAAAGATAGATTCGTGATCTTTTGTATGTTAGGAAATTATTGGTTTGCAAGGAAAGAGTGGAGAGAAAAAGAATCAGTACGAGGGGGTGGTGGGAGGTGGGACGAATAAAAACCGGACGAAATTGGGAGGTGAGAGGGGGCGAGTAAAAACCGACGAAAAAAACCAACGAAATTGGGAGGTGGGAGGGAGGATGAAAAAAAACAGGGGAGGTGGGAGGAGGACAAAAATAAACCGTACGAGGCTACCAACTGCTCCATTAGGAGTAGAGATTGTTTGTGAAAATAACGTGCGACGACGACTTAGCGAGCGGATCCCCTTAAAAAAGACATAGCGAGCAGATTCCCTTAAAACTGGTAGAAATGGATACAATTGATGACGTTGATAAATAGTGGTGAATGTTGGCATAATTTACTATCATCCTGCATGGAAACAAATCATCAAGAAAAAGATTACTTCCTATTACTACACTCATAGGAAGCTTCCTAATCTCTGCTACCAAACAGTTTCTGCCCAAACAAGGAAGGAAAGTTATGGACGTGATTCGAAAGCAAACAAACGTTATGAAGATTAATTAATTTAGATTTGATCTTTAGAGATTGATTATGATTGATTCTTTTACATAAAGACATTACTAAATAATTTGCGTCAGTATGGAAAGTTCTGATCCGTTCAATTTTTTTCGTTGTGTGAGAGGGTGAAGTGAAAATAAACCGATGAAGTGGGGGAGGCGACGAAAAAAATCTACGATGGTTAACCTACGAAAAAAAACCGGACGAAAGTGGTGGGACGAAAATTGACCGGCGGAGACTACCAACTGCTCCATTAGGAGTAGAGATTGGTTGGTTTGATTTTTTTTGCATGGAAGGAACTACCTGGGAGGTGGGAGGGAGTACGAAAATAAACCGTCTCGGCTGAGCGGGAGGTGGGAGCAAGTACCAAAGAAGTACCAAAAAAGACCGGGTGAGGTGGGACGAAAATAAAACCCGGAACGCGACCTACCAACTGAGACATTAGGAGTAGAGATATTAACAAAAGTGCGGATCCCGTCCCACTCTTCACTTTTTGACAAAAAACTTCCGAATAGCAATCTTGGTGAGTGATCTCGACCGGGTTCGATCGGCATGGCGTGTCGTTCCTCCAGGAGTGGGTGCTGAGAGGAAGGATGGCAAACCTCCATTGTCAATCGGCCGGAGCTGCATCATCATTTGGATCAGAGCATGAACGAAATCGAGATGGTAGAGGTTGAGGAATTTGTAGGACGTGAGGGTTTAGGGTGGGCATCACGAGAACTCACCCATATCTTGGGAGACGGCAGACCCGAGGTGCAGTCGTGTTCGTGCTTCAGGGGCTGCCACGTGCTGTCCTCGCCGCCATCGCCTGTCGATGCCACTTTAGCGCCAGATCATGGGACTGAGGGAGGAAGGGAAGAGAAGGGAAGGAAGCGAGCTAATGATGTACCTATGTTTGGTATGTAATACCCTCCATTAAGAGTAGATATTTTCTTAAAATCGGTTATTTTGTTTCCTAATTAATGTGATTGAGCAATTTAAGGTAAGGTTAATTAATTTAGATTTGATATTTAGAGATTGATCGTGATTGATTCTTTCACATAAAGACATTACTAAAAATAACTTGCACCAGCATGGAAGTTATGATCCGTTAAGATTTTTTTCGTTGTGTGAGAGGGTGACGCGAAACTAAACCGGTGGGGTGGGGGAGGGACGAAAAAAACCAGCGAAATAAAACGGGTGGGAGGTGGGAGGAAGTATCAAAGAAGTACCAAAAAAGACCGGGTGAGGTGGGACGAAAATAAAATCCGAAACGCGACCTATCAACTGAGACATTATGAGTAGAGAAATGAGCCGGCCCAAATGCGTCGTTCGGCTTCTCACCCTGTGCAAAGTGTCCGTACATTTCCGCATTATGTGGCAAATAAGGAATTCCGCGACAACTAGTACATTGTGTGATATAAAAATGTTAGACATCTATATAAAAATGTTCCTGGTATATACGAAAAATGCACAATGTGTGATAAATTCCCATTAAAAATAGTCACTATGTATTTGGAAAAAAATGTTGACCATGTATTCAAAAAGTTTTCAAAACTTGTATTTAAGAAAAAAATATACATCGTGTATTTAGAAAATAATTAAAAACGAGAACGAAACAAAGAAAAGAAATAAACAGTGAAACCTCATAGGACCAACGTCATCACCCCTCCCTCGCTAAATCATCGTGCTAAGGTCTTATAGGACCAACGTCATCACCCCTCCCTCGCTGGAGCCGGGCACAACTTGTTGTAGTAGACAGTCGGGAAATCATCGTGCTAAGGTCTCATAGGACCAACGCCTCAGAACAGCAACCGCCGCCGATGAAGAGAATTTTAGATCGGAAGAATCCAACCTGAAAATACATGAACAAAGACGAACAAAGACTGGATCCGAGCGAATCCACCAAAGACAACCACCGACCAAATCTCGCGAGATCCGCCGGAGACACACCTCCACACACCCTCCGACGATGCTAGACACACCATTGGGACGGGGGCTAGGCGGGGAGAACCTTATTCCATCTTCAAGAAGCCGCCATCGTCTCGTCTTCTTGAGCAGGACAGAAACCCTAACAAAACTTGAAGAAGCACCTGAAAACGAAGCCCTCCCGTCGGCAAGGGTCAGGATCCACCACGCACCCATGGCCCTAAGGCCACAGGAGACGTGGGAGATGGGCAGCGCCGCCGAAGAAACCCTAGCCACCTTTTTTTGGAGGAGGGACAACCGTGAAAAAGAACTGTTGTGGCTGATTTATCCTCCATTCAACTCAGAGAGTCCACCTGACTTTTCCTTGACGACATAACGCACCACAATCGGCATCGCGACGATCACTAAAAGTCTTTCTGGTCAGGTTCCCATGGAAACTCTCCCAAGTATCTAGTCTTTCTTTTACGGGTAAAAAACTTGTATTACCCAACACATAGAATCTACACATAGAATCTATCGAGATACTAAGCTCCCTGTAATTGAAGTACTATAGTACTTCAAGGGTTGTGGGGGTTATTAGAGAAACTCTAGCAGACCCCACATCCCGCTCTGACCCGGAAAATAACCGCCAAAATGCGGGTCGGGACCGAAAAACCTGCCTGATCAGACCCCAACCCGCAAATACGCGGGTTTCCCCGTCGCGGCAAAATCTCGGCCCCAACCCGCGAATACGCGGGTTTCCCCGTCGCGGCTGCGGTGCCCTGAATCACAGAGAAGTAGTTTGCGGGAGGGACATTTCAGCCCGCGCGCATTTTCCCCGTCCCCTTCCGCCACCGTCCGCCTTTGCTTCCGCCCCTCCGCCGCCGGCGATTCCGCAAAATCTGTTGGTAGAAACGCGCCGCGGGGCCGCTCACCATCCTCCCGCGCCGTCACGCTGCACCGCCCCCCCGGATCCAGCGAGAAGAGCGCCCTCGCCGCCGCCGCCGCCGGGGATCGACCACCGCCGAGCCAGCCACTCGTCGCCGCTCGGGATCACCCGCCGCATCCTCCACCGTTTAGTGTGTATTTTGTGATCTTTGCGAGCGAGCGTTGTAGTTCATTGACGCGATGGTGTGCATGTAGATGGATTTGAGCCCGTGCGAGAAGTTCTTGCTCACCTATTCGGACGATTCGGACGGCTCGAATGTTGAGACCATGCTTGCCAACTTTCGGCAACAGACATTAGTCATGACACTTGCCGTGAAGGAGCATGAAGACGAGAACCGGAAGAGAAGGTGAGGATCGACCGTCGGGCGTCTTTGCATTCCTCGGAATCGTCATCTTGGGAATGAGATGTTGATGCAAGACTACTTCGCGGAGAATCCTACATACCCACCACACCTCTTTCGGAGAAGGTACCGAATGCGCCGATCTCTTTTTGTGAAACTTGTTCAAGCTTGCGAGGCAAATTGCCGGTATTTTACTCAAAGAAGAAATGCTGCGGGCTTAAAGGGATTTAGTGCATATCAAAAAATCTCCGCAGCTATGCGGGTGATTGCATATGGCGTTCCGGCTGACTATGCCGATGAGTACCTTCGCATTGGTGAAGATACTACAATTCAGTCCGCGCGTAGATTTGCATAATTATTTAGTTAGCTTCCGTTTGTTGTATTATGCTGGATTTGATACATTTTGTGGGCTGATGAGATGCGGAGGGCAGCGGTGCAAGAGCAGACACCGCAAGCCGACCCGTATAAAAGCATATTCAGTGAATATACTTTTATACGGGTCCGTTTGGGGGGTCTACATCTGCGGTCGTCCTTGCCGACCTGCAAAAGCCGTTTTCCGCGAACTGCAAAGGCGTTTTGCGGGCCGGCGGGATGCGGGGCCTGCTAGATTGCTCTTAGGGCCCCACGCGTAAGTGTGTTGTTTAGTTTTATTTTTTCTACTCTTTTTATTTTTAAAAAAATTCACATTTTAATTCATGAGCACTTATTAAAATTTGTGTACTTTAAAAAACATAAACATATTTTAAAATTCTGGAAATTCATTAATATTGATTAACTTTGTGGATATTTATAAATTTCATGTTCATTTAAAGTTTGTGAACATTTTTTATTCTGTGAACATTTTTGAAACCATAAATGTATTTTAAATTCATGAATGTTTCTAAAGTACATGATTTTTAAAAGTCATAATATTTTTAAAGTTCCATAAACATCATTTAGTTTAACTAATCTCTCAAAATAAAAAAAGATAGGCGATTTTTTCTGAGCTAGCAGTAGGGCGAGCGAAAAAAATAAACTAGCGAGAGGAGCAGGGAGCCAAGCTGAGCGAGCAAGAGTTTCGTGTGCTGACCCATATGAACATCACAGTAGCAATTCCATGAGTTTATCGTGAAATAATAACTCTCAAGAGGCTCAAACAATCACCACCCGGCTGACACCAAGACCAATATGTGCAAAGGCTTCACACCATGCATCAAATAACTTCTCTCTTCTCTTAAAAAAAAAATACTCCAACAGCAACCCAACCCGATATACGAAAAAAACACCACCAATAAAAAATTAAAACACAAAGCCAACACAGATAAAATCAAAACAAAACAACCAATCATAATAATCCATAGATATAAAAAAAGTTAATTTCACGAGTGAAGACGGCGCAGCGAAGCGCGCGTTAGCCTCTAGTTACAATCATCATCAGTTGTTTCCTCAGGACCAATACCTAACCACGTCATGGTTCTACCATTGGTATGAGCAAAAATTGCTAAACTGACACTAACCCTATCTTGGGATCGAGAAATATGAGAATACAAGATTCACAAAGACTTAAAAGATGTCTAATTTTTGTAACTAGAGAAGAATAAACCGATCTATCAACTTCTTTGGCTTGAATAAGCTTTACTGCCACACTTGAGTCCATCTCTATGAATAAGAAGATCACTTCTCTGCAAAGAAAATGAGAGACCCTCCATGCATGCACACAACTCCGCTTCAAGAGCATCTCTACATGAAAACTATTTCCTACAAGCCAAGAAAACAATATTGCCCATGTTATCCCTGAGAGCCATACCCGCTTCGGCAGAGACCTCGTCGGAAAATGGGCCATCGGTATTCAGTTTTACCCATCATGAACAAGAAGGCTGCCAAGATTCAGTGGGTCGAGCAACTGTGACTTTATGTGGCCGAAGTACTAGTCTGGCGCCCTTCTGATTGATTATTCAGTCTGTGTCAAAAGTGAACCGATTCAAGCTTGGACCGTGGATTGTTGACAAATTAAACAGATTCTTTCCCATCTCGTACGTACTTATTGACAAATAAACAGATTCTTGGTGAGTGAGTTGGTGGCACCTCCACCAAACTTAGTCATCCTCGGACCTGCCCAACATTTCCCCGTGTCGGTGTGGTCGTCCATGAGCAACTGTGGTTCCTGACCAAGTACTGCACTGAAACACCGTTTGCACTATATAGAGTAGACTAGAGGTATTATAGTAATAGTATAATAGGAGTATTTTCTTTTGGAGTAGTACAATGAAAGGGAAATTTCATGTACTGTACTGTACAAGACTGCTCGCCCGAGGACAAAGTTACTTGGCGCGGTCCTTGGCGCCTGCTGCACTGCAAGCGTGCCAGTTTCATGCAGGCTTTAACTCTTGCACCACACCATGCAGCACCATGCATGCACGCCTTAACTCCGCCGCGCAGCTGGTTTCATGCTGCGGCCGTGCATGCGTAACGCCTAGCGTGTGCTGTCGCGTCGGGCGCGGCTCGGTTCAAGCACCCAACGCAACGCTTGGGAGTAACCTGGACGTCAACCGACCCGCGACTGCACCTACCCCACGAACCGGTCCGCGTACGTTGGGCCTTTGATGGCGCGATCTGCTCCTTTGCTTCCGCCCAAATTAAGTCGCCCCTCACCTAACCTTCCTTTCAATCCCTCCCTCCCTCCCTCCCCGTCTCCACCCGGCCAGCTAGCCAGCCTACTAGCTACCGCCGTTCGCCCGCCGCTATATATACCGCCCCGTCTCCCTGCCCGTTTTCTCGTACCCATTTGTCTTCTCCCTCCTCGAGTCCTGGCCTGCGGTTGGTGCTGAGAGCTGTGCTTGTGCAGCCGTGTAATCCGTCCTTAGGTTTGCGAGATGGCCGGGGTGGTGGAGGAGCTGGTGAAGAAGGCCGGCGGGTGCGCGGTGATCGACGGCGGCTTCGCCACGCAGCTGGAGGCCCTCGGCGCCGACATCAACGACCCGCTTTGGAGCGCCGCCTGCCTCATCACCAAGCCGCACCTCATCAAGGAGGTAACCCCCATTCACTCAACCGGACGACGTGCCTCCGTGCACAATGCCTCCTCGTATTATCATGAGTTCAAGCATGTCTATGATCTGTCTCTCGTCGTGCTCGCGGCAACATTACAATATGCACCAAGTTATAAGTTAATTAGTAGCGTACCTAGGTATCGTGTCTTACGCGGTTTGGCATGTGGCGATGGTTTGCGTTTTTAAACTGTAGTATTAGCTACTGGTCAACTCTATCTCTACAGCTAATATGTGCAGATCAAAAGTAGAATAAATCTTGGCGATGACCAGGACAATAACGCTGTTTTCATTTTCCTACCTGCCTTCCGTAGCATTTAAAAAAGAATTGAAGAGGAGATCACCTACCTTTTGTGACGGGCAGAGGGTAAAGGGGAAAAGAGAGCACCCACTTTTACCAAAGATTTAGGCCCAAGTACCTTCACCAATTTGACTCTACTGCTTCATCGCACGACTTTCGTAGTGCGTACACCTGAATTGCGTTGCGAAACGTCGACTTCATTGGAATCTCGAAGCTAACTCAACTTCAGCCATTGCTTTTGGAGTACCATTGTCCTGATTGTTTCGTTTACACGTTCGACAATTTCCACTGGTGTCGGCAGGTCAATGACCATCCACCGGAAGTATTATTAAAATACCATCATGTGCACTTAATTTAGAAACGAAAAGTGTATGAAAAATATTGAGAAAAAAGTGACCACGAGAAAACAAATAAATATTATAGAAAAAGACTTTCACCCTGCTTTATTTATAAAGCAAATCAACACAACAAGAAACAAATAAATATTTGGCCTGTTTGAAATATTAATTCTTTTTTGTTTTGTATAACAAGTACTCCCTCCGTCCCAAAATTCTTGTCTTAGATTTGTCTAAATAAGAATGTATCAAGTCACGTTTTAGTATTAGATACATCCGTATCTAGGCAAATCTAAGACAAGAATTTTGGGACGGGGGGAGTATATATTACAAACAGCTTGCAATGGGCTTCATATTTTTGCTGCGTGGAAGAAAGAGTGTGCCAATGGTATTTTTGTACTTTTGCATGGCTGCATTACCAAAAATAGAGGTTTTAGGAGATAATCAAACAGCTTGACCCGGCTGTAACAGTGACAGATAGCAAATGATGCTTAAAATAAACCTGTAGTTAGCCCAAAAAAACTGAATTAGCTTTGAGTCCAATGGCACATATATGTTTTCTTAACGGAATTCCACTAGTGTGTGTGCTGTGTGCAGATGGTCCAGATCCACAATAGACAATAGGAGGAAAAAAATTAACGGGAAAAGTTCCTCGTGCATATAAATTTACTACATCCGTACCAAAATATAAGATGTTTTTGTAGTTCAAATTTGAACTGCGAAAACATCAGATAGAAGTTTTGGTATGAAGAACCTAACATCTTCTTTTTTACAAGTGTAGGTCCATATGCAGTATCTTGAAGCTGGTGCCGACGTCATCATCTCCTCGTCCTACCAGGTACTATCATCATTGCCGTTATTCTACCGCTGCTGGTCTTCTATGGCTTCAAAGTTCAAATTTCAAACACAGATGAATATAGTCTTCCATCAAAATTCTCTGAATCTGTCATCTTCCAGCCAAAGAAAAATGTCATCATGCCTTCCATTTTCTGCAGGCAACTATCCCGGGCTTCCTGGCCAGGGGACTGCTCCTCGAGGAGGCAGAAGGATTACTGCGAACCAGCGTCCAGCTGGCAAGGGAGGCCCGAGACGAGTTCTGGAAGTCGACGCTGCGGAGCTCCAAGCTCGTCTACAACCGCGCCCTCGTCGCCGCGTCCATCGGGAGCTACGGAGCCTACCTCGCCGATGGATCAGAGTACAGGTAAATAACACACGATGGAGTGCCGTTGCAGGAACACTGTGAATTAATGAACTCTGAAACATCTTGGGAAGCACACGCGTTTTACATACATGGTGATCGTTGTTGCAGTGGATCGTATGGGGATGACATCACGGCGGAGAAGCTCAAGGACTTCCACCGGCGCCGGCTGCAGGTCCTGGCGAGCGCTGGCCCTGACCTGATCGCGTTCGAGGCCATTCCCAACAAGATGGAGGCTCAGGTATGCTTTCTGCTGCTGTGATCCTAAGAATACTGGTTTAAAAAGGCCTGTCAAGTTCGTTTGCTGAAAGGAACGTACACATTTTGTAGGCTCTGGTTGAGCTTCTGGAGGAGGAGGACATCCAGGTCCCGTCGTGGATCTGCTTCAGCTCGGTGGACGGCAAGCACCTCTGCTCGGGGGAGAGCTTCGGGGACTGCCTCCAGATCCTCAACGCCAGCGAGAAAGTCGCCATCGTGGGGGTGAACTGCACGCCGCCTCAGTTCGTGGAGGGCATCATACGCGAGTTCAAGCAGGTCTGCAGCTTCTTCCTTATTTGTTCAGCAATTATATATCCTCTCACCTTTTTCTCCACAATGTACACCTGTTCTACGGTAGTCCGAAATCTCAAATCGAAACTGCTTCGCGCACGACGGCTGCGTGGCCGATTCATGCACGATTCAAAATCAGACGGTGTCCTGCAGTTTACTTCCACACACCAACGGCTTAATGTTATCTTGCTTGTGATTGATTCTCCAACAGCAAACGGAGAAGGCGATTGCGGTGTACCCCAACAGCGGCGAGGTCTGGGACGGGAGAGCCAAGAGGTGGCTGGTGAGTAGACGACTGACGCTACGTCGTACTTCATTCTAGCTATTACTTGCTGACACATGATGTTCTTTAACGAGTGGCTGATACATTTCGTGATGCGAAATTGACACAGCCGGTGGAGTGCTTCGGCCGCAAGAGCTTCGACGTGATGGCGAGGAGGTGGCAGGAGGCCGGCGCCAGCCTCGTGGGGGGCTGCTGCCGGACGACGCCATCGACCATCCGGGCGGTCTCCAAGGCGCTCAAGAGCAGGAACGGCCAGTGATATCTTCTTCAGAAGTTCAGAGTCGCGGTCTCGTTTGAGGGTTATAGAGGAGGTGTAGAACGTCTATGATGTGTACTGCTGACGTGCACCAATCAAATTTGGGCACTGGTTATCCAGTCATCATGGATTCGGGTATAGGTTGTGGTAGAGAAATATTACTATATCGTTTGGATGTCAGGTTCTTTACCAAAAATCAGTCGATCAGGATGTTCTAAGATAGCTGCTCCAGATTTTGCCCATCAGTTTGTTGTCTAAGAAGATTATGATGTAATCATCATTCTCATCTGATTTCCCTCTAGTTAACCTAGCAATTCTTTTATGCTTACTTGACAAACCGTTGCCTCGTTTAAAAAATATCGACTGTGATGCAAATATTAAAAGCACTCGTCACATACTGAAACTAGTTAACTAGTGAAGCGCTTGCCACAAAGAATATTTTCTGAAGAACTTTTGGATCAAGTTACTTTGCAACCGAAGTTGAACAAAGAGCTTTTACAACCGAAGTTGGTTCAGGATGTAATTTGACATGGTTCAGGAAAGTTAAAAAAAGTGGGGTGGTTTTGGGAAAGTAATTTGTCATGGAAAATTAAATTAGCCATGATAAATTGCCATGTATTGAGAACAAAACTCGTGAAACAAAATTAAAATTTCAATAAAAATTTCCCGTGTGAATTTTCAGGATTTTCTTATATAGTTGCCATGATTTTAGATAATGGCAACTATATGGCTGTCGGGCCTGCCGTCACGTGGTTTCGTCAATAGCGTTCGAAGGTGGTCCTTCCTGGCAATTCATTCGTGCAGGTGTTCCTTTATGCCAAATATTCAAAGTAAACTGCCGTGATATGTACAAAACAATTAAAAAATCATGTTGTACGAAACACACTTTTCTTCTAAAAATTGTCATGTGGTCAGTCCAAACACATTCACAACTTGCCATGTTCTGCACAACACACGTTCACAAATTTTCCATGTGACTACTACAATCCTTTGCTCGGTTTGTGATCGATCTATCTTTCCATCATTCCTAACTCGGACGCACAATCGATCACGACTTGCAAAAAATAAATGCATACGTTGGGACTCAAACTCCCGGCCCAACGAATCAATCTAACCTCGGTAACCAGCTAAGCTACCTAATGTTTCTTGTGAAGTCAGCATTAACCGTTCTCTTCCCAAGCGGTTGTGCTTTCGTTCCCCTTCCAAGGAGAAGAGGGAGGTGATCCCCTCGTCCACGGCCAGACAGCCCATGGATTCCTGATACATCCATTTTGCATCATGATTTTATGTCAATATTTATTGCATTATGGGCTGTTATTTCACGTTATGTCACAATACTTATGGCTATTCTCTCTTATTTTACAAGGTTTACATGAAGAGGGAGAATGCCGGCAGCTGGAATTCTGGGCTGGGAAAGGAGCAAATATTGAAGGACTATTCTGCGCAACTCCAAAAGTCCTGAAACCCCACGGAATACCTTAAAATAAATAAAGAAAACTCGTCGCCAAAGATGAAGGCCAGGGGGCCCACACCCTGCTCACGAGGGTGGGGGCGCGCCCCTACCTCGTGGGCCCCCTGGTGGCTCTCCGACGTCCATCTTCTTCCATATGAAGTCTTTCGATGAGAAAAAAATAGAAGAGAACCTTTCGGGACGAGACTCCGCCGCCACGAGGCGGAACCTTGGCGGAACCAATCTAGGGCTCCGGCAGAGCTGTTCTGTCGGGGACACTTCCCTCCGGGAGGGGGAAATCATCACCATCGTCATCACCAACGCTCCTCTCATCGGGAGAGGGCAATCTCCATCAACATCTTCACCAGCACCATCTCATCTCCAAACCCTAGTTCACCTCTTGTATCCAATTCTTGTCTCCAAGTCCGGGATTGGTGCTAGTAGGTTGCTAGTAGTGCTGATTACTCCTTGTAGTTGATGCTAGTTGGTTTATTTGGTGGAAGATCATATGTTCAGATCCTTTATGCACATTATTACTCCTCTGATTATGAACATGAATATGCTTTGTGAGTAGTTAAGTTTGTTCCTGAGGACAAGGGAGAAGTCTTGCTATTAGTAGTCATGTGAATTTGGTATTCGTTCGATATTTTGATAAGATGTATGTTGTCTAATCTCTAGTGGTGTTATGTGAACGTCGACTACATAACACTTCACCATTATTTGGGCCTAGAGAAAGGCATTGGGAAGTAATAAGTAGATGATGGGTTGCTAGAGTGACAGAAGCTTAAACCCTAGTTTATGCGTTGCTTCGTAAGGGGCTGATTTGGATCCATATGTTTCATGCTATGGTTAGGTTTACCTTAATACTTTTGTTGTACTTGCGGATGCTTGCAATAGAGGTTAATCATAAGTGGGATTCTTGTCCAAGAAAGGGCAGTACCCAAGCACCGGTCCACCCACATATCAAATTATCAAAGTACCGAACGCGAATCATATGAGCGTGATGAAAACTAGCTTGACGATATTCCCATGTGTCCTTGGGAGCGCTTTTCCTATCATAAGAGTTTGTCCAGGCTTGTCCTTTGCTACAAAAAGGATTGGGCCACCTTGCTGCACTTTATTTACTTTTATTACTTGTTGCTCGTTACAATTTATCCTATCACAAAACTATCTGTTACCACTTATTTCAGTACTTGCAGAGAATACCTTGCTGAAAACCGCTTATCATTTCCTTCTGCTCCTGGTTGGGTTCGACACTCTTACTTATCGAAAGGACTACGATAGATCCCCTATACTTGTGGGTCATCAAGACTCTTTTCTGGCACCGTTGCCGGGGAGTGAAGCGCCTTTGGTAGGTGGAATTTGGTAGGGAAAAATTTATTTAGTGTGCTGAAATTTTCTGTCACTTGTTACTATGGAAAGTAATTGTCTGAGGGGCTTGTTCGGGGTATCTTCACCCCGTCCAGTAGAGCAAAGAGTTTCTCCTCAACCTACTCAACCTACTAAACCTATTGAAAATGATACTTCTTTTGAGATTCCTTCGGGTATGATGGAAAAACTACTAGCTAACACTTTTGCAGGAGATGGAACAAAGCATCCTGACGAACATCTACGCTTTGTGGATGATATTTGTGGACTATTTAAGCTTGCAGGTATACCCGATGATGTTGTTAAGAGGAAGGCTTTCCCTTTATCTTTGGAGGGAGACGCATTGACATGGTATAGGCTATGTGATGATATGAGATCATGGAACTATAAAAGATTGAAATTGGAATTTCATCAAAAGTATTACCCTATGCATCTTGTTCATCGTGATCGTAATTATATATATAATTTTTGGCCTCGCGAAGGAGAAAGCATCGCTCAAGCTTGGGGGAGGCTTAAATCAATGTTATATTCATGCCCCAATCATGAGCTCTCAAAATTGACAATTCTCCAGAATTTTTATGCTCGGCTTTCTGATAGCAATCGCACCATGCTCGATACTTCTTGTGCTGGCTCTTTTATGATGAAGTCTATTGAATTTGGATGGAATTTATTGGATAGAATTAAACACAACTCTGAAGATTGGGACCTCGACGAAGGTAAGGAGTCAGGTATGACACCTAAGTTTGATTGTGTTAAATCTTTTATGGATACCGATATTTTCCGTAAGTTTAGCACTAAATATGGACTTGACTCTGAGATAGTAGCTTCTTTCTGTGAATCTTTTGCTACTTATGTTGATCTCCCCAAGGAGAAGTGGTTTAAATATCATCCTCCCATAGAAGTAAAAGTAGCTGCACCTATTAAAGTTGAAGAAAAGATTGTCACTTATAATGATCCTATTGTTCCTACTTCTTATGTTGAGAAACCACCTTTCCCTGTTAAAATGAAGGATCATGCTAAAGCTTCAACTGTTGTTCACAAAAGCAATACTAGGACTTATACACCTCCTGAGCAAGTCAAAGTAGAACCCAATATTGCTATTGTTAAAGATCTCTTGTCTGATAATATTGATGGGCATGTTATTCAATTCTCTGGTGAAACTGCTAGAATTGCTAAACCCTGTGATAGAGATAAACATAGAACTGTGGTAGGCGTGCCCGTTATTTCTGTTAAAATAGGAGATCATTGTTATCATGGCTTATGTGATATGGGTGCTAGTGCTAGTGTTATACCCATTGGCTTATACAAAGAAATTATGCATGAGATTGCACCTGCTGAGTTAGAGGAAATTGATGTCACAATTAAACTTGACAATAGAGATACTATTTCACCTATGGGAATTGTTAGAGATGTTGAAGTCTTGTGTGGGAAAACCAAATATCCCGCTGATTTTCTTGTTCTTGGTTCTCCACAAGATAGCTTTTGTCCCATTATATTTGGTAGACCCTTGTTGCGTACTGTTAATGCTACGATAGATTGCGAAAAGAATGTTGTTACTGTTGGCTTGGATGATATGGTTCATGAGTTTAATTTCTCTAAATTTAGTAAACAACATCGTGAAGAAGAATTGCCTAGTAAGGATGAAATTATTGGTCTTGCTTCTATTGCTGTACCTCCTAGTGATCCTTTAGAACACTATTTGCTAGACCATGAAAATGATATGTTCATGAATGAAAGAAGGGAAATAGATGAAGTATTCTTTAAACAGGAACATATTCTGCAACACAATTTGCCTGTTGAAATCCTAGGGGATCCTCCTCCACCCAAGGGTGATCCCGTGTTTGAGCTTAAACCATTGCCTGATAATCTTAAATATGCTTATCTTGATGAAAAGAAAATATATCCTGTCATTATTAGTGCTAACCTTTCAGAGCATGAAGAAGAAAGATTATTGAAAACTCTGAAAAAGCACCATGCCGCTATTGGATATACTCTGGATGATCTTAAGGGCATCAGTCCCACTCTGTGTCAACATAAAATAAATTTGGAAGCTGATGCCAAACCAGTTCGTGATCCTCAACGACGTTTGAATCCTAAAATGAAAGAGGTGGTAAGAAAGGAAATACTCAAGCTTCTGGAGGCAGGTATAATTTATCCCGTTGCTGATAGTCAGTGGGTAAGTCCTGTCCATTGTGTCCCTAAGAAGGGAGGTATTACTGTTATCCCTAATGATAAATATGAATTGATTCCGCAAAGAATTATCACAGGTTATAGGATGGTAATTGATTTCCGCAAATTAAATAAGGCTACTAAGAAAGATCATTACCCCTTACCTTTTACTGATCAAATGCTAGAAAGATTATGCAAACATACACATTATTGCATTCTAGATGGTTATTCTGTTTTTTCTCAAATACCTGTGTCGGCTAAGGATCAATCAAAGACTACTTTTACATGCCCTTTTGGTACTTTTTCTTATAGATGTATGCCTTTTGGTTTATGTAATGCACCTGCTACCTTTCAAAGATGCATGATGGCTATATTCTCTAACTTTTGCGAGAAAATTTGTGAGGTCTTCATGGATGACTTTTCCGTCTATGGTTCCTCTTTTGATGATTGCTTGAGCAATCTTGCTCGAGTTTTGCAGAGATGTGAAGAAACTAATCTTGTCTTGAATTGGGAAAAGTGCCACTTTATGGTGAATGAAGGTATTGTCTTGGGGCATAAAGTTTCAGAAAGAGGTATTGAAGTTGATAAAGCCAAGGTTGATGCTATTGAAAAGATGCCATGTCCCAAGGACATCAAAGGTATAAGAAGTTTCCTTGGTCACGCCGGATTTTATAGGAGGTTCATTAAGGACTTCTCAAAAGTCTCTCGGCCTCTGACTAATTTATTACAAAAAGATGTACCATTTGTCTTTGATGATGATTGTGTAGAAGCATTTGAAATACTTAAGAAAGCATTAGTCTCTGCACCTGTTGTTCAGCCACCTGATTGGAATTTACCCTTTGAAATTATGTGTGATGCTAGCGATTATGCTGTAGGTGCTGTTCTAGGGCAAAGAGTTGATAAGAAATTGAATGTTATCCATTATGCTAGTAAGACTCTAGACAATGCTCAAAGAAATTATGCTACTACCGAAAAGGAACTTTTAGCAGTTGTATTTGCTTGTGATAAACTCAGACCCTATATTGTTGATTCCAAAGTTACTATTCACACTGATCATGCTGCTATTAAATATCTTATGGAAAAGAAAGATGCAAAACCTAGACTCGTTAGATGGGTTCTCCTGCTCCAAGAATTTGATTTACATATTGTTGATAGAAAAGGAGCTGAGAACCCCGTTGCAGACAACTTGTCTAGGCTAGAGACTATTCTTGATAACCCACTACCTATTGATGATAGCTTTCCTGATGAACAATTGAATGTCATAAGTACTTCTTGTAGCACTCCGTGGTATGCTGATTATGCTAATTATATTGTTGCTAAATTTATACCAACTAGCTTCACATACCAACAAAAGAAAAAGTTTTTCTATGACTTGCAACATTACTTTTGGGATGGACCACATCTTTATAAAGAAGGAGTAGATGGTGTTATTAGACGTTGTGTACCTGAGCATGAACAGGAACAGATCCTACGCAAGTGTCACTTCGAGGCTTATGGAGGACACCACGCTGGAGATAGAACTGCACATAAGGTATTGCAATCCGGTTTTTATTGGTCTACTCTCTTCAAGGATGCCTGTAAGTTTGTTTTGTCTTGCGATGAAAGTCAAAGAATTGGTAATATCAGTAGACGTCAAGAAATGCCTATGAATTATTCACTTGTTATTGAACCATTTGATGTTTGGGGCTTTGATTTTATGGGACCTTTTCCTGCCTCTAATGGATACACACATATTTTAGTTGTTGTTGATTATGTTACTAAGTGGGTAGAAACTATTCCAACTAGTAGTGCCGATCATAACACTTCTATTAAAATGCTTAAGGAAGTTATTTTTCCGAGGTTTGGAGTCCCTAGATACTTAATGACTGATGGTGGTTCACACTTTACTCATGGTGCTTTCCGTAAGATGCTTGCTAAATACGACGTTGATCATAGAATTGCATCTCCATATCACCCGCAGTCTAGTGGTCAAGTAGAATTGAGCAATAGAGAGCTCAAATTAATTTTGCAAAAGACTGTCAATAGATCTAGGAAGAATTGGTCCAAGAAACCGAATGATGCATCATGGGCCTATAGAACTGCGTACAAAAATCCTATGGGTATGTCTCCGTATAAAGTGGTTTATGGAAAAGCATGTCACTTACCTCTCGAACTAGAACATAAGGCATATTGGGCTATTAAAGAGCTCAACTATGATTTTAAACTTGCCGGTGAGAAGAGGTTATTTGATATTAGCTCACTTGATGAATGGAGAACCCAAGCTTATGAAAATGCCAAGTTGTTTAAAGAAAAATTTAAAAGGTGGCATGACAAAAGGATACAAAAGCGTGAGTTCAATGTAGGTGATTATGTATGGCTATACAACTCTCGTTTAAGATTTTTTGCAGGAAAACTTCTCTCCAAATGGGAAGGTCCCTACGTTATCGAGGAAGTCTATCGTTCCGGTGCCATAAAAATCAACAACTTCGAAGGCACAAATCCGAAGGTGGTAAACGGTCAAAGGATCAAACACTATATTTCAGGTAATCCTATAAATGTTGAAACTAATATTATTGAAACTGTAACCCCGGAGGAGTACATAAGGGACACCTTCCAGAACGTTCCAGACCCCGAAAATGAACAGGTATGTGGTACGGTAAGTAAACCGACTCCAAAACAATTTTTAAGGCAATATTTATCCGTTTTGGAATATTTAGAAAAATAGAAAAATAAGTAGCAGTCCAGGGAGGACACGAGGCCTCCACAAGGGTGGAGGGCGCGCCCTACCCCCCTGGGCGCGCCCCCCTACCTCGTGAGCACCTCGTGTGCCCTCCGGACTCCGTTTCCTTGCACGATACGTATTATGGTCGGTAAAAATTCATTATATATACTCCCGAAGGTTTTGACTCTCGTATCACGCAAATATACCCTGTTTTTGTTTCGAGCTGTTGCTGCTGCAGATTAGAGAAAGATGTCTTCTCAAGAGTCAGTCGGGGAGAGCCGGGTATCTAACCCGGCAGCGGAACCAAGGGCAAACAGCGACGCTGACCACTTTGGGCCAGCAACGGAGGAAGAGATGGAGGCTGATCTAATGAGAGTAGATGCCATGGAAGATCAAGAAGTCACCTCTCGCCTCCGAGCTGGGTTCACGATGGGGGAACTACAGAGCTCGGCTATTCCAAACTCGGTTATCCCTTCTAATGTTATATTTCTTTCTTATGAAAATATGAGGAGGTGTGTCTCTGGTTCTCCTGCAACTATGCAACACCCTTGGGTGCAAGGAGCTTTAGCCGTAACAGGAAAGCTTCGCAAGGAAATAATGGACCTCAAGCAGCAAGCCAATAAGCTTGAAGAGGAGAACCGTATCTTGAGGGGAATCATCGCCAAGAATATTACACCAACAACAAAGAAGGAGAAATAATCACATGGGTATGGGCACTCCCCTTGGCAACTGCCAAGCTTGGGGAAGGTGCCCTGGTATCGTATCACCATCACAACTCCTATATTTACCGTTTTTCTTAGTTCGATCCTATTAGTAGTATCTTGATTTGGTAGAATAAAGTCATGGCATGATCTAGTTTTGAGTTTTGATTTATGATCCTTCTTTGTAATCGAGTCCGTGAGCTATATAATAAAGATTAGTGTTGAGTCAAGGGCTTGAGTATTTTGCCATGATCTTGGGTGATTAGAAGAAAAAGAATAAAAAGAATTAAAGAGTTCATATTGATCTTATTGAAAGTAATGACTTCACATAGAAAGAGTATGATGATTTAAAGTTGTTGGGAATTGGCAAATATAGCTTTGGTCATCGTTGCAATTAATAGAAAGTAATAAGGAAAGAGAGGTTTCACATATAGATATATTATCATTGGCATCTTTTATGATTGGGAGCACTCATTAAAATATGACATGCTAAAGAGTTGAGGTTGGACAAGGAAGACAACATAATGAGTTATGTTTTCTTACATCTGAGATAAAGTATGTTGTCATGGATCCTCTACCGTGTTGAGCTTGCCTTTTCCCCTCATGCTAGCCAAATTCTTAGCACCAAGTAGAAATACTACTTGTGCTTCCAAATACCCTTAAACCAGTTTTGCCATGAGAGTCCATCATATCTACCTATGGATTGAGTAAGATCCTTCAAGTAAGTTGTCATCGGTGCAAGCAATAAAAATTGCTCTCTAAATATGCATGACTTATTAGTGCGGAGAAAATAAACTTTGTACGAACTTGTTGTGGACGCAATAAAAGCGACGGACTGCATAATAAAGGTTCACATACAAGGGGCAATATAAAGTGACGTTCTTTTGCATTAAGATTTTGTGCATCAACCCTAAACGCGCATGACAACCTCTGCTTCCCTCTGCGAAGGGCCTATCTTTTATTATTATCCTCTACCTTATGCAAGAGTCACAGTGATCTTCGCCTTTCCTTTTTCATTTTATCCTTTGGCAAGCTCAGCATGTTGGAAAGAACATGATATATATATATATATATATATATATATATATATATATATATATAATTGGATGTGGGGGAACATGAATTATTATTGTTGACATCACCCTTGAGGTAAAAGGTTGTGGGGCAAAAACTATAAGCCCCTATCTTTCTCTGTGTCCGATTAAAACTCTGTAACCACAAGTATCGCGTGAGTGTTAGCAATTATGAAGGACTAAGTGATAGTTGAGTATGTCGACTTGCTTTTAAGCTCTGACATAGACTCTTTCCGATGTTATGATAAATTGCAATTATTTCAATGATTGAGGGTATAATTTTTTGGTGCTCAATAAGGTTTCTGATTCATATTTTGGCTTTGTGAAAAGGTCATCACTTGAACATGAGTAACCATATGACAAAATTTATATATGTGCTGTTATGAACTAATCATGATGCCTTCATGTCCGTATTTTATTTTTATCGACGCCTCTACCTCTAAACATGAGGACATATTTATTGTTATCGGCTTTTCGCTTGAGGACAAGCGAGGTCTAAGCTTGGGGGAGTTGATACATCCATTTTGCATCATGCTTTTATGTCAATATTTATTGCACTATGGGTTGTTATTTCACGTTATGTCACAATACTTATGGCTATTCTCTCTTATTTTACAAGGTTTACATGAAGAGGGAGAATGCCGGCAGCTGGAATTATGGGTTGGAAAAGGAGCAAATATTGAAGGACTATTCTGCGCAACTCCAAAAGTCCTGAAACCCCACGGAATACCTTAAAATAAATAAAGAAAAATCGTCGCCAAAGATGAAGGCCAGGGGGCCCACACGCTGCTCACGAGGGTGGGGGCGCCCCCTGGGCGCGCCCCCCTACCTCGTGGGCCCCCTGGTGGCTCTCCGACGTCCATCTTCTCCCATATGAAGTCTTTCGATGAGAAAAAAATAGAAGAGAACCTTTCGGGACGAGACTCCGCCACCACGAGGCGAAACCTTGGCGGAACCAATCTAGGGCTCCGGCAGAGCTGTTCTGCCGGGGACACTTCCCTCCAGGAGGGGGAAATCATCACCATCATCATCACCAACGCTCCTCTCATCGGGAGAGGGCAATCTCCATCAACATCATCACCAGCACCATCTCATCTCCAAACCCTAGTTCATCTCTTGTATCCAATTCTTGTCTCCAAGTCCGGGATTGGTGCTAGTAGGTTGCTAGTAGTGCTGATTACTCCTTGTAGTTGATGCTAGTTGGTTTATTTGGTGGAAGATCATATGTTCAGATCCTTTATGCACATTATTACCCCTCTGATTATGAACATGAATATGCTTTGTGAGTAGTTACGTTTGTTCCTGAGGACAAGGGAGAAGTCTTGCTATTAGTAGTCATGTGAATTTGGTATTCGTTCGATATTTTGATAAGATGTATGTTGTCTAACCTCTAGTGGTGTTATGTGAACGTCGACTACATAACACTTCACCATTATTTGGGCCTAGAGGAAGGCATTTGGAAGTAATAAGTAGATGATGGGTTGCTAGAGTGACAGAAGCTTAAACCCTAGTTTATGCGTTGCTTCGTAAGGGGCTGATTTGGATCCATATGTTTCATGCTATGGTTAGGTTTACCTTAATACTTTTGTTGTAGTTGTGGATGCTTGCAATAGAGGTTAATCATAAGTGGGATGCTTGTCCAAGAAAGGGCAGTACCCAAGCACCGGTCCACCCAGATATCAAATTATCAAAGTACCGAACGCGAATCATATGAGCGTGATGAAAACTAGCTTGACGATATTCCCATATGTCCTTGGGAGCGCTTTTCCTATCATAAGAGTTTGTCCAGGCTTGTCCTTTGCTACAAAAAGGATTGGGCCACCTTGCTGCACTTTATTTACTTTTATTACTTGTTGCTCGTTACAATTTATCCTATCACAAAACTATCTGTTGCCACTTATTTCAGTACTTGCAGAGAATACCTTGCCAAAAACCGCTTATCATTTCCTTCTGCTCCTCGTTGGGTTCGACACTCTTACTTATCGAAAGGACTACGATAGATCCCCTATACTTGTGGGTCATCAATTCCTCATCCATTTGTCTGTTTCTCCAGCCACAGGCGGATGCGGTGGGGAATCCCGCTGCTCTGTGCCCGACTGGTAGGTAGATTAGGGTTTGTTTTTCTATATGGTGGTGTCTTGGCAGCTGCATCACCATGGAGAATAATGCGTTCGTCGCTCCAGCCCCGTCACAGGGCTTCTTCTTCAGAATGTTCTGAGGAGCTAATGGAAAGCATCTTGTAATAATGTCGTCGTCGACTGGTGCTTCATGTAGTGACGATGGCATTCTCAGAGTGGTTACTATTATGGCATCAGTTTGCGGGTTGCGGGTTGGAGGAACTATGTCAATAGGATGTGACAGCCTGGATTTTGCCCTCTCTCTTTTTACCGGACTTGCCTTCTCTCTCTTTCCGGACTTGGTTTTCATCGTGGTTTTTGCCGTGAGTTGATTTGGATTTTTGGATCAATTCAAATGGACTTGTCACTTGGGCATATCCTTGGTTTTCACCGAAATGACCTATCTATCTGATTCCTCCCACAAATCCCCAAAATAATAAAATGAATATTTTTCCTAAAAGGAAAATATTCATTTTTCTCTCGTAAGTTCATTTCAGAACTTTGTGCTTCAAAGCAACCTCAATTTTTCTTGTGCAGAAAAATCTTAGATAATTCCTAAATATTCTTAGGACCATGGCACATCTTCCCATGCAAAAATATTGCATCACTTTTCGTAATATTTTTGCTGTAGAAAATCTTTTCACTTCTGGACCAGAAATGCACTTTGTTCAGCAAGTGCATTTTTCCCTAAGCTTTTAGCCTTGATCTTTCTTGAGCTTAAACACCCTCCTAAGAAACCCTAAACCCCAGGAGATTAGCCCTAATGACCTTCTAGAAGGTGGCCAAACTGGCGACCAAGTTTCTGACCAGAAACTTGCCAGCTTGGTAGAGTCACGTCTGGTCGGCCTGGGCATGATCCATCACCTCCCCTAGACTAAACACTTGAAAGGATCGAGATGGACCTAGAGGGGGGTGAATAGGTACAACTACAAATTTTAATTACTACTTAGCAATTTTAGGCAATAGTGCGGAATATGAAGGTGGGCCTAACAATTGCAAGTGAGTACTAAATACAAAACAAGTAACCAAAGCACATAAGTAAGAAAGAACAATATGATGTAAGTAAGTGCAAAGAGATAAATAACCACAAGTAGAGAGTTAGGGTTAGGGATAACCGAAACTCCGAGAGACGTGTATGCCGATGTTCACTTCCTTGGATGGAAGCTAGTCACCGTTAGAGAGGTGGATGTTACCACAAAGGCACACCAACGCCACGAAGGCTCACCCTATTCTCCCTTTGAGACAACACCACGGAGGCGTTTCTCAACCACTAGTGGTAGACCTTGGGGTGATCTCCAAACCCTTACAATCTTTCCGGGGGTAATCACAACGGTTGATTCCTCTCTGAAAGACTCCTACCGCCTAGGAGTCTCCAACCTCCAAGAGTAATAAGAACGCTGGGGAAAAGCTCAAGACTTGCTCAAATCACGAATTCCTTTGGTGCAAAGAGGGGGAAGGAGTGGATCTATCACTTGATCGGAGAACTTCTCTCAAAGGCTTCTAAATCACTTGGGGATCTAGGTTTTGATGTAGGTGATTGAGAGAGAGAGTGAAGAGTGTTCTTAGCAAGCTCAAAGTGAATGGTCAACCTTATCCCATGGAAGGGAAAGGTATATATATAGTGAATGAGGAAAGGTGACCGTTTGGTACACATAAGTGCTCAGGATAGGTTGGACGTCCGGACAACATCGGACGACCGGTGATACAAATAAGTCCGGACGTCCGACAGTTATCGGACGTCCGGCCACTGTGAATATGTGAGCCACGTACCAGTACACAGGACACGGACGTCCAAGACGGGCCGGACATCCGGAGCCCGGACGACCGGAGAGTCCGGAAATCCGTAAATACGGTTCTGTTGTGAAAGTACCGGACGACCGGAGGGAGCCGGACGTCCGGACATTTGGGAAGGACCGGACGTCCGTAGAGCACCGGATGTCCGGAGACAAAAAAAACAAGAGCTGTGGATTTTTGAGCAAGTCTTTCACTAGATCCAACGATCCCCTCTTAATAGTGCGGGATCCCTATACTCAAGAACAAACCATAAACGAAGTCCATGTCTTGTATCTTCATTCTTGAGTTATACGCTTTTTGTCCCCAGTCATGATCCATACACACGGTCTTTGGGACATAATCCTGAGATATGCTTGATAAACATGATTAGTCCCTCACATATATGTTGTCATCAACATCAAAATATGATTAAGGGCATGATTGCACTTTGAACAATGCACGGTCGAGAGCGTAGACAAGGTTTGGCCGCTCCTGGGTGTCGTTTTGACCATGCCAGTCTGGTGACTGCGCGTGGACACGGTGCCTAACATGCGTCTCGACGCGCTCTGGCTGGCGCCTTGCGCTCTGTTTCGCGCGTGCACGTTCCAGCGCTCACCGCCGACTACCGCACCGCGCCACAACCCTTGACCCATCACCCTTGACCCCTCCCTGGCGCTCGCCAACGCTGGAGCCACCGCAGCAAGCCAGTCCAGTCGCGGCCAAAATGGCACAGTGCGTGCGTGTGCTTGTCCCCTTCTCAAACCGCCTCCTGTGCTCATCCGCGAGCGTGGGCAAGCGCCGGCGTTGAAGTTGCACCATGTCCTCTCGCGTTGGAGCCTCTCGTCGATGTTCGCCGCATGTCCAGAGCGCTCCGGCGGCGATACGTCCCCCCCCCCCTCCTGCTCCGGCTATATAAAGCCACCCCGACTTGAATCCTGGCCATGCACCACTCCACACAACCACCACGAACACGTAGAACGACCGCAGTTTGGTCGGGCAGGCCTCTGGCCGTCGCCCCGACCCAAGGACTCTGGTGATCCCCGCAATCCAGCCGCCGCTCTCCAGGGCCTCTCGAGCTCAAGCAGCTGCTTGGGCAGGGCCTTGGTGGTCTGCTGGAGCTGCCTGGATCCCACCAAGCCCTCGGAGCTGCCTCTCGCCGCCGTCTTCCACCTCTCCGGCGAACCTCGTCCGCCACCGAAGCTTGCGAGCTCGACTGCGACCAGCTCCGGCCACCTCTCACCAAGCCACGGGTACAGGCAGGTGCGCCGCGAGCCCTGCTTCCAGTCTATCCCTCTAGCCTAGCCCCAAACCCCCTCATCGCCGGCGTGAGCTCCAGCGAAGCGCCGCCCCTCCTCTGATCTCGATCCCCCTCTCTCTCCTAACTGGTGGGGCCCAGTGTTAGCCTCACCACTCGCGCCTGAAGCGGTATGAGTGGAGGCGCACTCCCACTTTATGCCTTCGACGTCACCCCCCCCCCCAGGAATCTCTGTTTAATTCAAATTTATTCAGAAATTTGACCAAACTTTGACCAGCCATAACTTCTAAACCTCAAGTCCAAATGAATTGATTCTTTTTGCATTGTCTTTGTTACAGAAAGCTCTAGCAGCACACCAAAAGGTGGATTTTTCCTTGCAGCCTAGAATTTCTGGTGATTCTGAGAAGGTGATTTGACATTTATTTTTGTGGTTTTAAAATATTTTCAGAAGGAGGATCTTGCCTTGAAGCTAACCAGGAGGAGTGTGACCCTCCTCTGCACTAAGGCAAGCCACAGCATCATTTGGATGGTGCTATTTCAATATCTATGATTTTCTACTTGATTATGAGTATTTATTTGCATTTAAAATTTGATAAATTAATATGGTTAATTGCTAGTTGTTTTATGATGCTTGATATGCTAGTTTTAGCTTCTGGTTGAGTTCATAGAATTGTTTGGCTAAGTAGAGTAAGATTTTGCACTAGATATTTTGTTATGGTAAGTCATGGTAGTTATTTTGCTAGTAATAATTTTCAACTAAATAATGAACTAATAAAAATGTTGTTTGTAGAAAAAAATGACTTATAACCAGAGAAGTTTCTCATCTTAGTAGTGCAACTTAGTTATATTGCTTGTTTTGATCCATGCTTAAGAGATGCTTGCTCTATGTGACGAGTAGTTGCATGATTTCCGGTATGATGCCATGTTAGTAATAAAAAGTTTTTCTGAAAACTAATACTTGATTAAGTTCAACCTGAATATGATGTTGATCACATCATGGTGCCACTGAATTAGGTTTTTAATTCAGTGCGACCACATTTACCTAATGGGAAGGTCTTGATTCGGCCCTTTGTCGTGGCTCTCACCGGTGCCTCCCACGAGGGAAGCTTATGGGTGTGCATACCCTGGCCTGGTAGGCAGACATAACCTTATGTGCTCGTTTTGTTGTTATGGTACCTTGTCCCCGTTTAGGACCATTTTGCCACGACGGTGGCCGTTGGTGTCTTTGGTAGACACAGGGCCACCCAAGACCTAGCCCTCAGAGAGAGATGGTCGGAGTGGCCGGGGAGAGTGCATGGCAAAGGGAGGGTTTTGTCAGAGTACTTTGGTCCACCCGAATGGGAGTACGAGGCCAGGTATTCCGTAGTGTGGGTAAAGTGTGCTACCTCTGCAGAGTGTATTTAATCTATCGATAGCCGCGCCCACGGTTATGGGCAAGACTCGGGAGTAAGTCACACCATGGATCAACTTTTATAATTAATATTACAAACTAGAATAAGTGTTGTGATGCATTGTTTCGGGGTAAACCTTGAACACTCGAGGTGTTCATGAGTGATTGATTTCAGGTGTGACCCTAGTGTGGTCACCGTTTGGTTACGAGGTATCCGTATGGTAAGCGAGTCCGTGTGACTCGGTACGCTATTTGGTTGCGTTGCATAACTGTGCATTTGTAGTAATTTCTTGCATTAATTTAACTTGATTAATTATCATGATATTGTCTGTCATCGTGCTTATGTTTGTTGTGAGCTTGCAAGTACATTCAATGTACTGACCTGGCGTGTCATGCCAGTTTTCAGGCAAGTTGATTCGCATCGGAGCGCATCTCGTGTCTAGGCCGTGTCCACGTCGGTGTCCCTGTGCCATGGAGTTCCGCTATGACGTTCTTCCGCTGCCGTGTAGTTTCATGTGATCAAGGCCCCAGCCATGTTCATTAAATAACGTACATACTATCCAGCAGCACCATGTGTGTTGCTTGGCCTCGACTTTCGATGTAATATCAGACCTTTGTACCATGCTAGTATCGATAAAGCGGTTATTTCTGTACCATGTTATTGTGTATTGCCAGAAGACTCGATCTATGGGCTGGCAATGCAGGGTAAACCGGTTGCTCTGAGCCGGGGTGCCACAACGCTTGGTATCAGAGCCGCGCTGATTGTAGGACACGCTAGATTGGTAGTGCGTTAGTAAAATGGTAGATAGTTTCGTTTGAGTGCCGGTAGACATAGGAATTGGTTGTTGCATGGCATGCGTGAATTATTGTTGTTATTACTAACTGTATGGTTTGTGAGTGTAGATGGCACCAGTACCGATCTTGTACCATCCTGAGCCAGCTCCGGGCACATCGCCGCACCTGCTTCAGAACGTGTGGCGACGACTCTATCCAGAGGGTGCTGATCCAGAGTATCGGGTGTATCGTGAGCATCTGGCCGGTGCAGTGTATGAGTATTATGCTGAGGTCACTCTACACCACAGTTCCCCATCCGGCGCTTACACTCGTTCGTCTAAGGGTGGTCTTGCTTCTACGCCATCTCAGGCGGTTCAGTTTGCTGCTATCAAGGCTCTTGTAGACTTGCGCTGCAATGAGGTTCGCATGCACACCCACCCTGGACTTTTCTTCTACCCATCTCTGCACGAGAATGGGCGTATCTGTTTTCCTTTGATTAATCCGGCGTGCGATCGTCCCACTAGCCACCTTGCACGCTACATCACTGCTAGCTATCTCCTTAACTACGAGTTAGCTCGGGAGCTCTCACGCGCTCGCGCCGCTCTTGCTGCTACTCGTATAAGGAACCCTCTTCCCGTTATCATCTACACTTCTGCTCCTCCCACCTCCGTTCCTACGACGACCTCGTAGGGTACCGTTAACCCTTTGACGGTGAACCCTCGCAGCGCTCCCGCTGCATGGTCTTCTCTTGTCGCTACTCCTGCCGCTCCTATGCTTAGATCGCATCCCCTGCCTTCCCCTGAGGGAGAGCCCTCAAGGCAGCGCCAGCGCACCTCTCTTCCCCTGGAGGTCTCTACTATCAGTTCAGGATCTGGGTCCGGCTCAGGAGACGAGCCTGCAGCAGCACCATCCGAGCAGTAGATCGTTAGAGTATCGTGGAAGTCATGAGCATGATGTAAGGCTGTAATCGCATTTGTCAAGATGCGTAGTTTCTTGTACGAGGGTAGTAGACCCATTGCGATGTTTATTTTCATGTTGGGACTATGTATAATTATGCTGGATTTCTTTTTGACTTGGTTTTATTCGCTGCTTTCTTCTGGGATTTGTCATTGGTTTTCCCCCATTTTGGAATTTTCTCATCATGGTTGCTATGTGTTGGGAAAACGAAAAATAGGATGCCGCGTGGAGGTAGCAGCAGTCAAGCTGGTGAGGATGTCCCTGTCCGTCATTCCGCAAGACAGGCAGGACATTCCCCTGAACCATACCAGCCACCTCCGCCTCCACCGCCACAACTGCCTTCCACCGAGCAAATCCTACGAATGTTTGAAGAAAGAAGGAGCAACGATCTGCTGGAAAAACTGAAAAGTGTACAAGTTATGGTTGGGCAGAATGGAAACCAGAATGGCCATCATTCCAATCTATCAGATTTTCAGCGAACCAAGCCTCCCAGTTTCAGCCATGCTATTGATCCTTTGGATGCCGACGACTGGCTAAGGACTATTGAAAGAAAACTGGAAATTGCTCGCACAGACGACGGAGACAAGGTTCCCTTCGCAACACATTATCTCGAAGGAGCTGCCGCTATATGGTGGGATAATGCCAAAGCAATATGGCCTGCTGACGAGTAAATTACTTGGAAAAAATTCAAGGATCTCTTCCGCAAATATCATATTCCCACCGGAGTCATGAAGATCAAGCAACGTGAATTTCTCGCCCTCACTCAAGGCAGCATGACTGTCGCCGAGTATCTGAATAAATTCAACCACCTGGGATGCTACTCTCTCCATGATGTGGCCACCGAAGAGCGGAAGATCGACCGATTTCTTGGAGGCCTACATCAACATCTCCGGTGCACTCTCAGTATGTTTGATTTCCAGGACTTCCTGACACTGGTGAACAAGGCCCTAATCGCCGAGAGGGAACACAAGCTCCTGCACGATAACAAGCCAGCTGCTAATGACCACAAGCGCAAATTCGAGCCCAAGAAGGATACGCAACCAGTGCAAAAGGCTCGTACATGGCAACAGACTCAGGTGGAGTACAAACCCAATTGGCAGCAGAACGTCAACAAGACTTCTTCACAAGTCAAGAATGTCGTGACCAGCCAGTGCGCGACGATTGCCAGCGCAACAATTACAATTCATGCTTCAGTTGTGGTCAAGCCGGACACTACGCCCGACAGTGTCCCAAGAACACCAAGCATGTCGCTTCATTTCAGCCGCAAGTTAACTACATGGAGTAGTATTCCGCCCCCGATATAATTCAAGGGAAAGTTCATCACATCTCCGCAGACGAAGCCCAAGAGGACCCGGAAGTCATCATTGGTATGTTTCCTGTTAATGACATACCCGCCGTAATTTTATTTGACTCTGGGGCTTCCCACTCTTTTATTTTGCGGAGTTTTGCTTCCCAAAACAATTTTTTCTTGCTCGATTTTGGGAAAGCACATGCTGGTATAATTCCCGGGATCCATACTCAGAAGCAATCTCGTCTGCCGAAATTTGGAGATTGACATCAAGGGCGTCAAGTTTCCAACATCATTGATAATCATCGATTCCAACAAATTGGATGTCATTCTGGGCATGAATTGATTAACCCAATACCAAGTCTGCATCAGCTGTGCGACCAGAGAAGTTACCCTGAAAAATATGGAAGGTCACACCACAAGTTTTTATGCCCGCAATCGCATCCCCACGAAGGATATGGTTTTCGCAGCCGTGGCAGAAGAAGTGGAATTAATTCCAGTGGTCAGCGAGTATCCAGATGTATTTCCTGAAGAATTACCCGGCATGCCACCAGACCGAGAATTGGAGTTTGCTATTGACCTCGTGCCTGGAACCACCCCGATACATAAGAAATATTATTGGATGCCCTCCTCAGAATTGGTGGAATTGAAGAAACAACTGGATGAGATGCTGCAAAAAGGATACATTCGTCCAAGCTCTTCACCATGGGCATCACCAGCAATCTTCGTGGACAAAAAGGATGGCAGTCTACGTATGTGTGTAGACTACCGACAGCTGAATGACGTCACCATTAAAAACAAGTATCCACTGTCGAGGATTGACGATCTATTTGATCAACTCAGTGGGGCCAAAGTATTCTCAAATATTGATTTGAGGACGGGATATCATCAACTCAAAATTAAGAAGGAAGATATTCCTAAGACCGCGTTCACCACTCGGTACGGTCTTTACGAATACACTGTCATGTCCTTCGGCCTCACCAACGCTCTTGCATTCTTTATGCATATGATGAACAAGGTGTTTATGGACTTCTTGGACAAGTTTGTGGTGGTGTTCATTGATGACATCCTCATTTATTCCAAAAGCAAGGACGAACATAAGGAACATCTTCGCGCAGTTCTGCAATGGCTTTGCGATCATCAATTGTATGCCAAATTCAGCAAATGTGACTTTTGGCTCCAGCAAGTGTGATTCCTCGGACATATCCTCTCAGCAAAAGGAATCTCGGTGGACCCAAACAAGGTAAAAGATGTACTTGATTGGTCCGCACCCACCATCGTCTCAGAAATCTGGAGTTTCCTTGGACTAGCCAGATATTATCGCCGTTTTATCGAAGGATTTTCCAAGATCGCCAAGCCAATGACTGAGCTTCTCAAGAAGGACAAGAAGTTCGTATGGACTGAAGACTACGAACGGAGCTTCAATGAGTTAAAAACCAAACTGACATCGGCACCCATATTAACTCTTCCAGATATCTACCGCAGTTTTGATGTTTACTGCGACGCCTCCAGAAAAGGACTGGGGTGTGTACTCATGCAAGATGGCAAAGTGGTGGCCTATGCATCTCGACAACTGCGACAACATGAAGGAAATTATTCTACTCATGATTTGGAATTAGCCGCGGTGGTGCACGCCTTAAAAATCTAGAGACATTATCTGATTGGAAAGAAGTGTCAGATATTCACCGACCATAAAAGTCTCAAGTATATATTCACTCAGCCCGACTTGAACCTTCGACAGCGAAGATGGCTCGAGTTGGTTAAGGACTATGACCTTGGAATAAATTATCACCCGGGCAAAGCTAATGTGGTGGCTGACGCCCTCAGCCGCAAACCAGCCAACCTCAATGCCCTAATGGATTCCTTGCCTCCAGAGCTCTATGAAGAAATCATGCAGCTGAATCTGGTAATCACCGACGCCCGTCTTACCAGTATATTGGAAGTTTCTCCTACTCTCGAGGAACAAATCTGCAGTGCTCAAGCGGATGATAAGGTGTTACGGGTATATGTTCAGAAGCTGCACCAAGGGCAAGCACCTGATTTCACTATGGACCAGCAAGGTTCGCTAAGGTTCCGAGGAAGACTTTGCGTACCCAACCAAGACAGTCTGAAGAAGAAAATATTGGTGGAAGCACATGAAGCACCATACTCAATTCATCCCGGTGGTACCAAGATGTATGAGGATCTTCGTCGGATATTTTGGTGGGATGGAATGAAGAAAGACATCGCGTATTTTGTGGCCTGTTGCGATATCTGCAATAAGGTAAAGGTGGAACACCAAAAACCCGCCGGACTCCTCCAGCCTCTGCCGGTATCCCAATGGAAATGGGACGATATTTGCATGGATTTCATCATCGGATTACCAAGATCTCATCGAGGAAACGACGCGATATGGGTCATAGTGGACACTCTAACCAAGGTGGCACACTTCCTACCTATTCGGACCACATACTGTGCAAATAAACTTGCACAGCTGTATGTATCAAGAATCATCAGTCTGCATGGAGTACCCAAGACTATCACCTCCGACAGGGGATCTCTATTCACATCCGCATTTTGGTCCCAACTTCATCAAGCCTTGGGGACCGCTCTGAAGTACAGCACGGCTTATCATCCTCAGACAGATGGACAGACTGAGCGAGTAAATCAAATACTCAAAGATATGCTCCGGGCATGTACATTGGCCCAAGGAACCAAGTGGGAAGACTGTTTGCCCTACGCTGAGTTTTCCTACAACAACAGTTTCCAGGCCAGCTTAAAGATGTCACCCTATGAAGCCCTGTATGGCCGGAAATGCCGCACCCCATTAAATTGGTCTCAAACCGGAGATAGCCGTATTTTCGGGGCTGATTTAATGCTCGAAGCCAAGAAGCAAGTCAAGGAAATCCGAGACAGACTGCAACTGTCCAAATCCCGACAGAAGAGCTACTATGATGCCAAACATCGTCAGATCAGCTTCGAATCCGGAGAACACGTATATCTCTGAGTCACCCCGATGAAAGGAGTCAAGAGGTTTCAGACTCAAGGAAAATTGGCACCCAGATATATCGGTCCATTCCCCGTCATGGTCAGAGTTGGAACAGTTGCCTACGAGTTGGAGTTGCCACCAGAATTGTCAGAAGTACATAACGTGTTTCACATCTCACAGCTAAGAAGATGCATCTCACCACCGGAGAAAAGGACAGATATGTCAGAGATAGAATTGGCTAAGGATTTGACTTATGAGGAAAAGCTAATCAGAATAGTGGATCAGACAGAAAGGGTCACTCGCAGCAAAGAGATCAAATTCTACAAGGTTCAGTGGGAGCATCACACCCAAGAAGAAGTAACCTGGGAAAGAGAGGAATTTTTAAGGACTGCATACCCAGAATGGTTTTCCCAAGCAACCGAATCTCAGGACGAGATTCATCCTAAGTGGGGGAGGTTTGTGACAGCCTAGATTTTGCCCTCTCTCTCTTTTTACCGGACTTGCCTTCTCTCTCTTTTCGGACTTGGTTTTCATCGTGGTTTTTGCCCTGAGTTGATTTGGATTTTTGGATCAATTCAAATGGACTTTTCACTTGGGCATATCCTTGGCTTTCACCCAAGTGACCTATCTATCTGATTCCTCCCACAAATCCCCAAAATAATAAAATGAATATTTTCCTAAAAGGAAAATATTCATTTTTCTCTCTTAAGTTCATTTCAGAACTTTGTGCTCCAAAGCAACCTCAATTTTTCTTGCTCAAAAAAATTTGAGATAATTCCTAAATATTCTTAGGACCATGCCACATCTTCCCATGCAAAAATATTGCATCACTTTTTGTAATATTTTTGCTGTAGAAAATCTTTTCACTTCTGGACCAGAAATGCACATTGTTCAGCAAGTGCATTTTTCCCTAAGCTTTTAGCCTTAATCTTTCTTGAGATTAAACACCCTCCTAAGAAACCCTAAACCCAGGAGATTAGCCCTAATGGCCTTCTAGAAGGTGGCCAAACTTGGCGACCAAGTTTCTGACCAGAAACTTGCCAACTTCGTAGAGTCACGTCTGGTTGGCCTGGGCATGATCCATCACCTCCCCTAGACTAAACACTGCACGGTCGAGAGCGTAGACAAGGTTTGGCCGCTCTTGGGCGTCGTTTTGACCATGCCAGCCTGGCTCTATTTCACGCGTGCACGTTCCAGCGCTCGCCGCTGACTGCCGCACCGCACCACAACCCTCGACCCATCACCCTTGACCCCTCCCTGGCGCTCGCCGATGCTGGAGCCGCCGCAGCAAGCCAGTCCATTCGCGGCCAAAATGGCACAGTGCGCGCGTGTGCTTGTCCCCTTCTCAAACCGCCTCCTATGCTCGTCCGCGAGCGTGGGCAAGCGCCGGTGTTGACGCTGCACCCTGTCCCCTCGCGTTGGAGCCTCTCGTCGATGTTCGCCGCGTGTCCAGAGCGCTCCGGCGGCGACACGTCCCCCCCCCCCCCCTCGACTCGAATCCTGGCCACGCACCACTGCACACAACCACCACGAACACGTAGAACGACCGCAGTTTGGTCGGGCAGGCCTCTGGCCGTCGCCCCGACCCGAGGACTCCGGCAATCCCCGTAGTCCAGCCGCCGCTCTCTAGGGCCTCTCGAGCTCAAGCAGCTGCTTGGGCAGGGCCTTGGTGGACTGCTGGAGCTGCCTGGACCCCGCCAAGCCCTCGGAGCTGCCTCTCGCCGCCGTCTTCCACCTCTCCGGCGAACCCCGTCCGCCACCGAGGCTTGCGAGCTCGACTGCGACCAGCTCCGGCCACCTCTCGCCAAGCCACGGGTACAGGCAGGTGCACCGCGAGCCCCGCTTCCATTCTGTCCCTCTAGCCTAGCCCCAAACCCCCTCGTCGTTGGCGTGAGCTCCGGCGAAGCGCCGCCCCTCCTCTGATCTCGATCCCCCTCTCTCTCTCTCCTGACTGGTGGGGCCCAGTGTCAGCCTCACCACTCGCGCCCGAAGCGGTACGAGTGGAGGTGCACTCCCACTTTACGCCTTCGACGTCCACCCCCCCCCCCCCCCAAGGAATTTTTGTTTAATTCAAATTTATTCAGAAATTTGACCAAACTTTGACCAGCCATAACTTCTAAACCACAAGTCCAAATGAATCGATTCTTTTTGCATTGTCTTTGTTACAGAAAGCTCTAGCAGCACACCAAAAGGTGGATTTTTCCTTGTTGCCTAGAATTTCTGGTGATTTTCATAAGGTGTTTTGACATTTATTTTTGTGGTTCTAAAATATTTTCAAAAGGAGGATCTTGCCTTGAAGCTAACCAAGAGGAGTGTGACCCTCCTCTGCACTAAGGCAAGCCACAGCATCATTTGGATGGTGTTATTTCAATATCTATGATTTTCTACTTGAATATGAGTATTTATTTGCATTTAAAATTTGATAAATTAATATGGTTAATTGCTAGTTGTTTTATGATGCTTGATATGCTAGTTTTAGCTTCTGGTTGAGTTCATAGAATTGTTTGGCTAAGTAGAGTAAGATTTTGCACTAGATATTTTGTTATGGTAAGTCATGGTAGTTATTTTGCTAGTAATAATTTTCAACTAAATGATGAACTAATAAAAATGTTGTTTGTAGAAAAAAAAATGACTTATAACCAAAGAAGTTTCTGATCTTAGTAGTGCAACTTAGTTATATTGCTTGTTTTGATCCATGCTTAAGAGATGCTTGCTTTGTGTGACGAGTAGTTGCATGATTTCCGGTATGATGCCATGTTAGTAATAAAAAGTTTTTCTGAAAATTAATACTTGATTAAGTTCAACCTGAATATGATGTTGATCACATCATGGTGCCACTGAATCGGGTTTTTAATTCAGTGCGACCACATTTACCTAATGGGAAGGTCTTGATTCGGCCCTTTGTCATGGCTCTCACCGGTGCCTCCCGCGAGGGAAGGTTATGGGCGTGCATACCCTGGCCCGGTAGGCAGACATAACCTTGTGTGCTCGTTTTGTTGTTATGGTACCTTGTCCCCGTTTGGGACTGTTTTGCCACGACGGTGGCCGTTGGTGTCTTTGGTAGACACGAGGCCACCCAAGACCTAGCCCTGAGAGGGAGATGGTCGAAGTGGCCGGGGAGAGTGCATGGCAAAGGGAGGGTTTCGTCGGAGTACTTTGGTCCACCCGAATGGGAGTACGAGGTCAGGTATTCCGTAGTGTGGGTAAAGTGCGCTACCTCTGCAGAGTGTATTTAATCTATCGATAGTCGCGCCCTCGGTTATGGGCAAGACTCGGGAGTAAGTCACACCATGGATCAACTTTTATAATTAATCTTACAAACTAGTAAGTGTTGTGATGCATTGTTTCGTGGTAAACCTTGAACACTCGAGATGTTCATGAGTGATTGGTTTCAGGTGTGACCCCGGTGTGGTCACCGTTTGGTTACGAGGTAACTGTCTGGTAAGCGAGTCCGTGTGACTCGGTATGCTGTTTGGTTGCTTTGCATAACTGTGCATTTGTAGTAATTTCTTGCATTAATTTAACTTGATTAATTATCATGATATTGTCTGTCATCGTGCTTATGTTTGTTGTGAGCTTGCAAATACATTCAATGTACTGACATGGCGTGTCATGCCAGTTTTCAGGCAAGTTGATTCGCATCGGAGCGCATCTCGTGTCTAGGCCGTGTCCACGTCGGTGTCCCTGTGACATGGAGTTCCGCTACGACGTTCTTCCGCTGCCGCATAGTTTCGTGTGATCGAGGCCCCAGCCATGTTCATTAAATAATGTACATGGTGTTCAGCAGCACTGTGTGTGCTGCTTGGCCTCGACTTTCGATGTAATATCAGACCTTTGTACCACGCTAGTATCAATAAAGCGGTTATTCCTGTACCATGTTGTTGTGTATTGCCAGAAGACTCGATCTCTGGGCTGGCAATGTAGGGTAAACCGGTTGCTCTGAGCCGGGGTGCCACATAGGAGTCGATGGATCTGAGGTCCAAGGAGGATGGGGTTGAACTCCGGCTGACGCGCCACAACGATATGTGCTCTGTCGTCCGCAGCGGTCCTTTCTTAGGCGCACAATGCATTGATGCGATGGTGCTCTGACGTCTCTTTAGCTTGTGTTGTTTGTCTCCTACTCCTCCGGCGGCTACTTCGGTGACGTAACTGGTGAACGGTGGATGGTGACAGTTTGATTCGGCAATCGATAAATTTCTTTTTTGTGGTGTGTATTTTGTGGTTCTGCCATGATGGCTGTCCTCTTTGGTGTTGCCGAGTATGGACCGTGTGTGTTGTAACTTACAACTTTATATGATGAACATGTGGTTTTTGAAAAAAAAACTTGTAAAAACCTCCATGTTTCGTTCTATTTATACATTACCCTGGGTGAACTATGTATACACACGGTTCGCTTCGTCCTTCACTATAAGGTAGCCATGATCGAGTGGGTCTGATCTTGTTCTTCTTTGGTTATGCACTAGGAACCAACAAGAGAGAGAGAGAGAGAGAGAGAGAGAGAGAGAGAGATAAATACATGAGTCATCGGATTCCCTAAAAAAGCATCAGAAAGCGGGTCAATGTAAAATCACTTTTTCCACCATGTGGCATATAAGATGGCATTATGCATTTATGTCCGCTAAATTTTCTGAAAAAGTTCCATGATGTATGAAACAAAACAATTCAAAAAATCCCATATTGTACAGAACACATTTTCCCACAAAAATTGCCATGGGATCAGTCCAAACACATTCACAACTTGTCATGTTCTACACAACACATGTTCACAAAAATTGCCATGTGGCTATTACAATTTTTCTAATTTGTTGCCATCATGAATGAAACGAACTTTACTAACTTTGCCATGTTCTACACAACACATTTTCATAAATTTGTCACAATTTTACTAATTTTATGCCATGATGTATGAAACAAGCATTTCTTAGTTTGCCATGTTCTACAGAAAACACTATCCCCCTAAATTGCCATGTGATCAGTCTAAGCATTGTCGCAACTTGCCATGTTCTACCCAACACATTTCATAAATTTGTTGTGTGATTGTTACAAATTTTCTAATTTTTTGCCCTGTCGCAACTTGCCATGTTCTACCCAACACAAACTTTTCTACATTTTTCATGTTGCGCAGAACACACTCACCTAAAAATTGCCATGTGATCAGTCCAAAACATTATTCACAACCTTGCCATGTGACTCGTTACAATTTTCCTAAATTTTGCCATGACTTAAGAGAACAAACTTTTTTCTAAATTTTCCATGTGTTCACTCCAAAAAAAGAAAAATCAAAATTTGCCATATTCGAGAGAACTGATCTTCATAAATTTTGTCATGTGAATTCTTAAATATTGCCATGTTGTAGTAAACAAAAAGTGTTCTACATTTTTCATGTGACCAATACAAACATTTGTCTAGTGAAACTTGTCAACCCATATAATAGACTTTAAAACTAGTCATGATAAAGTGGTAACCCCCTATACAAAAAAGTTGCCACACCAAGTTAAAATGAAGCTACAATGGACTATCATGTATGGCAACTATGTTGGTAACTTGGCGAATGCATGCAACATTATTATTGCCACATAAATCTATCAAACACACAACAGAACTAATCCAAAGTTGCCACCTAAACTTGGCCATCAAAAGGGGGAAAAGCTGAAAACAAGGCTTTGAAAACACAAGCGCCTGTTATGACATAGGGTTACAGAAGGCCTTCTCCAAAACAAGGCTTTGAAAACACAAGCGCCTGTTATGACATAGGGTTACAGAAGGCCTTCTCCATGTTCCTATGACATAAGGTTATTCACATGGCGACTGCTGGCCTTACCCCATCTTTGCAGCGCCTGTTAAACGAACACTATGTCATACATACAGGTGCACATGAATACCCACAACATGTTCTTGACATATCCATGGTGAACACTACAACTTTACAACACACACCGACAGGAAGGTTGTCTATGGACGCCACTAAGTCCATGTATACAGTGGAGATCTCATCAAGGATTCTCCAACTTGATTTCTTCTGAATTCAGCGGAACATGAGTTATGATCAATTCCCCCTCAGAATAACCATTCATTAGAAGCTTCCCAATCTTCATCCTCCAATCTGTGCTGTATTTCTCGTTCCACCTGTCATGAACCACCCGATCGCGGTAGTTCAGCAACGTCCCAAGCCCAGTGTTTGGTATCCAACCATATTCTTGCAAAACCTTCGCCTCACCTTCAGATAAATCTTCACCGATCTGAACAAAAAGATATTTAGATTACACCAATGGAAGCAGAATGAACATCATGAACATAAGATTTGCTGGAGCTGGACACACAGTAACAACTCATGGGTGATGGCAAGCTTAGATTTGCTTTGATAGGTTGAAGATATACATAAGCATTTGTACACAAACTGTCAGTCACCAGTTTTGCTGCACAAGACCGTGAAAGAAACAGAGAACAAGAAAGCTTACCAACAGTGGCCTGTTTTCAATAAGAGCGGTCCTGCCACAGCTACTAAGCTTCATAGCAGTAACCATCCTTCGGATCTGCCATTCTATTGGCACTGATTGCAGAATTTCAAAGAAATAGGTTGCATAACCATATTCAGGACGCTCAAGAACTAGCCTGTGTAACAAAATTACGAAGCAGTTGCATAACCATACACTTCAGTCACCATGTTGACTACTCCCTCCGTCCCATAATGTAAGACGTTTTTTCACACTAGTGTAGTGTCAAAAAGCGTCTTACATTATGGGACGGAGGGAGTAGCATACAAGGTAAGAAAACTCACCTATTATGGCTTTTAAATACAAAAATGAAGGATTGCAAATCCCTGCACCATCCCCACTCCACAGGACAATCACGGAACTGAAGATAGCGTGACTACAAGAGATAGCGCTGTATCAAGCTAAAGAAGCTTGTATCAACTGGAAAATGCACAGATTATCCAGGGAGATGGATTCATACCTGCTCAATGAGAGAAATTAAGCAAGCTAAGCAGTAAATAGCCTTTCCCCCCTTCCCGTGCTTGGCTACGGACTTCAACAAGGATGTTCTTTGTGGAAACAACTGCACATTGACGAGCAGCAGTGTCATAATTACATAAAAAAAATACCAATACAATGCACAGCAAATACTTTTCATACATTAGATCATACCAAGGTACAACTGCAGCAGCTAATAAGGCATATATAAGAGCTGTATCCGTTTACTAATTTACCAATTACATAAATTAACTCATGGAAGCATCTACCTCAATGAAGAGTACACGATGATAAATGTAGGACTATTCAAAACAGTATATTCAAGAGATCACTTGTCCATTTGTGGAATTCTACAGTACATTTATGTTTTCAGAACTCCAAAACTTGTTTGGGACTGAAAGGCTTTGTTGTTGTATTTATGTTTTCAGATCAATATGTCCGTACAGTGCCAGCGGTATAGACTTCTTTCTCGAACTGCTTTATGTTTAGGGTCCCACTCCCTATAAGCTGAAGAATTTCAGATGGGCACCTGGCAGCTCCTCAATGTTCTGTACTTCTGTATTTGTGAATGACAGCATTTGCTAACAGGAAGCTCTCAACATCAATGTATGCTGGATATAATTAATATGATTTCCATTTTTTCAGAGAGTTTTTAAACTCAGAGAACAATTAATTCAAGATAAGAAAATTAACCTTTTTACAAAGAAATAGCATGCAACAATTCTTTTTCTGGATTTGTTCACAGGACATTTATTAGAAAACCACATGATCTTCTGTAAGGTAAGGTGAGTAGGTATTGCAGCAGTCAATCGTAAATATAGCAATTTGGCTTTTGCTACCGCCCCTTAGCAAAGTGACTTTGCAGTTCAAAAAGCACCCTCCTTTTGCTAAATTATGTATCATAAGTAAAAATATTTTATATACTATGTTTTACTGAAGTGCTATTTTCTTTTCAAGAAAAGAAGCATCAGTTCGTGTTATACTAAGTAGCACTCTGGAACAGCTTACTTTTGTAATCACATTTTCAAGGTCTTGAAAGTCACTTTCTGTGCAGTCTGGAAGCATTTCATCGTCTTCTACAACGTCATAAAGTTTAATCTCTTTGACCACTATTCCTTTGTCCAGAAGAATCTACAGGCATGAAAGGACACACAAAGAATCACAAAGCTGACATTACTGCTTTTAGATAGAATTATGTGTGTAGCGGAGAGGTACCTGTAGAAGTCCTGGAGCATCTTCTTCAAGAGCTGTTTCAATCGAATCCCTGCACACATAGTTTCTGTAAGCATAGCTTCAAAGATAGCATTAACGTACAAACAAATAGACCATGCAGTCCAAACAATTAGACCATGTAACATACGTCGCAGTTTTCTTCTTCCTCTTTTGCCTAGAAGGGTAAGGAATACCCTCATCGTTTTTGTAACCATCTTCTTCAAGCACCTTTTCACTTGAATCCCTGTGAATGTAATTTTTTATAAGCATAAATATGAAATACTGTGTGAACATTAAAAAAAGCACTCATGCTGCGTACATTGCAATTTACCTCTTTTTCCTTTGTCGAGAACAAGGTGCAAGGCCCCCATTGCAGTTCAGAGTTCTGGTGTGAGGTTTTTTCACAATAGGCTCCATACTACTGATAAAGCTGTTCTCACATAAGCCAGGCAACTCATACCCACTTAGTTCACTTTTTACTCCTAAAGATGGTAGTGAGTCTTCAGCATCTTTTGGCACACATTCCAGAATAGAACCAGAGACCTTCAGGCCATCGTTGCTTGAGTGGTGAAATTTCACAGGAGATTCAGAAGGATAAATTGGATAACCGTCCAATGCAGGCTCCGTTTTTACATCAACCAAATAGGTCCCAGAATTTCTGGGTGCCAGCTGAACGTTTTCATCTCTACAAACCGGTGTTTGACTTAATAAGAGCTCAGCACTAGAATTAAAAACCTTGTCATTTACTGGACCTTCAGTATCTTCAACTGGAATTTCCTTGCCATTCACAGAACATTCCCTGTAGGCTGTTCCTTCATGATTTCTGTAACCAACATTGCAAAACAGAACATTAATCAACGTAACAGGGATAAAGTCATAGACAGCTAAAAAAGATCCATACATTTCCTCACTCTCACTTTTGGGAACTGGCCCACTTGTTTCAGCATCCATTTGCATGGATGAATTTCCCATATCATTCAAAGCACACTTTTCAGCAGATACCCTAGCAGAGCAAGAACGCATGTCTGCTAGAAGGATTCGGTAGCGCTCTTGCAGAGACATGTGATCCAGCTCAGTTTCAGCCTGATCATTAATTTGGTTTTCATGATTAACATCTGCGGCATCCAAAACATGTTTGAGGGAACATGGTTTGTCCTGATCAGGATACATCTCAACCAGCATCTGTTCCCGATTGTTTCCATTGCCTGGAAAGGAAATCACTGTCACAATCTTTGGAACGGAAAGTACATTAAAATAAGAAAACTACAAATGAAGATCAAAACAAAATTACTTTCAGTAGCCATATTAACAGAAAGTTTTTCCAATTGTGCGTCCTCTTTTTCTTCTCTGGAATCATCATCAGCCACAGAATTATCCTGCACATATACCCCATAAGAATTAACCATCTATTTACAAATGACAACCTACAAAACAAAGCATTGTAAGCTTTAGAAAGTAGGAAGCCTGATGATTTCTAAAAGTTAACAAGAAATGGTAATAAATACATAAGAGTTGCTCTTACCACAGTCAGATAAACTACAACGAATTTTTTAAGGCTAGTAATGAAACTTTAACTACACTGAAAAGTTAAGACACGAGGCATTAAACATGACAAAAGGAATGCAGAACAGGAAATAATAACTAGTGCAACGACAATCAAATTGATGCCAAAACAGAATATAGGAGAAAGAGCAGGTATTGATACAAAAAGCTCCAAAGTCCAAATACAATATCATTACTTCTCCAAGTAGTGCTGGAGCAACATTACTATGAAAAGTTCATCTTTCAATTTCAAGTAGGATAATAAGGTTCAATAAAGTAAACATAAAACAACAAGAGAACATTTCAAAAGAACCAGACAATGGCCAAAGGGTCAAAATTATGCCATTCTGTAAAACAAAATTTCCTGCAGTATGGCCCGAAAATGAAGCCTAACAGACAGTTTAGTGAGAACAGGTTATCAGTGAACAAATGTAACATAAAGGTCTGTCCCGCGCTAGCTGGCTAAGCCAGGGATAGAATGGGAAGATATACCTTGTGGTCTTTCATCAAAAAAGAATGATATAAGTTTTTAGCTTCTCAAAAAAGAATGAGGAAATATGTCGTGTTTATCTCCATATAGGCAAAAGTATCTTCGCAACAACCTTTACATGATAATAAAGACAAAGCTAGAGAATAATATCAGAAGTAACAACTTATCGGCATAACATTACCCTGCTTGGAGAATTGTCGGGATAATAAATAGCATGTATTACAGTTACCTGATTCGCGGTTCGTTCGGTTCACAATTCAAATTCGCTACATCCTATGAATCAGGTTCGATGGGGGGGGGGGGGGGGGGGTACATCTTTGATCCGCAAATTGGAGATCCGGTTCGCGAACTTGCTATCTTGGATTTCGAAAAGGCTACTAAGATTCGCATGCAAATGGCCACAGAAGATCCTAGCTCCGGTTAGCATACTTGTTATCTTGGATTCAGAAAAGGCTACTAAGATTCGCATGCAAATGGCCACAGAAGATCCTAGATCGATACTAAATGAAAAATAGAAAAGAATGTAGGTTGGCCCAGCACAAACAGGCCCACGAGGCGACGACCTGCTCCAGTAGTTCCCGATAGCCTCCTCTAACTTAAGCCAGCGCCACCGCCTCCATGCGATTCGGCGTATGCTGCTCGTTCTCCCTGCTAGCTCCCTCCCATCAACCGGAAGTCGCCGCTGCTCTCTCCTTTAATCCCCTCCTGCTCATAATCCTGTAGATGGAGAGTAGCATGTCCTCCGCCGTGCATCCGCAGAGAGCAGGAGGGGCTGCTGTTGCATGACAACGACAGACCGGCCGCCGGATCTTGGCCACTGCCAGACCACCGTCTGCTGCGCCGGCCACCGGGTCTAGGCTGCCATCTAGTCCCCGCTGGCGTTTGACGAATCAGACAGCGATTTCAGATCGCCGAGCGAATTCGAACTCCGATCTGGATCGTTTGATATAGATCGGAGTTCGAGGCCTCTCCCAGCGAATCTGGTAACTATGGTATGTATTCCTGGTATCTTTGAAAAATAACTATGCATATGATTATGATGTGAACAGTCAAATACCGAAACCCACCATTAATTTACTGTTGAGCACAATCATAAATAGCAACTCATTTCTTCTTCTTTTTAACTACTGTGTAAAATTCATGGTGCCACTTTCACCAACTTGAAAGGGGAACTTTTCAGTTTCCAGTGCGTGATGAGACTGCCTAACCAAAATACTAGATGAACATGTGTAGATAATAATGGTCACCCCCTCACGAGAAAATTTAACTGTGATGTACCAATGGAAGTAAGAACAAATAATACCTGTGCAGATTGAACAGAAGCTTTTGCAGCGCATTCACAATGACCTTTCTGCGACTTGTAGAATACCTTTGAAAGCACTAGTTCGCTCTCATTCTCCATTGTGTTTTTGATATAATATCGATGTAGTTTCCAATCAGTTCTCCGAGGGCTGTTCTTGAAGGCGTACAGGGCAAATGTTTCCTTGCAACCTCGTAGACCCCCATCCAAGATAATAGATCTAGAGGGGCCACTTTTTTGCCAGCTGATATCTTTGTCATTCTCATTGTTGTCTAAGTTTATTTTTTTGTGAAAGAAGTACAATGCATGTCCATCTTGCCTCATACCTATAGGATTGCAGCCAAATGTACAATTGCTAGTTAGTGACAAAATAAGCAAACAAGAGATGTAAATACATCAGAGTGGATTTTTGGGACATGGCGGCAAGCGAGGATGATATCAAGTCTGTCTCCCAGTGCATGCAGATTCCTACTTAATATAGCTGCTTAGTGAATACGACGCGGAGCCGATTGTTACGCAAATAAGTAATACCTGGGCAAACAGTGTAATACGTACATCGACGGTCTGCATTAACTGGAATCCGAATAAAGATCGATGGACAGATAGTAATCCCTCTACCAATCCTGTACAAATTTTCTGGCTGGATTGCATCTCTCTCTACCAATCCAAACCGTCAATGCAGACCGTCAATACAAATTTTCTGGATTAACTGGTTTGTGTACACGCTTACCATTAATGGACACATCAACGGTCTGCATTAACTGGATTGCATCTCTCTCTAACAATCCTGTACAAATTTTCTGGAATTTCTAGCAGGAGAGAAGATGGACAGATGGTAATCCGTCTGGATCGTGGAGTTGCGCCCAGTCCAGGATTTAGTTGTTTTCGGTGCTGATACTACTCGGTTAGACACTGTGGTTGAGGTGACAGAGGAGGATTCGTCGGAGGGTGATCTATACAAAGCACCTTGACACTGGCGACTGAGCAGCAACATGTATGATTTGCATTGATAGTGCATGCACTGACAATATTTAGTATGCGCAACGTCGATGGGGTCTTTGTTACGTCCAGCTAACGAGAGTAATAAGTGAGAGGGGAAATAATGAGGTAAAAAAAGTTCTATGTACTAATTAATATTTGTCCAGACGGTTGGTACGTAAATTCTGTCTCTGGCAGTGTGTGCATAATTAAAACTAATAACCCGCTATGTATAATTAAAGCTAATAACTCGCTATGGATTGATGCTGATTAAGAAGAAATAAACTACATAGAGGAGGGAGATATAATCTATTGTCTTTTACATAGTTATCCTCTTAATAGATCGATGGATTCTTGATTAGGCCATTAGGGTAGTGGCCGTCTTCAGTGGAGATGGATGAGGACCATGCAAATGACTAAGAGGTTGAACCAACTGGGAGAGAAATATAGTGTAGCAGGATTTCAGAGAGATCAGAGCTGGAATTTAGGAACTGGGAGCGTTGTTTAGTCATTGCTTGGTCAAAAGATTACATGGCCAGACCTTAGGCCATCACTGTGCTCTACTGATTCATCAGAGGCACTAATCTGCTGGCATGCTTTTGCTGCTAGGAGAGCAAAGGCGGTCCTGTTCAGCATTGTCCCTATTCGATGTTAATACATACCGTAAACATGAAATGCCCGACAAAATTGACATATCCCGCTAACAACAATCATATGATCCTACACAACATTATACACACATTATGATTGGATCTCAGATACCATGGAGGAGCCGATGAACTATTGTGCATATGCATACAGCAGCACATGAGCACGAGGGTAAACAAGAGGAGGAAGAAGGGGAGGGGAGAAGAATGACTGAATGAGAGAGGGGGAGCTGCGAGGTGGAGGTAATGAATCCCTGGTGCATGAATCTGTTGAACAACTGCTAAGCTTAAATGAGAGTGTGTCGCCAGTGGGTAAATGAGGTGGGTCTGTGTCATTACTGCGCTGTGGAATACAACCTTAATATACCATCGTTCCATTTCTCTCTGAGTTTATACGTGAATCGTTGTATGAATAAAGCATGAATCTTAGAGGATTGAACGGTGAAGATATAGACCTTGCCTGGCACCATGTCTCAAGGCGCATTTTCGGTAAATACATCCCATAAAGAGTAAAAATACCTGGCATATCTTGAGGATGGGTACAGCCAAATCTTGCACCTTCATCACCAGATTTAATAAATTCACTGATGAATGGATGACGATGAGCCAGGCCATTCCCCATTTCTGCAGCCAGATGCCATAGAAGATCACTGTCGCTGGGATTAAATTCCACACCCCTTGGTAACCCTGGCCAACTCTGCAATATAACAGGCACAATTCAAAAGTCAATAAGTAATTTAACATGTTGCTAAGCAGCTTCAATACCATTGCTTTGTAGGAAAGATCCTGGCACATTTAAATGTTACAAGAGCAGATCATTGAATGGCTCAACTTGGTAATGAATAGTATGGTACCAATTTCAGCGAGTGCGCACGTAGAAGAAAGTTCTCTTCATTATCAGGTAATAAAAGAAGTTCATTTTTTTTTTGAACCGGGCATAACCCCTTTCCATTACTCACATAACGGAAATACAACAGTTCAGAAAACCGACCAGGAAACCAAAGAAAGGGGAAAGCGAGTTCAAAGCATCCCTGGGAAACCCACGATAAACACCCGTCATCGGGCAGCTCATCGCGGGGGAAAACCCAATGACACCAAAATATCTACGCCACGCTACCAGAACATAGGCATAGTCAAAGCAATTGCATGGAAATGGGTTGCTAGATAAGCAGGGCACGACAATGTGTGTGCAGTATCAGGATACATGACATATTTGCTCTCCTCCCTACTTCAAAAAAAAAATACTCCATCTTAAGAGTTTGTAACAGTGAAGGTGGCAATGCCCTGACAGGCATGGACTAATCTTTATGGCTAAAAATGTGGACGGAATTAAGTCCACAAATGATGCAGGGTTGCAAAAATTGGGGAAAGCCCGTGCTGACCACAATTGTCCACTTGCCAAAATTCAAAACAAAATTCCTTTCGAGGTAAGCGAATTCATGGGCACTGGCACATCCACGAAAGAAAGGGTTAAGAAGAAATGTGGTTCTAAAGCCTAAACCCATCCCCGAGACCCAGGAAGATGGAATCTGCAAAGATTGCAACTTCCAACAACCACGCATATAAAACGTTGAAGAACCGCACCTGCTGGGCCACTCCACCAATACCCTCCGGGGCGGGGGTAGCCTCGCACCTGCAAACCAGATAGGGATCACGACACGAAAAATCTCGCACGGCAGAAGGGCAAGAACGAGGCGCGCACGTACCTGCCAGGCGCCGGAGGCGAGGGTTCCACCCGCAGCGCCGGTGGAGGCCGAAGAGGGCGGCCACGGCGCGGGGCGGGGGGGAGGTGGTCGGAGTCGGAGTCGGAGTCGGGGTCGGGGCCGAGGAGGGGAGGAAGAGAGTCGATGTCGAAGGCCATTGTCGGATTAGGGTTAGAGCGGGAGAAATGAGGGAGATTTAGGCGAGGAGAACTGCGATACTGCGGGTAGATCGAGTTTTTGGCGATAGGAGGGCTCAACTCAACTCAATCCCACACAACAAGCCCAAAGTTGGGCTAGTCAGGGCAGGCCTTTGGTTAAATTAGGGTTTTGGTTTTGTCCATTTTGGCCCGTGATCAGATTACACGTGGGCTGTTATCTGCTTTCATGTAAATTTGTTGTAAAACGAAGATTTGCAGCTTAAAAAACAAAACAAAAAACTACAGAAGGTTCAGATGAAGAGAAGCCTGAAACAAGGCAACAATTATTCAGTGTTTTTTGCTGGTAGTATTTTAGGGTACGTTTGGATCTACGAAGAGAGCACATATATCCCATGGGTGTGCTCGTGCATGTGTGATACGCACACGTAGCAACTCCCACCGAAAGTTTAAGGGTACGACGTTTGGATGTATGGCAAAGACTATCCTAGATTTGCCATGCAAAGTTTGTCGTTTGGTATCGTTGAAAAACATGAAAACGCTTTTAGTGGTGATTTTGTCGGTCACTATAAGGAAAGGCTTACCAACTCCTCGCAAAACAACCGATGGAGGCAAGTCAAAGTGGCTCTCTCAAGCGGGCAAGCATGGAGAAGGGAGTTTTCTCATTCCCTTTTCCTCTTCCTCCTTCGTGGCAGCACTCCCTTTGTGTTAATCATCGTTTGAATGTCAAACATTTTTATTGGGCATGCTAGGGATATTAGAATAGACTTAGCAGTAGGGCTTGCCAAAAAACCCCAAGGGGAGGAGATCTCGGTGACACTTTGCAACTGCCTGCAACAGTTGGCATTAATCACTAATGGTTCATGCAACTGTCCTTGTTGCTCCCTAGTCGTGTTTTTGTGATCCTCTCACCTAACGGTACCGCGGGAGGGGGGGACCCAGTTACTCCATGGCTGATGACATCCACTTTCCATGGTTCGAAAACGAAAATTAATACCCAAGCGTCTGAACGTGTTAAACTTCTCCTCATGCCCACGCTTCTATCAACCATATCCTATTTGGATGCTTCATCACTGTTTGCCACATGAATTTAGCTAAACTTGCCATGCCTAGTGCCGAAATTCTTAGCCACATTTTAGCTTGCCCGAGAGAGTGTTGGCATTTTTAACAGTTTTTTGGCATACACGGTGTTTTTGTCGAAAAAATCTTGTCTAGCATGTGGCTAGAATCGTACACTCACCTGACTTTGCGAAACATGCCTAATTTGAGGTGTGGCAATGTATGGAAATCGTTGCTAGGAATCAAACAACCCCTCAAGTTCTCACTCAGGCGAGACCCACCACGGTGGTTCACATACAAATTGTATATCAATGACACTCCTAGGAGCATGTTAGCATCTACTCCCTCTGTAAAGAAATGCAAGAGCGAGGAAGGAGATTGTTGTTGGAAATATGCCCAAAGGAAATAATACCTATATTATTTATTTTTAAGTTTATAGTTGATGTTTATATTCTTTGTTATAACTGCTATGGTTTTTGAATATGCGTTTCAGAGGAAAACTATTAGCACGTGTAGAAGTATAAACTGTAAAACCAATTTCCTATTCTTGCCTCTAGGATTAGCTCAAGTGTTAATTTGATGGTTATGTTTTCCTAATCATGGGCATATGCCAGTTACATTTTGAGAGCACGATGTTGGTAGAACACTCAAGTTAAATTGACCCAAGTTGTTTGTTATACTTAGAGATTATATTGTTTGAAGTCCATAGTTCATAATGCAAGAGTTAAAGGTATGTATGATTCCTTAGACCATGAGAGTATCAAGTTACTCCATACCGAACATTACACATTGGGGTTGTTCCAAACGTCACCCGTAATAGGGTGATCATAACGGCAACTTACGGGTTCATCGGAAACATATGACGACAAACTAGATAGCTCGAGACTGGGATTTGCTTTGTCGTTGACGGAGAGATATTCTTAGGGCCCTCTTGGTGTGACAGCTCATCGTCTAGCCATACGAAGCGTGAATTGATCACCGCGACGCCGGAACACGAGAACGAGAAAAGAGAATGAAAACAATAACGAGGAAAGACCGGTATAGTGAGCATGTGTTGCTCTTACAGGGATATCAATATATCTCGCCCCGGGTTTTGTAACGTATCACAAAGCAAAAGAATAACATATGATAACCAATAGTTCACTTGAATATAATTCGTGTAAGTATAGGGATCAATGTGGATGTCCACTGTTCCACGGTTGATCATTGAACGAAAGGTGTTCTCGTTCATGTCTATATTTTACTGAATCTGCAGGGTCACACGCTTAAGGGATATGATCTGTTCAGTTTTGTAGGAGTTAAGGAATATGAGAAAACATTACTGAAAAAGTTTTGGGAATAAAACAAATTGTTTCAAGAGATCTGGAAGTTACTAGAATAATACGGGTTAATCATATATAGGCTGAAAATGTTTTGGGGACCTAAAAGTAATAGAGGACTGAGATAATCTCCTCCTTGAACAAACTTCGTGATCATGTGTACGTACAGGGTCGAAGATTGAGAAAGAGACAAGAGAGAACTATGATGATATTTTATTTCACACATACATGATGTTAATTCAAAGTCATTCTATCGATCTGTCATATAAACACATCGGGTTGGAAGGCTATGTCTCAACCCATTTCTTTACCGATTTACTCACACATGGTGATCAGGTCAACTGAAGAAATCATTGGAGAAGACATAAAGATGAATGTTTTATTGATAATATGTCTTACAATGATTAACCTAGAGATGGATTAATGCGGTGATGGTGATGGTGGTGGCTATGGAGATGAGATGGGAAATGGCGGCGGCAAGGGTTGGAAAATAGCTTCTGGTGCGGAGATGGAGGTTTTCGGTGATGCTCCTTTATGATTATCGTGCTCGCCCTTTTATAGAAGTGGTAGGATTGGATGCAATGGCACCGCTGGCACGTACTATGAACGTGGGTGCTCATACAATACATCGCCTTCTGCTCTCGTTTGTACTTGTGAGCCTGTCGTTTAATTCCTCTTTCTTCATTTTGCTTTTTCCTTCTAAATGATGATTTTTATTCATGTATGGCATCTTTCCATGTGGAAACAAAATAAAGAGAGGATTTGGCATTGTACTGCATTCATTATTTTTTTTAATGGCAATAATTGAGGGAACATCTTAGATTTTATAAGATATACCAGATTAAACAACGGTGTGACGAGCGTAGAAATTACACTCATCACATAACTGAACTAAACATCCATTACATAAGTAACTAAACATCGCATTGCACATCTCAATGCATAATTACATAAATTAGGAAATGGTCATCGATCATAAACCACTTCACATTGACTTTCGGGCATGATTGCCACTACTGTTGTTGTTGTTGCGCGATCCCCCCGTGACATTGATCCATAGGTACATGTCGTAGCTTGTTTAGGAATCCTTGGGCGCATAGGTGAGGTGGTCTAAGTCCAATCAGATATAGTTAACGTTCAAGCAAAATCCCTGTTAGACTCTCATTTATTGGTTGGGATGGGATCTTTGGAGAGGATGGAAAGCCTTGAAAGTCCTCCCAAATCGAGTTCCAAACAAGCTTGTTCTTGATGTCTTTCTTCCCGTCAGCGTGGAAGGGGTCATGATGGCCGCGATGACGTCAACCAGGGAGTCATGCTTCTTCCCATTGTTGATGATCTTTTATTACTTGTATACCTCGATGACATTTGGGAGGCAATGTATGTGTAAGGAGCCCATTTGCATCATTGGCGGTGTCTGCCATAGCGAATAGGTAATCATGGCTATTACAAACCTTGTGAAACTTTGACATGGACTCATGACCCAGTAGTAGTGGTAAATAAGGACGTGTTGGTGCATGCACAACTAGGCAACGAAGACCTTCTGATCCTGCAACGGCATGTTTCATGGATGTGACAATGTGACAACAAGCATGGTTGTTTTGATGACGGTACGATGGCATGGTTTGACGACAACAGTGATGCGGTGATGGTGATCTGACTACTTTGGTGATACTACGATGGCATGCTTCGAAGGAGATGATAGCGACATCAAGGACTCTATATCCAAAGCAACTTTGACTACACGAGCTTGCTACTACCAAATCAAACCAACACCCACGATCAAGTCCAGAAGATGTTTTTCTAGGATCCACGTTTGGCGCTTTCCATGTGCTTTCTCTTTGAGATTTTATTTGTACCATCACATGTGTAGCTACCTGGAAAAAGCACTACGTGTGAAGTATGGTTGTAAGAAGGACCATCAAAAAATAGACAAATCACGGGACACTACTATAGGTCACGAACTCATGAAAGGTGGGCTACCTTCGCATGGGGAACACAAAGGCACTAAGCGACACATGATCCCATCAGATAAGATGGTGCCGGACGTGGATGACGAAGGCAAGAAATCATCCAACTGTTTTAAAAAAAAATCCTTCTTTATATGTGTTGGCTGAATCTGGACCTGCACGCCAATTCTAAAGAACCCATGGTCTTTTCTGTAAAATGTCTAGTGCTATTTTTTAGGGGGCTGCCATTGATCAACTAAAATGTTTAAAGGAATACAGTTTGGGTAATGAGGTATGGTAAGCCACAAACGGCGACCCCGAGCAAGCGAGAGAGAGAATTTAGCAAGGACGTGTGCTTCTTGATTAGAAGCTCAGCCTTCAAACAAAACATTACAACTGGCAAATCTGGTGCTCCTCTACTTCCATATTTGAGAATTTAGCAAGGACGTGTGCTCCTCTACTTCCATATTTGATGTCTTTCATAGCTGGCTTACAATCACATGCAATAACGAGTCTTTGCAGCAGCAGATCCTCAACGCGAGCAATTGCTTCACGACATGTAACATTGCAGGACCAGTCAACCCCGGGAAGGCGATAGAGGATGATCTAAGGTAGTTGCTAACAAAATCTCTAGACACCGCAGCGGCAAACACCAGTGTTATCTTGATAGGAGCCACCCCCATCAACATTTATCTTTGCCTGGTCAGAAGGAGGGGCTTCCAAGCATTGGATTGCATCACTGGTTGAATATTTTGAAGAGGCCTGTCAGTTCTTTTTATCTCCTTAATGGATTCCAGTTCAGAAATAAATCTCACAACAACAAAAATGTGTCAACGATGGGCTTCTGGAATGTGCCCTCATGGATAGCTTTTCGTCTCGTTGTCCAAACTTCCTAGAGGGTTACTACCAACTTCACGAAATCAACATGAGATAGAATGTCTTGCATTCTAAAAAGAAAAAGCCAATGCTTAGCATTTATTTCTTGCATCTTCACTAGATGTTCAGCTAGTTCTCCATCATCCAATGCCCAGACGCACCTTGCCATGGTGCATTCAGGCAATGAATGCCTCGAGGAGTCAATGTTCCGCACAACATGCATCAATCTTGATTAGCCGCATGTCTATGGCGGTGTACATCCTCTGATGGGAGGGGGTGTTTAGCTAATCTCCAGATAAAAGTTTTGATTTCTCGGGTATCTTTATGTTCCATAGGGATGTCCAACACTTCTCATCATCCTCCCCAAGCTCCTCTTTCATTAAGCCAATCTTCTCTTGCATTCTTCGTGTAAATCAACATATGATACACAGATATGAGGGAGAGAATAATGCAGAGCATCCTACATACATTACCATGTCAAGAGTCCATTTGGCAAGTGACACATGCGACATCTACTTCACATACATAAAGGTGAATAATTTCCTTTACACATGTACACTTGACTCCTTTGAGGATGGTATACTAATTGACACTCCTCTCTTATGCATGCATATGTGTTATCGGAGATTCATAGATGACGAGATGGAGTACAAGCGCAAAGGGACAACTACACCATCTGCGAAGGAAGCTTGGAAGCAGAGACGAAGATGGTGTTGTTGAAGTTACAGCAGCCAGACATCCGAGCCAGAGGCTGGACATCTGGCACCTGCGCAGACAAGAAGGGTAGAACCAACTGGCGGCTGAAGAACAACAGCAGCCAGACATCCGGTGACTGCCCGAACATCTAACACCACATTGACCACCTATACATCCAAACAATCCCCAAAAATCCAGCCAAAAGAGTCCATAAGTGGTACCCCCGCTCGGTCGTACATCCGGCGCCTCACATGGACATCCAACACCCGCCTGTGCGCCATGTCAAGCCCGAGGCACATGTATCTCTCTCACACATACCCCTTCGTGGACTAGCTTATAAATAATCCTCCGCTCATCATTTATAGGGATAGCTAAGAATAGATCTCATATCATATATAGAGCTTAGCTCATGTACCCCCATGTGGGATTCCTCTTAGGAGTAGATCCATGAGTGAATTCAAGGACTCCTAGTGAGAATAGCCATCTATCACTACAAAAAAATACACTTCCGTGATGATACGTGTTTGTCACAGTAGGTCGCGTTTTTTGTCATGCATGTACATCCATGACAAATTTATGACAGAATCAAGATAGTCATACCTCTGCTGTCGTAGAAGTGTTTCATGACATTACCAAAATTATCATCACGGAAGTGTCCACTTCCATGACGATAAATCGCGCGTCACAGAAGTGCTTAGTGTCAAGGGTGACCGACACGTGGCATCCACCGTAACGGAACGCCGTTAAGCTATCGGGTCGGGTTTTGGATCCGATAACCCGTTAACAACCCCGACCAATGGGGATTTTCCACATGTAAAATCATCATTGGCTGGAGGAGACACGTGTCAGGTCCGCGTTGGCACAGGTGTCACTCATCCAATGGGCGAGACGCGCCTATGATATGTTGACACGTGGACCGGCCCATCAAGTTTAAATGGGCCGGCCCAACTAAAGGCCCACAAGATTTTGCGGACCATAATTGGCCGGCCCAGCTAAAGGCCCACGAGACTTTGCGGACCATAATGGGCTGGCCCAGCTAAAGGCCCACAAGATTTTGCGGGCCATAATGGGCCGACCCAGTTAAAGGCCCACAAGATTTTTGTGTGCCATAATGGGCCAGCCTAGGTAAAGGCCCACAAGATTCTTGCGGATCATAATGGGCCGGCCCAGCTAAAGGCCCATGAGATTTCGCCGACATTAATGGGCCGTCCCAGCTGTAGGCCCACAAGATTTTGAGGACCCTAGTAGGCTGGCCCATTAACTGGCTGCCATGTTTTGGGCCAAATGCCGGCCCATATTTGATCCGGTCCATTAATGGCCTGCCATGTTCCGGGCCTAATAATGGCCCATATGAGATCCGGCCCGTTAAAAGCCTACCACGTTCTGGGCCAAATTACGGCCCAGATCAGGTCCGGCCCTTTAAGAGACTTTGGGCTCAATTATGGCCCATATCAGATTCGGCCCGTCAACTGGACGCTATGCTTTTGGGCCCACTTGCTAAAGGCCCACTTAGTAATTCGACCTGATATTAGTTTCGACCTGTTAAGGGCTCGTTTAACATTTTGGCCCTATATAAATTTCGGCTTGTTAAAAGCCCGTCATATAGTTGGGCCTAACTACGGCCCGGTTTGCATCCGGCCTGCTCGCAGCCGATATCTGATTGGGCCAAACAAGGACCGAGACAATTTTGGCCTGTTAAAAGCCTGTGATTTGATTCGCACAATCATGGGCCGGGGTCCATTTCTGGCTGTTGTCGGCCCGTGAGCTGTTCGGCATGTTTCAGGCCCAACCTACATCGCGATTGCATGACGGCCCGATTATGTACCGTAATTTTACGGTTTGGCCGGTTTACTGCGGAGATTGGATATATATACAGTAAAATAACTGCAGCATCATGAATAAGAAAAACCTAGACGGTACAATAAAGAAATTACGGCATATTACATCCACTGGGCATCAAAGTTCCCCACTATGATAATAAAGCACAAGCAGACAACAGATTACATACATTGGGCATCAAAGATCGCCACCAGTGCAAATAAACACGCCGACAAAATAATATACAAAACCGACAACACTTCAATAGAGTTCAAGAAAGGTTAGCCCTGCTGGGGAGCTACAGCGCAAGCAGCTGAGTAAGATGATGAGACTGCGCTTGTTTAACACTTATATCTTCCTCACTCTGAAAGATAAACAAGCAGACAGATGACAAGTTTTTCACATAAAAGTATTAGTGCTAACAATTCATCACATTTCTTACTGACGAATAAAGTGACACAGTTTAAAATTGCATTAACACAATATGGTATTGTTCAGGTCAAGACATGGCAAGAAATGACATTGTGAAGGAGTTGGCAGCTTCACGACACCACTGGATTACAAATCAAGAACTCATAAGTATCAATGGTTAGTGTGCTGTCAATTTATCCTATTTAAAATTGGCAAATAAAGAGATGGTTTAAATAATAGTATAATGATATGGCATTGTTCATAGTTAAGACATTGCAGAATATGACATTGTGCTGTAGTGGGTAGGTTCACCACACCACTGGATTATGGATGAAGAACAGAAGCATACATGCAGTGCAAAAGAAGATCACTTGCTCTGTATAGTTTAGTTTACATGGTATGAAGAAGGAACTTGGTTGTACAACTGAAAACTTAAATTGAGAAGGACAAACTTTTGTTTATGAACTACACAATAAACTTTAAACATGCAATTTGATGCAAACACCAAAAATAAACAGCTGTTGCAGTAATGTCTAACCAAATATATACAACAAAGTTTGAAGGCTTGAGAAGGACAAACTTACATTATTGGTGAAGACATGCTCTATAAAGGCCTTGTCCATGCTGATGGGGGGGGGGCAATTCAAGAAGTTTACCACAGAATCTTCTTCATAAGCATTGACTTTATTCTATATTTTGTTAAGAGTAAATATAGATGTGATAATATACGAAAAAATGGAGAATATTTAAGATAAGATGAAGAGTGATGCTACATAACCAAGTAGCTATAAATGTAAGTGCAGCGATACAGGCAAAAGGTACAGTCAAGAGCAATGCACAACTAAACTTCTTCAGTACCAACCTTATGGTAAGAGTAAATATAGATCTGATGTGTAGAAAATGGAGGGCAAAGGAAAATAAGCTGTAGAGTGATGGTATATGAACAACTACCTGTCATTATAAGTACACTGATAAAGGATAACATGTACTTACAAGAACAATGCAGAGCTAAAAAAACATTGGCATTGGATATATTCTACACTAATGTAACCATGCATACAGATCAGATATTTTGGAGCGAACAATTGATAAGCATGCTATCATGCATACTGCTGTCACATAATGAACCAGGTATGTATGCAAGTACAGCGATACAGGACAACAGGTACTAACAAGAGCAAAGCAGTGGGCAGCATATTTGCGATATCCTGTCGTTCTTTTCAAACTGGATTTCTTCTTCGAGCAAATTTCCTGCAAAAAAGATCCGTAAGGCACATGCGGAAAAGTAGAAGTTCAAATTGTCATGTGATTTCATAGATAGTACCTCATCCTTGGAACAAGACCAGTGCATAACAAGGTTTTTCCATTCAATGTCTTCTAAATTTAGCACAGGAGACTTCACCGAAAATTCGTTCATAGACTTGCCATCAAAGTGTGATTTCCTTAGGTAACACCGATACTGCTGCAATGCTTCCTTGAAAAGCACAAGCAAGGTTTGCTCGTCATGACTATCCAGATAGACCCTCGCCTAGTTACAACAATGTAATGTAAATCATTGATGTGTTCAGTCAGCAGAAAACAGGAAAATAATAACCATGAATAATAGCACTTACACGTAAGTTGGACAGGAAGATGTGAAAATGGTGTTTGTCTTCACTATAATCTTCCCATGATGGGAATATATGCACGTAGTCCCTAGCAACATTGAAAGCATTGTCCTTTAAACTGGGAATAAATGGAATGGGGTTCCAATCTACAGGAATTGGCCGTCTCTGCAGTTGGGATAGGTCTTCGGCCGGTGGCTTGCTGTACTTTTTGCTCGAGTGGGACTTTTCTGTGGTTTGGCTGGTGCTATGGCAAATGAAATCGGTATACCTTTTGCTGGAGTGCAGGTCCTGTGTGGTGAGGCTAGTGGTGTGGCCAGTGAAGTATGGGTACAGTCTGCTGGAGTCGGTCCTACGTTTTGTGTCACTGGTTGTACAGCCAATATAAGTGGGGTGTTGTCTGATTTCTCCGGCACCACCACGTTTTTCAAGGACTTTGCTGGTGCTCCTTCACGTTCGGCAGTAACCCTCTTCCTTTTTGATGTCTGATGCACAAGAACAACATTTGAGTGAAAAAACATGGTATGATGACAGATGGAATATGTATTGATAATGGATGGGCATGGCATCTCGACATATATGATGAGTAAACTAAGCAGATGGCAGTGCAACAAAGTAGAAGAAATGCAAGACAACATATGCAAGATACCCGCAATCAATAGAACCTTGCCAAATTAGAACAGGCATCTTGATGGGTGAATAGGACAGGCCATCTACCTTTGACTCCTCGAGGTTAGAATAGTCATTAGGATCATATTCTGAACAAGAACCAACAGGTGGGGAGCGTATGGGTTTCATTGCATCCAGAATGGCACTCAATGCCTTGGTGCCAATTTTGTAAGTCATTGCAGTTTTTAGCTTCAAGAGTGCACTGCTGCTAGTGCGACACAAAGCAGCTACACAGATCATAGTGTAGATATAACGGGGAAAACCGTAAGCATCAGAGTAAAATCAGCAAAGTGGAACTTGCTGGAATATATGTGCTAGTACTGCCGGTACGGCTAGAAAGGCTTCAAATACCAGTTCTCTTCAACTGAAGGTGCGGTACTATTAATATCAGTGTAACTCTCAAAGGCGACACAACTCCCCGCATTTCCTTGCTATTCTTATAGGATTCAAGTGGGCAGGTCACTACAAATCATATTCTATGTTTACAAAATCCTACGAATCAAAGAGGCTCAAAGTGTCTACACTGCAAATGTCCCTGCTCATCTTCAGTACAAGGAACATACTGTACTACTACCATACTCCCTCCATTCCAAAATATAAGTCTTGGTAGAGATTTCCACTATGGATCACATACAGATGTATCCACATACATTTTAGAGTGTAGATTCACTCATTTTGCTCCATATGTAGTCCATGGTGGAATCTATACAAAGACTTGTATTTAGGAACGGAGAGAGTACATATTAAAGAAGAACGGAAGATGAACATGGTAAAGAAGAGCAAGCAGATTTTGGATAATAAAATGTTGGTTGCGCAGTGCCCACACATGATGAACTAGAGCGCATTAAGAATGCAACTCCCAGCTGTCTCTCGACCATTTCAGGTGGTTGGATGAAAATCCTACGTCTCCTAACCCATCTTCTTCCTCGTCTTTGATTCTTCCCATACAGAACACCGCACGGGCCGCCGGCCGGACCACCGTCCCCCACCGCCTGTGTTCCTCCGCCACCCGCACCCCCACCCCCGCTCGCGTCGAGTTTTCTTCGTTCGGCAAGGCCCCACAACCACCCGAGCCCCTTTGTTCGCACTGGCGAACTCCGGCGAGCTCTGAAAAATCGACTGACCCAATGTTGAAATTTAGTCTACTGTGATTTAACTAGTGTGGAATATAAAAGAGGAAAACCATAAGCATTGGGAGTATAATGTTGAGCGTGCCATGGCGGATCTGAACGTGCAAACCGGACAAAGGCAACTTCACAACCAAGACAAGAAATCAGAGTAAAGCAGTGGCAATCTATTTTCTTGCTGCGATAAATAAGTTGAGCAGATACAAAAGAGTACCGCCTCTGGTGCGGCGCCGTGTACGCATCTGCTGAGAATTTGACGGTGATGCGGTAGCGATGGCTGTCGACGGCATGGAAATAGATCTAGGAGGGTAGACGATGGCGGTGGGGCGCGGTGGACGAGATGGTCGTAGGAGCGGTGCCGGCAAGGTGGACGACGACAGGGATGATGCGAGAGGACGGGATGCAAGGATCCCGGTCCGAAGCCGTGGATGAGAGAGGTCGATCTCTTGTAATGGACGGCGGCGTTGGGGTATCAACTCCGGCATGGTGGATGAGGACGGCGGTGGATGGGGTGGCGGACGGCGGCGGATGGAGGAGGGTGGGGTGGAGAGGGTGTTTTGGCGCCCACGGAGTACGAATGGGGAAAAGGGAGGTAGAGAGGAAGGGGGGAACCATGTATTCAGGGCGCGCTTGTCTCAAATGCGAGGAAATTTCCAAACTTAGCCCCCGTTTCCAATTTCTACTACATCACAACAATATTAGTCGGTTGGGGATAGGATGGTAATCTCGCATACACCAAATATTTGCCGACGAGAGTTTGTTTTTGGCGCCCACCGTGTATGAATTTGAATCGGGGAGGGAGTCGATTTAGGCCGAGGACACACTGTGTTCTGGCGCCCACCGTGTATGAATCCGGGTGAGAGGCGGTTATGTCATGTTTGGGTGAAATTACAAACCTACCCCCATCGAAACCTATAGAAATCCAGCAGATAGGCTTTGCGTGGCAGGGGCAGTAGTAATTTCCATCTTGCAGATTTTGGTTTCGGGCGGTTACTGCGACTTTCCCTGCTTCGCTCAAATTTTGCAAAGTGCACGTTTACCATGCCAACTCAATTCGAATCCCGTTTGTATCCTATTTTTTCGGGCGGGATCCATTTTCAATTGGAATTACATTCTATATACATCATTTTTTATATATACTTTCAAGAGCACAACAAAGAATTCTGCTCCTTTATATGTATAATATGATTTACAAATACAACGATCTCAAAATCTTAAGGTTGAATTCGAAAAAATTTAACCAAATTATGTTCTACTAAAATGTATGGATCAGTAATATCTACATATTAAATAACATAGATGTGCGTGAATTCATATGAGTATGCATGTTTGATAGATCAATTTTGGTTCGAGTATGGATTACATGTATCATCATCTCGAATTCAAATATTTGAATCCCTTTTTTGTTCACTCCTTTCACGCCCATCTCTCTCGCATGCATGCTCCTTCAGGTAGCTATCATTCTCTTTTCTCCAGCTCACCCACACGCTCATTTCATGTTTCTCCTATCCTCGCAAACATGGTCTCTCGACGTCTCCCTTGAGAAGTGTCACACTCTCCCTATCATTATACATTACACGGTTTTCATTATCTCGCACCTCTCTACTGTTCTCTGGTATCACTCGGTAACTAAGCTTTCTTTTTCACCGCCACACACACAGTCTCCACTTGTCTTTCACTTTGTCTTTCTCTCTATGGGATTCTCTCTCACACCCTATATGTCTCTACATATGACTCATACCACTAAAATTACTCTCTCTCTCTCTCTCTCTCTCCTGTAGACACAACATTTGTTGCGGTCTCCTTTTCGTCTCCATCCCAGACTGACATTATTCATTTGTTTACCGATCAGACAACCCCGACTACCGTCTCCTCTCTCTCTCTCACAGACACACACACACACAACTCCTGCTTCCACTCCCCTTCCCGACTACCGTCTCTCTCTCACACACATAAAACTCTCGCTTTCGCACCCCGACTCGTATTTCTCTCACAAACATTTATCGACTAGCTAGCCTCTAGATAGGTTTATACACTCGCACACTCGTGCTTCCACTATCACATACATGTCTCTCTCCCGCTCCTTGTATCTATGTAGATTTTTCTTCCCTTCTTGAGACACGCCCTCTCGATCGTGCACACACACACTATCGCCTCATTTTAAGCTGATACCTATCGCACACACACTCCTTGTGTCTTTGTCACACATGCACTCTATCCTCCTCCACTCTCCCTCTCTCACACACACACATGGGCTTTTTGCAACAACTAGCAAGATGCCCATGCGTTGCACGGAACATCAAGATGCATTTGTATGAGTAGTTTATCTTGTGGGGGAAAATGATGAACGAGGGAAGGCCTTATTTGAAAATGTGGTGAGGGGTGTGGGTATATTTTTGCAAAATTGCCATAGTTTCCTTCCTATCCGTCAGATATAGATCGGACGACCTATATTGCAGGATGGCAGGCACACGATCATCACTGGCAATGCTTTTTATAAGAGTAGGGATAAAAAATAGAGTTGGTGATAATGGTGGGCCTGCCATCCTGCAATGTAGGTCGTCCGATTTATATCTGATGGATAGGAAGGAAAATATGGCAATTTACCCGCACTCTTCACCACATTTGCAGATAAGGCCTTCCCTCGTTCATCCTTTTCTCCCACAAGATCTTGATGTTCCGTGCAACGCATGGGCATCTTGCTAGTGAGATTAGGACATATACCACTTCTCGAATCTTGAAACCAACAACATTCCTCCCTTATCTCTTCAAAACTGCCAAAGGAATATATTTTGAGTGAAACATAACATATTTTTTAGTGATATACGTATTTCAAAACTAGACTTTTTTTTCTATCAAATCGGTGAATATGTATTAATCTACTTTGATCGTGTGGCAACGCATTGGCACATTACTAGTAGTTATTATAATTTTTTGGACACCAGACAAACGGTGGAGTACATATACGAAGAGAAGAGGCGCATGCACGCAGTCGGCCTCTCGCTGTCTCGCACACATGAGTGTTACGTAAAGGCGACGTTAACAAATAAACCCTAAAACCCTAGGTGCACGATTGCTGCATTCGCGGGTACCGAGTACGTGGTGGAGCACCTTTGTAGGAATAGTCAGCTCACGTGATAATTTGATCCGTAGGAGTTGATGGTCGGGACCACAGGTGAACGACTTGGAGCGCGGTGGCTCGCCAGTTGCCACAAATCGAGTAGCCACATTTAAAATATCGTTTTTTAGCGGGTTAAGAGTTCCGATTTTCAATGGCGCGTTATAACTAGTAAGTAGTTTTTAGAATGATTGGTATGGAGCGAAAATGGAATTCATAGTACTACGTACCTCCTTGGCGTATGGTTGTATGGGTTTATGTTGCGAGATGTTGAACCTGGTAGTTCTAGGGCAAATACTATGGTTTAGATTTAGATGCTGGTTTTCAGTAATGAAAATCGGAAGGGGAAACCCTTCTTTGATAAAAAAAAACTACTACCTTCATTCTGGTTTACTAGTCCCCATCGTACTTTGGGTCAAAGTTTGTCCACGAATTTTACTTGTAAAATGTGAATGGAAAACGAGATTTTGTTATACCCAAACAAAAAAGGACCGGAGGGAGTGATTGCTCTGACACGGATGCGACCTCTCATAGCACAGGCATTGAACCGGCGCGCTGGCCAAGAGGGCCGCACTCGCTGCAGGCCCGACTGAGCACGCCTCCTCGCCGCGTGCAACCAGCTTAAGGTTGCCCCGCCTGCCTTCATTGAATCCGCGCGTGTGCCGGCAACACGTCCTTCCACGAGCCGGCAGGCATTTTAGAACACAAAAAATGACTAAAATATAATTAATTTACGCATGGTCTTGACTTGTTGTGCTCGCACTGGTAGCAGGAACTAGTAGAGGTTTTTCTTTATTTATAACTCTCCTCACATTTTTTTTGGCTTTGAAGTGAATCATGGTTGTGGAAATTATGTATGAATGTGCAGATATCTGTGAACATGAGTTTGATGTGGAAGTTGAACTTGGAATGTCGGGCTTGCGCGTGAACTATACCATGTCCAACGCTTCGTCTGTTATTGTTTGGAAAGTAATTGATGTTATTACATGACCCGAAAAAAATATTTTGTGCCACATCAGTAGATGCACGGACATCACAACAGGCATGCTGACTGGATAAACATTTGAACCTAGCTATTATGAAGGAAATTTTGTATTGACAACAGTTTTAGATAGCAGGAGACGCCTAGCCTACTCTGCCTCTGCTAGCTTATTTCTGGCTTCTTCCATCTCTTCTTTGGCTTGGGTGAAGAGAGCATCTGATTGCTCTTTTCGCTTCTTCAGGAACTCAACTACATTCTCAAGGGCTGATGCACGCTTTCTTTCAGCCTTTACTAATGCCGCGAGGACACGAACAGCTGATGACTCCACCTGGCTTGTGTGTAATCCAGTATCATTTGGGAATTTGCACCTTGTGTCTAATCCAGCATCATTAGGGAACTGGCACCTTGTGTGTAATCCAGCCTCATTTTGGAAACATGATCTCGAGGTTGACCATACTTCTCTCCTCGCACGAACTGCATCCTGACATGAAGTTACTTCTTTTTTAGATCAATACTCAGATCAACCTAGATCCATTTAGTAGAAGCCAAATAAACAGAACACGAAGAAGTGAATTCAAAAGGAAAAAAAATATAAAAACAGACTACAAGGTGAGAACACCCACTTCCTACATCAAGCTAAAAACGAAAGCATTAGGATGATTAAGACTCTTCTTATTACACATCAAAGAACACCACGCTTAAGAGAAACAGAAACTACAACATATACACATCGAAGAACACGAGGCTAAATGAAAGTAATTGAAAGGGTGTTACTTACCAAAGCTCGTTTTACAGGTTCAGTCCAGGTCCTCTTTAACTTGCCACGCTCCTTGAAGATGTCCCGAATATCCCGTGTTTGGTCTTCATTGCTCCTCTACATGTTCGCACTCGTGGTTTTAAAATCTCAACATGGCAAGAAAAATATACTACTAGTAATACTCTCGCATCTTGTGGGCAACATTAAAGCACTCGTCTGCCATGTCAGAGCATCTCTAACAGAATCACAACGCATGGTGCTTTAAAAAGCATTTACAGTGCTGAGATCGAGAAGTAGAGACTAGAGAGTAGAGGATAGTTCTCAGCATAGATAGATAAAAAAAAGATAATTCAACTACTCCTCGTCGTCTGACTCCTCCTCGGTGATGTCCTCCTCCGACGTATGACTGTAGGCGTGAAGATACCGATTGTCGTCGGATTCCCAGGGCGACGCTGCTCCTAGCCTCATGTTGAATTGAGCGTCCGCTTTTCGCCTACGCTTGTTGTCGGTGTCAAAACCGGCGGATCTCGGGTAGGGGGTCCCGAACTGTGCGTCTAGGCGGATGGTAACAGGAGACAAGGGACATGATGTTTTTACCCAGGTTCGGGCCCTCTCGATGGAGGTAAAACCCTACTCCTGCTTGATTGATATTGATGATATGGGTAGTACAAGGGTAGATCTACCACGAGATCAAGGAGGCTAAACCCTAGAAGCTAGCCTATGGTATGATTGTTATGTGTCCTATGGACTAAAACCCTCCGGTTTATATAGACGCTGGAGAGGGCTAGGGTTACACAGAGTCGGTTACAATGGTAGGAGATCTACATATCCGCATCGCCAGGCTTGCCTTCCACGCCAAGGAAAGTCCCATCCGGACATGGGACGAAGTCTTCAATCTTGTATCTTCATAGTCTTGGAGTCCGGTCAATGATGATAGTTCGGCTATCCGGACTCCCCCTAGTCCAGGACTCCCTCAGTAGCCCCTGAACTAGGCTTCAATGACGACGAGTCCGGCGCACATATTGTCTTCAACATTGCAAGGCGGGTTCCTCCTCCGAATAATTCATAGAAGATTTTGAATACCAGGATAGTGTCCGGCTCTGCAAAATAAATTCCACATACCACCGTAGAGAGAATAATATTTACACAGGTTCAATCTGCTGACGTATTTTGTGGCATGACTTCATGCCATGGCCAAGCCTTCATTCGAATCATTTTTATTATTCCACCTCAGCGCGTTTAGCGAAGCAGTTTCCTTGGCATGTCTTGTCAAAGCAGAGATCGTGTCCCCTTATTCCGGGATTCTCATCAATACGGGCGTGGGTAACCCAACCGCGCCATTAATTTGCGGCGCTTGGGAGATAAGCGAGTTTTACTGGGCCGGTGGGGACACATAGTTTCGTCCGCTCATATATAGGGGATAAGGATCCACCTTTTCACCTACGCCTTCTTCCTCCTTTGCTTATCCATCTTCGCGCACTCGAGCTCCAGCGCCGAAGTCCGCACATCTCACCTCAACCTTCTCCAACCATGTACGGAGCGGGAGGCAAGTGGATGGCCTCCTCCGTCACGGAGGGGCACATCAAGAAGCTGCGCAAGGCCGGATATTTGTCCAGCAATATCGTGCACCGGCTCTCTGACAAGGGGCAGCTCGTCCCCACCCCCGGGCCCCATGAGAGGGTGGTATTCCTTCCCCATTTCCTCCGCGGACTGGGCTTCCCACTTCACCCCTTTGTTCGGGGGCTCATGTTCTACTAAGGCCTGGATTTCCATGATCTGGCCCCGAATTTTATCCTCAACATCTCGACGTTCATTGTCGTGTGCGAGGCCTTCCTCTGCATCCAGCCCCACTTCGGCTTATGGCTAAAGACCTTCAATGTCAAGACGAAGGGAGTGGGCGGCAGCCAAGCGGAGTGCGGAGGCGCCATGGTGGGCAAGATGCCCAACGTCACCTGGCTCGAGGGCGCCTTCGTGGAAACCATCAAAGGGTGGCAATCGGGGTGGTTCTACATCACCGAGCCGCGTGACCCTGAATGGGCAGCGGCCCCCGAATTCAGATCTGGCATCCCCATGCGGCTCACCTCCTGGAAAGAGAAGGGCCTGTTGTGGGGCGATTCGGAGGAGCTGACCGGACTCCAATCCTGTCTCCAAACCCTGGTGAACAAGAAGCTCAAGCTTGTCAACGTGGTCCAGGTCATGCTCATCCGCCAGATTCTCCCGTGCCAACAACGGGATTTCAACCTGTGGGAGTTCGATACGGCACATCACCAGACCTTGAGTAGGCTCTTCGACACTACGTACAAAGAGGCCTGGAGGGTGCTGTTCAAGGGCGCCGAGGCGCCCGCATCCGCTACCGAAGATCGCTGGTTCAGCTCGCAGCGTCCGGCTGGCGAGGTAAGCTATTTTATCCTTTACGGGACACTTGCTTTCCATAGTTTGACTCTATGTGGGATCTAAACTCCCAATACCTTTGACAGGCCTGGCAGAAGACGTCCGGACAGGTTAACTATCCGGCGTCCCTTCCAGAAGACCCAGCGGATGCCCGTTTGACAGGGCTGCTAGTCCCAGCGCCTTACGTGGTGCCGGAGAAGAAGGCCAAGAAGAAGGCCATGGGAATTCAGAGGAGTTCCCGGCGCCAGGTGTTATCGGACTCATCGCCCGATGACTCCGAGGCGGACTCCTCCCACGAGGACGAGGAGGAGCAGAAAGAGCCTCTCCCCCAGCGGGGGGAGAGAAGAAAAGGAAGGCTTCCCCAGCGAGGGAGGCCGAAGGGTCCAAGAAGGGAAGGACCCTTCCTCCGAACTGTTCCACCAACGCCGGCAACGGCGGGGAGGAGTGGCCTTCAAGGGCCAAGCCCCTGGCAAGATCGTAAGTGTCCGGATCCCAGAATAACTTATGTTTTTCCTTTCGCCTCATAGTGTCCACTAATGCCGAACACGACCATACAGCCCGCCCAAGGACGATCTCCCCGCTTCGTCGAGCGGGTCCTTGGGTTCATCGGATGTGAATAGCGCTTCACTTCCGACTGCCTCCTCCCCTCATGACGCTGACGACGCCGAGGTGGGGTCCCAGAAGGGGACCGGCCAGGAGGAGGAGACCCCGGAGGTGCCGCAGGGCAACCTCCCGGACCTTGGGCCGGACTCCGTGCCGGAACCTTTGGTGGTTCCGGAGTCCGGCGGGCGGCCCCTTCGTAAGAAGGGTGAGACGGCGACGCCGGTGACCTCCGTCCAACCGGAGGCGCCGGATAACTTGCTGGAAGCACTCAACGGCGCTTCCATCGACGAGGAACACCACACCGTCATGAGTGCGGTGATTCAGAAAGTTCAGTCTGCCAAGAGCGGGCTGACCGAAGCCTGCAGCAGCCTTCTAACAGGCTTTGAGCGGGCTGTCCGCATAGACAGTAGCCCCTGATGCTTAGTTTGGTGTGCGGAAAGAAAAGCCGAGCTGAGGATCTAAAAAGATATACGCAGGAGTCTAACGCAAATATGTCAATATGGGAATGCAGGCTGCGCTGCTGACCTCTGCCGCACTTACTGCGGAGGTTAATGCCTTAAAGAAGAGCCTCGAGCGAGCTCGGCCGTGCCAAGAAGCAGCTCGAGGACAAGGAAGGTAAGTAACACCTTATTAAAGTTGTACCTTATAAAAAAGGATTTTGTTGCAAAAATGACAGGAATAACGTGGGTATTGCAGGGTCCACAAATGGGGTGGCGACCCTGAAGGAGGTGGTGTCCGCGGCCGGGCGCAATGCGGCCACGGAACGCATAGAGCGAGAGAAGCAGGAGGCGCGGGTGGCGGAGGTTCAGCAAGAGCTCCAGGCTCTCGTAGAAAAACACGAGGATTTGGAGCGTGACTCGAAGACTCAAGAGTCCGAGCTTGCGTCCGCTCTTGAGAGTGCCAAAGCCGCTAAGGCCGAAGCCCAAAAGGCCCTCTAGGAAATCGAGGCGGTGAAGAAGATAGCGGCGGGTAAGGCATTCTTCATGCAAAGCAAGCATGTAAAAGTGAATTACCTGTTACTTACCCGAATTCAGAGCTCTCCAGGAGCGTTCGCAGATCTACCCCGCAGCGTGTCCGATGCTGTCGCATTCTACAGAACTGAGGAGGGGAGCTCGACGGAGAAGGTGTTCTAGTCTCAGTATGCTGAGGCCAGACATTCGGTGCCCCTGAGCGACCAGCTGAATCAGCTGGTCGAGCTCCACAAGGTGGCCGAACAGGCCATGAAGGGCCTCATAGTTCAGCTATGGCCCAAGGAAGCCATGCCTGGGAGCTACTTCGGTCTGGTGCGGCGGCTGGTGGACGCCTGTCCATGGGTTGACGTCATCAAGCACTCCGCCTGTATTGAAGGTGCCCGTCGGGCCCTTGCCCGCGCTAAGGTGCACTGGGGTAGGATGGACGCTGAGAAGCTTGTGACGGACGCGCCACCGCCGGGCAAGGAGTATCGCACGCCCGAGATGTATTACAAGGGTGTCCTGAAGGGTGCCCGCATTATTGCAGGTGAGTGCTCCAAAGATGTAATCTTTGATTAGACTCGCGTTTTGTTATCCTGTGCGCTGAAAACTTTGTTCATATGCGCTAAGCAACTTTTGTTAATTTAAAATATTACCTTCTGTGCGGTCGTTTATCAAATCTGAGAGATGGCAAGTCGTTGGCTTCGGCCCCCATGCCATGAGTGTTGGGGTGTTCGGGATAAACTTGAGCGCTCTTGTTCCCATTTCTGGGTCCTTCTAGGGAGGCGCTCAACACAACGAACGAGGCAACCGGACTTATAATGCTTGAACACTCTCACTTAGCCATAGAATTCTATAATTTTAAATTTCGGCGAAGCCCCTAGTGTTCGGAAAGCCGAATTTGGGGCGCTATCCACGCCTGGGCCGGACAAAGCCGGTTCCTCGCTCTAGGCGGCATAAGTCTTTAGGGACTCGAAAAAACCTCTCGAACAGCGACCGGCTCTCGCCCCATCATGACGGTCAGTTTTAGCTTTCTCCACTGGGGTGCTCACCCAGCTCAACTAGGGCACAATCGCAGTGGTTCTCCCAGCGCTACCTTAGCAGATATAACGTAACGTAAGGTACCAAAACATGGGACCCGGGAATACCCAACTATTGACCCAAGACATGATTCGGAGCCGATGCATATAATGCTATAAGTTCGGGGTGCCGCACTTGTGAAAGTGTTCGGACTTATCACACCATAATTTGGGGAACTTAAGCCCCTGGTGTATTTAGCCGCACCAAAGCGTACGGATGCGACATGTCATAAGTAAACATATGTATAAAAAAGGAATGCCATGATAAAAATATGCATTGTTTATTCAAAAAATACTGCAATGAGTGCAGGACGATACAAATAGTGCGATAAGCAAGGGGTGGGACTGTTTAACATGTCCCCCTCTAGGGGTAGGCTGCGGAATGGTATGTAAAACAGGCATAATGCTCATAATGAAGACCACCTGGATACTCGTCGTAGCTTTTCCGCTTCCCTGGCTGTTGCATCGTTAGTTCGGCACATCCACTGCCGGACAGGGCTTCTGAAAACGGAGTCCTGAGAATAAGAGAGGAAAGAAAAAAGAAAAAAAAGAATGACCAATTCGGGAGCCCCTGGTGTGGTTGATCCGCACTCTGGGCCTGCCGTGGTCGTGCCCCTCCCCCTATGCCATGGTATCTCCAGGGCATAATGATGTACGCGTGGAACTGATCTCGCGATGTCGCGAGGGCTGGGGTTGGGGCCGCATTGCTACGCGTGCTCGGAATGTGCCAGGTGGTCTTGTTGTAGGTTACTCCGGGCGCACTTAACGGTGTCTGGTCGCTTAACGGCCGGACTCGAGAATTGCCTTAAGAGGCTGCTCTGTACTTCCGCCGCGAGAGCCGCTGTATGCTCCTCCATACGGAGGGATCGTTTAGTGTTTTCGTTGACCGTGATAACTCCTCGAGGGCCTGGCATCTTGAGCTTGAGGTATGCGTAGTGCGGCACCGCATTGAACTTTGCAAATGCGGTTGATCCGAGCAGTGCATGGTAGCCGCTGCGGAACGGGACTATGTCAAAGATTAACTCCTCGCTTCGGAAGTTATCCGGGGATCCGAAGACCACTTCAAGTGTGACTGAGTCGGTACAATTGGCCTCTACACCTGGTATGACGCCTTTGAAGGTCATTTTTGTGGGTTTAATCCTTGAGGGGTCTATGCCCATCTTGCACACTGTATCCTGATAAAGCAGGTTCAGGCTACTGCCGCCGTCCATCAGGACACTAGTGAGGTGAAATCCGTCAATGATTGGGTCTAAAACCAATGCAGCGAATCCGCCATGGCGGATACTGGTGGGGTGGTCCCTTCGATCAAAAGTGATTGGGCAAGAGGACCACGGATTGAACTTTGGGGCGACTGGCTCCATCGCGTATACGTCCCTGAGCACACGCTTCCGCTCCCTTTTGGGTATGTGGGTTGCGTATATCATGTTCACCGTCTGCACCTGTGGGGGGAATCCCTTCTGTCCTCTATTGTTCGGCGGCCGTGTCTCCTCCTCCTCGTCGCTATGTAGCCCCTTGTCATTGCCTTTGGCGATTAACTTGCCTGCCTGTTTGAACACCCAATAATCTCTGTTGGTGTGATTAGCTGGCTTTTCGGGGGTGCCGTGTATCTGGCACGAGCGATCGAGTATCCGGTCCAAATTGGATGGGCCTGGAGTAGTTCTTTTGAATGGCTTTTTCCGCTGACCGGGTTTGGAGCCTCTGAATCCGGCATTGACTGCCGTATCTTCAGTATTATCGCTGTTAATGCGGCGTTTGTGCTTATTGCGACACGACCTGCCACTGCTGTCTTTGGTATCCGAACTACCAGAGTTTTTGGTTAGGTTGTTACTGCGGGCTAGCCAGCTGTCTTCTCCCGCACAGAAGCGGGTCATGAGTGATGTGAGGGCTGCCATTGATTTCGGCTTTTCCTGTCCTAGGTGCCGGGCCAGCCATTCGTCGCGGATGTTGTGTTTAAAGGCTGCAAGGGCCTCTGCATCTGGACAGTCGACGATTTGATTTTTCTTGGTTAAGAATCGAGTCCAGAATTGTCTGGCCGATTCGTCTGGCTGTTGAATTATGTGGCTTAGGTCATTGGCGTCTGGTGGTCGCACATATGTGCCCTGGAAGTTATCAAGAAATGCGGCTTCCAGGTCCTCCCAACACCCAATTGACTCTGCTGGCAAGCTGTTGAGCCAATGCCGAGCTGGTCCTTTAAGCTTGAGTGGGAGGTATTTGATGGCGTGAAGATCATCACCGCGGGCCATGTGGTTATGAAGGAGATAGTCTTCGATCCAGACCGTGGGGTCTGTTGTGCCATCGTAGGATTCAATGTTCACGGGTTTGAACCCTTCGGGGATTTGATGATCCATTACTTCATTTGTGAAGCATAGTGGGTGTGCGGCGCCTCTGTATTGGGCTATATCACGACGTAGCTCAAGCGAGCTTTGTCTACTGTGTGCGGCCCAGCCGGAATTGCTGTATCTGGCGCGACGGTTGTCATCGCGTATTGTGGGGCGCCCACGCGATCCGTAGATCGATCTTGATTGTCTTGCCTTATCCTCCAATATTTCTCGCAAGTCCGGTGCATTCTCCCGTGGCTTTGTACTTTTCGAGCGATGCCGGGGTGCGGCTTTAGTGGAGGGCCTAGAGGCCTCTCTGTCATGGCCACGAGGTGGCCGGTCGGACGTATTGTGCGCTGGTGATGTAGGTTTGTATGCTTCCTTCTCTAATCGGGGCAGCAGCTTGCGTTTGGGGAAGCTTTTGGAGGGGCGTTTGAGTTTGTACTCTTCGGCTGCGAGGACTTCAGTCCATCTGTCGCTAGCAAATCTTGATCAGCTCTAAGCTGTTGCTGCTTTTTCTTGAGGCTGCTTGCCGTGGCCATAAGCCTGCGTTTGAAACGCTCTTGCTCGACGGGATCCTCAGGCACGACAAATTCGTTGTCGTCGAGGCTTGCCTCGTCTCCGGAGGGAGGCATGTAATTATCGTCCTCTACCTCTTCGTCTGCCGCTCTCTCGTGAGGGCTGGCTTCTCTGTCCTCCTGTGCTGAATCTTGCTGGAGGGGGTTGTCTTCGGCACTATCCGGGGTGTTATTATCTCCGGTGCCGGAATCTCCATTCTTGCTGTGGCGGGATTTGGATCGGCGCCGCTGACGCCGGCGCTTAGGCTGCTTTTTGGAGGGGTCATCCTTCGTTGTTCCATCGCCATTCCCATCCTTTGGGATGTCCACCATGTATATGTCGTATGACGAGGTGGCTTTCCAGTGCCCAGTAGGCGCTGGTTCTTGGTCGTCTCCGGCATCGTCGTCCATACCGTCGATGTCTTCAGAGTCGAAGTCTAGCATGTCGGTTAAGTCATCGACAGTGGCTACGAGGTGGGTGGTGGGTGGGCTTTGAATTTCTTCGTCGTCCGCATCCCAACCGTCCTGGCCATAATCCGGCCAAGGCTCTCCTGACAGAGAGAGACACTTTAGCGAATTCAGGATGTCGCCAAAAGGCGAGTGCTGAAAGATGTCCGTAGCGGTGAACTCCATGATCGGCGCCCAATCGGATTCGATTGGCAGGGGCGCGGAAGGTTCGGGGTCCGGATAGGAGTCCGACACCTTGGAGTCATGAGCTTCATGAGGGACAGGGTCGGTATTCGGCTCCATCGCTGTAGAGGTAGCAGCCCCCGAGGTGGTGTCCAACCACCCATCCTCGATTGGCGCCGTCTGCTCCGAACCAAGGGTCGGAGCGGACTCTTGTGCGGCCTCCAGGGCACTGTCCGGCAGCAGAGCTAAATCGTGCCCATCGAGACAGTGCGACACGCCTGGCCGTGGCTCAAATCCGTCGAAGATCAAATCTCCACAGATGTCGGCCGTATAGTTCAAACTTCCAAATCTGACCTGATGGCCAGGGGCTTAGCTTTCGATCTGCTCCAGATGGCCAAGTGAATTGGCCTGCAGTGCGAAGCCGCCGAATACGAAGATCTGTCCGTGGAGAAAAATCTCACCCTGGACCGCGTTGTTGTTGATGATCGAAGGAGCCATCGGGCCTATAGGTGACGACACAGAGGAACTCTCAATGAAAGCACCAATGTCGGTGTCAAAACCGGTGGATCTCGGGTAGGGGGTCCCAAACTGTGCGTCTAGGCGGATGGTAACATGAGACAAGGGACACGATGTTTTTACCCAGGTTCGGGCCCTCTCGATGGAGGTAAAACCCTACTCCTTCTTGATTGATATTGATGATATGGGTAGTACAAGAGTAGATCTACCACGAGATCAAGGAGGCTAAACCCTGGAAGCTAGCCTATGGTATGATTGTTATGTGTCCTATGGACTAAAACCCTCCGGTTTATATAGACACCGGAGAGGGCTAGGGTTACACAGAGTCGGTTACAATGGTAAGAGATCTACATATCCGCATCGCCAAGCTTGCCTTCCATGCCAAGGAAAGTCCCATCCGGACATGGGACGAAGTCTTCAATCTTGTATCTTCATAGTCTTGGAGTCCGGCCAATGATGATAGTTCGGCTATCCGGACACCCCCTAGTCCAGGACTCCCTCACTTGTCCTCGCGATAGGCGGCTCGCTCCGCCCTCCTCTTATCCCTCTCCGCCCTCCTTTGCGCGTAGAACTCGCGCTTGTTGATGATGTCCTACGGGAAGTGTTGGCGCCACAGCGCCATGGCTTCCTCGTCCATCTCGGTGCTAAGCCGCGGCAAAGGCGCGAGCTCCTACGCCCGCTCCTGCGTCGGCACGTTGGGGACATTCAATGTTTTATGAGGCCACCGGAGGCGCCATGCCGCCACGTCGTACGCACGGGCGATCTCGTTGGCAGTGTCGAAATTGCCGAGGCCGAGGCGCATCCCATGGAACCGAATCTCGGCAGAGAAGCCGTCAGAGGGGCGCGCGCGGACGCCGCGGTATCCCCAAGTTTCCCGGCGACGCGGAGGCATGGTGGCGCGGTGGCGACGAGGCGATAAAGAGCGAGGAGAGAGCGGTGGCGAGGCATAGAGCGGGGAGAGAGCGGTGGCAAGGCACAGAGCGGTGGGAGGGCGTTGGATTTTATAAAGCGCGTCGGATGCCGCGCGCCAAAACTAGCGCACGCCCGACCGCTTTTTGCCCCGCGCGCGCGATCCTTTCTTGACGTCTCTTCTATCTCTACTCTCTTCTCTACTGTTATATTTATTTTATATTTAATATTTAATATTTATCTCTACTTCTCTACTGTCTACTTTTTTTCTCTATACTTTTTTTTCTTGCAATATAGGCCGTCCGATTTATATCTGACAGATAGGAAGGAAACAAATGGGAATTTTGCAAAAAGATACCCATACCCCTCTCCAGATTTGCAAATAAGGCCTTCCCTCATTCATCCTTTTCTCCCACAAGATAAACTACTCATACAAATGCATCTTGATGCGTGCAACACATGGGCATCTTGCTAGTTCTAAAAACCTTTCCATCATTTGCCACACTACTAGTTGAAGATGAAAAACCTACCCAAGCACAACGCCATACAGGAGCGACGCACAATTACAAGCTGATATTCTGTTGGACAATGGAGGCTATAACCAATTACTTTTACGGGAACAATAGCACCCAGGAAATTTGAAGGGTAGGTATGAACAAAATTGGAATTACACATGTACTGCTAAGTGATTCAATACACACATTACCAATCGAGGAGGAGAACGATGGTCGCGGTGGCCTCTGTGAGTCATGGTCGGCAACGGGAGTCAGTTCATTGTCCACGACGGTGGTACTTCTGCGCTTGGCGTCGGCTTCCGGGAAGCAGATCCGAGACCGTGGAAGATGATGCCGGGGAAGAGGCTCTATGTACGACGACGACGGTGGACCGGCTCTAGTGCGGCGTACGAGGTCGTCGATGAGGCAGATGCGCTACGGTGGACGAGTGCACCGATGTAAAGGGGAGGAGCACGAAGGCTACGGTGCCATGGAGAAGTCTATTTTGCGGTGGGGAAAGAAAATGGGGAGTATTCAGGTGTACTACTCTGGGTGCCGGGGTGGGGTTGGCTGGGTAGGGTGAACCTGAAGTTACGAAAACAACCCCCTACCAAGTGTCATCCGTAGGCCTGTTCCGAAGACTATGATGGTAAATTCCCACTGCTCGAATCAGGGTCGTAGGAGATTTTCCTGCCGACCTCAAAATTTTGTGACACTGGACTCCCCGTGTGGCGTGTTGAGTGATTCGGCTAAGCAACTAGCGAGCAGTAGTAGTAAACTCTGCATATTAGGTTTGACCGAAGTCAAACTTCCTAAAGTTTGACCAAGTTTATAGAAAAATATAAACACTTACCATAACAAATATGTATGATGTGAAAGTACATTCAATAATGAATCTAATGGTATTTATTTGTTATTGTATATGTTAATATATTTTGTTATAAGCTTTCTGAGAGTTTACAAAACTTGACTTTGACCAATGCTAATATGCAGGCTTAAATAAAAACGGAGGGAGTACACATTTGTTTTCTTAGTTTGTAGTGAACTAATCATTTGTTGAAATTGTGAAATAAATATATTAGGCTATTGACTTCGAATGTAATGGTCTATACAATTCAATAGTTACAATCATTGTCGAATCCCAAGATGTATACAAGGTCTATAGTACTTCACAACATGCTCAAACTCACATAATCCCAGTCAAATGAGAATCTAAATGCATTTCATAGTTATTACTTTGTAGGATGCAACAAAAACAACCATAACTCTACATCAGCCATTATAGAAGCAACATTTTGACATATCCCAATGTGTGAATGAAACGTGCGGAGAGAGCTTTTGAAGATGGAGCAGATAGGGTGGGAAAGATTGTATGTATGTGGACGAGAGAGTAGGAGACAAACCTAACGAGACAGAGAGAGAGAGAGAGATAGAGAGAGAAAGAGAGAGGAAGAAGTTAGGTCTGTGAGAAAGATGGAGACATGTAATATACGTGAGATGCGTGTGCATCCGGATTCTGTATATGTGGAAGGAGAAGAGACAATATGTTTGATGAGAGAGCTGGAAAAACATGGACGAGAGGGGAAGGATCTCGTGGGTTGATGGATTGACAATTTTGTGCGGGGGAGAGAGGGATTGGTAACTTTGTGCAAGAGAGAGAGAGAGAGAGAGAGAGAGAGAGAGGGTGGGGGAGGAGTCAGTCAGCCGTCGTCATATCACCCTGCTTCCAAATGGCCCCGCATTCTCTAGCGCGGTGTGGTCGCCGTCTTCGATTTGCTCGATGCCCTCTTTGAAGATTGAGGTGTTGTGCATGTTGGGGTGCAAAGAAGCACAAGCGAGAGTGGTCGCCGTATAACCTTGGATGGGGATGAATTGTGTGCTCGGGGGAGGGTGTGTGTGTGTTGTGCTGCGTGTGTCTCTGTGTGTGTGTCTCTCTCTCTATGTGTGTGTGTGTGTCAGATATTGAGAGAAAACAAACCTAAGGAGAGAAATGGGTATTCACGAAGAGATTGTGCGGGCCTTGAGGTGGGCAGGGGTCGAGTGAGGGTGTCAAAATGTGCGCGTTGATGCATGTGTTGCATGCGATCGTGTGAGGGACGGACGAATCGAGAGAGATGGTTGTTGTGTTACGAATGCTCCTCTCTCTCTCTCTATCTATCTCTATCTCTCTCTCTCTCTCTCACACACACACAAGTAAACTAGAAGACCGTTCTCTCATCTATACACAATGTATCGGCATCTGTCTATGTCTCACTCATGCATGATCATTTGCACATTCACACATCTCTATGTATGTATCACACGCACACCGTCTCCACATTGCCCTTCCGCCTCAACACACATATGGACACATACACACGTTCTCTCTCAGTCACACACACAAAATCAGTATTAAAAAAAACTAGGGCGCACCTAAAACGTCCAAATCCAAATAAACACGAACTGGAGCTAAATTCAAATATATGGAAATATTGCAGCGTCAAGAACTTTCCCAGGAAAAAAAGTTGAGTAATATTCGAGGATTGTTTTCACACACAGAAAAAGGTTCGGTGGATGTCCTTCGAGCGCGACACGGTGACGCACCGTTCGATCGACCGCGCGGCCGCGGTTCACGCGCTTGCATAGGATTCCGTATCGTGGCTGTGGTACTAACTAATAAAAGCATTGCCTAAGTCTAATGTTTACGTGTACTAGTACGGTTTTCTTTTAAGTTTGACCAACCTTATATAAAACTAAAGTAAGATCCCACACGCGCACTCATCAATATGCCGCCGCCGCCGTTGCGCATGCTGGCGCCCGCCTGCTCCGGCCAACAATTTCTCGCCCATCACCGCCGTGTCACCGCCATCCCTGTGCCATGAAGCCGAAGGCTCGCCCGCTCACGTCGTCTGTAGTCCCTCCTCGCGATGCCGCCGCGCTGCCAAGCACGCGAGCAGCTGGTGGAGCTGCGTCTATGCATGCAGCATATGAAGAGGAGGACGAGCGCGTGCTCCAGCATGTCGGCGAGGAGGAACTAGCATGTCATTGTCGTCTCCGCCCGCGTGGAGGAGGCGCACATGGTGGCTGGCGCAGCGGAAGCCGGTCGCACGCGTGTCGAGCCTGGAAACCTGGTGCGGACGCGGAATCTACCTTCGAGACCTTGAATGCCATGTTGATCCTGCAATCTGAAGGAGCAATTTGGGTCATTCGACTCTTCTGAGCCATTTGATGCAACATGGATGGCTAGAAGGGCTTCTTCCACCTCTTCTGCCGTCTTCTTCCTTCGCTTCGTCGAACTTCTTTCACAAATCGACTGACCCAAATTATACTACTAGTATGAATGTATTAAGTACAGTAGGAACACGAAGATACGAGCAGTAGTACCAACTGCAAGAAGAACAGTAGTAAGAAATAGTACTAGTACTACTGTACGTACTAAAGAGTTCAAATAACGAGAAAGAACATAAACATAGTTCTTCTGGGGCCTCAGCACAACACACCCTTGAAAATAAACTAAGCAACTAGCCCGCTTGACACTGCAGTAGAACCAGCATGAGCGCCAACACTGCCACCTACTCGGAGTCCGAGTCCACGTCCTCGACTTCGTCCTCGTCCCTCTTCCTCTTCCTCTTCGCTAACGCTTCTTTGCTTGAACCGGACACTGGGCTCTGCTTCTTCATCCAATCCTTGTAGATATTTAAACAAAGGTAGGCATCCATTGCTGCGTACAGGATGTGATCTTCATCTAATGTCTTCGACTCCCATGCATGATAAAACTCGTGATGAGGTTTCTTCGGTTTAGCGTATGAAGGATCAATCATGGCTGCTGTCAGGGTCAGCATTGAAGGTTGAGAGGAGGACACCAGGCTTGCCTTCTGGGATCGAAGGGCTGGCCTACAATGAGACATATCCGACGCAGGACATCCCTGTCGTTCTTAAAGTCTACAGTAAAGAATTTCACTCTTTTGTCCTTGAGGAAGTTCTTAAAATCCTGGCACTCAACGTCGGCATGGCATATGTGGTAGACCAAGCAAATGTTATGTACACAAACCTGGATCACGGCGGGCTTCTTCCTCTCTTCGCCCTTTAGATCCTTCTCTCATCCCAGGACTGTGGTGTACTCAACATCTAGCCCAGCGACCCACTCATCTGTTGAACTGTTGAATATGCGTAGGAAGCAAGCAAGCCATGCTTTCACCGTCGCGGATCCACGTGTGTAGATGACGATGAACTGATCGCCGGTGATGGCTCTAACCTGGTACTCAGCAGCGACCATGGAGATTTGGGAGGCCATGGATTTTGGAGGAGGGTTAGGAGAAGTTGAACTGTTGTACCCCACAAAAAAAACTGGGAGCGAACTAATGTGAAAGAACGGGATGACTAGGAGCGAACTGTTGTAAGGTAGAAGACGGGGACGAGTAGGGCATGCGAACGACGTGGGGTTGCTGGCTTGCCCGGTGGATAAACGGCTGCAAGCCCCCAAAGAGTTCTCGAGAACTATGCGGGAGCCACTAGATGTTATGTCTACTAGACCCATATCGTAGGCCTGACTGTATAGCTTCTGCCTGTTTGCACGCCATGCCGGCGCGCGGATGTAACTTCACTTAATTCCGTCAACCGTCGCGCCTCCCACGACCTTCGCCTCCCTCGCACGGTTGCGCCCTTTGAGATTTCGACCGGCTATAAATGAGCAATTTTTTTGCCTACTCCGCATGCATGATAGTCCCTCTGGTCCTTTTTACTCCCGTCAACCATTTGCAAAGTGTTTGACCAAATTTATACTTTTTTGAACACCACCTCATATTAATTAACCAACCACACCAGTACACTCATTCGATACAATATTCACCACACAGGGCGGTACGTTATTTACAAGAATACCATCTAATCTATTGTCAAAGCTATACTTAGCGATTAAGTGAGCCACCTTATTGGCCGAACGGCTAATCTTTGACAATTGAAGATTGTTGATCAACTTCGAGATGCTCAACGCTTTCATCTTCAGGTCACGCATAGCAGACTTGTCATAGTCCCCTGATGCAAGAGACGCTACCACAAAAGCGCAATCAGTCTCTAAAATTACAGGATTATGAAGAGAAATACCTATGTAGAGACTGGAAATACAAGCCCTAAGCTCCGCTTCCTCCACGCTTTGACAGGCATCAATGAAATCCCATGACCAAATTTATACAAAAAATATCAATATCTACAATACTGATTATAATGAGTATAAGAACTACGTTTTAGAATGAATGTAAAAATATTGATTTTACACTGTGAGTACATTTTCTATAAGTCTGGTGAAAGTATAGGTACATTGACTTCAGACAAAACTTAAATGCAGAATGCAGACTAGTTCCTCCATCCAGGTGTGTGCCATGTCCTACCTTGTCATCACAACAAGGTTAGCTATTAGAGTACCACTACCTCCCTTCTAGTTTAAAGGGCTCGATTCAAAATTTTCACCTACTCTTAGCAAGATAGTAGAGGCAGTGGAATAGTTTTTGAAGTCTGCAAAAGTACTCAACTAATGCTGTCGTTCTTCACAAAAAAATGTGTTTACCAATGCATGCATGAACACTAGTTACTCTAACCCCCCTCTCTTCTTTAATTCTTTGCCACATCAGCATGTTTGCTATTCCCGTGTGCATGATACTAGCTAAGATGCCACCATTATGGCCAGCCTTAATCATCGCATGCAATAATTTAGTGCACCTTGAAATATGAACATGTGTGGGGCGTGCATGTTTTTAATTACTTGAGACTATACCTAGCCCGACATGCAAGATGACTTATTATGCACCGTTCCCCATACCTGTAGGAAGCCCGTTCGTCTCCAAATCTTTTCCTCTCCATGTGTGGAAACAATATGCCTGCCAAACTCTCCTTCTCCCTCCGGCGGTCCCACCACTCCACCCCGTGTGAAAAAATCTGCATGCATGACTCTCCTCCCCCCACACTCGTCCAATCCTTTGTGACCAGCAATATTTCCACCCCTTCCCTCCCCCGTAATTTACTCCAACAAATATGCCCACGCAGCTGTTACTTAACTGTAGGTGCATCGGGTCACTGACATATGGGCCCAACAAGGGTCTGGCCCACATGTCAGTGACGCAACTAGACCTGCAATTAAGTCAGTGCAGCTCAGTCCATATCTTACGTAGGTGTGCCATTGCTCGCTATAAATACTGCGCCTCCCATGACATCGCTATCTCTCCTCCCCCTCACGTTCACGTTCATCGCTATCTCCTCCCCCTCCCTCTCACGTCGACCACCATGGCATCGCCCCTCCCAAGCCCTAGGAGCCCCTCGCTGCACTGCGCGGACGGTCACTGTCGGTGTCAAAACCGGCGGATCTCGGGTAGGTGGTCCCGAACTGTGCGTCTAGGCGGATGGTAACAGGAGACAAGGGACACGATGTTTTTTACCCAGGTTCGGGCCCTCTCGATGGAGGTAAATCCCTACTCCTGCTTGATTAATATTGATGATATGGGTAGTACAAGAGTAGATCTACCACGAGATCAAGGAGGCTAAACCCTAGAAGCTAGCCTATGGTATGATTGTTGTAATGTATGTTGTCCTACGGACTAAAGCCCTCCGGTTTATATAGATACCAGAGAGGGCTAGGGTTACACAGAGTCGGTTACAATAGTAGGAGATCTACGTATCCGTATCGCCAAGCTTGCCTTCCACGCCAAGTAAAGTACCTTCCGGACACGAGCCGAAGTCTTCAATCTTGTATCTTCGTAGTCTTGGAGTCCGGCGGACATTGATAGTCCGGCTGTCCGAACACCCCCTAGTCCAGGACTCCCTCAGTAGCCCCTGAACCAGTCTTCAATGACGATAAGTCCGGCGTGCATAATGTTCGGCATTGCAAGGCGGGTTCCTCCCTTGAATAATCCAGAGAAGATAATGAACACCAGGATAGTGTCCGGCTCTGCAAAATAAATTCCACATTCCACCGTAGAGAGAATAAAATGTACACTTAGTTCAATCTGCTGACGTATTATGCGGCGTGACATCACACCGCCACCAGGCCTTTGTTTGAATCATTATACCACCTCAGCATTTAGCAGAGCGGTTTCCTCGGCACGTCCTATCGAAGCAGAGATCGTGTTCCCCTTATTCTGGGATTCTCATCAATACGTGCATGGGTAACCCAACCGCGCCATCAATGGTGACGCTTGGGAGATAAGCGAGTTTTATCAGGCCGGTGGGGGACACATAGTTTTGTCCGCCTATATATAAGGGATAAGGATTCACCTTCTCACCTACGCCTTCTTCCTCCTTTGCTTATCAATCCCCGCGAATTCAAGCTCCAACGCCCGAACTCGCGCATCTCACCTCGACCTTCTCCGAATATGACTGGAGCGGGAGGCAAATGGTTAGCCTCCACCGTCAAGGAGGAGGACATCACCAAACTGCGCAGCGCCGGATACCTTTCCGGTGATATCGCGCATCGGCTGCCCGACGAGGGGCAGCTCATTCCTACCCCCGGGCCTCATGAGAGGGTCGTCTTCCTTCCCCACTTCCTCCGCGGACTGGGCTTTCCGCTCCATCCATTTGTCCGGGGGCTCATGTTTTACTACGGCCTGGATTTCCACGATCTGGCGCCGAACTTTATCCTCAACATCTCGGCGTTTATCGTCGTGTGCGAGGCCTTTCTCTGCATCCGGCCCCACTTCGGCCTGTGGCTCAAGACCTTTAACGTCAAGCCGAAGGTTGTGAAGGGTACGCAAGCGGAATGCGGAGGCGCTATGTTGGGCAAATTGCCCAACGTCCCTTGGCTAGAAGGGACCTTCGTGGACTCCGTCAAGGGGTGGCAATCGGGGTGGTTCTACATCACCGAGCCGCGCAAATCCACATGGGCGGCGGCCCCCGAGTTTAGATTAGGCATCCCCACGCAGCTCACCTCCTGGAAAGAGAAGGGCTTGCAGTGGGGGAATCCGGTGGAGGTGACGGGACTCCGAGCATGTATCAAGAAGATGGTGAGCAATAAGCTCAGGCTCGTCGACGTGGTCCAAGTCATGCTCATCCGGCGGATCCTCCCATGCCAAGAACGGGCATTTAATTTGTGGGAGTTCAATCCGGAACAGCACCAGGCGCTAAACGGGCTCTTCGATACAACATACGAAGACGCCTGGAGGGTGCTATTCAAGGGCGCCGAAGCCCCTGCGTCCGCGACCAAAGACCGCAGATTCAGCTCGCAGAATCCAACTAACGAGGTAAGTGATTCAACCCCATTACGGGACACTTGTGATAATTAGATTGACTCTAGTGAGGCTTCATTTTGCCTCTTCCTTTGACAGGAATGGATGGAGAAGGCCAAGCTGCTCATCAGCCCGGCTCCCATGCCAGAAGACCCAGCGAACGCCCATTTAACAAGGCTGCTGGTTCCGACACCGCACGTGGTGCCGGAGAAGAAGGCCAAGAAGGTGGCCGCGGGGACTCGAAAGAGTTCCCGCAATCAGGCGTCTGACGACGACGAGGACTCCTCTCCCGAAGACGAGGAGGAGTACTCTCTCCCGGAGGAGGGAGAGAAGAAAAGGAAGGTTTCCCCCATCGGGGGGGCCGAAGGGTCCAAGAGGGGGAGAACTATCCCCCCGGACAGTTCCGCCAACATCAGCGTTGGTGAGGATGAGCGGCCTCCAAGGGCCAGGCGTCCGGCAAGATCGTAAGTATCCGGATCCTTGATGTGTAATTTCTTTTATGTCGCGAAGTATCCTTCTAACGCCGCATTCTGTCCGTAGTCCGGCCAATGATGATCTCCCCGACTCATCGAGCGGGTCATTGGCCTCGTCGGATGTGAATTCCATCTCGACTGCCTCCACCCCACGTGCCAACGAGGACGCCGAGGTGGGATCCCAAAGAGGGACCCATCAGGAGGAGGCTCCGGAGGCGCCGTCAGGCAGCCCCCCGGACTTTGTGCCGGACTCCACATCGGAACCCGCAGTGGTTCCAGAGTCCGGCAAGCGGCCCCTTCGAAAGAAGGGCAGGACCGTGACACCAGCGGCCTCCGTCCAACCGGAGGCGCCGGATAACCTGCTGGAAGCGCTTAAAGGCGCTTCCATCGAGGAAGAACACTGCACCATCATGAGTGCAGTGATTGAGAAGGTTCAGCTCGCGAAAAGCGGGCTGACCGAAGCCTGCAGTAGCCTTTTAACAGGCTTTGAGGTAAGAAGTTAAAATTATGTAATATAATACCGCATAGACAGTAGCCCCTGATGCTTGGTTCGGTGTTCGGAAAGAAAAGCCGGACTAAGGATCTATAACAAGATATACGCAGGGTTGCCTAAAATATGTCAATATGGGTTTGCAGGCTGCACTGCTGACCTCTGCCGCACTAACGGCGGAGGTGGACGTGCTGAAAAAGAATCTCGAGCGGTCCGAGCAAGAGCTCGGCCATGCAAAGAAGCAGCTCGAGGAAAAAGAAAGTGAGTAACACTTCTTTGAATAAGTACCTTACAGAAAAGGATTTTGGTTGCGAATAAAATTAACAAGGATAATATGTGCATTGCAGGGGCCACTAACGAGGTGGCAACCCTGAAGGATGCTGCGTCCGCGGCCGAACACAATGCGGCCGCGGAACGGGCTGAGCGAGAAAAGCAAGAGGTGCGGGTGGCGGAAGTTCGGCAAGAGCTCCAGGTTCTCATGGAAAAACATGAGAGTTTGGAGCGTGACTCCAAGACTCGAGAGTCCGAGCTTGCCTCGGCTCTCGAAAGTGCCAAGTCCGCCAAGGCCGAGGCCCAGAAGGCCCTTCAGGAGGTTGAGGACATAAAGAAGATAGCGGCGGGTAAGGCGTTTTTCATGCAAAGCAGGCATGTTAATGTGAACTACCGGACACTTACCCGAATTCGGCGCGCTCCAGGGGCATTTGCAGATCTGCCGCGTAGTGCGGCTGATGCCGCCGCATTCTATCGTGGCGAGGAGGGGAGCTCGACGGAGAAGGTCTTCTGGTCTCAGTATACTGAGGCCGGCCATCCGGTGCCCCCAAGCGACCAGCTGAAGCAGCTGATCGAACTCCACAAAGTAGCTGAGGAGGCCATGAAGGGCCTCATAGTCCGGCTGTGGCCTGGACAGGCCATGCCTGGTAGCTACTTTGGCCTCGTGCGGCGGCTGGTGGATGCATGCCCTAGGCTGGATGTAGTCAAGCGCTCCGCCTGTATCGAAGGTGCTCGTCGGGCCCTTGCCCGCATAAAGGTGCAATGGGGCAAATTGGATGCGGAGAAGCTTCTCACGGACCCACCGCCACCGGGCAAGGAGTATCGCACGCCGGAGAAGTATTATAATGTTGTCCTGAAGGGAGCCTGCAATATTGCAGATGAGTGCTCCCGAAATGTAATCTTTGAGTGAACTCGCTGTGTATTTATCCTGTGCGCTGAAAACTTCGTTCATATGCGCCATGAGCAACGCTTGTTTAATTTAAAATATTACCTTCTGTGCGGCCGTTTATAAAATCTGAGAGATGGCAAGTCGTTGGCTTCAGCCCCCAAGCCACAAGTGCTGGGGTGTTCGGTGATAAACTTGAGCACTCTTGTTCCCATATTTGGGTCCATCTAGGGAGGCGCTCAACACGACGAACAAGGCAACCGGACTTATAATGCTTGAACACACTCACTTAGCCATAGAATTCTATAATTTTAAATTTCGGCGAAGCCCCTGGTATTCGGAAGACCGAATCCGGGGCGCTATCCACGCCTTCATCGGACATAATCCGGAACTTCGCTTGAAGCGGCGTGAGTCTTTAAGGACCCGAAAAAACCTCTCGAACAGCGACCAGTCTCTCGCCTTATCATGCCAGTCAGTTTTAGCTTTCTCCACTGAGGCGTTAACCCGGCTCAACCGGGGCGCAATCGCAGTGATTCTCCCAGTGCTACCTTAGCCGACGGAACGGAAACGTAAGGATCCAAACATGGGAGCCGGGCAAACCCAACTATTGACCCAAGACATGATTCGGAGCCGATTCATATAATGCTATAAGTTCGGGGTGCCGCACTTGTGAAAGTGTTCGGACTTTATCACACCATAAAGTGGGGAACATAAGCCCCTGGTGTATTATGCCGTACCAAAAATATACGGGTGCCAGAATGTCATATAATGAACATATATATAAAATGTAATGCAATTGCGATCATAAAGGTGCTGCATTATTAATGAAAGAAAGAGTCTGCTAGTAGAGCGGACTGATACAAATAGTGCGGTAAGCAAGGGATTTGGACTAAATAAACATGTCCCCCTCCAGGGATGAGTTGCGGATTTGGTGTATATAATCGAATTTAATGCTCGTAATTGAGACCACCTGAGTGTTCGACGCGGCCTTCTTTAGTCCCTGACTATTGCATCATGAGTTCGGCAGGTTCACAGCCGGACAGGGCTTCTGGTTAACAGAGTCCTGTGTACAAAAAAATAAGAAAAATAATAATAATAATAAAGAGGCACATTTGCGAGCCCCTGGTGTGGTCGAACCGCACTCTGGGTCCGTTGTGATCGTGCCCCCTCCCCTGTGCCCATGGTATCTCCAAAGCGTAATGATGTACGCGGAGTGTTATTCTTGCGATCATACGCGGGCGAGGGTTGGGGCTGCATTGCTATGCGTGCTCTGATCGCGCCAGGTGGTCTTGGTTGATATTGCTCCGGGCGCGCTTTGCTGTATCCGGCCGTTTAACGGCCGGGCTCGAGAATTGCCTTAAAAGGCTGCTCTGTACTTCTGTCGCGAGAGCCGCTGTGTGTTCCTCCGTTCGAAGGGAGCGTTCCGTATTTCCATTGACCGTGATGACTCCACGAGGGCCTGGCATCTTGAGCTTTAGGTATGCATAGTGCGGCACCGCGTTGAATTTGGCAAACGCGGTTCGTCCGAGCAGAGCGTGATAGCCGCTGCGAAACGGGACTATGTCGAAGACTAACTCTTCGCTCCGGAAATTATCCGGGGATCCGAAGACCACTTCCAGTGTGACTGAGCCTGTACAGTTGGCTTCCACTCCTGGTATGACACCTTTAAAGGTTGTGTTTGTAGGTTTAATCCTTGATGGGTCTATGCCCATTTTGCGCACTGTATCTTGATAAAGCGGGTTCAGGCTACTGCCGCCATCTATCAGGACTCTCGTGAGGTGAAACCCATCGACGATTGGGTCTAAGACCAATGCGGCGAATCCGCCATGGCGTATGCTGGTCGGATGGTCTCTTCGATCGAAAGTGATCGGACAAGAGGACCATGGGTTGAACTTTGGGGCGACTGGCTCCATCGCATAGACGTCCCTTAGTGCGCGTTTCCTCTCCCTCTTGGGTATATGGGTCGCGTATATCATATTCACTGTCCGTACTTGTGGGGGAAAACCCTTCTGTCCTCTGTTGTTCGGCGGCCGGGTCTCTTCCTCGTCGTCGCTATTTAGCCCCTTTTCATTGTTTTCGGCAATTAACTTGCCGGCCTGCTTGAATACCCAGCAATCTCTATTGGTGTGGTTAGCTGGCTTTTCAGGGGTGCCATGTATCTGGCATGAGCGGTCGAGTATTCGGTCCAAATTGGACGGACCCAGAATGGTTCTTTTGAATGGCTTCTTCCGTTGACCGGGTTTAGAGCCTCGGAATCCGACATTGACTGCCGTATCCTCCTTATCATCGCCGTTAATTCGGCGCTTGTTTTTATTTCGACGTGATCTGCCGTTGTTGTCCTTAGTATTCGGACTGCCAGAATTTTTACGGAGATTGTTGCTGCAGGCTAGCCAGCTGTCCTCTCCCGCACAAAAGCGGGTCATTAACGATGTGAGGGCTGCCATGGATTTCGGCTTTTCCTGCCCGAGGTGCCGGGCTAGCCATTCGTCCCGGATATTATGTTTGAAGGCTGCAAGGGCCTCTGCGTCCGGACAATCGACGATTTGATTTTTGTTTGTCAAGAACCATGTCCAGAATTGCCTGGCCGATTCGTCTGGCTGCTGAATGATGTGGCTGAGGTCATCGGCGTCTGGTGGTCGCACATATGTGCCTTGGAAGTTATCAAGGAATGCGGCCTCCAGGTCCTTCCAGCACCCAATTGACTCTGCGGGCAAGCTGTTAAGCCAATGCCGAGCTGGTCCTCTAAGCTTGAGTGGGAGGTATTTTATGGCGTGGAGATCGTCGCCGCGGGCCATATGGATGTGGAGAAGATAGTCTTCGATCCACACCGCGGGGTCTGTTGTGCCATCGTAAGATTCGATGTTTACGGGTTTAAACCCTTCGGGGATCTGATGATCCATTACTTCATCAGTGAAGCATAACGGGTGTCCGGCGCCCCTGTATTGAGCACGTGTTCGGCCCGGCTGGGGTTATTGTATCCGGCACGACGGTATTCGTCATGGGTCGTAGGGCGCCCACGTGATCCATAGATGGATCTGGATTGCCTTGCTTTGTCCTCCAATATGTCTCGCAAGTCCGGTGCGTTCCCTCTTGGCTTCATACTTTTGGAGCGATGCCGGGGTATGGTCTTGGCTGGGGGCCTGGATGCCTCTCTGTCACGACCACGGGGTGGTCGGTCAGCCATATCGTGCGCTGGTGATGGATGTATGTATGCTTCCTCCTCTAATCGGGGGAGCAGCTTGCGTTTTGGGTAACTTTTGGAGGGACGTTCGAGTTTATACTCTTCGGCCGCGAGGACCTCGGTCCATCGATCGGCCAGCAGGTCCTGATCAGCTTGAAGCTGCTGCTGCTTTTTCTTTAGGCTGTTTGCTGTGGCGATAAGCCTGCGCTTGAAGCGCTCTTGTTCAACGGGATCCTCGGGTACGACGAATTCGTCATTGTTGAGGCTTGCTTCGTCTTCGGAGGGAGGCATATAATCATGATCCTCAACCTCTTCATCTGCCGCCCCCTCATGAGGGCTTGCTTCTGCATCCTCCTGCGCTGAGTCTTGCGGGAGGCGATTGTCTTCGGCACTCTCTGGAGTGTTATTATCTCCTGTGCCGGAATCTCCGTTTTTGCTGTGGCGAGATTTAGAGCGGCGCCGCTGACGCCGGCGCTTGGGCTATTTCTTTAGGGAATCTGCCTCCGTTGTTCCTTCGCCGTCCCCATCTTTTGGGGTATCCACCATGTATACGTCATATGACGAGGTGGCCTTCCAGTGCCCTGTGGGCGCTGGTTCCTGTTCGTCTCCGGCATCGTCTTCCATAGCGTCGATGTCTTCGGAGCCGTAGTCTAGCATGTCGGTTAAATCATCGACAGTGGCTACAAAGTGGGTGGTGGGTGGGCTCTGAATTTCTTCGTCGTCCGCATCCCAACCATCCTGGCCATAATCCGGCCAGGACTCTCCTGATAATGAGAGATGCTTTAGTGAATTTAAGATATCGCCGAAAGGCGAGCATTGAAAGATGTCCGCGGTGGTGAATTCCATAACCGGCGCCCAATCTGGATCGATTGGTAGGGGCGCGGGAGGTTCGGAGTCCGGCGAGGAGTCCGGCGCCTCGGAATCACGAGTTTTGCAGGGGACAAGATTGGTGTTCGGCTCCATCGCCGTGGATGTTGAAGCCCCCGGGGCGGCGTCTATCCACCAGCCCTCGATCTGGGCGATTGGTTCCGGGCTAATGGCCGGAGCGGATTCGTGTGCGGCCACCAAAGCACTGTTCGGCGGCAGAGCTAGATCATGCCCATCGTCACAGTGCGGCGCGCTTGGCTGTGGCTCGAGTCCATCGAGGATCAAATCTCCTCGGACATCGGCCGTGAAGTTTAAGCTTCCAAATCCGCGTAGCTTTCGATCTGCTCCAGATGGCCATGTGAATTGGCCCGCAGTGCGAAGCCGCCGAATACGAAGATCTGTCCGGGGAGGAAAGTCTCACCCAGGACAGCGTTGCAGGTTGAAGATGCCATCAAGCCTATTGGTGACGACACAGAGGAACTCTCAATGAAAGCACCAATGTCGGTGTCAAAACCGGCGGATCTCGGGTAGGGGGTCCCGAACTGTGCGTCTAGGCGGATGGTAACAGGAGACAAGGGGCACGATGTTTTTTACCCAGGTTCGGGCCCTCCCGATGGAGGTAAAACCCTACTCCTGCTTGATTAATATTGATGATATGGGTAGTACAAGAGTAGATCTACCACGAGATCAAGGAGGCTAAACCCTAGAAGCTAGCCTATGGTATGATTGTTGTAATGTATGTTGTCCTACGGACTAAAGCCCTCCGGTTTATATAGATACCGTATAGGACTAGGGTTACACAGAGTCGGTTACAATAGTAGGAGATCTACGTATCCGTATCGCCAAGCTTGCCTTCCACGCCAAGTAAAGTACCTTCCAGACACGAGCCGGAGTCTTCAATCTTGTATCTTCGTAGTCTTGGAGTCCGGCGGACATTGATAGTCCGGCTGTCCGAACACCCCCTAGTCCAGGACTCCCTCAGTCACGCGTCGCCCTTCCGTTCCTCGCCGCCACTAGTCGAGGAGGATGGATCGGTGTTCCGCTCCTCGCCACTATGCGACGCGTCGCTGTTCCGTTCCTCACCGCCACTAGTTGAGGAGGACGCGTTGGTGTTCCGCCACCACTAGTCGAGGAGGACGCGTCGGTGTTCCGCTCCTCGCCGCGACGCATCGAGGTGGACGCGTCGGCGTTCCCAATCTCACCGGCACGCGCGTCGGAGGACGTGTCGGCTCCCCGCTACAAGGAGAACGCCGCGCCGCCTGCCGAGCCCCCCAGCCTTGAGGAGCTTTGGAAAGAAATGGATGTCGCCTTGTGGGAGGCTTTGCCTCCAGCAGAGTGCGCCAAAATAGAGGCGTAGAAGAAGGCCGAGGAAGATAAGCGCACCGCAGAACAAGCTGCCTGGGAGGCCTATGTCGCGTCCGAGAGAGTCACGCAATTGGCTCTTTAGCAGAAGGCTCGTGCGAGGGCCGTGAGGGTGGCGGAGGACGTCCGTGCCGACGCCCTGAGTGTAGTCGGGCCCAAGCGCCTCATCTACGCTTGGCGGTACGTGGACCAGGTGCACACTTCCAGCGAGGAGGAGTACCTGTTGGCGCCGGATCACCACACCGGTGAGATCGCGCTCGCCCGCCGGCAAGCCGCCAATCAGCACCTCGCGAGTTGCGAGGCTGAGGAAGAGGCGTTGTCTCGGCGCCTGGGAAACGGCCGCGCACCAGGGCACTCGTGGCGCGCCGCAAGCGCTCATGCGAGCGCCGTGGCTTTTAGGAGTACAATTTTTGTTTCGTAAGGCGATCTCATTAGTTTTGTGACGGAAATGATAAATCCCGAATGTTCAGGAATTTTTAGTGTCCTTAATTAAGTATGTAAAAGGGAAAGTTTGGAAACCTTGTGTATTCATACGCATTTTGCAAGTACGTGCATATAGCACAAACTTTACTATATACTATCGCACTACACGTCTCTCTCGATATATGCTTGCAGACTGTGCTACTCCCTCCATCCAGGTCAATAAGTCATTTTTGGTTGTGCACTGTGACCAAGAAGGAAGGAAGACTTATACACCTAGACGGAGGGAGTACTACTATTACTTATGTACGTGCAAATGCACGTTTTAACATTACGATGCAGTTTTTGTAAAAGTAGAAAAACAACACTAGTCAAGCTTGTGAAACGATTCAATGCAAAACAAATGCAAAAATGCTCGTTTGATTGTTTACTTTTAGCTTCCTTCTCCGTGGTTATTTCTCTGTCATACTTTGTACGGAGTATCTCACTGGTTGGAAAGACATGCAAATTCCCAAACCGCTTCCTACACCCTGTATCGAATTTTTTGCCTAACAAGTTGTGCCGTGCAATTGGAATTCCAACTTGAGTACTACTACTAGTAGGAGTACCAGGGGCCAGTTCTTTTAGGCTTCTAGATTAGTAATCCCATAACTATTACCTCCGTCCTGGTTTATTGGTCCCCATTGTAATCTGTGTCAAATTTTGATCATAAATTTAACTAATGAAATGTTAGTGCATGTCACATGCACTACTCCCTCCATCTAGGTGAGTAAGTCATCTTAGGCTGTGCACCGTGACCAAGGAGGAGGAGAAAACGAGAAACATTAATGTTTATTTGCTAATTAATAGTATTGCATGCAATGAACTAATCACTGTGTGTCGTGTTTGATATCTCAAGTCATTAAAAGCATGCACACTCTTTATCTCTTATTGGTTGATATGTCAAGAAACAAGAAACGAGGTAGAAGTTAATGCACCGCGCCTAAGTGTTTTGGGATTATTTGGTTTTCGTAAGATGACTTATACATTTAGACGGAGGGAGTACCATTTTATCAGTTAAATCTTTGGTCAAAATTTAGCACAAATTACAATGGCGAGGAATAAACCAGGACGGAGTAGTAGTTTAGAAGCCCAAATAAATGAGTGAGGCGCCTTATTGTTACTCTCCACTGTGACTAGTCTTATGGGAAAAGCTGGGGAAGCCGCCAAAAGAACTGGCCGTAGGAGTAGTAGCTAGGTATCGAGTGTGCGAGATGAACTGGAGAAAGTAAATGCAGAGAGATGAAATGCAAAAAAGATGGAGGGATGTGATGGTTGCTTGTCCGTTTATTTTACCAGGCCACTTATTACTGGGAGTGGTTGGGTTTTGTGATGTGACGGCTTTACTGCCGCGCCACGAGCGGGGTGAGAGGTGAGACTCCCGTGCAGTACCGCCCTCTACACTTGTACTACATCGGTCGTGGTTTATTAGTCCCCCATTGAATTTGACTGAAGATTTAACTGACAAAATGTTAGTGCATGTCAACAAAAACTGTATCGTTGGATTCGTATTTGAACATAGTTTTGAATGATATAATTTTAGGTGACATGCATCAGCATTTATCATACTATATATAATGTTAGTTCAATTTTTGTTCGTGCTAATCTATAGTAAGGTGCCCGTGCATTGCACCGAAGAGTGAAATGCATTGATCGGGGAGTTGTTTATTTTGACAAAGGATGTGGGGGTCATCTCATGTGTAACGGGTATCGATAGGTTTCTTCGGATATTATTTCATCTCTAGAGCTCACAAACATCCGGGTGAAATAGATAAAAAGGTATCTTTTGCAAACAAAAGCGTTCACTATTCAACCTGCATCCAAAACTTGTGAAGAAATAACACTTATTGTGCTTTGCAAGAAATGATCTTTAAGAATTAGTTTTTGAGTATCGATTGTTATACATGTTGGCAACAGATGACATGGCACTTTCTTATAGTCAACAGTTGGCTATACTATTAAGTAATATTAACCATGCCCCTATACACCTAGACGGAGGGATTAAATCATGATGACTTGCAAGGGGGTAGAGGAGATGTAAGAAATGGTTCATCGTAAGTCTTTCACCAGCACTGTAGTAAAAATTCATACATGGAAGATTCTAGACTAAACCATAAACGGATACACTTTTATTCATGCGCGATACTCTAATAGAGCAAGATCCTGCATGGAAGTCTCCACATGCTTAGACAGCGGATTACATTGAGCGGAGACTAATGATCAACATTTAACTTGATAATGCGTATGTCCAGGTGAACCTCCTTGGAGTCCCCGTGCACCGCGTCGGCGGGTAAAGGATGCCATGGGTTTTCCAAGCCTACATCGGCGGGAAAGTTCCAGCTCCACAGAGTACAAGTCCATCCGATGAGGCCGGTCTCGCCGCCCATGTGACCCGGAGGGGTAGTAATAGTGAGCACGCACCCATACATCAGCCTCGTGTCAGTGTCAGCGTCAGCGGCATCACCCCTGACGCACACTACAGAGACAGGGTGGCGGCCTGCGCGGGCCTCGCCGGTGCCCACGATCAAGAGGAAGACGCTACCATCCTCCTCCGAGACTAGCAGGCGGCGGTGATCCTCCAGCGACTCCGGCATGGTGAACGGGTAGCACGTCTCGTACTTGATGTTCTCCGCCAAGCATTTCAGAGCGGGTTTCCTTGGCTGCCTCTAGGGCCTTCTTCAGGTCAGCTGCTTTCGCTTGATTTTCCTTTTCAAGGAGCTCGCGGCGGTTGGCGGCATTTTCCAGCTCAGTAGCCATCTGAGCTATCTTTTCTTCGCTCTGGCGACGAGCAGCCTGTTCGGCTTTTAACTCTTCGACTGCCTTCAGAGCGGCCGCATCACTTATCCAGGCTTGCTCCTTGGCTCGGGCAAGCTCCGCCCGAAGGGTCTCCACGGCAGCAGCTCCATCTGCAGCCACAACATATTACAGATACTAGCATCATGCTCCTCTTAAATGTCTGCTGACAAGCCGAATACACATACCTTGGGCCTCGTCAAGCCGCCCACGTCCAGCTGCCACTTCAGTTCGGCAAAATCAGCAGAATGGTGGGCTGCCGGACCCTCAGCCACCTGCACATGAAGCAGCACGGTTATTAACAGAGATTATGATCCTCTGTTCGCCACGTTGATGGCAACCAGAGTCTCAGGGGCTACTATCTATATAGAGCACACTTAGCATGTGCGAAACCATCAAAAATACATTTTTTGCGTACCTCAAAGCCTCTTAGCAGACTCGTAAAAGCTTCGTTCAAACTGCTTTTCACGGATGAAATCCTCTCGACTACCGTGCCCATTAAGGCACGATGCATCTCGGAGATGGCCGCTCGCTCCAGAAGGCCCATCAGGGTGTCCGGCTGCGTGCCTGACAATCCCGGACTCCTCCTAAAACTCTCCTTGGAAGCCGGATACTCCAGATTCTGGGCGGCCGAAGTGTCGACTTCTGTCCTTGGCGGATCAGGAGAAATCCTCCGTGATGACACTTCGGGGTTATCCGCCCCGTGTGAAGGGGAGGCAGGGGGAGGCGACTTGCTCTCCATCATCTCCGGGGGAAGATCCCCCGAGGACGAACTCTGTGGAGAAGGGCTATGAGCCGGACTGCAACAAATATGTTTCGGTCATTATCCTCAGAAAATAAACGGGGCATGTCTACCAAAGTACTCTTTCACTTACGGCTCGGTGGAGGGCCGGTCCCCCTGTGAGGTCTTCTTCCCTCGTTTAGAAGCCTCCGTTTCCAAATCTTCGGAGGCGGCCCTTTTCTTACCTTGAGGAGAAGGGATGTTAGATTCCCCTTCCCGATTGTCCTCCTTCGCGGAGGCACCTACTCCTCCAACCTAGATGTGTAAAAAATGAGGCCCATCTGTGGCTTCTCTATTCCTACCCTCGTCTTCGCCTGATGGCACCTGATATGGCGCACGGTCAAGCATCCTGGTCAAACAAAGGATTCGGCAAGCCTTTGGGAAGAGGGGCCGGACACCTAATCCTCTCCGCCTTCTTCAGCCAGTCCTGGCAGAGAACATTCTTTATGAGGTTATAATAAATATAAAGGATGGTGTGTTCGGCAGCAGAAGTATTTACCGGGGTATCCGGGCGATTACAATTGAGACCCACGTCCTAAGTGGTGTCCGGACACTTTATTCGTGGTCCGAAGAATAACTCGTACATCTCTTTGAGCGTCATGCCAAAGAATTGTTGAACGGTTCGCGGTCCTTCCGGATTGAACTCCCAGATACAGAGAGGATGACATTGGCATGGCAGGACTCGACGAACCAACATCACTTGCATTATCTTGGCAAGACTGATATCCCTCTTGAGAAGGTCTCGGATGCGGCTCTGCAATGTTGGCACGTCATTTGTTGGCCCCTAGTCCAGCCCCTTGTTGACCCATGATGCCAGTTGTCATGGAGGGCCCAGGCGGAACGCTGGAGCAGCCACTCGCTTTGTACCTCGGGGAGTGGTGATGTAAAACCACTCCCGCTGCCATAAATCAGTGGTCTCCACAAAAGAACCCTTTGGCCATGGGGCGTCAGCGCCTTTGCTTATTATAGCGCCTCTACACTCCGCGTGACTCCCGTCAATCACCCTCGGCCTCACATTGAAGGTTTTGAGCCATAGACCGAAATGGGGGGTGATGCGGAGGAAGGCTTCACACACGACAATAAACGACGAGATGTGAAGAACGGAATCCGGAGCTAGATCATGGAAATCTAGCCGTATTAGAACATGAGCCCTCTTATGACGGGATCCATGCTAAAACCTAGCCCTCGGAGAAAGTGGGAGATAAATACAACGCTCTCATTGGGTTCGGGAGTGGGGACGACCTGCCCTAGAGCAGGTAGCCTGTGCGGAATCTCAGCGGTGAGATACCTGGCCTCCCTAAGCTTCTGGATATCCTCCTCTGTGATGGAGGAGGCCATCCACCGGCCTTTATTGGACCCGTACATGGTCGAAGGACCGAAGCTTTGGCTTGAGCCTTGGGTGTTGGAACTCGAGGTGCGGGAGGGGAAGGGTTGAGCGTGGAAAGAAAAGGACATGCCTTGGCCCCCTTTATAAAGAGGACGAATATCAAGCGTCCCCCACGTGACCGTTTGGGACTTGCCTAAAATCGAAGAGTCATATTAAACAAACACGGTTGGGTACCACGCAATCCCGTGATAAGGGGGACATGATCTCTGCTTCGACAAGACGTGCCAGTAAAACCGCCTTGCAGCGCGTGTAGTGGCTAGTTATGAAAACGGTTCGAATAAAGGCCGAACCATGGCGTGATATCACGCTACAGAAAGTTGTCAGCATATTAGATTTGTGGAATATTATACTCTCTACGGTGGAATGTGGGATTTGTTTTGTAGAGCCAGACACGATCCTGGTGTTCTAAATCTCCTATGGAGTATTCGGATAAGGAACCCGCCTTGCAATGCCGAAGACAATATGCGCGCCGGACTCATCGTCATTGAAGCCTGGTTCAGGGGCTACTGAGGGAGTCCTGGATTAAGGGGTCTGAGGGAGTCCTGGACTAGGGGGTGTCCGGAGAGCCGGACTATCATCATCGGCTGGACTCCAAGACTATGAAGATACAAGATTGAAGACTTCGTCCCGTGTCCGGATGGGACTTTCCTTGGCGTGGAAGGCAAGCTTGGCAATACGGATATGTAGATATCCTACCATTGTAACCGACTCTGTGTAACCCTAGCCCTCTCCGGTGTCTATATAAACCGGAGGGTTTTAGTCCGTAGGAGGAACAACCATTACAACAATCATACCATAGGCTAGCTTCTAGGGTTTAGCCTCCTTGATCTCGTGGTAGATCCACTCTTGTACTACCCATATCATAAATATTAATCAAGTAGGAGTAGGGTTTTACCTCCATCGAGAGGGCCCGAACCTGGGTAAAAACATCGTGTCCCTTGTCTCCTGTTACCATCCGCTTGGACGCACAGTTCGGGACCCCCTACCCGAGATCCGCTGGTTTTGACACCGACATTGGTGCTTTCATTGAGAGTTCCTCTGTGTCGTCACCAATAGGCTCGATGGCTCCTTCAATCATCAACAACAACGCGGTCCAGGGTGAGACTTTTCTCCCCGGACAGATCTTCGTGTTCGGCGGCCTTGCACTGTGGGCCAATTCGCTTGGCCATCTGGAGCAGATCAAAAGCTATGCCCCTGGCCATCAGGTCAGATTTGGAAGTCTAAACTTCACGGCTGATATCCACGGAGACTTGATCTACGACGGATTCGAGCCACAGCCGAGCGCGCCGCACTGTCGTGATGAGCATGATTTAGCTCTGCTGCCGGACAGTGCCCTGGAGGCCGCACATGAGTCCGCTCCGACCCTTAGTTCGGAGCCGACCGCGCAGATCGAGGACGGGTGGCTAGACACCGCCTCGGGGGCTGCAACTGTACGGCGATGGAGCCGAATACTGACCTTGTCCCTTGTAAAGCTTGTGACTCCGAGGTGCCGGACCCCTCGCCGGACTCCGGAGCTCCTGCGCCCCTACCAATCGAATCCGATTGGGCGCCGATCATGGAGTTCACCGCCGCGGACATCTTTCAGCACTCACCCTTTTGGCGACATCCTGAATTCGCTAAAGTATCTCTCGTTATCAGGAGAGCCCTGGCCGGACTGCGGACAGGACGGTTGGGATGCGGACGACGAAGAAATTCAAAACCCACCCACCATCCACTTTGTAGCCACTGTCGACGATCTAACCGACATGCTAGACTACGACTCCGAAGACATCGACGGTATGGACGACGATGCCGGAGATGACCAAGAACTAGCGCCTACGGGGCACTGGAAGACCACCTCGTCATACGACATATACATGGTGGACATCCCAAAGGATGGGAATGGCGAAGAAGCAGCGGAGGCAGATTCCTCTAAGAAACAGCCCAAGCGCCGGCGTCAGCGGCACCGCTCTAAATCCCGCCTCAGCAAGAATGGAGATTCCGGCACCGGAGATAATAACACCCCAGAGAGTGCCGAAGATAACCCCCTCCAGCAAGATTCAGCACAGGAGGACGGAGAAGCCAGCCCTCACGAGAGAGCGGTAGACGAAGAGGTAGAGGATGATAATTACATGCCTCCCTTCGGAGACGAGGCAAGCCTCAACGACGAAGAATTCGTCGTGCCCGAGGATCCCGTCGAACAAGAGCGCTTTAAACGCAGGCTAATGGCCACGGCGAACAGCCTAAAGAAAAAGCAGCAACAACTTCGAGCTGATCAAGACCTGCTAGCCGACAGATGGACTGAAGTCCTTGTGGCCGAAGAGTATGAACTTGAACGCCCCTCCAAAAGCTACCCCAAACGCAAATTGCTCCCCCGATTAGAGGAGGAGGCATATAAACCCTCATCACCAGCGCACAATATGGCAGACCGACCACCTCGTGGCCGCGACAGAGAGGCATCTAGGCCCTCCACCAGAACCGTACCCCGGCACCGCTCGAAAAGTGCGAAGCCACGGGGGAATGCGCCGGACTTGTGAGACATATTGGAGGACAAGGCAAGACAATCAAGATCGATCTATGAATCACGTGGGCGCCCCACGATGCGCGACGACTACCGTCGCGCCGGATACAGCAACTCCGGCCGGGCCGAACATAGTAGACAAAGCTCGCTTGAGCTACGTCGTGATATTGCCCAATATAGAGGCGCCGCACACCCACTATGCTTCACAGACGAAGTAATGGATCATCAAATCCCCGAAGGGTTTAAACCTGTGAACATTGAATCCTACGATGGCACAACAGACCCCGCGGTTTGGATCGAAGACTATCTCCTTCATATCCACATGGCCCGCGGTGACGACCTTCACGCCATCAAGTATCTCCCACTCAAGCTTAAAGGACCAGCTCGGCATTGGCTCAACAGCTTGCCAGCAGAGTCAACTGGGTGTTGGGAGGACCTGGAAGCCGCATTCCTTGACAACTTCCAGGGCACATATGTGCGACCACCAGAAGCCGATGACCTAAGCCACATAATTCAGTAGCCAGACGAATCGGCCAGACAGTTCTGGACACGGTTCTTAACAAAGAAAAATCAAATCGTCGACTGTCCGGATGTAGAGGCCCTCGCAGCCTTCAAACATAACATCCGCGACGAGTGGCTGGCCCGGCACCTAGGACAGGAAAAGCCGAAATCCATGGCAGCCCTCACATCACTCATGACCCGCTTCTGCACAGGAGAGGACAACTGGCTAGCCCGTAGTAACAACCTCGGCAAAAATTCTGGCAGTCCGGATACCAAGGTCCGCAATGGCAGTCGCGTCGAAACAAAAACAAACGCCGCGTTAACGGCGATAACACTGAGGATACGGCAGTCAACGCCGGATTCAGAGGCTCTAAACCCGGTCAGCAGAAAAAGCCATTAAAAGAACTACTCCGGGTCCGTCCAATTTGGACCGAATACTCGACCGCTCTTGCCAGATACATGGCACCCCCGAAAAGCCAGCTAATCACACCAACAGGGATTGTTGGGTATTTAAGCAGGCAAGCAAGTTAATTGCCGAAAACAATGACAAGGGGCTGCATAGCGATGACGAGGAAGAGACCCGGCCGCCGAACAATAGAGGACAGAAGGGTTTCCCCCCACAAGTGCGGACGGTAAACATGATATACGCAACCCACATACCCAAGAGGGAGCGGAAGCGTGCACTTAGGGACGTATATGCGATGGAGCCAGTCGCCCCAAAGTTCAATCCATGGTCCTCTTACCCGATCACCTTGGATCGAAGGGATCACCCCACCAGTATCCATCATGGCGGATTCGCCGCATTGGTCTTAGACCCAATCGTCGATGGATTTCACCTCACCAGAGTCCTGATGGACGGCGGCAGCAGCCTAAACCTGCTTTATCAGGACACAGTGCACAAGATGGGCATAGACCCCTCAAGGATTAAACCTACAAAGACGACCTTCAAAGGCGTCATACCAGGTGTAGAGGCCAATTGTACAGGCTCAGTCACACTGGAAGTGGTCTTCGGATCCCCGGATAACTTCTGAAGCGAGGAGTTAATCTTCGACATAGTTCCGTTCCGCAGTGGCTATGACGCTCTGCTCGGACGGACCGCATTTGCAAAGTTCAACACAGTGCCGCATTATGCATACCTCAAGCTCAAGATGCCAGGCCGTCGAGGAGTCATCACGGTCAACGGAAACACTCAACGCTCCCTCCGAACGGAGGAACACATAGCGGCTCTTGCGGGAGAAGTACAGAGCAGCCTTTTAAGGCAATTTTCGAGTCCGGCCGTCAAGCGATTGGACACGACCAAATGCGCCCGGAGTAACATACAACAAGACCACCTGGCACGTTCCGAGCACGCGTTGCAATGCGGCCCCAACCCCAGCCCTTGCATAATTGCAAGACCAGTCCTTTGCGTACATCATTACGCTCTGGAGATACCATGGGCATAGGGGGAGGGGCACGACCACAACAGGCCCAGAGTGCGGCTTAACCACACCAGGGGCTCCCAAGTATGTCGGTCTTTTTATTTTTCTTTTTTCTCACCCACAGGACTCCGTTCACCAGAGGCCCAGTCCGGCAGTAGACCTGCCGAACTCATGATGCAACAGCCAGGGAAGTAGAAAGGCTACGACAAACACTCAGGTGGTCTCCATTACGAGCATTAAATCTGTCTAATACACCATTCCGCAGCCTACCCCTGGAGGGGGACATGTTTAAATAAGTCCAATCCCTTGCTTACCGCACTATTTGTGTCGCTCTGCATTCATGGCAGTATTTCTGAATAAACAATGCATCACTTTTTCCTTATAATCGCATTTCTTTCTTATATATGTTCGTTTATCACATGTTGCATCCGTACACTTTGGTACGGTCGAATACACCAGGGGCTTAAGTTCCCCGCATTATGGTGTGATAAGTCCGAACACTTCCACAAGTGTGGCACCCCGAACTTATAGCATTATATGCATCGGCTCCGAATCATGTCTTGGGTCAATAGTTGGGTTTGCCCGGCTCCCATGTTTTGGTACCTTACGTTCTGTTTTATCGGCTAAGGTAGCATTGGGAGAACCACTGCGATTGCACCCCGGTTGAGCTGGGCGAGCGCCTCAGTGGAGAAAGCTAAAACTGACCGTCATGATAAGGCGAGAGCTGGTCGCTGTTCGAGAGGTTTTTTTTTGAGTCCCTAAAGACTTATGCCGCTTAGAGCGAGGAACCGACTTTGTCCGGCCTAGGCGTGGATAGCGCCCCGAACTCGGTCTTCCGAACACTAGGGGCTTTGCCGAAATTTAAAATTATAGAATTCTATGGCTAAGTGAGAGTGTTCAAGAATTATAAGTCCGGTTGCCTCGTTCGTTGTGTTGAGCGCCTCCCTAGATGGACCCAAATATGGGAACAAGAGTGCTCAAGTTTATCCCAAACACCCCAGCACTAGTGGCATGGGGGCTGAAGCCGACGACTTGCCATCTCTTAGATTTGATAAACGGCCGCACAGAAGGTAATATTTTAAATTAAAAAGCGTTGCTTAGCGCATATGAACAAGGTTTTCAGCGCACAGGATAACAAAATGCGAGTCTACTCAAATATTACATCTTTGGAGCACTCATCCGCAATCACGCGGGCACCCTTCAGGACACTCTTATAATACATTTCGGGTGTACGATACTCCTTGCCCGCCGGTGGCGCGTCCGTCAGCAGCTTCTCAGCGTCCATCCTGCCCCAGTGCACCTTTGCACGGGCAAGGGCCCGACGGGCACCTTCAATGCAGGCGGAGTGCTTGACGACTTCCACCCAGGGACACGCATCCACCAGCCGCCGCACCAGGCCGAAGTAGCTCCCAGGCATGGCCTCCCTGGGCCACAGCCGAACTATGAGGCCCTTCATAGCCTGTTCGGCTACCTTGTGGAGCTCGACCAGCTGCTTCAGCTGGTCGCTAAGGGGCACCGGATGGCCGGCCTCAGCATACTGAGACCAGAAGACCTTCTCCGTCGAGCTCCCCTCCTTGACCCAGTAGAAAGCAGCAGCATCTGACACGCTGCGGGGTAGATCCGCAAATGCTCCTAGAGAGCTCCGAATTCGGGTAAGTAATAGGTAATTCACATCCACATGCTTGCTCTGCATGAAAAATGCCTTACTCGCTGCTATTTTCTTCAAATCCTCCACCTCCTGGAGGGCCTTGTGGGCTTCGGCCTTAGCGGCTTTGGCGCTCTCAAGAGCCGATGCAAGCTCGGACTCTCGAGTCCTTGAGTCGCACTCCAAACCCTCATGTTTTTCCATGAGAGCCTGGAGCTCTTGCTGCACCTCTGCCACCCGCGCCTCCTGCTTCTCCCGCTCGGCTCGCTCTGCGGCCGCATTGTGTTCGGCCGCAGACACCGCCTCCTTCAGGGTCGCCACCTTGTTTGTGGCCCCTGTCGTACCCATGTTATCCTTGTTATTTTTCTTGCAACCAAAATCCTTTTCTGTAAGGTACAAATTTATACGGTGTTACTCACCTTCCTTGTCCTCGAGTTGCTTCTTGACACGGCCGAGCTCGCTCTCGGACCGCTCGAGGTTCCGCTTCAAAGCATTGACCTCCATAGTCAGTGCGGCAGAGGTCAGCAGCGCAGCCTGCAATCCCATATTGACATATTTTTTAGACCTCCTGCGTATATCTTTTTTAGATCCTCAGTCCGGCTTTTCTTTCCGAACACCGAACCGAGCATCAGGGGCTACTGTCTATGTGGTATTATATTACATATTTTAAATTTCTTACCTCAAAGCCTGTTAGAAGGCTGCTGCAGGCTTCGGTCAGCCCGCTCTTGGCGAGCTGAACCTTCTGAATCACCGCGCTCATGATAGTGCGGTGTTCTTCCTTGATGGAAGCGCCGTTGAGCGCCTCCAACAAGTTATCCAGCGCCTCCGGTTGGACGGCGGCTGCCGGTGTCACAGTCTTGCCCTTCTTACGAAGGGGCCGCCTGCCGGACTCCGGAACCACTGCAGGTTCCGGTACGGAGTCCGGTACAAAGTCCGGGAGGTTGCCCTGTGGCACCTCCGGAGCCTCCCCCTCCTGGTGGGTCCCCTCCTAGGATCCCACCTCGGCGTCATCAGCGTCACGAGGGGTGGAGGCAGTCGGAAGGGAATCCATATCCGACGTAGCCAAGGACCCGCTCGACGAAGCGGGAAGGTCGTCCTTGGCCGGACTGCAAGTTGTATGCGGCACTAGAAGGACACCGTGTGGCAAAAAAAAGAAATTATGAATCATCTAGGAATTCAGACACTTACGATCTTGCCAGGGGCTTGGCCCTTGAGGGCCACTCCTCGTTGCCATCGTCGGCGTTGGCGGAGCAGTCCGGAGGGAGGGTCCGTCCTTTCTTGGACCCTTCGGCCGCCCCCATTGGGGAGGCCTTCCTCTTCTTCTCTCCCCCCGCTGGGGGAGAGGCCTCTTTCTCCTCCTCCTCGAGGGAGGAGTCCGCCTCGGAGTCATCGGACGATGAGTTCGATATCACCTGGCGCCGGGAACTCCTTCGGGTTCCTGTGGCCTTTTTCTTGGCCTTCTTCTCCGGCACCACGTGAAGTGCCGGGACCAGCAGCCCTGTCAAACGGGTGTCCGCTGGGTCTTCTGGAAGGGGAGCCGGACAGTTAACCTGTCCGGACGTCTTCTGCCAGTCCTGTTAAAGGCATTGGGAGTTTTTAGATCCCACACAGAGTCAAACTATGAAAGAAATGAGTGTCCCATAAAGGATAACATAGCTTACCTCGCCGTCCGGGCGCTGCGTGCTGAATCCGCGATCTTCAGTTGCGGATGCGGGGGCTTCTCCGCCCTTGAACAGCACCCTCCAGGCAGCTTCGTACGTCGTGTCGATGATCCCGCTCAGGGTCCGGTGCTGTGCTGGATCAAACTCCCACAGATTGAAGGCCCGTTGTTGGCAGGGAAGAATCCGGCGGACGAGCATGACCTGGATCATGTTGACAAGCTTAGGCTTCTTGTTCACCGGGGTCTAGAGACAGGACTGGAGTCCGGTCATCTCCTCCGAACTACCCCATAGCAAGCCCTTCTCTTTCCAGGAGGTAAGCTGCATGGGGGTACCAGATCTGAATTCGGGGGCCGCTGCCCATTTAGGGTCACGCGGCTCGGTGATGTAGAACCACCCTGATTGCCATCCTTTGATGGACTCCACAAAGGCGCCCTCGAGCCAGGTGACGTTGGGCATTTTGCCCACCATGGCGCCTCCGCACTCCGCTTGGACGACCTTCAGCACCTTCGGCTTGACATTGAAGGTCTTTAGCCACAAGCCGAAGTGAGGCTGGATGCAGAGGAAGGCCTCGCACACGACGATAAACGCCGAGATGTTGAGGATGAAGTTTGGCGCCAGATCGTGGAAGTCCAGGCCGTAGTAGTACATGAGCCCCCGGACGAAGGGATGAAGTGGGAAGCCCAGTCCGCGGAGGAAGTGGGGGAAGAAATACGACCCTCTCATGGGGCCTGGGTGTGGGGATGAGCTGCCCCTCGTCGGGCATCCGGTGCGCGATGTCGCTGGACAGGTATCCGGCGCCGCGCAACTTCTCGATGTGCCCCTCCGTAACGGATGAGGCCATCCATTTGCCTCCCGCTCCGGACATGGCTGGAGAAGGTTGAGGCAAGATGTGCGGACTTGGGCGCTGGAGCTCGAGTGCGCGGAGATGGATAAGCAAAGGAGGAAGAAGGCGTAGGAAAAAAGGTGGATCCTTATCCCCTTATATATGGGCGGACGAAGACTATGCGTCCCCACTGGCCTGGTAAAACTCGCTTATCTCCCAAGCGCCGCAATCAATGGCGCGGTTGGGTTACCCACGTCCGTATTGATGGGAATCCTGGAATAAGGGGAACACAATCTCTGCTTCGACAAGACGTGCCAAGGAAACCGCTTCGCTAAACGCGCTGAGGTGGTAAAATAAAAACGATTCAAGTAAAGGCTTGGTAGTGGTGTGACGTCACGCCACAAAATACGTCAGCAGATTGAACTCGTGTGCATGTTATTCTCTCTACGGTGGTATGTGGAATTTATTTTGCAGAGTCGGACACTATCCTAGTGTTCGCAATCTTCTATGGATTATTCGGAAGAGGAACCCGCCTTGCAATGCCGAAGACAATATGCGCGCCGGACTCGTCATCATTGAAGCCTGGTTCAGGGGCTACTGAGGGAGTCCTGGACTAGGGGGTGTCCGGATAGCCGGACTTGTTGGAAATATGCCCTAGAGGCAATAATAAAAGCATTATTATCATATTTCTTTGTTCATGATAATTGTCTTTATTCATGCTATAACTGTATTATCCAGAAATCGTAATACATGTGTGAATAACGGACACCAACATGTCCCTAGTAAGCCTCTAGTTGACTAGCTCGTTGATCAATAGATAGTCATGGTTTCCTGGCTATGGACATTGGATGTCATTGATAACGGGATCACATCATTAGGATAATGATGTGATGGACAAGACCCAATCCTAAGCATAGAGTGAGATCGTGTAGTTCGTTTGCTAGAGCTTTTCTAATGTCAAGTATCTTTTCCTTTGACCATGAGATCGTGTAACTCCCGGATACCGTAGGAGTGCTTTGGGTGTATCAAACGTCACAACGTAACTAGGTGACTATAAAGGTGCACTACAGGTATCTCCGAAAGTGTCTGTTGGGTTGACATGGATCAAGACTGGGATTTGTCACTCCGTATGACGGAGAGGTATCACTGGGCCCACTCGGTAATGCATCATCATAATGAGCTCAAAGTGACCAAGTGTCGGGTCACGGGATCATGCATTACGGTACGAGTAAAGTGACTTGCCGGTAACGAGATTGAACGAGGTATTGGGATACCGACGATCGAATCTCGGGAAAGTAACATATCGATTGACAAAGGGAATTGCATACGGGGTTGCTTGAATCCTCGACATCATGGTTCATCCGATGAGATCATCGTGGAGCATGTGGGAGCCAACATGGGTATCCAGATCCCGCTGTTGGTTATTGACCGGAGAGCGATCTCGGTCATGTCTACATGTCTCCCGAACCCGTAGGGTCTACACACTTAAGGTTCAGTGACGCTAGGGTTGTAGGGATATGTATATGCAGTAACCCGAATGTTGTTTGGAGTCCCAGATGAGATCCCGGACGTCACGAGGAGTTCCGGAATGGTCCGGAGGTAAAGATTTATATATGGGAAGTCCTGTTTCGGGCATCGGGACAAGTTTCGGGGTTATCGGTATTGTACCGGGACCACCGGAAGGGTCCCGGGGGTCCACCGGGTGGGTCCACCTGTCCCGGGGGGCCACATGGGCTGTAGGGGGTGCGCCTTGGCCTACATGGGCCAAGGGCACCAGCCCCACATAGGCCCATGCGCCTAGGGTTTGAGGGGGGAAGAGTCCTAGGAGGGGAAGGCACCTCCTAGGTGCCTTGGGGGGGAGGGAAACCCCCCTTGGCCGCCGCCCCCCCTAGGAGATTGGACCTCCTAGGGCCGGCCACCCCCCTTGGCCCTCCTATATATAGTGGGGGAAGGAGGGCTCTTCATCCACGCCTTTGGTTGCCTCCTTCTTCCTCTCCAACACCTCCTCCTCCTCCATAGTGCTTGGCATAGCCCTGCCGGAGTACTGCAGCTCCATCAACACCACGCTGTCGTGCTGCTGCTGGTGCCATCTCCCTCAACCTCTCCTCTCCCCTTGCTGGATCAAGAAGGAGGAGACGTGGCTGTTCCGTACGTGTGTTGAACGCGGAGGTGCCGTCCGTTCGGTGCTAGGATCTCCGATGATTTGGATCACGTCGTGTTCGACTACATCATCCCCGTTCTTTGAACGCTTCCGCTCGCGATCTACAAGGTATGTAGATGCATCTAATGACTCGTTGCTAGATGAACTCATAGATGGATCTTGGTGAAACCGTAGGAATTTTTTTGTTTTCTGCAACGTTCCCCAACAGTGGCATCATGAGCTAGGTCTATGCGTAGTTCTTCTTGCACGAGTAGAACACAATTTGTTGTGGGCGTAGATTTGTCAACTTTCTTGCCGCTACTAGTCTTATCTTGCTTCAGCGGTATTGTGGGATGAAGCGGCCCGGACCAACCTTACACGTATGCTTACGTGAGACCGGTTCCACCGACTAACATGCACTAGTTGCATAAGGTGGCTGGCGGGTGTCTGTCTCTCCTACTTTAGTTGGAGCGGATTCGATGAAAAGGGTCCTTATGAAGGGTAAATAGAAGTTGACAAATCACGTTGTGGCTTTCACGTAGGTAAGAAAACGTTCTTGCTAGAACCCTACTTCAGCCACGTAAAACATGCAACAACAATTAGAGGACGTCTAACTTGTTTTTGCAGCAAGTGCTTTGTGATATGATATGGCCAAAGTTGTGATGAATGATGAATGATCTATATGTCATGTATGAGATGTTCATGCTATTGTAATAGGAATCACGACTTGCATGTCGATGAGTATGACAACCGGCAGGAGCCATAGGAGTTGTCTTTATTTTTTGTATGACCTGCGTGTCATTGAAGAACGCCATGTAAACTACTTTACTTTATTACTAAACACGTTAGTCATAGAAGTAGAAGTAGTCGTTGGCGTGACAACTTCATGAAGACACGATGATGGAGATCATGATTATGGAGATCATGGTGTCATGCCGGTGACAAGATGATCATGGAGCCCCGAAGATGAAGATCAAAGGAGCTATATGATATTGGCCATATCATGTCACTACTTTATATAATTGCATGTGATGTTTATTATGTTTTATGCATCTTGTTTACTTAGGACGACGGTAGTAAATAAGATGATCCCTTACAAAAATTTCAAGAAGTGTTCTCCCCTAACTGTGCACCGTTGCTATAGTTCGTCGCTTCTAAGCACCACGTGATGATCGGGTGTGATGGATTCTTACGTTCACATACAACGGGTGTAAGACAGTTTTACACAGCGAAAACACTTAGGGTTAACTTGACGAGCCTAGCATGTACAGACATGGCCTCGGAACACGGAGACCGAAAGGTCGAACACGAGTCGTATGGAAGATACGATCAACATGAGAATGTTCACCGACGATGACTAGTCCGTCTCACGTGATGATCGGACACGGCCTAGTCGACTCGGATCGTGTAACACTTAGATGACCAAAGGGATGTCAAATCTGAGTGGGAGTTCATTATAATTTGATTAGATGAACTTAATTATCATGAACTTAGTCTAAATATTTTACAATATGTCTTGTAGATCAAATGGCCAACGTAGTCCTCAACTTCAACGCGTTCCTAGAGAAAACCAAGCTGAAAGACGATGGCAGCAACTATACGGACTGGGTCCGGAACCTGAGGATCATCCTCATAGCTGCCAAGAAAGATTATGTCCTACAAGCACCGCTAGGTGATGCACCTGTTCTCCCTGCAGAACAAGACGTTATGAACGCTTGGCAGGCACGTTCCGATGACTACTCCCTCGTTCAGTGCGGCATGCTTTACAGCTTAGAGCCGGGGCTCCAAAAGCGTTTTGAGATACATGGAGCATATGAGATGTTCGAAGAGCTGAAAATGGTTTTCCAAGCTCATGCCCGGGTCGAGAGATATGAAGTCTCCGACAAATTCTTCAGCTGTAAGATGGAGGAAAATAGTTCTGTCAGTGAGCACATACTCACTATGTCTGGGTTACATAACCGCTTGACTCAGCTGGGAGTTAATCTCCCGGATGATGCGGTCATTGACAGAATCCTCCAGTCGCTTCCACCGAGCTACAAGAGCTTTGTGATGAACTTCAATATGCAGGGGATGGAAAAGACCATTCCTGAAGTATTTGCTATGCTGAAATCAGCAGAGGTAGAAGTCAAGAAGGAACATCAAGTGTTGATGGTCAATAAAACCACTAAGTTCAAGAAGGGCAAGGGTAAAAAGAACTTCAAGAAGGACGGCAAGGTAGTTGCCGCGCCCAGCAAGCAAGCTGCCGGGAAGAAGCCAAAGAATGGACCCAAGCCCGAGACTGAGTGCTTTTATTGCAAGGAAAGTGGTCACTGGAAGCGGAACTGCCCCAAATACTTAGCGGACAAGAAGGCCGGCAAAACCAAAGGTATATTTGATATACATGTAATTGATGTGTACCTTACCAGTAATCGTAGTGACTCCTGGGTATTTGATACCAGTGTCGTTGCTCATATTTGTAACACACGGCAGGAGCTGCGGAATAAACGGAGACTGGCGAAGGACGAGGTGACGATGCGCGTCGGGAATGGTTCCAAGGTCGATGTGATCACCGTCGGCACGCTACCTCTACATTTACCTACGGGATTAGTTTTGAACCTCAATAATTGTTATTTAGTGCCAAGTTTGAGCATGAACATTGTATCAGGATCTCGTTTAATTCGATATGGCTACTCATTTAAATCCGAGAATAATGGTTGTTCTATTTATATGAGAGATATGTTTTATGGTCATGCTCCGATGGTGAATGGTTTATTCTTTATGAATCTCGAGCGTAATGCTACACATATTCATAGTGTAAGTACCAAAAGATGTAAGATTGATAGTAATAGTCCCACATACTTGTGGCACTGCCGCCTTGGTCACATAGGTGTCAAACGCATGAAGAAGCTCCATGCTAATGGACTTTTAGAGTCTCTTGATTACGAATCATTTGACACGTGCGAACCATGCCTCATGGGTAAGATGACCAAGACTCCGTTCTCAGGAACAATGGAGCGAGCGACCAACTTATTGGAAATCATACATACTGATGTGTGCGGTCCAATGAGTGTTGAGGCTCGTGGTGGCTATCGTTATGTTCTCACCCTCACTAATGACTTGAGTAGATATGGGTATGTCTACTTAATGAAACACAAGTCTGAGACCTTTGAAAAGTTCAAGGAATTTCAGAGTGAAGTTGAGAATCAACGTGACAGGAAAATCAAGTTTCTACGATCAGATCGTGGAGGAGAATACTTGAGTCACGAGTTTGGTACACACTTAAGAAAATGTGGAATAGTTTCACAACTCACGCCGCCTGGAACACCTCAGCGTAATGGTGTGTCTGAACGTCGTAATCGCACTTTATTAGATATGGTGCGATCTATGATGTCTCTTACCGATTTACCACTATCTTTTTGGGGCTATGCTTTAGAGACTGCTGCATTCACTTTAAATAGGGCTCCGTCGAAATCCGTTGAGACGACACCGTATGAATTATGGTTTGGGAAGAAACCTAAGCTGTCGTTTCTAAAAGTTTGGGGATGCGATGCTTATGTCAAGAAACTTCAACCTGAAAAGCTCGAACCCAAGTCGGAAAAATGCGTCTTCATAGGATACCCAAAAGAAACTATTGGGTACACCTTCTACCTCAGATCCGAAGGCAAGATCTTTGTTGCCAAGAATGGGTCCTTTCTAGAGAAAGAGTTTCTCTCGAAAGAAGTAAGTGGGAGAAAAGTAGAGATTGATGAAGTATTACCTCTTGAACCGGAAAATGGCGCAACTCAAGAAAATGTTCCTGAGGTGCCTGCACCGACTAGAGAGGAAGTTAATGATAATGATCAAGATACTTCTGATCAAGCCCCTACTAAAATTCGAAGGTCCACAAGGACACGTTCCGCACCAGAGTGGTACGGCAACCCTGTCTTGGAAATCATGTTGTTAGACAACGGTGAACCTTCGAACTATGAAGAAGCGATGGCGGGCCCGGATTCCGACAAATGGCTAGAAGCCATGAAATCCGAGATAGGATCCATGTATGAAAACGAAGTATGGACTTTGACTGACTTGCCCGTTGAGCGGCGAGCCATAGAAAATAAATGGATCTTTAAGAGGAAGACAGACGCGGATGGTAATGTGACCATCTATAAAGCTCGGCTTGTCGCTAAGGGTTATCGACAAGTTCAAGGGGTTGACTACGATGAGACTTTCTCACCGGTAGCGAACCTGAAGTCCGTCCGAATCATGTTAGCGATTGCCGCATTTTATGATTATGAAATTTGGCAAATGGACGTCAAAACGGCATTCCTTAATGGTTTCCTTAAGGAAGAATTGTATATGATGCAGCCGGAAGGTTTTGTCGATCCTAAGAATGCTGACAAGGTGTGCAAGCTCCAACGCTCGATTTATGGGCTGGTGCAAGCATCTCGGAGTTGGAACATTCGTTTTGATGAGATGATCAAAGTGTTTGGGTTCACACAGACTTATGGAGAAGCCTGTGTTTACAAGAAAGTGAGTGGGAGCTCTATAGCATTTCTCATACTATATGTAGATGACATACTTTTGATGGGAAATGATATAGAACTTTTGGACAGCATTAAGGCCTACTTGAATAAGAGTTTTTCAATGAAGGACCTTGGAGAAGCTGCTTATATATTAGGCATCAAGATCTATAGGGATAGATCGAGACGCCTCATAGGTCTTTCACAAAGCACATATCTTGATAAGATTTTGAAGAAGTTCAAAATGGATCAGTCCAAGAAAGGGTTCTTGGCTATTTTACAAGGTGTGAAATTGAGCTCAGCTCAATGTCCGACCACGGCAGAAGATATAGAAGAGATGAGTGTCATCCCCTATGCCTCAGCCATAGGTTCTATTATGTATGCCATGCTGTGTACCAGACCTGATGTAAACCTTGCCGTAAGTTTGGTAGGAAGGTACCAAAGTAATCCCGGCAAGGAACACTGGACAGCGGTCAAGAATATCCTGAAGTACCTGAAAAGGACTAAGGAAATGTTTCTCGTTTATGGAGGTGACGAAGAGCTCGTCGTAAAGGGTTACATCGACGCTAGCTTCGACATAGATCTGGATGACTCTAAGTCACAAACCGGATACGTGTATATTTTGAATGGTGGGGCAGTGAGCTGGTGCAGTTGCAAGCAGAGCATCGTGGCGGGATCTACATGTGAAGCGGAGTACATGGCAGCCTCGGAGGCAGCACATGAAGCAATATGGGTGAAGGAGTTCATCACCGACCTAGGAGTCATACCCAATGCGTCGGGGCCGATCAAGCTCTTCTGTGACAACACTGGAGCTATTGCTCTTGCCAAGGAGCCCAGGTTTCACAAGAAGACAAGGCACATCAAGCGTCGCTTCAACTCCATTCGTGAAAATGTTCAAGATGGAGACATAGAGATTTGTAAAGTACATACGGACCTGAATGTAGCGGATCCGTTGACTAAACCTCTCCCTAGAGCAAAACATGATCAACACCAGAATTCCATGGGTGTTCGATTCATCACAATGTAACTAGATTATTGACTCTAGTGCAAGTGGGAGACTGTTGGAAATATGCCCTAGAGGCAATAATAAAAGCATTATTATTATATTTCTTTGTTCATGATAATTGTCTTTATTCATGCTATAACTGTATTATCCGGAAATCGTAATACATGTGTGAATAACAGACACCAACATGTCCCTAGTAAGCCTCTAGTTGACTAGCTCGTTGATCAATAGATAGTCATGGTTTCCTGGCTATGGACATTGGATGTCATTGATAACGGGATCACATCATTAGGATAATGATGTGATGGACAAGACCCAATCCTAAGCATAGCGTGAGATCATGTAGTTCGTTTGCTAGAGCTTTTCTAATTTCAAGTATCTTTTCCTTTGACCATGAGATCGTGTAACTCCCGGATACCGTAGGAGTGCTTTGGGTGTATCAAACGTCACAACGTAACTGGGTGACTATAAAGGTGCACTACAGGTATCTCCGAAAGTGTCTGTTGGGTTGACATGGATCAAGACTGGGATTTGTCACTCCGTATGACGGAGAGGTATCACTGGGCCCACTCGGTAATGCATCATCATAATGAGCTCAAAGTGACCAAGTGTCTGGTCACGGGATCATGCATTACGGTACGAGTAAAGTGACTTGCCGGTAACGAGATAGAACGAGGTATTGGGATACCGACGATCGAATCTCGGGCAAGTAACATATCGATTGACAAAGGGAATTGCATACGGGGTTGCTTGAATCCTCGACATCGTGGTTCATCCGATGAGATCATCGTGGAGCATGTGGGAGCCAACATGGGTATCCAGATCCCGCTGTTGGTTATTGACCAGAGAGCGATCTTGGTCATGTCTACATGTCTCCCGAACCCGTAGGGTCTACACACTTAAGGTTCAGTGACGCTAGGGTTGTAGGGATATGTATATGCAGTAACCCGAATGTTGTTCGGAGTCCCGGATGAGATCCCGGACGTCACGAGGAGTTCCGGAATGGTCCGGAGGTAAAGATTTATATATGGGAAGTCCTGTTTCGGGCATCGGGACAAGTTTCGGGGTTATCGGTATTGTACCGGGACCACCGGAAGGGTCCCGGGGGGCCACATGGGCTGTAGGGGGTGCGCCTTGGCCTACATGGGCCAAGGGAACCAGCCCCACATAGGCCCATGCGCCTAGGGTTTGAGGAGGGAAGAGTCCTAGGAGGGGAAGGCACCTCCTAGGTGCCTTGGGGGGGGAGGGAAACCCCCCTTGGCCGCCGCCCCCTAGGAGATTGGATCTCCTAGGGCCGGCACCCCCCTTGGCCCTCCTATATATAGTGGGGGAAGGAGGGCTCTTCATCCACGCCTTTGGTTGCCTCCTTCTTCCTCTCCAACACCTCCTCCTCCTCCATAGTGCTTGGCATAGCCCTGCCGGAGTACTGCAGCTCCATCAACACCACGCCGTCGTGCTGCTGCTGGTGCCATCTCCCTCAACCTCTCCTCTCCCCTTGCTGGATCAAGAAGGAGGAGACGTGGCTGTTCCGTACGTGTGTTGAACACGGAGGTGCCGTCCGTTCGGTGCTAGGATCTCCGGTGATTTGGATCACGTCGTGTTCGACTACATCATCCCCGTTCTTTGAACGCTTCCGCTCGCGATCTACAAGGTACGTAGATGCATCTAATGACTCGTTGCTATATGAACTCATAGATGGATCTTGGTGAAACCGTAGGAAAATTTTTGTTTTCTGCAACGTTCCCCAACAGGACTATCATCATTGGCCGGACTCCAAGACTATGAAGATATAAGATTGAAGACTTCGTCCCGTGTCCGGATGGGACTTTCCTTGGCGTGGAAGGCAAGCTTGGCAATACGGATATGTAGATCTCCTACCATTGTAACCGACTCTGTGTAACCCTAGCCCTCTCCGGTGTCTATATAAACCGGAGGGTTTTAGTCCGCAGGAGGAACAACCATTACAACAATCATACCATAGGCTAGCTTCTAGGGTTTAGCCTCCTTGATCTCGTGGTAGATCCACTCTTGTACTACCCATATCATCAATATTAATCAAGAAGGAGTAGGGTTTTACCTCCATCGAGAGGGCCCGAACCTGGGTAAAAACATCGTGTCCCTTGTCTCCTGTTACCATCCGCCTGGACGCACAGCTCGGGACCCCCTACCCGAGATCTGCCGGTTTTGACACCGACAGGGTCCTTAGACAACCGGACTATATACTTTGGCTGGACTGTTGGACTATGAAGATACAAGATTGAAGACTTTGTCCCGTGTCCGGATGGGACTCTCCTTTGCATGGAAGGCAAGCTTGGATATTCGTATATGTAGATTTCCTTCTCTGTAACCGACTTTGTGTAACCCTAGCCTTCCCCGGTGTCTATATAAACCGGGGGGTTTAGTCTGTAGGACAACAATCATAATCATAGGCTAGCTTCTAGGGTTTAGCCTCGATCTCGTGGTAGATCAACTCTTGTAATACTCATATCATCAAGATCAATCAAGCAGGAAGTAGGGTATTACCTCCATCGAGAGGGCCCAAACCTGGGTAAAACATCGTGTCCCCTGCCTCCTGTTACCATTAGCCTTAGACGCACAGTTCGGGACCCCCTTCCCGAGATCCGCCGATTTTGACACCGACACCCGCCGAATGGAGTGCAGGAGGGAGTGGCTGTAGGGGACGTTGCGGCCGCCGAATGGAGCGCAGGAGTAGCACACAAAGCAGTAGATGGTGTCCTTACTAGTACTCCCTAGTCTCTATCTATCTATATCTACTCTTATAGAAAATCGAGCTGGTGATGATGGTATGCCTGCCATCTTGTAATATAGAGCGTCTGATCTATATCTGACGGATAGAAAGCCACCTATGACAATTTTACAAAAGATACCCGCACCTCTCTCCACATTTACCGATAAGGCCTTGCCTCGTTCATCCTTATCTCCCACAACCTCGTGCTCCTCCCTAAGTCTCTATCTCTACTACTCTTCTTTGTTTTTTATCACTAACTGAGTCTTTTATAGGAGTAGGAGTAGAGAAAAAACCGGGTTGGTGATGATGGTGTGCCGTGCAATGCACGGACATCTTGCTATTTTTTGCATATAAGTCCAAACACCACGTAGACACGGTCTTTGAGCACGGTTCGTAGTCATTCCACGCTCGGGCATTGAAGTTTGTAACTATTTTAGATTAGAATATACTACTCCTCTAGTGCTAGTAGTAGAGCAGAGTCCTACTCTACTACTCTACTCAAGCAAGTTAGGGCATAATACTGTAGTAGGTACTGTAGGGAGTACAAGTACTGTGATCACTCAAGCAAGTTGTCTGGCATCGATATGACCCTACGCTGCTGGTATGTGTCTCGTAAGTCAAGCGGTGTGCTGTAGTCATCATCACATGTCCACTTCCCGCAGCACATATTCGCTTCTCCATCTTTGTCCGCACATAATCTCGTCCAATCTTCCATCCCCGCTAAGGCGCCTCCCCCCCTCGTCCGAAACCCAAGCACTAACAATGGCAGAACCGAGCAACGTCCGCCGAAAGAGTGGCTGGAATTCGCTCCCCACAGAGGTAATCAAGCTCATTGTTTCGCGTGTGGAGAATCTCAGTACCATGCCGCTTGCCGCATGCTCGTTGGGGCTATACCGTTTACTCAAAGCCCTCAGGCCGGAGCTTTTTAAGCCAGCTCCTTGCTTGCTGCTGCTGCCTGATCTTCAGGAATGGCGTGTCACGCAGCATAACGATCGTGGGTGGCATGCATCAACCCCCTTGACTGTGATCCGATCCCCGTCAGCCTCAACTACATTAACGGTATATACTGGGTCGGCATGAACACGTCTTGGATGGTGCTCGTCGACGGTCGCGGCAGCTGGATGCTCGTGGAGGTCTACACCTGGCGATTGATCCCCCTTCCTTCGATTAACACTGCACTGCTTTGGCACTGCAGCCCAGAATACTCGGAATCTTACAGTAGCCAAAATGATACCAAGTTTGATTTGCTCAAGGTTGTAATCTACCAAGTTCCCACTAATACATCTCCAACGTATCTACTTTTCCAAACACTTTTGCCCTGGTTTTGGACACTAACTTGCATGATTTGAATGAAACTAACCCGTACTGACGCTGTTTTCAGCAGAACTGCCATGATGTTGTTTTATGTGTAGAAAAGAAAAGTTCTCAGAATGTCCTGAAAATCCACGGAGGCACTTTTTGGAATTAATAAGAATTTTTGGCGAAAGAATCAAGACCTGGGGGCTCACAGGCTGTCCACGAGACAGGGGGGCGCCCCCCCTAGGGCGCGCCCTCCTATCTCGTGGGCCCGTGGACCTCCACCGACCTCAACTCCAACTCCATATATTCATGTTCGGGGAGAAAAAAATTAGAAAGAAAGTTTCATCGCGTTTTACGACACGGAGCCTCCGCCAAGCCCTAATCTCTCTCGGGAGGGCTGATCTGGAGTCCGTTCGGGGCTCCGAAGAGGGGGATTCATCGCCGTCGTCATCATCAACCATCCTCCATCACCAATTTCATGATGCTCACCGCCGTGCGTGAGTAATTCCATCGTAGGCTTGCTGGACGGTGATGGGTTGGATGAGATTTACCATGTAATCAAGTTAGTTTTGTTAGGGTTTGATCCCTAGTATCCACTATGTTCTGAGATTGATGTTGCTATGACTTTGCTATGCTTAATGCTTGTCACTAGGGCCCGAGTGCCATGATTTCAGATCTGAACGTATTATGTTTTCATGAATATATGTGTGTTCTTGATCCTATCTTGCAAGTCTATAGTCACCTATTATGTATTATGATCCGAACACCCCGAAGTGACAATAATTGGGATACTTCTCGGTGATGACCATAGTTTGAGGAGTTCATGTATTCACTATGTGCTAATGCTTTGTTCCGGTTCTCTATTAAAAGGAGGCCTTAATATCCCTTAGTTTCCGCTAGGACCCCGCTTCCACGGGAGGGTAGGACAAAAGATGTCATGCAAGTTCTTTTCCATAAGCACGTGTGACTATTTACAACATACATGCCTACATTACATTGATGAATTGGAGCTAGTTCTATATCACCCTATGTTATAACTATTGCATGAGGAATCACATCCGGCATAATTATCCATCACTGATCCATTGCCTACGAGCTTTTCGCATATTGTTCTTCGTTTATTTACTTTTCCGTTGCTACTGTTACAACTACTACAAAAACCCCAAACATTTATCTTTACTTTTGCTACCGTTACCTTTATTATCATACCACTTTTGCTACTAAATACTTTGCTACAGATACTAAGTTATCCAGGTGTGGTTGAATTGACAACTCAACTGCTAATACTCAAGAATATTCTTTGGCTCCCCTTGTGTCGAATCAATAATTTGGGTTGAATACTTTACCCTTGAAAGCTGTTGCGATCCCCTACACTTGTGGGTTATCAAGACTAGTGGCGCCGTTGCCGGGGAGCATAGCTCTATTCACTGAGTCACTTGGGATTTATATCTGTTGATCACTATGAAGAACTTGAAAGACGCTAAAACCAAGATTTTGCCCTCAACTACGAGGGGAGGTAAGGAACTACCATCTAGCTCTGCACTAGATGCTCCTTCTCTTATTAGTAGGCTTGCGACACCTAAACCTGGTACTGCTATGAACTCTAATATGTCGCATGTTATTGATGATGCCACTTATGCTATGCATGATGAAACTACTTCTGTGCGTGATACTACTTTGCCATTAGGTGAATTTCTTGATGAACAACTTGCTAGAGTTAGGGGGAATGAAATTACAGAAGATCCTATTACTGATGATAGTGATGATGAAGGTTCTCCCAATGATTATGTATTACTTGTTGTTCCTAAGGATTATGTTATGAATGAAGAAGCTGCTAGGGAAATCTTTGCTTGCAATGAAAGAAATAATCTTAAGAAATTATTAGCTAAATGGAAGCAGCAGTCTCTTAATGCTAGAATGAAACCTGACCCTGTTTTTGCTACTTCACCTATCTGTGTTACTGATAAGGATTATGAATTCTCTGTTGATCCTGAAATTATTACTTTAGTTGAATATGATCCTTTTTATGGCCTTGAATCTGAAACTGTTGTGGCACATCTTACCTAGTTAAATGATATAGCCACCCTGTTTACTAATGATGAGAAGTCTCGCTATTTTTATATCCTTAAGATATTTCCGTTCTCATTAAAGGGTGATGCTAAGACTTGGTATAATTCTCTTGCTCCTGGTTGTGTGCGTAGTCCCCAGGATATGATTTATTACTTCTCTACTAAATATTTCCCTGCTCATAAGAAACAAGCTGCCTTGCGGGAAATATATAATTTTGTGCAAATCAAAGAAGAGAGTCTCCCACAAGCTTGGTGGAGGCTTCTCAGGTTACTTAATGCTTTGCCTGATCATCCTCTTAAGAAAAATGAAATACTTGATATCTTTTATAATGTACTAACCGATGCTTCCAAGGACTACTTCGATAGTTGTGCTGGTTGTGTTTTCAGGGAAAGAACAGTCGACGAAGCTGAAATATTATTGAATAATATGTTGACTAATGAAAATAATTGGACTCTTCCTGAGCCAGTTCCTGAAGCAATTCCTGAACCAATTGAGCCAACTCCTGAGCCTATTCCTAAACCCACTCCGAAGAAGAGAGGTGTTTTATTTCTCAGTCCTGAAGATATGCAAGAGGCAAAGAAATCAATGAAAGAAAAAGGTATTAAAGATGAAGATGTTAAGAATTTACCTCCTATTGAAGAAATACATGGTCTTAATATACCGCCTGAAGAACCACATTGTTTTGATAACCTGACACAGGTAGTAAAGGTAAATTCTCTCTATAGATATGATAAATTTGAAATCCCCTCTACTAAATTTCATAGCCCATGCTTAGATGAATTTGATGACTTTATGGCTAGACAAGAAAGTTCTAATGCTTATGTTGGTAGAGAGTTAAAGAATAATGCTTTCGAGATAGGACGTGTAAGCGATAATCTGGCTAGAGTTAAAGATGAACTTCACCTCGTTAGCAAAAATGCTTCTATGGTTGCTACTCAAGTTGAGCAAGTACTTAAAGCTCAAAATGATTTGCTTGATGAATTAAATAATAAAAATGACTTTGCTGATAGAGTGGCTACTAGAACTGGTAGAATGACTCAGGAACCTTTGTATCCTGAAGGCCACCCTAAGAGAATCGAGCAAGATTCTCAGAGAAATAATTTAGAAGCACCTAGCTCTTCTAAAAAGAAGAAAAAGAAAGATGATAGGACCTTGCATGCTTCTAGTGAACCTACTGTAGACACACCTGAGAATCCCAATGATATTTCTATTTCTGATGCTGAAACTCAATCAGGTGATGAACATGAACCTAGTGATAATGTTAATGATAATGTTCATGTTGATGCTCAACCTAGCAAAAACAATGATGTAGAGATTGAACCTGCTGTTGATCTTGATAACCCACAATCAAAATGTTATGATAAGAGAGATTTTGTTGCTAGGAAGCACGGTAAAGAAAGAGAACCATGGGTTCAGAAATCCATGCCCTTTCCTCCTAAACCATCCAAGTCAAAGGATGATGAGGATTTTGAGCGCTTTGCTGAAATGATTAGACCTATTTTCTTACGTATGCGCTTAACTGATATGCTGAAAGTAAATCCTTATGCTAAGTATATAAAGGATATCATACAAATAAAAGAAAGATACCGAAAGATGAGATTTCCACCATGCTTGCTAATTACACTTTTAAGGGTGGAATACCAAAGAAACTTGGAGGTCCAGGTGTACCAACTATACCATCCTCCATTAAAAGAAATTATGTTAGAACTACTTTATGTGATCTTGGAGCCGGTGTTAGTGTTATGCCTCTCTCTTTATATCGTAGACTTGAATTGAATAAGTTGACACCTACTGAGATATCTTTGCAAATGGCCGATAAATCAACTGCTATACCTGTCGGTATTTGTGAGGACGTGCCTGTTGTGGTTGCAAATGTCACTATCTTAACGGACTTTGTTATTCTTGATATTCCCAAGGACGATAGTATGTCTATTATCCTTGGTAGACCTTTTCTTAATACTACAGGGGCTGTTATTGATTGCAACAAAGGCAATGCCACTTTTCATGTTAATGGTAATGAGCATACGGTACACTTTCCGAGGAAACAATCTCAAGTTCATAGCATCAATTCTATTGAAAAAGTTCCAACTATCATTTTTGGAGGTTTTGAATTTCCTCTTCCTACTGTCAAGAAAAAGTATGATATTCTTATTGTTGGGGATTTTCATATCTCCGTTGAGGAAACTTAGTGTTATTCGAAATTTCTCCGGTTCCGTGTTATTCGGAATGAGTTTGTTAACAAGACTTGATCAACCTTGTTAGTGGATTCATTTTGATGATCACGAGATGGATGAAACTAGAAGGCACAACCTTCTGTACCCTCTTTTTACTTTCTGTTATTTAGATTAAATAAAGCAAAAATAGTATTATCCGTCTGTTTTCTGAATTATCCGTGCAATAAAAAAATAGTCCGAAAATAAAAGTGCTCCAAATGCCCTGCAAATTTAGTATGATTTTTGCTGGAATATTTGAGGATTTTAGGCACTGAAATCACTGCAGGAGGGGCAAGCACCAGTCCACGAGAGTGGAGGGCGCCCCCCCCCTTTCTCGTGGGCCCCTGGTGGCCCCCTCCACTTATGCCAGCACCCACACACTTCATCTTCTACCCAAAAAAATCCCCATCCAGTTCAAGCACGAGTTCTAGCTTGTTTTGCTGCGATTTTCGATCTCTTAGCTCAAAGCTCCATTCACAAAACTGCTTTGGGAGATTGTTGCTTGGTATGTGACTCCTCCACTGGTCCAATTAGTTTTTGTTCTAGTGCTTTATTCATTGCAATTTTTTTCTGCATAGGTGACCATGTTCTTGAGCTTGAATGTTAAATTTTTGAGGTCCCAAGCAATTCCAATGCATGATATAGGCTCTAGGCACTTGTAGGAGTAGTTGCTATCAATCTTGTTTAGTTTTATTCACTTTTATTTTGAAGTTACTAAAATTTCAGAAATTTTCAGAAAATGTTGAGGAAACTTTTTAGGGGCTCTTCTAGCCAAAGCTCTGAGGAAAACAAGCCAAAGAGAAGGAAAAAGCCAAGTATAATCTTCGTCTCTTAGTGGTAGTACGGTCGTGTGAATGGCCATGTGAGGATTTCTTGAAAGAAGATGGAATTCATGAAGACTTCTATGCTTTAATCGAGACTGCAGGCCTCACCGGTTTCATCAACGACCGAATCGATCAGTATCTCTTACTTACCAATACTTTCGTGCAAAACTTTTATTATTATCCTAAGAAGTCACCACCTGCAGTATCATTTCATTTATATGATGAATTCAAAGAAATGTCTTTACGTTATTTTTGTGCTGTATGTAGGATACCTTATGAGGGAGAATTAGATGAACCCCATCGTGAAGATGTGGGTGGCTTTGTTAATACTATTGCTGTAGAGGAGCCAAAGAAGGGCTCCGAGGCAAAAGTCTCTAGCATACACTTTCCTGTTTTACGTTACTTTGCCATATTTGCTAGTAGATGCTTAATTGGTCGTGGAAATAGTGGATAACTTGAGCGTTCCTGATATTATCATTCTTCAACATGCTTTGCTTGGATACAATACTTTTAGCATGGGTGTCGTCGTTGCTAAACTGCTAGCCCTGAATCGTACAAAAGGCCCCATATTTGGAGGTATCTATGCTGCACGTCTTGCTAAACATTTTCAGATACCCAATAGGCACCATGAGGAGGAGGAGGAGATAAAATTGCCTCCTCACATCTTAGATTACAAGAGCATGGTAGCACACAAGTTTATTGTTGACAACAAAGAGAAAATGCTCTTGTATAAACTTAGATTTAGTAAGAAACACTTTGAGATTATTATTTTGCCTGCGCCTCTGTTGTTTGATTTGCTTGCAGAAAATTTTCTTGTCACACTGGAAGCGGTGAACAATCATCGAGCCCAAGCTTTCACTCCAGAGCCTGAACCTGAGCCGGAACCTGAACTGGACCCTTATCGTGCATCATCTGTCCAGTGGGATCCGGAGATGACCAGCCAGTGGTATCCTGATTACACCTCCCATTACACCAGGGAGAGTAGCGGCGGTCCTTGGTACTAGACCAACTTAGGCCAAAAGCCTAAGCTTGGGGGAGTACATATTCTCACTGACTTTGCATTCATGTTCACACACTAGTCATCGGTGCTCATACTCTTTCATTGTATTATCCATGTTAGTTTAAATTGCTTTTTCTAGTTTTCTTCTTGTGTGTTCGATAAATCTTAAGAAAACCAAAAAAATTACTTAGTTTAATTTCCCTGCTTGTAGTAGAAATTAAAATGAAAACCCAAAAAGATTTCTAGTTCTTCTTCTTACTTGTTGGGAGCTTTCCCGTGTAAATAGTTTTATTTTATTTTCTTTCCTTTGGGGGTCGAGAAGACTATATTGAAAATGCTTAGTGGCTCTTATATGCATGATTATTTATTTAACTTAGAGCCCATATTACTTGTCTTCTCTCTTGAGTTTAATGCTTGCAGATTCCAGCTTAGTCCAGTGCACGTACACTCTTATTATTATACACATCGTTCGGTCGTGCAAGTGAAAGGCAATAATGACGATATATGATGGACTTATTGCGATGAGAAAAACTCGTATGAACTCGACCTCTCTTGTTTTTGTAAATATGATGAGTTCATCGTTTCTGAGTCAGCTATTATGAAGTAAACATATTTGCAATGACATTTAGAGATTATAGTTGCTTGTGCCATGCTTGATTAGCTATGAGTTAGAATGGTTTACCTTGCGTGCCAACATGCTATTAGAATGATTATGATGTGATATGATGGGATGGTATCCTCCTTTGAATGAATTGAGTGACTTGACTTGGCACATGTTCACGCATGTAGTTGAATCAAATAAACATAGCCTTCATGATATTTATGTTCATGGTGGATTATATCCTACTCATGCTTGTATTCGATGTGAATTAATTTTAATGCATGTTTATGACTATTGTCGCTCTCTTAGTTGGTCGCTTCCCAGTCTTTTGCTAGCCTTCACCTGTACTAAGCGGGAATACTGCTTGTGCATCCAAACTCCTTAAACCCCTAAGTTGTTCCATATGAGTCCACTATACCTTCCTATATGCGGTATTTACCTGTCGTTCAAGTAAATTCGTATGTGCCAAACTCTAAACCTTCAAATGAAATTCTGTTTTGTATGCTCGAGCAGCTCATGTGAAAATTAGGGCTGCCTATATCTTCCATGCTAGGTGGGTTATTCTAAAGAGGAGTGGACTTCGCTCCTCATTCACGAGAAAGGGCCAGTAACCGGGATGCCCAGACCCATGATCCAAAAAGATCAAAGCAAATCAAAATAATTAAACAAAACTCCCCCAGGGCTGTTGTATGTTGGAGGCACTCGTTGTTTTGAGCAAGCCATGGATTGATGCTTGTTGGTGGTTGGGGGAGTATAAACCTTTACCATTCTCCTTGCTCAAAACAATGAGTGCCTCCAACATACAACAGCCCTGGGGGAGTTTTGTTTAATTATTTTGATTTGCTTTGATCTTTTTGGATCATGGGACTGGGCATCCTGGTTACCGGCCCTTTCTCGTGAATGAGGAGCGGAGTCCACTCCTCTTGAGAATAACCCACCTAGCATGGAAGATATAGGCAGCCCTAGTTGAAACATGAGCTGCTCGAGCATACAAAACAGAATTTCATTTGAAGGTTTCGAGTTTCGCACATACAAATTTACTTGGAACGGCAGGTAAATACCGCATATAGGTAGGTATGGAGGACTCATATGGAACAACTTTGGGGTTTAAGGAATTTGGATGCACAAGCAGTATTCCCGCTTAGTACAGGTGAAGGCTAGCAAAAGACTGGGAAGCGACCAACTGGGAGAGCGACAACAGTCGTAAACATGCATTAAAATTAATTCACACCGAGTACAAGCATGAGTAGGATATAATCTACCATGAACATAAATATCATGAAGGCTATGTTGATTTGATTCAACTACATGCGTGAACATGTGCCAAGTCAAGTCACTCAATTCATTCAAAGGAGGATACCATCCCATCATACCACATCATAATCATTCTAATAGCATGTTGGCATGCAAGGTAAACCATTATAACTCATAGTAATCAAGCATGGCACAAGCAACTATAATCTCGCAATGTCATTGCAAATATGTTTACTTCATAATAGCTCACTCAGGAACGATGAATCATCATATTTACAAAAACAAAAGAGGTCGAGTTCATACCAGCTTTTCTCATCCCAATAAGTTCATCATATATCATCATTATTGCCTTTCACTTGCACGACCGAACGATGTGTATAATAATAAGGGTGCACGTGCATTGGACTAAGCTGGAATCTGCAATCATTCAACTCAAGAGAGAAGACAAGTAATATGGGCTCTAAGTTAAATAAACAATCATGCATATAAGAGCCACTAAGCATTTTCAATATAGTCTTCTCGACCCCCAAAAGAAAGAAAAGAAAATAAAACCATTTACACGGGAAAGCTCCCAACAAGTAAAAGAAGAACGAGAAATCTTTTTGGGTTTTTCATTTTAATTTCTACTACAAGAAAAGAAATTAAACTAACTAATTTTTTTGGTTTTTCTTAAGGTTTAACAAACACATAATAAGAAAGCAAGAAAAAGAAATTTAAACTAACATGGATAATACAATGAAAGAGTGTGAGCACCGACGACTAGTGTGTGAACATGAATGTAAAGTCGGTGAGAAATACGTACTCCCCCAAGCTTAGGCTTTTGGCCTAAGTTGGTCTAATACCAAGGACCGCCGCCACTCTCCCCGGTGTAGTGGGAGGTGTAATCAGGATACCACTGGTTGGTCATCTCCGGATCCCACTGGACAGATGATGCACGATAAGGGTCTAGCTCAGGTTCCGGCTCAGGTACAGGTTCTGGAGTAAAAGCTTGGGCTAGAGGGTTGTTCATCGCTTCCGGTGTAACAAGGCGATTTTCTGCAAGCAAGTCAAATAACAGAGGTGCAGGCAAAATAATAAACTCAAAGTGTTTCTTATTGAATCTAAGTCTATACAAGAGCATCTTCTCTTCGTTGTCAACAATAAACTTGTGTGCTACCATGCTCTTGTAATCTAAAATGTGAGGAGGTAATTTTGTCTCCTCCTCCTCAAGGTGCCTAATGGGTATCTGAAAATGTTCAGCAAGACGTGCAGCATAGATACCTCCAAATATGGGGCCTTTTGTACGATTCAGGGCTAGCCGTTTAGCAACGACGGCACCCATACTAAAAGTATTGTCCGCCAGCAAAGCACATTGAAGAATAATAATATCTGGAATGCTCAAGTTTCCACTATTCCCACGACCAATCAAGCATCTACTAGCAAATATGGAAAAGTAGCGTAAAACGGGAAAGTGTATGGTAGAGACTTTTGCCTCAGAGCCCTTCTTTGGCTCTTCTACAGCAATAGTTTTAACAAAACCATCCACATCTTCACGATGGGGTTCCTCTAATTCTCCCTCATAAGGTATCCTACACACCGCGCAAAAATCACGTAAAGACATTTCTCTGAATTCATCATATAAATGAAATGATACTGCAGGCGGTGACTTCTTAGGATAATAATAAAAGTTTTGCACGAAAGTATTGGTAAGTAAGAGATACTGATCGATTCGGTCATTCATGAAACCGGTGAGGCCTGTAGTCCCAATTAAAGCATAAAAGTCTTCATGAATTCCGGCTTCTTTCAAGAAATCCTCACACGACCATTCACATGACCGTACTTCCGCTAGGCGAGGGAGATTATACTTGGTTTTTTCCTTCTCTTTGTCTTGTTTTTCCTTAGAGCTTTGACTAGAAGAGCCTTTAAAGAACCTCCTTAACATTTTCTGAAAATTTCTGAAATTTTAGTAACTTCAAAATAAAAGTGAATAAAACTAAACAAGATTGATAGCAACTACTCCTACAAGTGCCTAGAGCCTATATCATGCATTGGAATTGCCTGGACCTTAAAAATTTAACATGCAAGCTCAAGAACATGGTCACATATGCATCAAAAATTTGCAATGAATAAAGCACTAGAACAAAAGCTATTTGGACCAATGGAGGAGTCACATACCAAGCAACAATCTCCCAAAGCAGTTTTGCGAATGGAGCTTTGAGCTAAGAGATAAAAAATCACAGCAAAACGAGCTAGAACTCGGGCTTGAGCTGGATGGGGATTTTTTTGGGTAGAAGATGAAGTGTGTGGGTGTTGGCATAAGTGGAGGGGAGCCACCAGGGGGCCACGAGCCAGGGGGGCGCCCTACAGGGGGGCGCGCCCTCCTCTCTCGTGTCCTGGTGCTTGCCCCTTTTGCAGTGTTTTCAGTGCCTAAAATCCTCAAATATTCCAGAAAAAATCATACTAAATTTGCAGGGCATTTGGAGCACTTTTATTTTCGGACTATTTTTTAATGCATGGAAAATTCAGAAAACAGACGAATAATACTATTTTTTGCTTTATTTAATCTAAATAATAGAAAGTAAAAAGAAGGTACACAAGGTTGTGCCTTCTAGTTTCAACCATCTCGTGATCATCAAAATGAACCCACTAACAAGGTTGATCAAGTCTTGTTAACAAACTCATTCCGAATAACACGGAACCGGAGAAATTTAGAATAACACTAAGTTACCTCAACGGGGATATGAAAATCCCCAACAATAAGAATATCATAATTTTTCTTGACAGTAGGGAGAGGAAATTCAAAACCTCCAAAAATGATAGTTGGAACTTTTTCAATAGAATTGATGCTATGAACTTGAGATTGTTTCCTCGGAAAGTGTACCGTATGCTCATTACCATTAACATGAAAAGTGACATTACCTTTGTTGCAATCAATAAGAGCCCCTGCAGTATTAAGAAAAGGTCTACCAAGGATAATAGACATGTTATCGTCCTCGGGAATATCAAGAATAACAAAGTCCGTTAAGATAGTGACATTTGCAACCACAACAGGCACATCCTCGCAAATACCGACAGGTATAGTAGTTGATTTATTGGCCATTTGCAAAGATATTTCAGTAGGTGTCAACTTATTCAATTCAAGTCTATGATATAAAGAGAGAGGCATAACACTAACACCGGCTCCAAGATCACATAAAGCAGTTCTAACATAATTTCTTTTAATAGAGCATGGTATAGTTGGAACACCCGGATCTCCAAGTTTCTTTGGTATTCCACCCTTAAAAGTGTAATTAGCAAGCATGGTGGAAATTTCAGCTTCCGGTATCTTTCTTTTATTTGTGATGATATCCTTCATATACTTAGCATAAGGATTTACTCAGCATATCAGTTAAGCGCATACGTAAGAAAATAGGTCTAATCATTTCAGCAAAGCACACAAAATCCTCATCATCCTTTGACTTGGATGGTTTAGGAGGAAAGGGCATGGGTTTCTGAACCCATGGTTCTCTTTCTTTACCGTGCTTCCTAGCAACAAAATCTCTCTTATCATAACGTTGATTCTTTGATTGTGGGTTATCAAGATCAACAGCAGGTTCAGTCTCTACATCATTGTCTTTACTAGGTTGAGCATCAACATGAACATTATCATTAACATTATCACTAGGTTCATGTTCATCACCTGATTGTGTTTCAGCATCAGAAATAGAAATATCATTGGGATTCTGAGGTGCGTCTACGGTAGGTTCACTAGAAGCATGCAACGTTCTATCGTTTTTATTCTTCTTCTTTTTAGAAGAACTAGGTGCCTCTAAATTGTTTCTCTGAGAATCTTGCTCGATTCTCTTAGGGTGGCCTTCAGGATACAAAGGTTCCTGAGTCATTCTACAAGTTCTAGTAGCCACTCTAACAGCAAAGTCATTTTTATTATTTAATTCATCAAGCAAATCATTTTGAGCTTTAAGTACTTGCTCGGCTTGGGTAGCAACCATAGAAGCATATTTGCTAATGCGGTGAAGTTCATCTTTAACTCTAGCCAGATTATCACCTACGCATCCTATCTCGAAAGCATTATTCTTTAACTCTCTACCAACATAAGCATTAAAACTTTCTTGTCTAGCCATAAAGTCATCAAATTCATCTAAGCATGGGCTATGAAATTTAGTAGAGGGTACTTCAACTTTATCATATCTATAGAGAGAATTTACCTTTACTACCTATGTCGGGTGAGGGAGTCCTGGACTAGGGGGTGTCCGGATAGCCGAACTATCATCATTGGCCGGACTCCAAGACTATGAAGATACAAGATTGAAGACTTCGTCCCGTGTCCGGATGGGACTTTCCTTGGCGTGGAAGGCAAGCTTGGCGATGCGGATATGTAGATCTCCTACCATTGTAACCGACTCTGTGTAACCCTAGCCCTCTCCGGTGTCTATATAAACCGGAGGGTTTTAGTCCATAGGACATATAACAATCATACCATAGGCTAGCTTCTAGGGTTTAGCCTCCTTGATCTCGTGGTAGATCTACTCTTGTACTACCCATATCATCAATATCAATCAAGCAGGAGTAGGGTTTTACCTCCATCGAGAGGGCCCGAACCTGGGTAAAAACATCGTGTCCCTTGTCTCCTGTTACCATCCGCCGGTTTTGACATTGACATTGGTGCTTTCATTGAGAGTTCCTCTGTGTCGTCACCAATAGGCCCGATGGATCCTTTGATCATCAACAACAACGCGGTCCAGGGTGAGATTTTTCTCCCCGGACAGATCTTCGTATTCGGCGGCTTCGCACTGCGGGCCAATTCACTTGGCCATCTGGAGCAGATTAAAAGCTACGCCCCTGGCCATCAGGTCAGATTTGGAAGTTTGAACTATACGACCGACATCCGTGGAGATTTGATCTTCGACGGATTTGAGCCACAGCCAGGCGTGTCGCACTGTCTTGATGGGCACGATTTAGCTCTGCTGTCGGACAGTGCCCTGGAGGCCGCACAAGAGTCCGCTCCGACCCTTGGTTCAGAGCAGACGACGCCAATCGAGGATGGGTGGTTGGACACCGCCTCGGGGGCTGCTACCTCCATGGCGATGGAGTCGAATACCGACCCTGTCCCTCATAAAGCTCATGACTCCAAGGTGCTAGACTCCTATCCGGACCCCGAACCTTCCGCGCCCCTACCAATCGAATCCGATTGGGCGCCGATCATGGAGTTCACTGCTACGGACATCTTTCAGCACTCGCCTTTTGGCGACATCCTGAATTTGCTAAAGTGTCTCTCTCTGTCAGGAGAGCCTTGGACGGATTATGGCCAGACGGTTGGGATGCGGACGACGAAGAAATTCAAAGCCCACCCACCACCCACTTCGTAGCCACTGTCGATGACTTAACCGACATGCTAGACTTCGACTCCGAAGACATCGACGGTATGGACGACGATGCCGGAGACGACCAAGAACCAGCGCCTACTGGGCACTGGAAAGCCACCTCGTCATACGGCATATACATGGTGGACATCCCAAAGGATGGGAATGGCGATGGAACCGCGGAGGATGACCCCTCCAAAAAGCAGCCTAAGTGCCGGCGTCAGCGGCGCCGATCCAAATCCCGCCACAGCAAGAATGGAGATTCCGGCACCGGAGATAATAACACCCCGGATAGTGCCGAAGACAACCCCCTCCAGCAAGATTCAGCATAGGAGGACGGAGAAGCCAGCCCTCACGAGAGAGCGGCAGACGAAGAGGTAGAGGACAATAATTACATGCCTCCCTCCAGAGACGAGGCAAGCCTCGACGACGACGAATTTGTCGTGCTTGAGGATCCCGTCGAGCAAGAGCGTTTCAAACGCAGGCTTATGGCCACGGCAAGCAGCCTCAAGAAAAAGCAGCAACAACTTAGAGCTGATCAAGATTTGCTAGCCGACAGATAGACTGAAGTCCTCGCAGCCGAAGAGTACGAACTTGAACGCCCCTCCAAAAGCTTCCCCAAACGCAAGCTTCTGCCCCGATTAGAGGAGGAAGCATACAAAGCTACATCACTAGCGCACAATACGGCCGACCGGCCACCTTGTGGCCGCGACAGAGAGGCCTCTAGGCCCTCCACTAAAGCCGCACCCCGGCATCGCTCGAAAAGTACAAAGCCACAGGAGAATGCGCCGGACTTGCGAGAAATATTGGAGGATAAGGGAAGACAATCAAGATAGATCTATAGGTCGCGTGGGCGCCCCACAATACGCGACGACAACCGTCGCGCCGGATACAACAATTCCGGCCGGGCCGCACACAGTAGACAAAGCTCGCTTGAGCTACGTCGTGATATAGCCCAATACAGAGGCGCCACACACCCACTATGCTTCACAGATGAAGTAATGGATCATCAAATTCCCGAAGGGTTCAAACCCGTGAACATTGAATCCTATGATGGCACAACAGAACCCGTGGTCTGGATCGAAGACTATCTCCTTCATATCCACATGGCCCGCGGTGATGATCTTCACGCCATCAAATACCTCCCACTCAAGCTTAAAGGACCAGCTCGGCATTGGCTCAACAGCTTGCCACCAGAATCAATTGGGTGTTGGGAGGACCTGGAAGCCGCATTTCTTGATAACTTCCAGGGCACATATGTGCGACCACCAGACGCCGATGACCTAAGCCACAAAATTTAGCAGCCAGACGAATCGGCCAGACAATTCTGGACTCGGTTCTTAACCAAGAAAAATCAAATCGTCGACTGTCCGGATGCAGAGGCCTTTGCAGCCTTTAAACACAACATCCGCGATGAATGGCTGGCCCGGCACCTAGGACAGGAAAAGCCGAAATTAATGGCAGCCCTCACATCACTCATGACCCGCTTCTGTGCGGGAGAAGACAGTTGGCTAGCCCGCAGTAACAACCTAACCAAAAACTCTAGTAGTTCGGATACCAAAGACAGTAGTGGCAGGTCGCGTCGCAATAAGCACAAACGCCGCATTAATGGCGATAATACTAAAGATACGACAGTCAACGCCGGATTCAGAGTTTCCAAACCCGGTCAGCGGAAAAAGCCATTCAAAAGAACTACTCCAGGCCCGTCCAATTTGGACCGGATACTCGATCGCTCGTGCCAGATACACGGCACCCCCGAAAAGCCAGCTAATCACACCAATAGAGATTGTTGGGTGTTCAAACAGGCAGGCAAGCTAATCGTCGAAGGCAATGACAAGGGGCTACATAGAGACGACGACGAGGAGACATGACCGCCGAACAATAGAGGACAGAAGGGATTCCCCCCACAGGTGTGGATGGTGAACATGATATACGCAACCCACATACCCAAAAGGGAGTGGAAGCGTGCGCTCAGGGACGTATACGCGATGGAGCCAGTCGCCCCAAAGTTCAATCCGTGGTCCTCTTGCCCAATCACTTTTGATCGAAGGGACCACCCCACCAGTATCCGCCACGGCGGATTCGCCGCATTGGTTTTAGACCCAAGCGTTGACGGATTTCACCTCACTAGAGTCCTGATGGACAGCGGCAGTAGCCTGAACCTGCTTTATCAGGATACAGTGCGCAAGATGGGCACAGACCCCTCAAGGATTAAACCCACAAAAACGACCTTCAAAGGCGTCATACCAGGTGTAGAGGCCAATTGTACTGGCTCAGTCACACTTGAAGTGGTCTTCGGATCCCCGGATAACTTCCGGAGCGAGGAGTTAATCTTCGACATAGTCCCGTTCCGCAGCGGCTATCATACACTGCTTGGACGAACCGCATTTGCAAAGTTCAATGCGGTGCCGCACTACGCATACCTAAAGCTCAAGATGCCAGGCCCTCGAGGAGTTATCACGGTCAACAGAAACACTGAACGATCCCTCCGTACAGAGGAGCATACAGCGACTCTCGCGACGGAAGTACAGAGCAGCCTCTTAAGGCAATTCTCGAGTCCGGCCGTTAAGCGATCGGATACCGTCAAGCGCGCCCGGAGTAACCTACAACAAGACCACCTGGGACGTTCCGAGCACGCATAGCAATGCGGCCCCAACCCCAGCCCTCGCGACATTACGAGATCAGTGCCACGCGTACATCATTAAGCCCTGGAGATACCATGGCATAGGGGGAGGGGCATGACCACGGCAGGCCCAGAGTGCGGATCAACCACACCAGGGGCTCCCGAATTGGTCATTCTTTTTTTTTTCTTTCCTCTCTTATTCTCAGGACTCCGTTTTCAGAAGCCCTGTCCGGCAATGGATCTGCCGAAATAACGATGCAATAGCCAGGGAAGCAGAAAAGCTACGACGAGTATCCAGGTGGTCTCCATTACGAGCATTATGCCTGTTTTACATACCATTCCGCAGCCTACCCATGGAGGGGGACATGCTAAACAGTCCCACCCCTTGCTTATCGCACTATTTGTATCGTCCTGCACTCATTGCAGTATTTTTTGAATAAACAATGCATCTTTTTATCATGGCATTCCTTTTTTATACATATGTTCACTTATGACATGTCGTATCCGTACTCTTTGGTATGGCTAAATACACCAGGGGCTTAAGCTCCCCAAATTATGGTGTGATAAGTCCGAACACTTTCACAAGTGCGGCACCCCAAACTTATAGCATTATATGCATCGGCTCCGAATCATGTCTTGGGTCAATAATTGGGTTTGCCCGGCTCCCATGTTTTGGTACCTTACGTTCCGTTATATCGGCTAAGGTAGCGCAGGGAGAACCACTGCGATTGTGCCCTAGTTGAGCTGGGTGAGCACCTCAGTGGAGAAATCTAAAACTGACCGTCATGATGGGGCGAGAGCCGGTCGCTGTTCGAGAGGTTTTTTCGAGTCCCTAAAGACTTATGCCGCCTAGAGTGAGGAACCGGCTTTGTCCAGCCCAGGCGGGGATAGCGCCCCAAATTCGGCTTTCCGAACACTAGGGGCTTCGCCGAAATTCAAAATTATAGGATTCTATGGCTAAGTGAGAGTGTTCAAGCATTATAAGTCCGGTTGCCTCGTTCATTGTGTTGAGCGCCTCCTTAGAAGGACCCAAAAATGGGAACAAGAGCGCTAAAGTTTATCCCGAACACCCCAGCACTCGTGGCATGGGGGCCGAAGCCAACGACTTGCCATCTCTCAGATTTGATAAACGGCCGCACAAAAGGTAATATTTTAAATTAACAAAAGTTGCTTAGCGCATATGAACAAAGTTTTCAGCGCACAGGATAACAAAACGCGAGTCTAATCAAAGATTACGTCTTTGGAGCACTCACCCGCAATAATGCAGGCACCCTTCACGACACCCTTGTAATACATCTCGGGCGTGCGATACTCCTTGCCCGGTGGTGGCGCGTCCGTCACAAGCTTCTCGACGTCCATCCTGCCCCAGTGCACCTTAGCGCGGGCAAGGGCCCGACGGGCACCTTCAATACAGGCGGAGTGCTTGATGACGTCAACCCATGGACAGCCGTCCACCAGCCGCCGCACCAGACCGAAGTAGCTCCCAGGCATGGCTTCCTTGGGCCATAGCCGAACTATGAGGCCCTTCATGGCCTGTTCGGCCACCTTGTGGAGCTCGACCAGCTGCTTCAACTGGTCGCTCAGGGGCACCGGATGTCCGGCCTCAGCATACTAAGACCAGAACACCTTCTCCGTCGAGCTCCCCTCCTCGATTCTGTAGAATGCGGCAGCATCGGACACGCTGCAGGGCAGATCTGCGAACGCTCCTGGAGAGCTCCGAATTCGGGTAAGTAACAGATAATTCACTTTTACATGCTTGCTTTGCATGAAGAATGCCTTACCCACCGCTATCTTCTTCACCGCCTCGATTTCCTGGAGGGCCTTTTGGGCTTCGGCCTTAGCGGCTTTGGCACTCTCAAGAGCGGACGCAAGCTCGGACTCTCGAGTCTTCGAGTCACGCTCCAAATCCTCGTGTTTTTCTACGAGAGCCTGGAGCTCTTGCTGAACCTCTGCCACCCGCGCCTCCTGCTTCTCTCGCTCTATGCATTCCGCGGCCGCATTGCGCTCGGCCGCGGACACCGCCTCCTTCAGGGTCGCCACCCCGTTTGTGGACCCTGCAATACCCACGTTATTCCTGTCATTTTTTGCAACCAAATCCTTTTTTATAAGGTACAACTTTAATAAGGTGTTACTTACCTTCCTTGTCCTCGAGCTGCTTCTTGGCACGGCCGAGCTCGCTCTCGGACCGCTCGAGGCTCTTCTTTAAGGCATTAACCTCCGCAGTAAGTGCGGCAGAGGTCAGCAGCGCAACCTGCATTCCCATATTGACATATTTGTGTTAGACACCTGCGTATATCTTTTTAGATCCTCAGCTCGGCTTGTCTTTCCAAACACCAAACTAAGCATCAGGGGCTACTGTCTATGTGGTACTACTTTACATATCTTAAAAAAATCCTTACCTCAAAGCCTGTTAGAAGGCTGCTGCAGGCTTCGGTCAGCCCGCTCTTGGCAGACTGAACTTTCTGAATCACCGCACTCATGACGGTGCGTTGTTCCTCGTCGATGGAAGCGCCGTTGAGTGCTTCCAGCAAGTTATCCGGCGCCTCCGGTTGGACGGAAGTCACCGGCGTCGCCGTCTCGCCCTTCTTACAAAGGGGCCGCCCGCCGGACTTCGAAACCACCAAAGGTTCCAGCGCGGAGTCCGGCCCAAGGTCCGGGAGGTTGCCCTGCGGCACCTCCGGGGTGTCCTCCTCCTGGCCGATCCCCTTCTGGGACCCCACCTCGGTGTCGTCAGCGTCACGAGGGGAGGAGGCGGTCGGAATTGAAGCGCTATTCACATCCGACGAACCCAGGGACCCGCTCGACGAAGCGGGGAGATCGTCCTTGGGCGGGCTGTATGGTCGTGTTCGGCATTAGTGGACACTATGCGACGAAAGGAAAAACATAAGTTATTCTGGGATCCGGACACTTACGATCTTGCCAGGGGCTTGGCCCTCGAAGGCCACTCCTCCCCGCCGTTGCCGGCGTTGGTGGAACAGTCCGGAGGAAGGGTCCTTCCCTTCTTGGACCCTTCGGCCTCCCCCGCTGGGGAAGCCTTCCTTTTCTTCTCTCCCCCTGCTGGGGGAGAGGCCTTTTTCTTCTCCTCCTCGTCCTCGTGGGAGGAGTCCGCCTTGGAGTCATCGGACGATGAGTCCAATAACACCTGACGCCGGGAACTCCTCCGAATTCCCGTGGCCTTCTTCTTTGCCTTCTTCTCCGGCACCACGTAAGGCGCCGGGACCAGCAGCCTTGTCAAACGGGCATCCGCTGGGTCTTCTGGAAGGGGCGCCAGACAGTTAACCTGTCCGTACGTCTTCTGCCAGGCCTGTCAAAGGTATGGGGAGTTTAGATCCCACATAGAGTCAAACTATGGAAAGCAAGTGTCCCGTAAAGGATAATATAGCTTACCTCGCCAGCCGGACGCTGCGAGCTGAACCCGCGATCTTTGGTAGCGGATGCAGGCGCCTCGGCGCCCTTGAACAGCACCCTCCAGGCCTCTTCGTACGTAGTGTCGAAGAGCCTACTCAAGGTCTGGTGTTGTGCTGGATCGAACTCCCATAGGTTGAAATCCCGCTGTTGGCACGGGAGAATCCGGCCGATGAGCATGACCTGGACCACGTTGACAAGCTTGAGCTTCTTGTTCACCAGGGTTTGGAGACAGGATTGGAGTCCGGTCGGCTCCTCCGAATCACCCCACAACAGGCCCTTCTCTTTCCAGGAGGTGAGCCGCGTGGGGATGCAGATCTGAATTCGGGGGCTGCTGCCCATTCAGGGTCACGCGGCTCGGTGATGTAGAACCACCCCGATTGCCACCCTTTGATGGTTTCCACGAAGGCGCCCTCGAGCCAGGTGACGTTGGGCATCTTGCCCACCATGGCGCCTCCGCACTCCGCTTGGCTGCCGCCCACTACCTTCGGCTTGGCATTGAAGGTCTTTAGCCATAAGCCGAAGTGGGGCTGGATGGAGAGGAAGGCCTCGCACACAACAATGAATGCCGAGATGTTGAGGATAAAATTCGGGGCCAGATCATGGAAATCCAGGCCGTAGTAGAACATGAGCCCCCGGACAAAGGGGTGAAGTGGGAAGCCCAGTCCGCGGAGGAAATGGGGAAGGAATACCACCCTCTCATGGGGCCCGGGGGTGGGGACGAGCTGCCCCTTGTCAGAGAGCCGGTGCACGATATTGCTGGACAAATATCCGGCCTTGCGCAGCTTCTTGATGTGCCCCTCCGTGATGGAGGAGGCCATCCACTTGCCTCCCGCTCCGTACATGGTTGGAGAAGGTTGAGGTGAGATGTGCGGACTTCGGCGCTGGAGCTTGAGTGCGCGAAGATGGATAAGCAAAGGAGGAAGAAGGCGTAGGTGAAAAGGTGGATCCTTATCCCCTATATATGAGCGGACGAAACTATGCGTCCCCACCGGCCCAGTAAAACTCGCTTATCTCCCAAGCGCCGCAAATTAATGGCGCGGTTGGGTTACCCACGTTCGTATTGATGAGAATCCCGGAATAAGGGGACACGATGTCCGCTTTGACAAGATGTGCCAAGGAAACCGCTTCGCTAAACGCGCTGAGGTGGAACAATAAAAATGATTCGAATGAAGGCTTGGCCATGGCATGACATCATGCCACGAAATAAGTCAGCAGATTGAACTCTCTCTACGGTGGTATGTGGAATTTATTTTGCAGAGCCGGACACTATCCTGGTATTCAAAATCTTTTATGAATTATTCGGAGGAGGAACCCGCCTTGCAATGCTGAAGACAATATGCGCGCCGGACTCGTCGTCATTGAAGCCTGGTTAAGGGGCTACTGAGGGAGTCCTGGACTAGGGGGTGTCCGGATAGCCGAACTATCATCATTGGCCGGACTCCAAGACTATGAAGATACAAGATTGAAGACTTTGTCCTGTGTCCGGATGGGACTTTCCTTGGCGTGGAAGGAAAGTTTGGTGATGCGGATATGTAGATCTCCTACCATTGTAACCGACTCTTTGTAACCTAGCCCTCTCCGGTGTCTATATAAACCGAAGGGTTTTAGTCCATAGGACATATAACAATCATACCATAGGCTAGCTTCTAGGGTTTAGCCTCCTTGATCTCGTGGTAGATCTACTCTTGTACTACCCATATCATCAATATCAATCAAGCAGGAGTAGGGTTTTACCTCCATCGAGAGGGCCCGAACCTGGGTAAAAACATCGTGTCCCTTGTCTCCTGTTACCATCCGCCTAGACGCACAGTTCGGGACCCCCTACCCGAGATCCGCCGGTTTTGACACCGACATCGGGTTATCAAGACAATGTGGTTCTTCAGGCGGTAAATTAAGACCATGTATTTCTTCAATAGGAGGTAAATTCTTAACATCTTCAGCTTTAATACCTTTTTCTTTCATTCATTTCTTTGCCTCTTGCATATCTTCAGGACTGAGAAATAAAACACCTCTCTTCTTGGGAGTGGGTTTTGGAATAGGCTCAGGAGTTGGCTCAATTGGTTCAGGAATTACTTCAGGAATTGGCTCTGGAAGAGTCCAATTATTTTCATTAGTCAACATATTATTCAATGATATTTCAGCTTCATCAACTGTTCTTTCCCTGAAAACACAACCAACACAACTATCCAAGTAGTCTTTGGAAGCATCAGCTAGTCCATTATAAAAGGTATCAAGTATTTTGTTTTTCTTAAGAGGATGATCAGGCAAAGCATTAAGTAACCAGAGAAGCCTCCCCCAAGCTTGTGGGAGACACTCTTCTTTAATTTGCACAAAATTATATATTTCCTGCAAGGCAGCTTGTTTCTTATGAGCATGGAAATATTTAGCAGAGAAGTAGTAAATCATATCCTGGGGACTATGCACACAACCAGGAGCAAGAGAATTATACCAAGTCTTAGCATCACCCTTTAAAGAGAACGGGAATATCTTAAGGATATATAAATAGCGAGACTTCTCATCATGAGTAAATAGGGTGGCTATATCATTCAACTTGGTAAGATGTGCCACAACAGTTTCAGATCAAAGGCCATAAAAAGGATCAGATTCAACTAAAGTAATTATATCAGGATCAACAGAGAATTCATAATCCTTATCAGTAACACAGATAGGTGAAGTAGCAAAAGCAGGATCGGGTTTCATTCTAGCATTAAGAGACTGTTGCTTCCATTTAGCTAATAATTTCTTAAGATCATTCCTATCATTGCAAGCAAGAATTTCCATAACAGCTATTTCATGCATAACATAACCCTTAGGAACAACAGGTAAAACATAATCATTGGGGGGACCTTCATCATCACTATCATCAATAATGGGTTCTTCAATATTTTCATTACCCCTAAATATAGCAAGTTGTTCATCTAGAAATTCACCTAATGGCAAAGTAGTATCACGCACAGAAGTAGTTTCATCATGCGTAGCAGAAGTTCCATCATCAATAACATGCGACATATCAGAATTCATAGTAGTAGTAGGTTTAGGTGTCGCTAGCTTACTTTTAACGGAAGGAGAATCTAGTGCAGAGCTAGATGACAGTTCCTTACCTCCCCTCGTAGTTGAGGGTAAAATAGTAGTTCGATCGTCTTTCAAGTTCTTCATAGTGATCAACAGATATAAATCCCAAGTGGCTCGGAGAATAGAGCTATGCTCCAAGGCAATGGCGCCAGAAATTAGTCTTGATAACCCACAAGTATAGGGGATCGCAACAGCTTTCGAGGGTAGACTATTCAACCCAAATTTATTGATTCGACACAAGGGGAGCCAAAGAATATTTTTGAGTATTAGCAGTTGAGTTGTCAATTCAACCACACCTGGATAACTTAGTATCTGCAGCAAAGTGTTTAGTAGCAAAAGTGGTATGATAATAATAGTAGCGGTAGCAAAAGTAAAGATAAATGTTTTTGGGTTTTTGTAGTAGTTGTAATAGTAGCAACAGAAAAGTAAATAAGCGAAGAACAATATGTGAAAAGCTCGTAGGCAATGGATAATTATGCCGGATGTGATTACTCATGTAATAGCTATAACATAGGGTGATATAGAACTAGCTCCAATTCATCAATGTAATGTAGGCATGTATTCCGTAAATAGTCATACGTGCTTATGGAAAAGAACTTGCATGACATCTTTTGTCCTACCCTCCCGTGTTCAGCGGGGTCCTTACGGAAACTAAGGGATATTAAGGCCTCCTTTTAATAGAGAACCGGAACAAAGCATTAGCACATAGTGAATACATGAACTCCTCAAACTACGGTCATCACCGAGAAGTATCCCAATTATTGTCACTTCGGGGTTGTCGGATCATAATACATAATAGGTGACTATAGACTTGCAAGATAGGATCAAGAACACACATATATTCATGAAAACATAATAGGTTCAGACCTGAAATCATGGAACTCGGGCCCTGGTGACAAGCATTAAGCATAGCAAAGTCATAGAAACATCAATATCAGAACATGGTGGATACTAGGGATCAAACCCTAACAAAACTAACTTGATTACCTGGTAAATCTCATCCAACCCATCACCGTCCAGCAAGCCTACGATGGAATTACTCACGCACGGCGGTGAGCATCATGAAATTGGTGATGGAGGATGGTTGATGATGACGACGTCGACGAATCCCCCTCTTCGGAGCCCCGAACGGACTCCAAATCAGCCCTCTCGAGAGAGATTAGGGCTTGGCGGCGGCTCCGTGTCGTGAAACGCGATGAAACTTTCTCTCTGATTTTTTTCTCCCCGAGACGGTATATATGGAGTTGGAGTTGAGGTCAGGAGGTGTCCAGGGGGCCCACGAGATAGGAGGGCGCGCCCTGGGGGGGGGAGCCCGTGGGCCCCCTGGCCTTGATTCTTTCGCCAAAAATTCTTATTAATTCTGAAAAGTGCCTCCGTGGATTTCCAGGACATTCCGAGAACTTTTCTTTTCTACACATAAAACAACATCATGGCAGTTCTGCTGAAAACAGCGTCAGTCCGGGTTAGTTTCATTCAAATCATGCAAGTTAGAGTCCAAAACAAGGGCAAAAGTGTTTGGAAAAGTAGATACGTTGGAGACGTATCAATGCACCAGCAGTGACTGTTGGATGTCCATCCAACGGCCGTCGTGCTTCTTCAATCTATGCTCTTCTTGCTCCAGCCACTCAAACAAGCGCCGGCGGGACTGCCTGCTCCCTCCTCCCCACGGCCGGCTATGCTGCCGCGCATGCCTCACCGCCACATCGTACTCCCGTCGCTGGCCTAGCCATCCCTCTACTCACCCACACCTGCTGTTATTCTCCGGCGACGGCAGACGAACCAGTAAACCCTCGTACAGTCGTACTCCCCTCCGCGTGGGAAACAACTGCCGAGTCTTCCCTGCCTCCGTGTCGTTCCCTTCCTAGGCCTCGCCGTCGTCCACCGCCCTGGTGCTCTCGGCGCGACCTGGTCAACGTGGTCAACGACCGACATGCATCTGAAGTGGACTATACATGGAGAGGCCGACAGCTGGGTCCACGGCCGCACGCAAGGAAATGCCTCCTTATTACGCACAAAATAATGATTCCTCCACCTGACATCAGGGACCCACCAAAAGGGCCTCTATATTTCATGAAAAAAACGTTACCGCCGCTGACAGCTCGGACCCACCAGCTATATCTTCGCACGCAAGGAAGTGCCTGCTTATTACGCACAAAAAAATGAATACTCCCCCTGTTAGCTGGGACCCAGTATAGTGGCAGGCTGACTTGTGGGCCTATTAAGTTGACGGGGACGGAGGGCTTTGTCAACTTAGTCAATATGCACGATTCTAGCTCCAGTGACCGTACGATGTCCATCCAATGGTCGTAGTGCTTCTTCAACCTCTGGTCTTCTTGCTCCAGCCGCCCAAACCAGCGTCGGTCGTGCCTCATGCTCCTGCATCCCATGGTCAGCTGCGATGCGGCGGAGGCCTAACCGCCCCCTACTACTCCCATTATTGGCCAGGCCATCCCTCTACTCACCTACACCTCCTTTTATTCCGCGACGATGGCAGCCTCACACCGCAGCGAATCAGTGAACCCTCGTACTCCTCTACGCGTGGGCATCCACTGCCGCGTCTTCCTCGGCTCCGCGTCGTCCCCTTCCTAGGCCTCGCCGTCGTCAACCGCCCTGGTGCTCTCGGCGCAACGTGGTCAACGTGGTCAAGGAACGGCTTCCATCGGACATGGACTGTACGTGGAGAGGCTGACAGCTGGGTCCACGGCCGCAGCAAGGAAGTGCCTCCTTATTACGCGCAAAATAATTATTCCTCCACCCGACAGCGGGGACCCACCGGACGGGCCACCGTATTTCGCGAAAAAAACGTTTCCCCCTGACTGCTGAGACCCACCATCTACATCTTCGCACATAAGGAAGTGCGTCCAGGCAAAAAAAACGATTCACCCCCCTGACTCCTGGGACCCACCAGCTACATCTTCACACGCAAGGAATTGCCTGATAGTTGGGACCCACCTGGTCGAAGCATACGTAGCATTGTCATTCTGGTCGCGAACGTGTACATACATACTGGTCGATGTAGAGGCGCGCACGTGTCGTAGTAGAGGCGCGCACGTGTCGTAGTAGAGGCGCGCACGTAGCATGTACACGTACGTACAGCGGCGAGTGTGCAAGAAAGAAAATACGACCATGTATGTGTGCATACGGGCGGGGTCTTGAACGCCTACTCGTACATACGTATGGCCAGGGCTCGTATACATGGCTGGGTCAGAACGGAGAAACATCGTCGTCGTCATGTTCATGGGGAGCCAACCGGCTGGGTCGGAACGAAATGCGTCGTCATGTTCATCGGGAGGGCTTGGATGGAACAGGCGATGGAAACGAGGCCTGTCGTACCGCAGAACAGAGGAAACGGCCTTGTGTTCGACCGGCCACGTTCGAAACGGGATCCTGTTCATCGGGAGGGGTCTGGCATACCGCAGAACGGAGGAAACTGACCTCCTACGGTCGAAACAGGGGTCCTGTTGATCGGGAGGGGTGTGGCGTACCGCAAAACGGACGAAACGGACTTGTGTTGGAGCGCTACGGTCGAAATGGGGGTCCTGTTCATCGGGAGGGGTGTGGCGTACCGCAAAACTGGACTCCACGGGATACTGTTCATCTCCACCGTCGACCTCCTCTAGCCTCCATGGGCTACTGCTGACCTCCTCCAGCTTCCATGGGCTCCTGTTCATCCAGCCTCCACCGTGCGCTACTCCACCGGCTACTGTTCAACCACCCCTCCACGGGCACCCCTCCACCGTCTACTGTTCATCCAGCCCTCCACGGGGTCGTCCTGTTTATATAGAGGCAACGCCACGGGGTCCTGCATCCACCCCCACCGCTCATTGTTCATCCACCCCCCCCCCCTCCCCCCCCCCCCCCCGCAACGCTCACTGCTCATCCAGAGAGGCAGAATCAATTGGCTTCAGTTAGTAGCAGTAGCAAAGGAATCGCTCGATCGAGTTCAGTTAACAACCATCGATTGATCGCTCGGGTTCAGTAACGCGTAGCCTGCAGTGCAATCGCTTGGTTTCAGTTAGAGCCAATGCCTCGCACACACGCGCGTACGTGTACGAGAGAAACATGCATCGCTCGGCCCCCGACCACCCACCGTAACTGGGAAGTCCCCGAAATTTTCCTCGCCCTCGCTTCTACCACGGTTTTTTCCGTCATGGACGGCCCAAAAAATGTCATGCAGCTGCGTCTCCGGCCCGCCCAGGACGAAAAGCCCATTTTCTGTCATGATTTTTTGTCATAGAAGTAGGAGCCCACCACATCTATGATGATACCGGGTTTTGTCACAATTATCGTCATAGAAGTGTCATATGTATGACAGAAAAAAGTTTCGTTCGGCCAAAATGTCACGGATGTGTCTTTTTTTTGTAGTGTATGGTTGCCAAGGCCCCCTTTAGCAAATATTCGTCCATGGAATTCAAGACCCATCTTTCCTAGAGATTTGGATAAACTACCTTGTATCTTTATTTCCCTTGTTGTTCTAGGATCTTGATGCACCTCTTGTATTGCTTGTGATTTGAGGAGTACTTGGTGTGGATCTTGTCCAACAGAGTGTTTTTCCCTTTGATTTCTCCATGTTTCCCCCTCGTTTTGTTCGTGTTTCTCCTCAAATCCACATCTAATTCGTGAACATCGGGACAAAATCACTGACTAGGGTTTCACCCTACATCATCTTGGATCAGAGCCACGTTGCCACAAATTTGGAGCCCTACCCCCCCCCCCCCCCCCCCACACACACACTTTCTTGCCCTTAGTTCAAATTTTCTCCCCAGTTTCAAAATTTCACCAAAAGAGACCCCCCCCCAATTTTTTTCTTGCATTATGTTATCCTTGTGAGTTTTTGTTGACTTTGATCCATGGATCTAGTGTTTGGCAAGCAGTTCTACCTCCCTTGGTGTTCCTAGCCCTAACTTTTCTCCCCTCCCTTCAATTTTGCCTTTGGAATCACCTAATTCCACCCAAAATCGAGTTTTCGAGGTCCAAATCGAGATCTAGAATTCGTCGGACTGGACATCCAGCCACTGGAGCATCAATGGACTTGATACTGGACATAATGCCCCCAAAATCCGGCAAAGCCCTAGACATCCGGCCCCTGTAGGTTTCAACCTCCCGTGCTTCACCGTCTTTCCTATAACTTTCACATCCGGAGTCTGATTTCGACATTCTTTAGCTCGTTTGGACAAGAATATATGTGATGTACCCCCACAAGGTTCCATCAAGTTTATGATGTTGACCATGTGTTGGGGATATAACCCCACGATGAGACCTGCCCTACTGGGCCGGGTTAGGATATTGACAATTCATAAAGGAGGCCTTAGACAGGCCTAGGAGATCAAGATGTGAGACCCGGAGGGTGACTTACGAGGAGAGTCATCGGAGGCCCAAGCTTAGAAGATGGTGCGAGACCCGGCATTGTAAACCACCCATGGGCGACTTGCCTAGCAAGGCAAGGTGACTTAGAACCAGAGTTGGTTATGTTGTGTAACCCGAGCTGGAATCTTGTAAGCCCAGGGCCTCGACCTGTGTATATAAAGGCGAGATCTTATGGCGGGTAAACCTAAGAAACAATTGATTGAGAGCTAGGCTAAGTGATCCTGCTCCCTTGTAATCGATACTCAAGCAATACAACTCAAAGAAGGACGTAGGCTTTTACCTCGTGGGTGAGGGAACGAACCTGGGTAAACTCGTGTCTCTCGTCCCGCTCACCCCCTTTAGCTAACCTATGTTGTGATGGCTCCACGCTTAAGTCCTTTCACTAGGACATCTGCCGTGTTAAACCCACGACAGTTGGTGCCCACCATGAGCTTTTCATTCTCTTCCAAAGCAAATTTTAACTTTGACTCAACTTTGAGAGTTCCAACCTCTTGGTGTTTGATGTTCTTCTTTAACTCGCCCAGCTGCGATTCTTTAAGACTTAAAGCTTCCTACAATAAGGATTTGAAATCATGGATACATGTTAGCATTGAGCAGATTCATTATGGAATAATTATTCAAGTCCCAAGCACATTACAAAACAATGTACTTGGCACTTGGGGGATAATGTAGGCCATTTCAGTTCATCTCATGACAATTTCAAAGATAAGCCGGCGCTTGGGGGCTATACAAGGTTCATTTAAGGTGCATCTTGTGAAGACCCGACTCATCTTATTCATATAAGCCGACCCTTGGGGGCTACATGCAATTCATTTCAAATGGATATTTTCGAAGACCCGACTCATTTTGTCAATTTAAGCCGGCTCTTGGGGCTATGCTTTGGAGTTATTGATCATGTTCTGCTAAGTCTTAAGCATACTCAATGGATTTTTCCTATGTTTAAGCCGTGGGGGCTATATGATTATATATATGTGAGGGATCACAACTCATACCTCATACTTTTGCTTCATCATGTTGACCAAATAGGCTTCCATGTCGTGGCTTGTGTGAAGGCGTCTTAGATAGCCCGCGTGCAACTCGTCGGCACTAAGGGATGTATAATTATCTAGCTCCATTTTGGTCTTGCCTTTTTCCAGTGAAGGCATGTCTTCCTTGGTGAGTGTTTAGCTAGTGTTGTGATGACTTCAGGTGCTTTAAAAGAAGACCCGGTAATGGTAATTTCATCAGTATTTGTACCAACTGGGCTCTTATCAGTTGATTTGGCAGGAGAGGTAGTCTTAGGACTTGGCGGGCCATGGCTGGGTGCCGGGTTAACATCAGTGGCCATAGGCTCAATAGTTTCAGAGTCAATCTGTGGAGGCGAGTCGGTTTGCTTGTCAACATGAATTTCTGGGTCACGAGTTGAAGCTTCAGGGGCGTTGAACAACTCTTTTTCCGGCTCAGAAACCTCAAGGGCCTTGGAAGAGCCGCCCACTTTTAGCTTCTTGCCAGTCTTCGCCTTGGCCCTATGACAAAAGAATATAGGTTCATAAGTATGTGAGAAACAAATTTTTATCAAATAAATGAAAAAACTTACCCACGGGCAACAATGAAGACAGGAAGTTGGGTCCCAGTAGAGTCGCCAGAAGACGGAGGCGATGCGTCCCCTGGTAGTTTGAATCAAAAGGATTAAGAGGTTGACGTATGAGACCAGCTTGTGGAAGAGATTGAGTCGGGCTATGTGGCACCTCATTACGACGTTTCAGCATGGATTGCAACAAAGAGATACATTCAATCAAAGAGCAACTATCATAGTTAAGTCTTTGTAATGGAAGAGAGTGGGCACATCACTAGTTAAAGTTTTTACCACTCCAAACACACTTTTATCAATTTTATTATCAAGATTTCACCCTCCAAACTATAGGGACGTCATCTAGCTAATGTTGACTCCTCTTCAGTCTCCTTTTCATCAAGTTTTATATTGCTAAACAAGGAGTCAATAAATGAAACACCAATCATTTTAACATCTTCATCATTACTACGATAAAAATCAGGAGGAATTGTTTTTTTCTAAAAATTCTCGTTTAGCTCTTAGCATAGCGGTTCTTTTCTTCCTATGATCAATGGAGATATATAAAGCTTTAATTGATTCATTAATGTTAATTTTTGGTGGCAAAATTTTAGCCTTAAGATTTTCCACATCATGAATAATTTTATCAATGCTCCTACACATACCATCAATTATATTTAATTTTGGGATAATTAGATTTATGCCCCTAGTTGTGTCCCACTCGGCTGTTTTACCCCTAATTTCCAAAAGTCACCATTTCTGTCCAAGTCAATTCGCTCCTCTTATGCTTTTGCCCTTTGACCGTTTGATCGTCAGTTTGAAAACTTCATAACTAATTCATACTAAATCAGAAAAATACAAATAAGACACCAAAATGTTTAGAAAAACATCACCTATATGTTAGTGTCATTTGCATTCATTACAAAAGTGTTGGAAAGTGCTCATATGAGTTTTAGCTCTTATGGTACCATCATGAATAGTAAAATCTAAAAATTTCAGAAAACTCCCAAAAAATTGGTAGCCAAGAATGAAAAATGTTCGAGTGCTTGCCAAGTTTCATCAGGGAATGACATTCGTGGATGTCGTGGCAAAAAAAATCAGCACTCCAAAATAGATAATTTTTTTGCTACGACTTCCATGAATGTCATTCCCTGATGAAACTTGGCAAGCACTTCAAACATTTGTCATTCTTTGCAACCAATTTTTTTTGAATTTTTTGAATTTTTTTAGATTTTACTATTCATGGTGGTACCATAAGAGCTAAAACTCAGATGAACACTTGCCAACACTTTTGTCATGAATGCAAATGACATTGACATATAGGTGATGTTTTTCTGAACATTTTGGCATTTTATTTGTATTTTTATGATTTAGTATAAATTAGTTATGAAGTTTTCAAACTGACGGACAAACGGTCAAAGGGCAAAAGCATAAGAGGAGCAAAGTGACTTGGACAAAAACGGTGACTTTTGGAAATTAGGGGTAAAACAGCCGAGTGGGACACAACTAGGGGCATAAATCTAATTATCCCTTTAATTTTTCCTCTGTCGTAGTGTTGAAAACTTTTTGAGCATTAATAAATTCTTTTATATTATTCTCAAGATCATAAGGCATCCTATTATTATTGCTATAAGAATTACCATAGGAGTTGCCATAATTGTTAAAGGAATTTCTTGGAAACGGTCTAGGATTGAAATTACCTCTATAAGCAATACTATTAAAATTGTTTCGCGAGACAAAATTCACATCTACGGGATCATTATTTTGCTCAATCAAAGTAGATAAAGACATATTGTCGGTGTCAAAACCGGCGGATCTCGGGTAGGGGGTCCCGAACTGTGCGTCTAGGCGGATGGTAACAGGAGACAAGGGACACGATGTTTTTACCCAGGTTCGGGCCTCTCGATGGAGGTAAAACCCTACTCCTGCTTGATTAATACTAGGACACATGCCCGTGCGTTGCAACGGGAGAGGTATTTGGGTATCCACAGTACGACGAAGGCGCATGTCGAGGTCTAGCAGAAATGCATATGAGTCGCGCGTAATAAAATCACGAAAATAAGTCATAATGTTGATGGTAAGGAACCCCGAAATCTACTCCCTCCTATCCGATTTGTTGGGTATATCTAACAAACCAACTAATGTAGACACTGAGTGAAGAGGAACTTTAGAAAACTTCCAGATGTTGAAAAAAGATGGGATTTAATGTAAAATGGCAAGTGATGCTATTAAATTTATAAACTGGCCCCATATTTTATCACAGAGCATAGGATAGCGTTGTTGGTTTGATCCAGTGGGATTGAACTGGAGGTCACGAGTTCGATTCCACATGACCAACTATTTCAATTTGGGCCTTTTTATAGAAAGGCCATAGGCCCATCAGAACGTCAATGTAGCCTAGTACGGGTGGCAAAACTGAAGCGAGGACACGCTATAATGTATTGCGGGTTGATTCTTAGAAACCTTAGGGACATTTTTAAAAAATGCGCACCACATCTAAGAATGTCACCTCCCTTTATTAATAAGTTATAGATTATATATGGATGTCTGGTCGTGAGATCGAGTCCTTGCACAACCATATTTTTCGATCAAAATAGGTCGCGCACCAAAGCGAAAGCCCGTTGACGGACGCACAAAAAATTAGTGTAGGAGATAAACTTTGTAAGTTGTGGTTCTCAATCCCACCAGATTTCCTTCAGGATGTGATCTCTGATAAGATCCTGAACTTTTCTTAGTTAAGTAATAGAACGGCCTATTCATCCTCAAGAAAAAGCAAGAGAAAAACCTTAAAAAATATAACATGAGTGAAAAATCAAAGAAACACACCTCCTTCTTATTTTACTATACTACATTTAATATATATGGATATAGATATATAGATAGATGAAGTAGAATTTCAAAAGAAAAAGACAAATAAAGTAGAGAAATACAGGGAGTAATAAACAGGCTATTTTTCTACCTTGGGGGACGGTCCGTCTTGGCCCAGCTGCCCTAGCCAGCCAGCCACGTGCCGGCCCCCTGTGTATGTGTGTTTTCTCCTCCATCTCTCTCGTTTTCCCCTCTCCTCCCTCACGAACTCTCTCAATCCCTCACTAAAGCTCTCCTCGATCCCCTTCTCCACCTCACGACCGTCGGCCAATTCCAGCTGCCGTTGGTGAGAACTGTAGCTTTCCAGCACCGCTAGTGCAGCTCTTAGCCCACACTACCTCCTCCATCGAGTGAATTCAACATGTTCGTTCCTGAGCGGCCCCACATCCTGGCTCTGGTCCCATGCTGTCGTGGATGTGGTCGTTGACCTTGACGGCGCACGGTCGTCATGGCCGTGGCCGCTTGCGCTGTGTGCGCAAGAAGCAGAACTGCATCACTCAGATGGATTAGGCGGTCCGCATGACCGTCGGCAAGACGCTTAACCAGGAGCAGAAGTAGGTGATGCGCTCAAGCCCACCTTCACCACCATCATCGACGAGCTCGAGCACCTCTACGCGGGCCACTCGCCTTGCTTCCGTAGTGGGTGTCTCCAGCCGCGACGCACTCCAGGCTTGTGGCCATCACGCCCACTTATGGCTCGCCCGCGCCGATGAGTCGATACACCCTGGCTCCTCTGTTACTTGTGAGTATTATTGATATAGTAGATTTGTTATCTGGTTTTATTGGAAATGATTGCTGACTCAAACCTGTGGCTTTTGGCTGTAGATGGTGTGGTGAGGGCTAAGTTGGGCAGGATAATTGCATCAGACTATTACACAGCAGCTGCAGTTGGAGGGAGCTACGGAGCTGAAGATGTGCAGGCACATGATCGTATTACTGTCTGACCAGAGGCACCTTCAGTACAGGAGAACCTAGCTGCTGAAGGTCACAAGTGAAGTGGCAAATTACAGTCATCTTGTAATTTAATACAGTATATGCTTAGCATGCTGCAGTTATCATTGCCCTGAAACTATGTTTTGATCTTTGTTGATGATTGATCTGCTGTAGTGCACAATAATCATAGTATTATTACTGTTTGCTGCTGCTGTTTCTGCCGATTCAGTAGTAATGATCAATGTAGATTATATAAATTTTAACTGGAAAACAAGATCGCTCCATTAGGGGTGTAGATTATGCTATTTCATATGGCCGTTGTGGGCCGTTGCTTAGGTACAACAGACGGTGTGCATTGGTGTTCCGGAAAATAACGCTGAAAATAATAAGTTAACCACTATGATCTTTGTACAATATTATGTGTAGTGTCACCACTATCTAGGTACTGGATGATCTCTATGCTGATGGGTCTTCACAGTTTGCAACATAGTAATTGAGTTTTTTCATTAGAAATTTTGTTTTATCAAGAATCTCTGTTTTCTTTCCTTACTTGTATCGTCCGAAGTTCAGAAGTGATGTTAGATTTGTTAGTTCAACATAATGATGGGATTCATTTGTGCAATGTCTGCTCTCCTAATCTTATTAAGTGTTGGCACTAAAAAGGCAAAGCATTGTGTAGTCACTCATCATACACCACGCCTTGAAAACATTAAGGTTTAGCGCCCCTATGCCAAAGTTGTGACTTGTGGAATAGAGTCTGCTACAATCAAGAGACGAAGGCCATAATTTTAACCTGACCGCCGCGTAATTTATGTTGCGTGGCTGACTCAGCATCATCCCGAGCAGAGCAGCGTGAGATGTCCAAACGTGCCTGTCCACAATTTTATTCTATTGTTTTTCTGAATCTATATTCAGTGTCCTCAATTTTATTTCGTTCCTTGAATTCTCCTTTCTTTATTTCATAGGACAATTCCTTGATACCCAGGAAACATAAAAACGTAAATAAACTGGACGTATTTTGTGCAAGAAACCAAGGCGGGACTAAAGCAAACCAACCTTTGCATCTACTATCCAAACCGATATGGAGGTATGCAGTCATGGTATTCCATTCAGGTCTAGAATTGAGATCATTGTCGTGTCTTGGTAACCATTATGATGTACAACCTCGGAGATGTCAGCCAACAATACGAGCATTCATTGGAAATCTGGAACTATGTATCAGCATCCATTGGAAATCCTGATCCTTCTTTCATTGACTTCAGTTTGGAATATTGAGGGCCTAACAAATCAGAAGCATTTTAATTCATCTCATCAATCAGCTTATGTGCTAGCTGCCTTACAGCGGTATTGCGAGAGCACACGCACACCATGTCAGACCCTGGCCTGCAAGACCATGCCCCTCGCCGACCGCCATATCCCCTCCTACTCCGTCAGCGATGGCGACTACCAGAGTCCAGCTCTGGGGCTGATGGTGACCATGTGCGCAGGGAGGGCGGTGGGCACCCGAGGACGCGGCTACCACTGCCCCACCACCCCTCCTCTTCCCGGAGCAGGTACCGGCGTGAGGAGCACGCAGCCCGTCGGTGCGAGGTTCGCCATGCGACAGTCCCCTCCGCCATCAGGCACCACGTCATCGCGGCCAGCCCACCACCTGCCGCATCGACGATGACTACCTCTGCATCCTCACCACCGCCGCCGTCGCGTCCACCCTGCCAGGCCAGGGCATGTTGTTCCCCCGTGCTCCATGGGCGTCGTGGTCGATCTGCTGGATCTGACGGTTCTTCTATTTGTGGGATGCCTCCTCCCCACATATGGATTCTGCAATGGCATGGGGGAGGGCCCCAGGTGGCGAGGGGGTTGGGTATGATCTTGGAGGAGTGTCGCCGGAGGTCGTGGTGGGATGTGAGGTCACCATGCCTCTGTGGCCTCTGCTTCCCCATGGCCTCTTCCCAGAGGAGGCGCGCGTCGTCGGCCGCGACCACACTGAAAGGATAAGTATTGAAGATGGGAGGAGGGTTGGAGGTGGCGACGCGCGGCGGCCGGTGGTGCACGGTGAGTCGGTGAGACTGGGAGCACGGTCCTGTGGTGTTTTTCTTTCTTTCTCTAGTGCATACCGATTCGGTTGACTTACCATGGGGAGCGCGGGTTGAATACGCATAAACATAGGGACCTTTTTGCAAAATTGCTGACGGACGACCAGAAACTCAATTTGCTTTATTATTAGGTAAAGATTGATGATATGGGTAGTACAAGAGTAGATCTACCACGAGATCAGGGAGGCTAAACCCTAGAAGCTAGCCTATGGTATGATTGTTGTTCGTCCTACGGACTAAAACCCTCCGGTTTATATAGGCACCGAAGAGGGTTAGGGTTACACAGAGTCGGTTACAATGGTAGGAGATCTACATATCCGTATCGCTAATCTTGCCTTCCACGGCAAGGAAAGTCCCATCCGGACACGGGACGAAGTCTTCAATCTTGTATCTACATAGTCCAGGAGTCCGGCCAAAGGTGATAGTTCGGCTATCCGGACACCCCCTAATCTGGGACTCCCTCAGTAGCCCCCGAACCAGGCTTCAATGGCGATGAGTCCAGCGCATAGATTGTCTTCGGCATTGCAAGGCGGGTTCTTCTCCAAATCCTGTGTACCTGTTGAATAGCGTCCGGCTTCTTGTAAATATTGCGCTCCTCGGCTTCCACGCCCAATAATGGCCATCTTCCACGTTTTGAACGAATGCGAAAAGCCAGGGTATTTTTATATTTCCCCCCTAGCTGCACAAATGAGCTACCTATAAAAGAGACGAGGATCAAGATCCGAATCACACGATCCTCCCTTCGTGAGCATTCATCAGAGCGCATCTGACAGAAATCCATTCCATCATGGACAGTCGACGCGGCTCCTCCTCTCGCCCTCCCAGCCCTTAGCCTGGAGATTGGGAGAGATGCTCCGTCCCGTACAGCGAGTTAGTGACGCTCCAAACCAAGGGATTTCTTCCCGTAGCCTTCATGGTTCCGGTTCGAGCCGGACTCGCCACCTATAAGGGCGGAAAGCAAGCGGAGAGCGTCCCCAACCCCTCCAAAGGAGAGCGGGTATGCCTTGTCCCTTATTTGATAAGAGGGCTAGGATTTCCAATTCATCCGTTTCTCCGGGGGCTCCTGGAGTTCTACAGCCTCGAGTTGCACAACCTTACGCCTGCCTCCATTTTGCATATTGCAGGCTTCGTGGCCCTTTGCGAGCTGTTTTTGGCATCGAGGCTCATTTTGCGCTGTGGAAGAAGCTGTTCTGCCTGGTGCCCCGTTCTCAAGAGGGGTCAATATATCAAGTGGGCGGAGTCGAACTATGGCGCATCGCCGGGACCGGATATCTATCCGGAACCCCGAAGAAGGCTTCCGAAGACTGGCCTTCAGAATGGTTTTATATAGAAGATGTCCCCCTGCCGGACCCTGTTCGGATCAGCCTCCCTGAGTTCAATAACGCTCCTTTGAAGAAACACCTAAGCTGGCGTCCACGGAGCCCTCAGAAGGAAAATGACAGGGACGTCCTTTACCTGATGAGCCGAATTAGGTTGTTAGCTCATCCCGGACTGGCCATGATCGGGGTCATGGCCACATGCATTATGCGGGGGGTGCAGCCGCTCCAGTATAGAGGCCACCCCATGTGGGATTTCAACGGAGAGGATGATGCCACCCGCTGCAGCCGTAAGGGGCCGGGATCGGTTGCTGATCTGATGAAGATCTTGTCCGCATTGTACAAGGGAGAAGAGGAGGAATTTCTCCGCGTCAATCCACAGGACGGATTTTCTATGAACAATCCTCCAAGATGGGTAAGCGGACATTCCTTTTTGCCTATCCGATCCATATTCCCATAGTCAAGTATCTTATTTTGCGATTTCGGCGTAGGAACTGCGCCAGGCCATAAGGGATATAAACAGCCCACCTCCACAACCCGAGGATCCGGAATGGTTCCTCGATCCGGCCTCCCAAGAGGATCAGGACATATCGGTGGAGTTGATTGATGGGGTATTCCACCAACTGAGCATCGATAATGCCTTGGTCGCCATTACGGCCGATTACCCCGGAATACTTCCAGCCTCATAGGTAATTGAGATCGAAGTCCCAACACTTTGAAAATGACCCGTCCGTGCTTATTTTTTATCACCGTATACCAATGGTGTTTCGCAGGGGGTGCCCTTGAGGCGGAAGGCCGAGCCCGCAGCGGCTAGCCAACAAGGGGCAGCACGGCCCAGCAGGCTAAAAAGAAGTGCGGTCCGGATCGAAACGCCGGCGCAATGGTATGGCGTGTCACCATATTCCCAGGTTTGATTCCCGGAAGGCATACTAACGCTCGTACTCTCTTCAGGAAAAAAGAGTGCTCGCCGGACTATACCCGGAGAGGTTGCCAATCGAGCCTCCGCCAGCCAGGCTCCAAAGCCAGGCTCAGAAGCGGAGGCGAACACGAGGCGTGCATCGGATACTCCTCCGACGGAGGATGCCGACAGATTGTCCGCCACAAACTCCGAGGTGGAGAGTGCCATGAATCACAGGCGCCGCCGGACAGTTCTTCGTGACACATGTTTCTCCCAAGAGGCATTGAATGCCTTCACTTCGGGAGATGCGCACCTCCGTGCCGCTCAATATGGTCTAGCCAGAGCCACGGAGCAGTATGTAAAAGACATATGGGTGAGAAAATTTGATAGTTATATATGCCAGTAACCCCCGAGACTTGAAATAGTTAGAATAACTGATTTAAGGATCGTTTGTTATGTAGGATCTTACAGAAAAGAATACCCAACTGTCCCAGGAGCTTGAAGAGTGCAAAGCCCAACTTGAGGCCGCACTAGCCGCGACAGGGGAAGCCAAAGAGACCCCCTCTGGTAATATACGTTTCGAAGGATAAGTATGTTGTGAGGTGCGGCGTGTGTATAAATCTGACAATAGCATTGCAGATGACGCCGGGGTAGATCCGGACAAGCAACAGCTCTTGCGCCAGTTAAAGGCCGGCGAGAACGTGCTTACGAGGGTGAGGCAGGAGAAAAATAATCTCCAAGATGCCAACACCCAGCTGGGTGAGGAACTAAAGGATGTTCGTGCCCAGCTGTCTGACTCCATTAAGGAGAATCGGCGGCTTCAATGCGGCATGTTTAGTAAGTGCTTGAACGAACTTTGAAAAAAGAGTTCGGCGAGGAAGTCGACTAATCAGAGTTATGTCTGTAGGTATGCTCACAGGTCGTCCTGCAAAGGAAATGCCCGGTTCTATGGGTGACCTTCTTCCCGAGCTCTTACAACTGCACGAACGAGTTCGGCAGGTGATGAAAGGCGTCGCCCAGGCCTTGTGGCCATCTGTCTCCCTGCCCGAAGGCCTTGGAGAGCTTGCAGAGAGGCTTCAGGGAGCGCGGCGGCGCTTCCGATTATGGAAGATATCGGCCTGCCGTCAAGGCGCCAGGGAGGCCTGGGCCATGGTGAAGACGCAGTACACGAAGGCCGACCCAAACCACATGGCCGAGGTCGGACCTGTGGGGCTCGATGGGAAGGAGATCCCTGTGAGCTTAGTGTACGGCCAAGTAGAGTTGGCCGCGAAGTATTCCCAGCAGGACTGTAAACTAGACAACCTATTAGATGGCATTGAAGAGGAATACAATCAGTCGAATTGACTATGTAATTTAAGATGACATGTAAAATGCCTTCTAGCCGGATTGTAGATCGTTTGTCATAGCGGAACTTTTCGCTTCAACCTCGGGACCCAATAGTCCGGAGTGTGTCCGAATACCCTCGCGGTTATATAAGAACCGGGGCATGCGTGGAGACCAGGCGTAGGGGTCATTAGTGCTTTATCAGACAAGTTCCCAACTAGTTATGTTATATTACATGGTTAGTAAGAAACATCTTCCAGGGAGAATAGTTCCGTTAGGGGTTCCTTTCCCTGGGAGGCATGCCCTAAAGTGCATGTCCGGACTGCGAAAAAAGCGGAAAAACATCTGGGGGCAGATAAATAAATAGGTAAGAAATCGTCTTTTAGTTCACCGACCGAATATTCCCTTAAGAATGCTAGCTTTCGGCTTCACCCAGTCTGAGGTACACATCCGGCTGACCCGGTAGTAACAATCGCAGAGGTGCTCCCTTTACCACCTAGCCGAACAATCGGGAACGTAGGGGTAAGCACAGGAGCCAGGCAACCTAGCTTGGCCAAAACTTAAGTCATATCGATGCATATAATGGTGAATAAAAGGTACATGCGGAACTGTGACACATGTGTTGGGCATGAAGCCCGTATAAATAAGCTTCTGTTAAAGAAGCCCCCAGGTATAATGAGCGCGGATAGCGCGTCAAGTGTGTGCGAACAAAGCGCAAATAAGCCTTCAAAGGCTGTAAGAGAAAAGGAGGGAGAAGGAGAGAAACAGAAGACAGCTAATATGTAAAATATAGACAGAGGAAGGATACGAACTCAGAATCCGGCGCTAGGCGTAGAATCTTCGGAGACGGGCTGCGTTCCATGGGTTCGGCTTGAGTCGGTTATCCGATGCGTCTCGCAGATGGTACACTCCGCCGATCAGGACTTGGTCGATGATAAAGGGACCTTCCCATTTGGGCTTGAGTTTGTCCTTTTTCCTGTCCGGCAGGCGTAGAACTAACTCGCCAACGTTGTAAGTTTTGGCCCGTACTTCTCTGCTTTGATATATTCGAGCTTGATGTTGATAGAATGTGGAACGGGCTTTTGCCACGTCACGCTCCTCCTCCAATGCGTCCAAACTGTCCTGCCGATCGAGCTCGGCTTCTCTTTCTTCGTACATGCGCACGCGAGGTCAGTCATGAATTATGTCGCAGGGCAGAACTGCCTCTGCGCCGTATACCATAAAGAATGGTGTAAATCCGGTGGTGAGATTGGGAGTGGTCCGCAGCCCCCAGAGTACGGAGTCGAGCTCCTCTACCCAGTGCGTGTTAGATTCCTTGAGGGACCACACTAATCTGGGTTTGATGCCGCTCATGATTAGACCATTTGCTCGCTCGACTTGATCGTTAGTTTGAGGGTGATAGACTGAAGCATAGTCGAGCTTGATGCCCATGTTTTTGCACCAGACTTTGACCTCGGCGGCCGTAAAGTTCGTGTCGTTATCAGTGATGATGCTATGGGGGACGTCGTAACGGTGTACGACCCCTAATATGAAGTCTATCACCGGTCCGGATTCGGCCGTCTTAACAGGTTTGGCCTCTATCCATTTGGTGAATTTATCCACCATGAACAGTAGGTATTTTTGCTTGTGGGTTCCTCCTTTAAGGGGTCCAACCATGTCAAGCCCCCAGACCGCGAAGGGCCAGGTTATGGGTATAGTTTTGAGGGCGGTGGGTGGCATGTGGCTTTGATTAGCAAAAAGCTGGCAACCGACGCATCGTTGGACTAAGTCCTGAGCATCTGCCCGGGCCGTCGGCCAAAAAAATCATGTACGGAAGGCCTTGCCTACAAGGGCCCAGGCTGCGGCGTGGTGCCCGCCGAGTCCGGCATGAATTTCAGCCAGAAGGTTCCGCCCTTCCTCTTCGGAGATACACCTTTGAAGGACTCCGGTTGTGCTTTTCTTGTAAAGCTCTCCCTCATGGACCTTATGGCTTTAGATCGCTGCGCTATGCAGCGGGCCTCGTTTTGGTCCTTGGGAAGTTCCCGCCTGGTTAGGTAGGCTAGGAGTGGTTCCGTCCACGGGGCAACGACTGCCATTATTACGTGGGCTAAGGATTTTACTTCGTTGGCAGAACCACCAATTGTGTCAGAATGTTCGGTGACGGGCAGTGCGGTTGGGTCCGGTTTGTTATTTCCGGATTCCCCCTCCCACAGTACGGATGGCTTGAATAGCCTCTCTAGGAAGATGTTGGGAGGGACGGCATCGCGCTTTGCGCCAATGCGTGCCAATACGTCTGCTGCCTGGTTGTTATCCCGGGCTATATGGTGAAATTCGAGCCCCTCAAACCGAGCTGACATTTTTAGGACGACGTTGCGATAAGCTGCCATTTTTGGATCCTTGGCATCGAAGTCTCCATTTATTTGGGATATCGCGAGGTTCGAATCCCTGTGCACCTCTAGGCGTTGAATGCCCATGGAGACTGCCATCCGGAGGCCATGTAGAAGGGCCTCGTATTCGGCTGCGTTGTTGGAGTCCGTATACATTATCTGGAGTATGTATTGAAGCGTATCTCCGGTTGGGGACGTCAGAACGACTCCAGCCCCCAGACCAGCCAACATTTTGGAGCCGTCGAAGTGCATGATCCAGTTGGAATATGCATCGTACTCTTTAGGGAGTTCAGCTTCAGTCCATTCGGCGATGAAGTCGGCCAAAACTTGCGAGTTAATAGCTCGCCGTGGCTTATAGGTTATGTCTAACGGGAGGAGCTCAATGGCCCATTTGGCAATCCGGCCCGTCGTGTCGCGGTTTTATAATGTCATTAAGAGGTACTTCGAAGGCTACTGTTATCGAACACTCTTGAAAGTAGTGTCGCAGCTTCCGAGATGCCATGAACACCGCGCACGCCATCTTTTGATAATGCGGGTACCGTGACTTGCATGGAGTTAGGATAGTGGACACGTAGTAAACTGGTTTTTGAAGGGGGAACTTGTGTCCGTCCGTTTCTAGTTCGACAACGAGTACCGCGCTTACAACTTGATGAGTTGCCGCGATATATAATAGCATTGGTTCGCCCATATTGGGCGCGGCCAGGACCGGGTTTGTTGCCAATATGGCTTTTATTTCTTCGAGTACGGCCGTGGCGGCATCCGTCCATTCGAAGTGTTCGGTGCGTCGGAGGAGGCGATAAAGGGGTAATGCCTTTTCTCCCAAACGGGAGATAAAGCGGCTTAGAGCCGCCATGCATCCAGTCAATTTTTGTATTTGTTTGAGGTCCTTTGGGATATCCAATTGTTACAGATCTCGGATCTTGGCTGGGTTTGCTTCAATTCCTCTGCCGGATACAATGAAGCCCAAGAGCTTTCCGCGGCTGGTACACCGAAAATGCATTTTTCCGGGTTGATCTTGATGTCATATGTTCGGAGATTATCGAATGTGAGCCTCAAGTCGTCTGCTAGAGTTTCAACATGCTTGGTTTTAACGACCACATCGTCTACGTATGCCTCCACTATTTTGCCGATCTGGTTTGCCAGACATGTCTGAACCATGCGCTGATATGTTGCACCAGTGTTTTTGAGCCCGAAGGGCATTGTGTTGAAGCAGAATGGGTCGTATGGGGTGATGAATGCCGTTGTGGCTTGGTCGGGCTCTGCCATCTTAATTTGGTGGTAGCCAGAGTATGCATCGAGGAAGCACAATGAATCGTGTCCTGTGGTAGCGTCGATAATTTGATTGATGTGGGGGAGGGGGAAGGGATCCTTTGGGCAAGCCTTGTTAAGGTCCTTGAAATCGACGCATAGGCGCCAGGATTTGTCCTTCTTTGGTACCATCACCAGGTTTGCTAGCCAGTCCGGATGTTTTATATCTCTGATGAATCCGGCCTCCAATAGTTTGGCTAGCTCCTCTCCCATGGCCTGTCTCTTGGGTTCGGAGAAACACCGAAGAGCTTGTTTGACTGGCTTGAATCCTTTTAGGATGTTTAGGCTGTGCTCGGCCAGCCGGCGTGGGATTCCTGGCATGTCTGAAGGGTGCCAGGCAAAAATGTCCCAATTTTCGCGTAGAAATTCTCGTAGTGCGGCGTCTACATTAGGGTTTTATTATGCCCCGATGGAGGCCGTTTTTGTAGGGTCCATTGGATGGACTTGGAATTTGACTATTTCGTCTGCTGGTTTAAAGGAGGTGGACTTGGATCTCTTATCGAGTATCACATCGTCCCTATTCGCCGTGGAGCGTAGCGCCGTGAGTTCCTCGGCCGCTAGGGCTTCGGATAGTGCCTCAAGGGCCAGTGCGGCTATCTTATTTTTGGTGCGGAGTGCTATGTCCGGGTCACTAGCAAGAGTGATGATTCCGTTGGGCCCGGGCATTTTGAGCTTCATGTACCCGTAACGGGGTATAGCTTGAAAATTGTGAATGCCTCTCGCCCTAATAGAGCGTGATATCTGCTGCTGAATGGGGCCACTTGGAACGTGACCTCCTCGGACCTGTAATTATCCGGCGTGCCGAACACCACATCCAGTGTGATTTTTCCTGTACAACATGCTTCCTGACTGGGGATTATTCCTCTAAAGGTTATGCTGCTTCGCTTAATGCGGCTCCAGTCTATTTCCATTTTTCGGAGGGTTTCCTCGTAAATGAGGTTCAATCCGCTGCCACCGTCCATGAGTACCTTGGTAAGGCGAAAGCCATCCACTATTGGAATGAGGACCAATGCGGCTAGTGCTCGGGCTGTTCGGAATTTAGGTTCTTCACTGGCATTAAAGGTAATAGCCGTGTCACTCCAAGGGTTTATTGTTGCTACTTAGTAGACTTCGGCAAGGCTGCGGAGTGTTCGTTTCCGCATATTATTTGATGCGAAAGTCTCGAAGACTATTTATACCGTACTGGTATCCTTGGGCTGGTGCTCTGGAGTTAGAAGCTCTTCGCCACTTTAGGCCACCTACCGTAGTATCCAACATGCTCTAAGGCTATGAGTTGGAGTGGCACCCTCTGTACTATGAATTTTGCAGGGTCCATTGAGCCATCCTTCCAGTACGGTTCCATGCCCTATAGAGGGTTTTTGCTTTTTGGTGTTTAACCCAGGTGCCTGGCGATAATGCACCCTTTTATTTTGGACTGGGGTTGTATTCAGGGCCGGATTGTCCCAAAATTTGATTTCAGTTTTCCAGGCGCTTTCCATCGCACAGTACTTTCATACTATGGACGCCAAGTCAGCGAAGCGTGTAATTTCACGACGACTTACGGCATTGAGGATTCCCTTATCCGTGCAATTATTGCAGAAGAATGAAATTGCGTCCTCCTCGCGGCAGTCCTTTATCCTGTTCATAAGCAGGAGGAATCTGGCCCAGTAATGGTGTACTGTTTCTACGGGCTCTTGCCGGATTTGGGATAGATCGCTTATGTTTGGGTGGGCGGATGGAATTAAATTCGGAACCCCGTCCAATTTAAGACTCAGTGGCCAAGTAGTTTCCGAACTTGGAAGCTTGGGTTCTTGGATGTTGTCCAATGAATCTAACCCGCTACCTGACTTGAGGTTCAGGGCTTGAGTAACGTCCTCCCCTCCGCGGGAATCCAGCATGGAGGGATCGGGAATCCGGACATAGCTAGTCCTTAAAATAGAAGAAGGGTCACTGTATTGTTCCTCAGCCACAGCAACGTGGTGGGTAACCTGGGGAGAGTTGATCTCTCTCAGATCGGGTTTAGGCCCAATCTGATCATAATCTATAGCGACTCCCAGGGCGACGATGCGATCCAAGAGCTCGTTTAAGGAAGAGAGCTCCATCGGATCTAACTGCTCGGTGAGTTCCGAGTTAACGTGAAGATTGCTTTCGATGACCCGAGAAGTCATCGTCAGCGTGGTGGCCGAACACGCGGTCATAAGAAAACCGCCTAGCCGGAGAGTTTGGCCGATGGCCAAAGCTCCTTTAGCAACAGTGCCGTCTTTAAAGACGGGATGAGGCATCCTTCCTGATGGCGACGGCACAGAGGAACTCTCAATGAAAGCACCAATGTCGGTGTCAAGACCGGCGGATCTCGGGTAGGGGGTCCCGAACTGTGTGTCTAGGCGGATGGTAACAGGAGACAAGGGACACGATGTTTTTACCCAGGTTCGGGCCCTCTCGATGGAGGTAAAAGTCTACTCTTGCTTGATTAATATTGATGATATGGGTAGTACAAGAGTAGATCTACCACGAGATCAGGGAGGGTAAACCCTAGAAGCTAGCCTATGGTATGATTGTTGTTCGTCCTACGGACTAAAACACTCCGGTTTATATAGGCACCGAAGAGGGTTAGGGTTGCACAGAGTCGGTTACAATGGTAGGAGATCTACATATCCGTATCGCCAAGCTTGCCTTCCACGGCAAGGAAAGTCCCATCCGGACACAGGACGAAGTCTTCAATCTTGTACCTTCATAGTCCAGGAGTCCGGCCAAAGGTGATAGTTCGGCTATCCGAACAGCCCCTAATCCGGGACTCCCTCACACATCATTAGGATCAATAGGAGCATTTTTACTAGCAACCAATTTCATAACTACATAAATTGTATCACTCAAAGTGCTAATTTCCTTAAATGAATTCACCTTTTTACTAGTAGTAGCTCTTTCAGTATGTGCTGGTGTATTAAACATGGATGTGTAACACCCAGACTTATGCACACACGAGTAGTAGCTCTCCCGCCAAACATACGCCTTGGTAAAAAAATTCTCAAGCTAAGGGAAGTAGCTCTTCGAGAGATCAAGGAGCGCATCAAGAAGACCAAGACAACTTACAGAAATGAAGTACTGGAAGTACGCTCTTGCCGGCAAGGCGAGATCGGCAAGACGAAGGCCCGGTAAGCCCCGCGGCAAGCAGGATCCCCATCAACCACGAACGCTCTGATAACCCACAAGTGTAGGGGATCGCAACAGCTTTCGAGGGTAGAGTATTCAACCCAAATTTATTGATTCGACACAAGGGGAGCCAAAGAATATTCTTAAGTATTAGCAGTTGAGTTGTCAATTCAACCACACCTGGATAACTTAGTATCTGCAGCAAAGTATTTAGTAGCAAAGTAGTATGATAGTAATGGTAACAGTGGCAAAAGTAAAGATAATAGTTTTGTAGTAGTTGTAACAGTAGCAACGGAAAAGTAAATAAGCGAAGCACAATATGTGAAAAGCTCGTAGGCATTGGATCAGTGATGGATAATTATGTCGGATGCGATTCCTCATGTAATAGCTATAACATAGGGTGACATAGAACTAGCTCCAGTTCATCAATGTAATGTAGGCATGTATTCCAAATATAGTCATACGTGCTTATGGAGAAGAACTTGCATGACATCTTTTGTCCTACCCTCCCGTGGCAGCGGGGTCCTAGTGGAAACTAAGGGATATTAAGGCCTCCTTTTAATAGAGAACAGGAACAAAGCATTAGCACATAGTGAATACATGAACTCCTCAAACTATGGTCATCACCGAGAAGTATCCCGATTATTGTCACTTCGGGGTTGTCGGATCATAACACATAATAGGTGACTATAGACTTGCAAGATAGGATCAAGAACTCACATATATTCATGAAAACATAATAGGTTCAGATCTGAAATCATGGCACTCGGGCCCTAGTGACAAGCATTAAGCATAGCAAAGTCATAGCAACATCAATCTCAGAACATAGTGGATACTAGGGATCAAACCCTAACAAAACTAACTTGATTACATGGTAAATCTCATCCAACCCATCACCGTCCAGCAAGCCTACGATGGAATTACTCACGCACGGCGGTGAGCGTCATGAAATTGGTGATGGAGGATGGTTTATGATGACGACGGCGACGAATCCCCCTCTCCGGAGCCCCGAACGGACTCCAGATCAGCCCTCCCGAGAGAGATTAGGGCTTGGCGGCGGCTCCGTATCGTAAAACGCGATGAAACTTTCTCCCTGATTTTACTCTCCGCGAAACGGAATATATGGAGTTGGAGTTGAGGTCAGAGGAGCATTAGGGGGCCCACGAGACAGGGGGCGCGCCCAGGGGGAGGGTGCGCCCCCCACCCTCGTGGACAGGGTGTGGGCCCCTAGCCTTGATTCTTTCGCCAGTATTTTTTATATTTTTCAAAACTAAGCTCCTTGGATTTTCAGGTCATTCCGAGAACTTTTGTTTTCTGCACAATAAACAACATCATGGCAGTTCTGCTGAAAACAGCGGCAGTCCGGGTTAGTTTCATTCAAATCATGCAAGTTAGAGTCCAAAACAAGGGCAAAAGTGTTTGGAAAAGTAGATACATTGGAGACGTGTCAACTTCCCAAGCTTAAACCTTTGCTTGTCCTCAAGCAATTCAGTTGATAAACTGAAAGTGATAAAGAAAAACTTTTACAAACTCTATTTGCTCTTGTTGTTGTAAATATGTAAAGCCAGCATTCAGGATTTCAGCAAGTATTATGAACTAACCATACTCTCAATAACACCTAGGTCTCACAATTACTCATATCAATGGCATAATCAGCTGGCGAGCAATAATAATAAAACTCGGATGACAACACTTTCTCAAAACAATCATAATATGATATAACAAGATGGTATCTCACTAGCCCTTTCTGAGACCGCAAAACATAAAAGCAGAGCACCTTTAAAGATCAAGGACTGACTAAATATTGTAATTCATGGTAAAAGAGATCATGTCAAGTCATACCCAATATAAACCAATAATAATGAATGCAAATGATAGCGTGCTCTCCAGCAGGTGCTTTTTAATAAGAAGGTGATGACTCAACATAAAAGTAAATAGATAGGCCCTTCGCAGAGGGAAGCAGGGATTTGTAGAGGTGCCAGAGCTCGATTTTAAAATAGAGATGAATAACATTTTGAGCGGCATACTTTCACTGTCAACGCAACAACTATGAGATGGCGATATCTTCCATACTACATGCATTATAGGCGGTTCCCAAACAGAATGGTAAAAGTTTATACTCCCCCACCACCAACAAGCATCAATCCATGGCTTGCTCGAAACAACGAGTGCTTCCAACTAACAACAGCCCTGGGGGAGTTTTGTTTAATTATTTTGATTTGCTTTGATCTTTTGGATCATGGGACTGGGCATCCCGAATACCGGCCCTTTCTCGTGAATGAGGAGCGGAGTTGACTCCTCTTGAGAATAACCCACCTAGCATGGAAGATATAGACAACCCTAGTTGAAACATGAGCTGCTCGAGCATACAAAACAGAATTTCATTTGAAGGTTTGGAGTTTGGCACATACAAATTTATTTAGAACGGCAGGTAGATACTTCATATAGGAAGGTATGGTGGACTCATATGGAATAACTTTGGGGTTTATGGAGTTTGGATGCACAAGCAGTATTCCCGCTTAGTACAGGTGAAGGCTAGAAAAAGACTGGGAAGCAACCAACTGGGAGAGCGACAACAGTCATGAACATGCATTAAAAACAATTTACACCGAGTACAAGCATGAGTAGGATATAATCCACCATGAACATAAATATCGTGAAGGCTATGTTGATTTGTTTCAACTACATGCGTGAACATGTGCCAAGTCGAGTCACTCAATTCATTCAAAGGAGGATACCATCCCATCATACCACATCACAATCATTTTAATAGCATGTTGTCACGCAAGGTAAACCATTATAACTCATAGCTAATCAAGCATGGCACAAGCAACTATAATCTCTAAATGTAATTGCAAATATGTTTACTTCATAATAAGCTGAATCAGGAACGATGAACTCATCATATTTACAAAAACAAAAGAGGTCGAGTTCATACCAGCTTTTCTCATCTCAATCAATCCATCATATATCGTCATTATTGCCTTTCACTTGCACGACAGAATGATGTGTGTAATAATAATAGTGCATGTGCATTGGACTAAGCTGGAATCTGCAAGCATTCAACTCAAGAGAGAAGACAAAGTAATATGGGCTCTAAGTTAAATAAACAATCATGCATATGAGAGCCACTAAACATTTTCAATATGGTCTTCTACTCTCGACCCCCAAAGGAAAGAAAAGAAAATAAATACACGGGAAAGCTCCCAACAAGCAAGAAGAAGAACGAGAAATCTTTTTGGGTTTTCATTTTAATTTCTACTAGAAACATGGAAATTAAACTAACTAATTTGTTTTGTTTTTCTTAAAGTTTATCAAACACACAAGAAGAAAGCTAGAAAAAGAAATTAAACTAGCATGGATGATACAATGAAAGAATATGAGCACCGACAACTAGAGTGATGTGTGAACATGAATGTAAAGTCGGTGAGAAATACGTACTCCCCCAAGCTTAGGCTTTTGGCCTAAGTTAGTTTATTGACAAGGACCGCGGCTACTCTCAAGAAATCATCACAGGGCCATTCACACGGCCGTACTTCCGCTACACGAGGAAGATTATACTTAGCCTTTTCCTTCTCTTTAACTTGTTTTTCCTGGGAGCCTTGGCTAGAAGAGCCCCTCAAAAATCTCCTTAACATTTTTTGAAAATTTCTGAAATTTTAGTAACTTCAAAATAAAAGTGAATGAAACTAAACAAGATTGGTAGCAACTACTCCTACAAGTGCCTAGAGCCTATATCATGCATTAGAATTACTTGGGACCTCATAAATTTGACATGCAAGCTCAAGAACAGGGTCACCTATGCAGCATTTTTTTGCAATGAATAAAGCACTAGAACAAAAACTAATTGGACCAATGGAGGAGTCACATACTAAGCAAAAATCTCCTAAAGCAGTTTTGTGAATGGAGCTTTGAGCAAGGAGATCGAAAATCGCAGCAAAATGAGCTAGAACTCGTGCTTGAGCTGGATGGGGATTTTTTTTGGGAAGAAGATGGAGTGTGTGGGAGCAGGAATAAGTGGAGGGGGCCACCATGGGCCCACGAGACAGGGGGCGCGCCCTCCACCCTCGTGGCCAGGTGCTTGCCCCCCTGTAGTGTTTTCAGTGCCTAAAATCCTAAAATATTCCATAAAAATCATACTAAATTTGCAGGTCATTTGGAGCACTTTTATTTTCGGGATTTATTTATTGCACGTATAATTCAGAAAACAGACAGATAATACTATTTTTTGCTTTATTTATTTTAAATAACAGAAAGTAAAAAGATGGTACAGAAGGTTATGCCTTCTAGTTTCATCCATCTCATGATCATCAAAATGAATCCACTAACAAGGTTGATCAAGTCTTGTTAACAAACTCATTCCGAATAACACGGAACCGGAGAAATTTCGAATAACACTAAGTTACCTCAACGGGGATATGAACATCCCCAATAATAAGAATATCATACTTTTTCTTGACAGCAGGAGGAGGAAATTCAAAACCTCCAATAATGATAGTTGGACTTTTTACAATAGAATTGATGCTATGAACTTGAGGTTGTTTCCTCGGAAAGTGTACCGTATGCTCATTACCATTAACATGAAAAGTGACATTGCCTTTGTTGCAATCAATAACAGCCCCCGCAGTATTCAAAAAGGGTCTACCAAGGATGATCGACATACTATCGTCCTCGGGAATATTAAGAATAACAAAGTCTATTAAGATAGTGACATTTGCAACTACAACAGGCACATCCTCACAAATACCGACAGGTATAGCAGTTGATTTATCAGCCATTTGCAAAGATATTTCAGTAGGTGTCAACTTATTCAATTCAAGTCTACTATATAAAGAAAGAGGCATAACACTAACACCGGCTCCAAGATCACATAAAGCGGTTTTAACATAATTTCTTTTAATGGAGCATGGTATAGTTGGTACCCCTGGATCTCCAAGTTTCTTTGGTATTCCACCCTTAAAAGTGTAATTGGCAAGCATGGTGGAAATTTCAGCTTCCGTATCTTTCTTTTATTTGTAATGATATCCTTCATATACTTAGCATAAGGGTTTACTTTAAGCATATCAGTTAAGCGCATACGTAAGAAAATAGGTCTAATCATTTCAGCAAAGCGCTCAAAATCCTCATCATCCTTTGACTTGGATGGTTTAGGAGGAAAGGGCATGGATTTCTGAACCCATGGTTCTCTTTCTTTACCGTGCTTCCTAGCAACAAAATCTCTCTTATCATAACATTTTGATTGTGGGTTATCAAGATCAACAGCAGGTTCAATCTCTACATCATTGTTTTTGCTCGGTTGAGCATCAACATGAACATTATCATTAACATTATCACTAGGTTCATGTTCATCACCTGATTGTGTTTCAGCTTCAGAAATAGAAATATCATTGGGATTCTCAGGTGTGTCTACGATAGGTTCACTAGAAGCATGCAAAGTCCTATCGTTTTTCTTTTTCTTCTTTTTGGAAGAACTAGGAGCCTCTAAATTATTTCTCTGAGAATCCTGCTCGATTCTCTTAGGGTGGCCTTTAGGATACAAAGGTTCCTGAGTCATTCTACCAGTTCTAGTAGCCACTCTAACAACAAATTCATGTTTATTATTTAATTCATCGAGCAAATCACTTTGAGCTTTAAGTACTTGCTCAGCTTGAGTGGTAACCATAGAAGCATATTTGCTAATGAGTTTAAGTTCACCTTTAACTCTAGCCATATAATCACTCAAGCGTCCTATTTTGAAAGAATTATTCTTTAATTCTATACCAACATAAGCATTAAAACTTTCTTGTCTAGCCATAAAGTCAGCAAATTCATCTAAGCATGGGCTATGAAATTTAGTGGAAGGAATTTCAACTTTATCATATCTATAGAGAGAATTTACCTTTACTACCTGTGCCGGGTTATCAAGACAATGTGTTTCTTCGACAGGCGGTATATTAAGACCATGTATTTCTTCAATAGGTGGTAGATTCTTAACATCTTCAACTTTAATACCTTTTTCTTTTATTGATTTCTTTGCCTCTTGCATATCTTCAGGGCTGAGAAATAAAACACCCCTCTTCTTCGGAGTTGGTTTAGGTATAGGCTCAGGAGTTGGCTTAATTGGTTCAGGAATTGGCTCAGGAAGAGTCCAATTATTTTCATTAGTCAACATATTATTCAATAGTAATTCAGCTTGGTCGACTGTTCTTTCCCTGAAAACACAACCAGCACAACTATCCAAGTAGTCCTTGGAAGCATCGGTTAGTCCATTATAAAAGATATCAAGTATTTCATTTTTCTTAAGAGGATGATCAGGCAAAGCATTAAGTAATCGGAGAAGCCTCCACCAAGCTTGTGGGAGACTCTCTTATTTGGTTTGCACAAAATTATATATTTCCCGCAAAGCAGCTTGTTTCTTATGAGCAGGGAAATATTTAGCAGAGAAGTAATAAATCATATCCTAGGGACTACGCACACAACCAGGATGAGAGAATTAAACCAAGTTGTAGCATCACCCTTTAATTAGAATGGAAATATCTTAAGGATATAATAATAATGAGACTTCTCATCATTAGTAAACAGGGTGGCTATATCATTTAACTTGGTAAGATGTGCCACAACAGTTTCAGATTCTAGGCCATAAAAAGGATCAGATTTTACCAAAGTAATTATTTCAGGATCAACAGAGAATTCATAATCCTTAGCAGCAACACAGATAGGTGAAGTAGCAAAAGCGGGGTCAGGTTTCATTCTAGCATTAAGGGATTGCTGCTTCCATTTAGCTAATAACTTCTTAAGATCATATCTATCTTTGCAAGCAAAAATAGCTCTAGCAACTTCCTCATTCATAACATAACCCTCAGGAACAACAAGTAATTCATAATCAGGGGGAGAACTTTCATCATCATTATCATCAATAATAGCATCTTCAATAATTTCATTCTCTCTAACCCTAGCAAGTTGTTCATCAAGAAATTCACCTAATGGCAAAGTAGTATCATGCACAGAAGTAGTTTCAGCATAAGTATCATGCATAGCAGAAGTGGCATCATCAATAACATGCGACATATCAGAATTCATAGCAGTAGCAGGTTTAGGTGTCGCAAGCTTACTAATAACAGAAGGAGAATCTAGTGCAGAGCTAGATGGCAGTTCCTTACCTTCCCTCGTAGTTGAGGGCAAAATCTTAGTTCTTTCATCTTTCAAGTTCCTCATAGTGATCAACAGATATAAATCCCAAGTGACTCACAGAATAGAGCTATGCTCCCCGACAACGGCGCCAGAAATTACTCTTGATAACCCACAAGTGTAGGGGATCGCAACAGCTCTCGAGGGTAGAGTATTCAACCCAAATTTATTGATTCGACACAAGGGGAGCCAAAGAATATTCTTAAGTATTAGCAGTTGAGTTGTCAATTCAACCACACCTGGATAACTTAGTATCTACAGCAAAGTATTTAGTAGCAAAGTAGTATGATAGTAATGGTAAAAGTGGCAAAAGTAAAGATAATAGTTTTGTAGTAGTTGTAACAGTAGCAACAAAAAAGTAAATAAGCAAAGCACAATATGTGAAAAGCTCGTAGGCATTGGATCAGTGATGGATAATTATGTCGGATGCGATTCCTCATGTAATAGCTATAGCATAGGGTGACATAGAACTAGCTCCAGTTCATCAACGTAATGTAGGCATGTATTCCGAATATAGTCATACGTGCTTATGGAGAAGAACTGGTATGCCATCTTTTGTCCTACCCTCCCGTGGCAGCGGGGTCCTAGTGGAAACTAAGGGATATTAAGGCCTCCTTTTAATAGATAACGGGAACAAAGCATTAGCACATAGTGAATACATGAACTCCTCAAACTATGATCATCACCGAGAAGTATCCTGATTATTGTCACTTCGGGGTTGTCGGATCATAACACATAATAGGTGACTATAGACTTGCAAGATAGGATCAAGAACTCACATATATTCATGAAAACATAATAGGTTCAGATCTCAAATCATGGCACTCGGGCCCTAGTGACAAGCATTAAGCATAGCAAAGTCATAGCAACATCAATCTCAGAACATAGTGGATACTAGGGATCAAACCTTAACAAAACTAACTTGATTACATGGTAAATCTCATCAAACCCATCACCGTGCAGCAAGCCTACGATGGAATTACTCATGCACGGCGGTGAGCATCATGAAATTGGTGATGGAGGATGGTTGATGATGACGACAGCGACTAATCCCCCTCTCCGAAGCCCCAAACGGACTCCAGATCAGCCCTCCCAAGAGAGATTAGGGCTTGGCGGCGGCTCCGTATCGTAAAACGCGATGAAACTTTCTCCCTGATTTTTCTCTCCGTGAAACGGAATATATGGAGTTGGAGTTGAGGTCGGTGGAGCATCAGGGGGCCCACAAGACAGGGGGGCGCGCCCAGGGGGGAGGGTGCGCCCCCCACCCTCGTGGGTAGGGTGTGGGCCCCCTAGCCTTTATTCTTTCGCTAGTATTTTTTATATTTTCCAAAACTTATCTCCGTGGATTTTCAGGTCATTCCGAGAACTTTTGTTTTCTGCACAATAAACAACATCATTGCAGTTCTGCTGAAAACAACGTCAGCCGGGTTAGTTTCATTCAAATCATGCAAGTTAGAGTCCAAAACAAGGGCAAAAGTGTTTGCAAAAGTAGATACGTTGGAGATGTATCACGCTCCACCTCACCAGCCAGTTGTTAGCTGTTCGGTGAGGTATCGAGCACGCAGACGATGCAGTGGAACTCGCATGCAAGTGTCGGCTCATCGGAGGGAAAATTACCTTTACCAACACCCTTCCAAAATGTGTGTCAAGCTAATTGGAGGTAGATGAGCTAGCGATGCGGCAACCTTGCCGGAGCTCCTCCTCCTTTCGACACCTAGCAATGCATTCAATGCATTTTGTCCTAACTAGCCCAGTTAGGTATGATAGTTTAATTTGTTTCTATCTAATCATCCTGTAATGACCCTTTTGCCACCGTGGTAACCCCTTGAGCTATAAAAGGAGGCTAGGGCAACATTTACAAGGGTTTGAACCCATTGCAACCTCATGCATACGTATTCGTGAAGCTGCCCTCTCCTCGCGACTTACTGGGGGAGAGCGCTCCGTGTACTTGCGCATACACCCATTCAATACACCAAAGTAGGAGTAGGGTTTTACTCTTCTCAGCGGCCCGAACGTGGGTAAAAATGGTTGCGCCTCTCGTTGTTCTTGCTCTTTGCTCCTGGTGCACCCCCCCTTGCTGAACCTGGAAAGGGGCAACATCGCCCCATAGATCGTCGCCTCCACGCTGACAGTATGCCTTTGTGAATAATTTGCCATAATATTGTCAAGTAATTTAGTAGCTTCTCCTAATGTAATTTCCATAAAAGTACCATCCGCGACGAAATTTGAAAGATTTCTAGAGACAAAGTTCAACCCGCATAATTTTTTTGTATGATCATCCATGAATTCAAACCATGAGTGAGGCAATTTCTTATCATTACTTTATCCTTTCCCAAGATTGTCTAACATGTTCATGTTCAAGTTGCTTGAAATTCATAATTTGATTTCTAAGGGAAATAATTTTTGCGGGAGGAAAATACTTAGTAATAAAAGCATCTTTACACTTATTCCAAGAATCAATACTACTTCGTGGCAAAGATGAAAATTAAATTTTTGCACGATCCCGCAAAGAGAACGAGAATAATTTTAATTTCACAATATCATTGCACACATCATTTTTCTTTTGCATAACACACAATTGTACAAAATGTTTAGATGGGATGTGACATCTTCATTAGGACTATCGAATTCATAACAAGATTCCCCAAAGTGCCATTAATATCATAAGACTCCCACTAGTGGCGGGAGGAGCAATCGAAGTACTAATAAAATCATTATTATTAATATTGAAAAAATCACATAATTTTGTATTTTCTTGAGACATCGTGACTGTGCAAACAAGATCTCAAACAAGTAAACAAGAAAAAGGCAAATGAAAAATATTTTTGTGATTTTTGTAAAAACTTTTTAGAAGTGGAGGAGATAAAAACAAGAGTCAAATTGAAAATAAAATAAATGCAAGGAGATGAAAGTTTATGCGTAGATACTTGATAGATGTTGATGATGTCTTCCCAACAACGGTGCCAGAAATTCTTCCTGCTACTCGTGAACTGCATTGGGATTTCCCCGAAGAGGAGGGGATGATGAAGAACCAAATATATCAATCCAGTAGGAAAACCAAGCAACAACTCGTTAGCAGCACCTACATGCAAATAACTAATCCTTGCAACCCAACGCGAACAAGGGGTTGTCAATCCCTTGACGGTTACGAGCAAGATTAAATTGTATGGTATTTGATAGATAGATCGAACAAAAATACAAAATAAAATAAATAAAGTAATTGCAGTAATGTATTTTTAGTTGTAATATATGATAAAAGATATACCGGGGGGGCATAGTTTTCACTAGAGACTTCTCTATTGAAAATAAAGGTGGATAGACAAATTACTGTTGGGCAGTTGATAGAAAAGAAAATAATTATGAAGATATCCAAGGCAATGATCATACATAGGCATCACATCCAAGACAAATAGACCGAAATGATTCAGCATCTACTATTATTACTCCATACATCGACCGCTATCCAGCTTGCATCTAGAGTATTAAGTTCATAAAGAACAGAGTAATGCCTTAAGCAAGATGACATGATGTAGACAAGATAAACTCACATATGAATAAACCCCATCTTTTTATCCTTAATGGCAACGTTACATACGTGTCATGTCCCATTTTGTCACTGGGATTGAGCACCACAAGATCGAACCAATCACAAAGCACCTCTTCCCATTGCATGATAAATCAATCTAGTTGGCTAAATCAAATCAATAGACAGGAGAAGAAATATGAAGCTATCGTAATCATGCATAAAGGAGTTCAGACAAAACTAAAATAATATTCATGGATAGACCTGATCATAAACTCACAATTCATCGGATCCCAACAAACACACCGCAAAAAGTGATTACATCAAATATAACTCCAAGAACATCAAGGAGAACATTATATTGAAGAACATCGAGAGAGAAGAAGCCATCTAGCTACTGACTATGGACCCGCAGGTCTATGATAAACTACTCACGCAACGTCGGAAGGGCAGCAAGCTTGATGTTCTCCTTCGTTGAGGTTCTTCATCAACCTAGTTGCCCCTCTGATGATGCGTGAGTAGTTTACCACAAACCTACGAGTCCATAGTTAGTAGCTAGATGGCTTCTTATCTCTCGATGTTTCTCAATACAATGTTCTCCTTGTTATTTTCTTGGAGACCTATTTGATGTAATGACTTTTCTTGGTGTGTTTGTTGAGATCCTATGAATTGTGAGTTGATGATCAGATCTATCAGTGAATATTATTTGAGTTTTTTTGAACACTTTTATGCATGATTAATATAGCCTCGTATTTCTTCTTCGGTTGATTGGTTCGGTTTGGCCAACTAGATTGATCTATCTTGCCATGGGAAGTGGTTCTTTGTGATGGGTTCGATCTTGCGGTGCTCAACTCCAGTGACAGAAATGGACATGACACATATGTATCATTGCCATTAAGGGTAAGAATATGGGGTTTATTTATACGTGAGTTTATCTTGTCTACATCATGTCATCTTGCTTAATGCATTACTCCGTTTTTTCATGAACTTAACACACTAGATACATGTTGGATAGCGGTCGATATGTGGAGTAATAGTAGTAGATGCATAATCGTTTCAGTCTACTAATCTTGGACGTGATGCCTATATATGCTCATTGCCTTGGGTATCGTCATAATTATTTGCTTTTCTATCAATTGCTCAACACTAATTTGTTTACCCGCCGTATGCTATTTTCTCGAGAGAAGTCTCTAGTGAAAACTATGGCCCCGGGTCCATCTTTCATCATATATTAAAACTAAAAATACATTACTGCAATTTTACTTTATTTATTTTATTTTGTACTTTTGTTCGATCTATCTATCAAATGCCATACAATTTAATCTTGATCGTAACCGTCAAGGGATTGACAACCCCTTTACGCGTTGGGTTGCAAGTATTTGTTGTTTGTGTGCATGTGTTGTTTACATAGTGTTGCTTGGTTATCCTACTGGATTGATAACCTTGGTTTTATAACTGAGAGAAATACTTATCTCTATTGTACTGCATCATCCTCCCTTCTTTGGGGAAATCTCAACGCAACTCACAAGTAGCGAGCCCCTCCATGATTGATTCCCCCTCCGATGGAGTACCGAAAAAGGTCCCCGGATGGGATCTCTCGAGAGAATAGGCTTGCAGCAGTGGAAAAAGTATTTCGTGGACTCCTCTGTTGGTTTCATAATTTTAGAGAATTTATAGAGGCGTAGTTAGGTCAGGCGGAGCCATGTGGGCCCCACAAGCCACTAGGGCACGCCCTCCCCTCCTAGGCGCGCCCTGGTGCCTCGTGGGCCACTGCTCCATCTTTGCATCCCCTCCCAAGCTTCCAGGGCTCTTATGTCCATTAAAAAATCGCCAAAAAGTTTCGTGGCTTTGGACTTCGTTTGGTATTAATATTCTGCAAAGCAAAAAATAAGCAAAAAAAAACTTGCACTTGGCACTTAGTTAATAGGTTAGTCCCAAAAAATGTTATATTGTTGCTTGTAAATGTATATAAAACATAAAAGATTGATACTATAATAGCATGGATCAATCAAAAAATTATAGATACGTTGGAGACGTATCACTCGGCCATAGGCGTAGTCATCCGCCTCCGATCCCTTTCTGCACCACTCCCACCATGGATCATTCCCCCGATAAAGCTCTCTGGGATGGTCTCACAACGGACCAGAAGGAGATGGTCGCATTGCCGTCGGCTGGCTGGCCGGTAGCTAGCCGAAGAACGACGACATCCCAATGGAGGACACTCCTGATGATGAACTGGCGCCATCCTCCTCCTTCTTGCCACCCTATTCCTACTCCGCGCCAACCTCACCGGTGCATTGCACCATGACCATTGGCGAGGCATGTGCCCATCACATGGACATGGTGCGTGAGGAGCAGGAGGAGCAATTTGGGAGGCACAAGCCGACGCCGCCTACAACCAATACCTTTTGCAGGAGCACGTGCAGGCGGAGGAGCAGCTCGCTGCCAGCAGGGCTATCGTGCCGGACGCGGACCTGGCAGAGCAGGAGGTGCTGCTGGAGTCCTACTGCTCCGCGTGCGAGACCTGCCTCGCCCGGTGGTTGTGACGCCCGGATAATTAAGCTACAGCAACCCTCTACTAATGATGCCACATCACTTCGATTACTATTGTCAATCTTGCGTTAGTTTGAAACCGATTCAAATTCAAATCCAAAATCAAGCAAACAATAAAAAATTTCAAGTAATAAAACTAAAATGTTCGGACTGAACTAGATAATGCATAGGTAATTATGGTGGAGAAACCAAACTTTGATAAAATTTTTAAAGGCTCTAAGATAATTAAAACAGTAGTTAAGACAATTAAATAAATGCCTATTGAATTTTATAAAATATTAAACTATTTTATTTTGGGTTGAGAATTAAGGTGATAGTAGTATATTTATAAATACAAATTTAGGTGCTAGTGTTTATTTTTACAAAACTGTAATAAAAGAAAACAAAAAGGGAAGATAAAAAAATAGAAAACAAAACAAAAACCAATAGAAGAAAAAAAAGGAACCCCCCCCCCCCACTGGGCCAGTCGGCCCAGCTGCTAGCTAGGCCGGCCCAAACCGGCCCAGGCCGCCCCCTCACTCCACCATAACCCCACCCCGGTCAAACCCTAGCCACCACCGACGCCTCCCACTCCCCCATGAAATCCCCCACTCCCCCTCTCGCTCCCCCCGCTAGATCTGGATCGGGGTGCGATGCCCCGACTCCACCACCCGACGCCGCACCACTGCCGACGCCACCCTGCTGCTCGACGCCTGGAGCCGAACCACCCCGCCGCCCCGGTCGCTGGATCCTAGCCGCCCGGAGATCGACGCACCTCCGCCTTCGACGGACTACCTCCTCTTCGTCACACGTCGTCCCCATCCTCCTCGCCGGACCACCTCCCCGGAGCACCGCCGCCTCGACCTCACCCGTCCTCGTCCTCCTCCCCGAGCCCGCATATGCACATCTGCAGGGCCCGGTGAGCCGCCGTCCTTCCCTATTTTTTTCTCTTTGGCTGGCGCCGTTCGTCGCGCGTGACATGTCCGCGCGTCCGACTCCGCGCCCACCCGACCCGGGCTGCCTCCCTCCTGCCCTTGCCTCGCCAGCACCTGCGCGAGCCCCTCTGCTCGCGCCTAGCCGCCGCACTCGGCGCCCTGCTATGCCGAAGGCCGTGCCCGCAGCCACGCACGCCATGCCGTCGTCGCGTTCCACGCCTCGCCACCGCTCCGTCGCCACAACCCGCCCTGGCCACCGGCCTCCTTCACTCATCGCACTCTGCCGTCCCCGTCGGCCCCGCCCGCGGCCTCTGATTGCTGGCGCTCGCGCCGACGCGCCTCTGTTCGCAAACGGGCTGGGCGCTAGCGCTCGATGCCCGAGCGCTCGTAACCCGCCTGTGCTAGCGCCCGTTAAGGCCCCTGTGCCTATGACATGAGGGGCCAGGCCGTAGAATGAAAATTAAAAAAAAGATTTAATAAAAAAGTAAATAAATAAAATAAATTAAAGATTAATTAGTTAATTAATTAAAGAATTAATGAACTTAATTGATCCTGATTAGATTAACCTAATCACCTAGTTTAGTTAATTAATCTGTTAGGTTAGTTAACAGTCAATGACATGCGGGACCCACATGTCAGATTGACCCAGTCAACCCCTGTTGACTGCTGACGTCATGGTGATGTCATGATGATGTCAGCATGCACTGTTTTGGATAATGTTGTATTAAATTAATTAAATAAATGCTAAAATTAATATAAAATAAACCGTAGCTCGGATGGAAAAACTTTGTACATGAAAGTTGCTCAGAACGATGAGACGAATCCGGATATGCAGCCCGTTCGTCCGCCACACACCCCTAGCATAGCAAACACGCAACTTTCCCCCTCTGGTTCATTTGTCCGAAAACACGTAACACCGGGAATACTTTCCCGGATGTTTTCCCCCTTCGCCGGTATCACCTCCATCGCGTTAAGGCACACTTGGCACCGCTACTTGTTATGTCGTGCATCGATATGCATCTGTTTGCATTGTATTCACCAGATATCGCCTATTCTTCTCTATACTTCTTGCATTAGAGAAGTGTAGCATGTTACTGTTCGATTACTCCTATTCTGTTGCATAGCCTGTCATTGTTGCTACAGTCATTGATACCTTACCCACAATCCTAAATGCTTAGTATAGGATGCTAGTTTATCATCATTGGCCCTACATTCTTGTCAGTCTGCCTTGCTATACTATCGGGTCGTGATCACTCGGGAGGTGATCACGGATATATAATATACATATATACATACTTTACAGATGGTGACTAAAGTCGGGTTGGCTCGTTGAGTACCCGCAAGTGATTTGGATAAGGGGGCTGGAAGGACAGGTGGCTCCATCCCAGTAGAGGTGGGCCTGGGTTCCCGACGGCCCCCGACTGTTACTATGTGGCGGAGCGACAGGGCAGGTTGAGACCACCTAGGCGAGAGGTGGGCCTGGCCCTGGTCGGCGTCTGTGGTTACTTCATAATAACACGCTTAACGAGATCTTGGTATCTGATCTGAGTCTGGCCACTGGCCTATACACACTAACCAACTACGCGAGAACAGCTATGGGCTCTCGACGTCGTGGTATCAGCCGAAGCCTTCTTGACATCAGCGACTGAGCGGCGCGCGCCAGATTGGACCGCGTAACGTGACTTCCTTTGTAATGGAGGTTGCTAGGTCTGCTTCCGGCCACCCTCGCAACGTGCAGGTGTGCAATGGGCGATGGGCCCAGACCCCTGCGCGCATAGGATTTAGACCGGTGTGCTGACCTCTCTGTTGTGCCTAGGTGGGGCTGCGACGTGTTGAACTTCCGAGGCCGGGCATGACCCAGGAAAGTATGTCCGGCCAAATGGGATCGAGCATGTTGGGAAATGTGGTGCACCCCTGCAGGGAAGTTTATCTATTCGAATAGCCGTGTCCCTCGGTAAAAGGACGACCCGGAATTGTACCTTGACCTTATGACAACTAGAACCGGATACTTAATAAAACACACCCAAACAAGTTCCATAGACAACCCGGTGATCGCTTTCCCACAGGGCGACGAGGGGAGGATCACCGGGTAGGAGTATGCTATACGATGTTACTTGGAGGACTTCAATCTACTCTCTTCTATATGCTGCAAGACGGAGGCTGCCAAAAGCGTAGTCTTCGACAGGATTAGCTATCCCCCTCTTATTATGGCATTCTGCAATTCAGTCCACCAATCTGGCCCTTTACACATATGCACATGCATATGTAGTGTAGCTCCTTGCTTGCGAGTACTTTGGATGAGTACTCACGGTTGCTTTTCTCCCTCTTTTCCCCCGTTTCCCTCTTCTTCCCGGATGCCGCAACCAGACGTTGGAGCCCAGAATTCAGACGCCACGTCAACGATGACTCCTACTACACTGGAGGTGCCTACTACTACGTGCAGGCCGCTGACGACGACCAGGAGTAGTTTAGGAGGATCCCAGGCAGGAGGCTTGCGCCTCTTTTGATCTGTATCCTAGTTTGTGCTAGCCTTCTTAAGGAAAACTTGTTTACTTATGTCTGTACTCAGATATTGTTGCTTCCGCTGACTCGTCTATGATCGAGCATTTGTATTCGAGCCCTCAAGGCCCCTGGCTTGCATTATGATGCTTGTATGACTTATTTTATTTGTAGAGTTGTGTTGTGATATCTTCCCGTGAGTCCCTGATCTTGATCGTACATGTTTGCGTGTATGATTAGTGTACGATTGAATCGGGGGCGTCACAAGTTGGTATCAGAGCCGACTGCCTGTAGGAATCCCCCTTCCACACTTCTTAGCCGAAGTCGAGTCTAGATATTACATAAATGTTTTACTAACATGGCTATGCAGCCCATGGTCCCACGTCACCATTGGGTGGTATTAGGATCTTTTATTCCTCGTCTATACTCTGGGATTCTGATCTCTCTTCTACTCGGGTTAAATGATTTTTGGTAACTCTAACACTAGGTTCTCATAACTACTTTCTCCCGGAGAGCCCCTCACTCCACATGATTGCTTGGTGCACCAAAGGATTCCAAAGATACACTCTGATGTTCTCTCGAGACTTGTGCCTGTTGCTTTTGCAATTCCCTACCACCGAAATATCCCTATGGATAAATACATACACATGTCATTCTTACTTTTGTGCCTTGCAGTTCTTTACCACATGAATACCCCTGCAACTAATAACTCGCACTTATCGAGTATTCATCCATTCCCAGTTGTTCATATGTGTCATATGATACTTTAAAATTCTATCTGATCACTCGAGAATCCTCTTTAAACTATTGCTCTACATATACTTGTCTGCTTGCATTATGGATGCTTCCCATAGGTCTAGCAACATTCATTAGTCTCCTTTGACACCGTCATTTTGATCCTATTGATTCAACATGAGTGCGAATGCACACAATCATCAGTTGATTCTTTTAAAATTATCCTTCCGGCTGAGATGTCATTTTGAACATGATCTGCTTATCGACCAATCAAATTGTCGCCGATTGTACCCCTAAGTCTATTCAGTTTACCCATCCTTAATTAGAGCGTTTGCTTCTGATCCCTTGAATCAGAAATCATGATTGTTTACATTGAGCTTTGAATTAGTCAGCTGTTTCTATAATCCAATACCTTTGTATTGTTTCTTCCTCTGATTGTGTGCCGATGCTCACATCAGCTCCATTATGGACCGTCAGATCCTTTGTTGAATTATCATCCGACAATGTCCTTTGTATACAAAACCTCGAGAAGTTCTTTCACTGATACATAATTCCAATGGTAAATCCTATTCTCTGATTTGGCCAAACCATGCTCTGCTTTTGAGTTGGTGATAATTACTCTTGAAATTTGTGGTATTTGTTTCCAAGATGCCCTAATGGGTTGAAGCTATACCTTCCCAAAAACCGTATGAACCTCAAGGATTTCATAAGTCATACCCTTCTGGTGTTTTACCAGATAATTTTCTACCATACAACTTCTTTGAAGACGAGAAGTGAATGAAAGGTCATGCATTAAAGAAGTGGGAGTCGACCTTGAACTTTGTGTTCATGCCCATGGACCCGGTGTGGAACTTATCATGGAGGCTTCTTGCAAAATATTTAATCATTTGGTTAATTATTTCGGTGTCATTAAATTGGATCCTTTGCAGCTATGGTTCCGACCATATTGTTCTCCTTTGATCCCATTTCTCGGGCAAGTTTAAGCATTTGTCTTCTGTGGGTCAATACCCCAGTCCAACCTTGACTTTGATCTACCGTCGAGTATTACACTCTAGTATCTTGAGAATATCATGGAACTGCATAACTTCTTATGGGTTCATCATCAATTGTTATTTCTCACTGCTTCCAAGTTTCCTGGGTTTTGGGTTGTCGTCAACCGAGAACACCGATTTGTGAATCGAATCAATACGAAGATTCAGTACTCCCAGTACTTTGTTGTCGAGATGTTTAATACTCCATCACGTCACTCCTAGCATGATCGGCTATACTATATCGTGCTGATTTTAACTATGCTACCTGGTCCTTAATTCCCGGAGCACCACTTTCGGCAATGAGCTAAGCTTACTTCGATCTCCTCGGCGTATCATTTCACCTTGGACAGCAAGCTTGATTTCAAGTTTGTACAGTACTAGTGGTTTTAATAACCTTTCGCTCCATCATTCATTTGACTTGATGTCTTCGCCAATTGATTACATCTTCATGAAATCTCGCGACAAATGTGTCGTGAACATCATCAAAATTTTGAGCTCTTCCAAGATATCTATCGAATTCTTGATGAAAAATATCACCCTTTGCTCTCGGTGATTTGTGTTATCATCGACCACTTTATTGCCTTTTCGTTCAACACAAACTTGTTTGTGTTTTGTGTTATACCTTGAGCTCCTCGCTATCTAGCCCATGTTCCGTTTTACCTTGGAGTATTACCATCTCTTTTCGTCAAGAATGTGCTGAGAATTTGTAGGACCTTGAAGTATGTCTAGAGGGGGGGGGGTGATTAGACTACTTGACCAATTAAAAACTTAACCTTTTCCCAATTTTAGAGTTTGGCAGATTTTAGCTATCTTAGGACAAGTCAAGCAATCATCACACAATTCAAGCAAGCATGCAAAGAGTATATAGGCAGCGGAAATTAAAGCATGCAACTTGCAAGAAAGTAAAGGGAGGTGTTTGGAGGATTCAAACGCAATTTGAGACACGGATGTTTTTGGCATGGTTCCGATAGGTGGTGCTATCGTACATCCACGTTGATGGAGAATTCAACCCACGAAGGGTAACGGTTGCGCGAGTCCACGGAGGGCTCCACCCACGAAGGGTCCATGAAGAAGCAACCTTGTCTATCCCACCATGGGCGTCGCCCACGAAGGACTTGCCTCACTAGCGGTAGATCTTCACAAAGAGGCGATCTCCTTGCCCTTACAAACTCCTTGGTTCAACTCCAGAATCTTGTCGGAGGCTCCCAAGTGACACCTAGCCAATCTAGGAGACATCGCTCTCCAAGAAGTAACAAATGGTGCGTTGATGATGAACTCCTTGCTCTTGTGCTTCAAATGATAGTCTCCCCAACACTCAACTCTCTCTCATAGGATTTGGATTTGGTGGAAAGAAGATTTGAGTGGAAAGCAACTTGGGGAAGGCTAGAGATCAAGATTCATATGGTAGGAATGGAATATCTTGGCCTCAACACATGAGTGGTGGTTCTCTCTCAGAAATGGTAAGTTGGAAGTGTAGGTTTGTTCTGATGGCTCTCTCCACGAATGAAGAGGAGGTGGAGGGGTATATATAGCCTCCACACAAAATCTAATTGTTACACACAATTTACCAAACTCGGTGGGACCGATTCAACAGACTCGGTCGGACCGATTTAGTAAACCTAATGACTGTTAGGATTTTCGGTGGGATCGACATGCAACTCGGTAAGACCGATTTGGTTAGGGTTAGGGCATAACATAATCTCGGTAAGACCGATCACACAAACTCGGTGAGACCGATTTTGGTAATAAGCTTTCCAGAGAGTTGGTCAGGTAAACTCGGTGGGACCGATTTGCTCTTTTCAGTGAGACCGAAATGTTACAAAAGGGAAACAGAGAGTTTACATTGCAATCTCGGTGGGACCGATCGCTCACTTCGGTTAGACCGAAACGTTACGAAGGGAAACAGAGAGATTACAATCCCATCTCGGTGAGACCGAGATCCCTATCGGTAGGACCGATTTGCCTAAGGTTTGTGGCAGTGGCTATGACATTAGAACTCGGTGGCGCCGGATAGAAAGAATCGGTGTGACCGATTTTGGCTTTAGGTTTAGGTCATTTGTGGATGTGAGAAAGTAGTTGAGGGTTTTTGGAGCATATCACCAAGCACTTGAAGCAAGAGGCTCATTAAGCAACACCTCATCCCTCCTTGATAGTATTGGCTTTTCCTATAGAATCAATGTGATCTTGGATCACTAAAATGTAAAATGAAGAGTCTTGAGCTTTTGAGCTTGTGACAATCCTTTGTCATTAGTATTTTGAGGGATCCACTTTCATCATCCATGCCATGCCATTTATTGAGCTTTCCTGAAATAATAGTCTTGGAATAGCATTAGCTCAATGGGCTATATGTTGTCTTGAATTACCAAAACCACCTAGGGATAGTTGCACTTTCAGAATTTCACCACCTCTTAGGAATTCTTGATATAATAACACTTCTCGCCATCTCCGTTCATTCCTTGGTCCCCGTGTTGTTTTTAACCGGGATTCCAATATGCTAACGATGTTGCTTGAGTTTTGTACTTCTAGCAACCCTATTGCTTTGAAGTTAACGATCGACAATTCGTTCTTAGACTGTTGGTTATTGAATCATCGCTCTTACATTGATCTTGCTGCCTAAGGTCATATTTCGGGCACACCTTTCAACTAATGATTGATGGTGTATGTTTTCTTCGAGCATACAACATTATATCGTTTGAATTGACAAGTGTCATCTTCTTGTTCACATTATTGTGGAAATCCATCCGTTTGGAATTCTCAATGAATTGTCGCTGAGCCCATCAGCCACCTCCTCATTCCCTCCTTGGTTTAATGACGAACTATTGTTTCTGGAACCCGCTCCCATAGTTCATTTCCCGAGAATCTTGCAATGTCATTTCGCCGATTCATGTCGTACCTTTTCTTCTCGGACATCCTGAGTCTGAGGTATCGTGACACCAATCGGATCTGAATCTTAGTCGGATATGATGGTTGGGACAACTTTCCAGGAGTTATAACATTGATCCTCATATGACCCGGTAAGGTGATGTCATGCCTAGCACACATGACTGGAGGACCTAGTGTTATAGTTTCCTTTTTAACAAGATTAACCATTTTTCCATGAGGGAATTGAATGCCTTGTTTAATAAGTTTATCCCGATGGATCCTTTGTGTATCCAAAGTCTGACCTTTGCTTGAAGACCATGTCAATGCTATCTCGAAGCATGTCTGTGGTACTCCGATTTTCAATAAGAACATTTGAATCCCAATGCTAAATGTTTCCTGCCCAATTATCCAAACACCGCTGCACGGGTAATGTCATGAAATTTCTCTCCCCTTATCTAAAGGGTTTTCTACATTATATCCTGTCATGGATACCATGCTCTGCTTGACCTTCGGAAGGATATACCCCTGAAATATGTGTTTGAACACATTTTTCCCTTTCCATTTTTCTGTTTAACCTGATGATCACATTTTCCTTTCCATTGGTTTATTAACCTTTCTATGATCTATATGACATAAGTAGTAATATCTCCCTGCTTATGTAAACACCGTGGTGTACAACTCAGTCAGTAAGACCCTGTTACTATTGTTGATGATATTCCGGTAACCACCGATGGACGAGAACCTCGCCTATTGGTCTGCCTCGCTTCGATGGGAAGGAAAATGGTTCTCTTCGTCCCTTGCCCTTGGTACCGATGTTGTTGCTGACATAACTGACAGGCTATCCTCTGACATGCCTTGCTTACATGATCATGCAAGACGTTACTGCCCTTCCTACTTTTCACCCACATGGTGGGCCCTAACCCACAGGTCCCAGGATTGAAACCTGACTCTCCCAAAGTCAATACTCACGCGTGGACTCGTATGTAATTCATGAGCCACCTCCCGATGAGATCATCAATTCTGGCATTGGACACAATAATTATTCCGTTGCTTTGAAACCCCCTTCACCTTCTGACTAGGCATTGAACGATTGTCTGGATGCTTGAAACCTCTTATTGTACCTTCGAACTGTACTTTCGATGTGTTTTATTTGTTCAAACTCAAGAGATACTCATATGCTCATTCATGGGTTAATCCCAGATTACTACCCTTATAGCATTCTGTTGTTATCGATCTACCCCGTTACCTATTCGTAAGTACGATGGAACCCCCGAAGAAAGGATGTCGACTTCATCTTGATGACCTGAAGCAGAAAAATGAAGACATCAATATAATGGATCGACCACTTCGAGAAGAGCAACCAAGACCGAGAAGATCCGTTAGAATTTCGTAACTAGACCTTTCCCCCCTTATCTACCTCTTAAATCTTGGGACGAGATTTCTTGTAGTGGAGGAGAATTTTGACGCCCGGATAATTAAGCTACATCAACCCTCTACTAATGATGCCACATCACTTCGATTACTATTGTCAATCTCGCGTTAGTTTGAAACCGATTCAAATTCAAATCCAAAATCAAGCAAACAATAAAAAATTTCAAGTACTAAAACTAAAATGTTCGGACTGAACTAAATAATGCATAGGTAATTATGGTGGAGAAACCAAACTTTGATAAAATGTTTAAAGGCTCTAAGATAATTAAAATAGTAGTTAAGACAATTAAATAAATGCCTATTGAATTTTATAAAATACTAAACTATTTTATTTTGGGTTGAGAATTAAGGTGGCAGTAGTATATTTATAAATACAAATTTAGGTGCTAGTGTTTATTTTTACAAAACTGTAATAAAAGAAAACAAAAAGGGAAGATAAAAAAATAGAAAACAAAACAAAAACCAACAGAAGAAAAAAAGGAACCCCCCCCCCCCACTGGGCCAGTCGGCCCAGCTGCTAGCCAGGCCGGCCCAAACCAGCCCAGGCCGCCCCTCACTCCACCATAACCCCACCCCCGGTCAAACCCTAGCCACCACCGATGCCTCCCACTCCCCCACGAAACCTCCCACTCCCCCTCTCGCTCCCTCCCCCCCCCCCCCCGCTGGATCTGGATCGGGGTGCGATGCCCCGACTCCACCACCCGACGCCGCACCACTGCCGACGCCGCCCTGCCGCTCGACGCCTGGAGCCGAACCACCCCGCCGCCCCGGTCGCTGGATCCTCACCGCCTGGAGATCGACGCGCCTCCGCCTTTGACGGACTGCCTCCTCTTCGTCACATGTCGTCCCCATCCTCCTCCTCGCCGGACCACCTCCCTGGAGCACTGCTGCCTCGACCTCGCCCGTCCTTGTCCTCCTTCCCGAGCCCGCGTATGCACATCTGCAGGGCCCGGTGAGCCGCCGTCCTTTCCTCTTTTTTTTTTCTCTTTGGCTGGCGCCGTTCGTCGCATGTGACACGCCCGCGCGTCCGACTCCGCGCCCACCCGACCCGGGCCGCCTCTCTCCTGCCCTTGCCTTGCCAGCACCCGCGCGAGCCCCTCTGCTCGCGCCTAGCCGCTGCACTCGGCGCCCTGCTGCGCTGAAGGCCGCGCCCACAGCCACGCGCGCCATGCCGTCATCGCGTTCCACGCCTCGCCACCGCTCCGTCGCCACAACCCGCCCTGGCCACCGGCCTCTTCACTCGTCGCACTCCGCCGTCCCCGTCGGCCCCGCCTGCGGCCTCTGCTCGCGGGCGCTTGCGCCGGCGCGCCTTTGTTCGCAAATGGGCTGGGCGCTAGCGCTCGATGCCCGAGCGCTCGTAACCCGCCTGGGCCAGCGCCCATTAAGGCCCGTGTGCCTATGACATGAGGGGCCCAGGCCGTATAACGAAAATTAAAAAAAGATTTAATAAAAAGTAAATAAATAATTAATTAAAAAATTAAATAATTAATTAATTAAATAATTAACTTAATTGATCCTGATTAGATTAACCTAATCACCTAGTTTAGTTAATTAATCTGTTAGGTTCGTTAACAGTCAATGACATGCGGGACCCACACGTCAGCTTGACCCAGTCAACCCTTGTTGACTGCTGATGTCATGGTGACATCATGATGATGTCAGCATGCACGTTTTGGATACTGTTGTATTAAATTAATTAAATAAATGCTAAAATTAATTTAAATCTTTTTAAAATTAATATAAAATAAACCGTAGCTCGGAAGGAAAAACTTTGTACATGAAAGTTGCTCAGAACGAAGAGACGAATCCGGATATGCAGCCCGTTCGTCCGCCACACACCCCTAGCATAGCAAACACGCAACTTTCCCCCTCCGGTTCATCTGTCCGAAAACGCGTAACACCGGGAATACTTTCCCGGATGTTTCCCCCCTTCGCCGGTACCACATCCTACCGCGTTAAGGCACACTTGGCACCGCTACTTGTTATGTCGTGCATCGATATGCATCTGTTTGCATTGTATTCATTGTTTCTTCCCTCTCTTTTCTCCGGTAGACTACGAGACTGACGCTACTGCTGGTACCCCGATCGACTACGGTGTTGACTACGCCTCCTTGCCAGAGCAACCAGGCAAGCCTCCCCCCTTGATCACCAGATATCGCCTATTCTTCTCTATACTGCTTGCATTAGAGTATTGTAGCATGTTACTGTTCGGTTACTCCTATTCTGTTGCATAGCCTGTCATTGTTGCTACAGTCATTGATACCTTACCCGCAATCCTAAATGCTTAGTATAGGATGCTAGTTTATCATCATTGGCCCTACATTCTTGTCAGTCTGCCTTGCTATACTATCGGGCCGTGATCACTCGGGAGGTGATCACGGATATATAATATACATATATACATACTTTACAGATGGTGACTAAAGTCGGGTTGGCTCGTTGAGTACCCACAAGTGATTCAGATAAGGGGGCTGGAAGGACAGGTGGCTCCATCCCGGTAGAGGTAGGCCTGGGATCCCGACGGACCCCGACTGTTACTATGTGGCGGAGCGACACGGCAGGTTGAGACCACCTAGGCGGGAGGTGGGCCTGGCCCTGGTCGGCGTCCGCGGTTACTTCATAATTACACGTTTAACGAGATCTTGGTATTTGATCTGAGTCTGGCCACTGGCCTATACGCACTAACCAACTACGCGGGAACAGTTATGGGCACTCGACATCGTGGTATCAGTCGAAGCCTTCTTGACGTCAGCGACGGAGCAGCGCGCGCCAGATTGGACCGCGTAACGTGACTTCCTTTGTAATGGAGGTTGCTAGGTCTGATTCCGGCCGCCCTCGCAACATGAAGGTGTGCAATGGCGATGGGCCTAGACCCCTGCGCGCATAGGATTTAGACCGGCGTGCTGACCTCTCTGTTGTGCCTAGGTGGGGCTGCGACGTGTTGATCTTCCGAGGCCGGGCATGACCCAGGAAAGTGTGTCCGGCCAAATGGGATCGAGCGTGTTGGGAAATGTGGTGCACCCCTGCAGAGAAGTTTATCTATTCGAATAGCCGTGTCCCTCGGTAAAAGGACGACCCGGAGTTGTACCTTGACCTTATTTAGATACATTATTACCGAGCATTCTTCCTGCCCTCTCAGGCTATTAGCATTTGTAGCCGTCGGATCAACACTTTTAAGCGCTTTTAGTCATCCAATTAAGGGTGAACATCACGTACGCTCGGTTCGCTCGCTACGAACGAGCGCTACCGTGACGGGCCGCTGCTCTGGCGACAATTTTGGGCGTCCGCTGTTAAATTGGGCCTAATGGGCCTAGCTGTCTATGTACGTGCATCCAAAGGAGCCGGACTCTCCACACAACCCTCCTTCTTTTCCTCAAAAAAAACACAACCCTCCTTCTGTTCGCAAGGTCACAACTCTAGCGTGGCGGCGGACGATGGGATGATGCATGACTCCCGTGGCGACGACGCTGGGCTCCGACGACACAAGGACCTCCTTCATGCCGACCTCTCATGCCAAGACTATGGCCCTCCCGCCATTGGTGCCGCTGACCACAACACCAAGCAACGGTGTTCACTGTGACACATGATTTGCTGGAAGGCGGCACCACTAGATCCAGCGTCCCGGACAACTGCCGTCCAAAGGCAGGGTGGACACACTCCCGAGCAGGTGTGCCTCTTTCTCTTTCTCCTCTGCTCTGATCTAACACCCGTCGCTGGGGTTGCCTCCTCCTGTGCGCTCCTCCATTTTTCTATTGTTCCCGTGGGTTCTGCAAGTGTGATTCCTTCCTTGATCGTTGGGATGTCTCAGGATTCCGTTCCTTGTTTACTGGACGATATAAGGACATTGGAAATATTTGTTTTCGATGAACACAAATTTTCAGCATCAGTTCTGCTGTTGACTGGCTTAAAACCATTTGTACTTCTCTCTCTATATATATATCCGTGATGAGTCGAGGCATTTATGAAAAGTTTGAATAATTCAGTGTGGCCGCCGCCGCCACTGTCGATGCTACGAGACCCCTCTATCACGCGAGCAACGAAGACACCCCAGGCGGCAGGTACAGACAACCACGACATCCCTGTATCGCACGGGCAACGAAGACAGCCCCGGCGGCAGGTACACATCGGACACACACGAGGATTTGGCAGACTACAAGAAGAAGAAGGCGATGGTGGGCGAGTTGCCGCCACAGGCCTGGTCCAGCTTCTTTCTACGCCATATTTGGACTTCTCAGTCGCGCCATTGCTGGATCCTATCTTGATCGAGCACCCGATCAACAATATATGATCGCGCGTCATATGACCTCTGGGCGCGATCGAAATGCAGGCAACATCGATCGCTAGCTGATGGAGCCACGGCGGGTCACCGTGTCTACAATAACAGCAGGTGGATGTATACACCCGACCCCTCCTATACATGTACAGTCGCTGCGATTTAAGGTATGGACCATGCTAACCTACCGGGGCACTCTACATGTACCCTATATTCCTCCAATTTCTTTCTATTGAGATGACGCTTTAACCTTTGCACTTGAATTGTTCGATGAATTGCCGATATGCTATGAAAAATATGATGTCAGTGTTCACCATTATCGTCAGGTACTTATCTTCCCTCCTAAATATTCAGATATTCTAATCCTGCAATCCTCACCGCTCACAACCAGACATGGCTTTCTGATGTATCTTTTCGATTTAGTCAATGTCAATCAGATTTCAGGACGTTTGTGAGGACATATATTTCTGATACATCTAAAGCAAAAAGTATGAATGTTTCTGTACTCCAAATATTTTATTACCAACTCACTACACAATTGCAGATTGGTAAATAGAATCATTTTTTATGTAAGAGCTCTTGTTTTGATTGAAAAGTATACTCGAGATGCATATCGAAGTATTTGTTTTTCTTTCTCTCTCTCTCCAGTGTTTTGATCTTTGATATATGTTATATATCGCTCTACTTCTTTCATGCATTAAAATAAAAATGTGTCAATGGACACGTTTATAAGAAAAAAAGAATACGGAAGTGGAGATCAGTAGACCTATTTCCTTTGCTATGCAAAATGTATCTCCAATGTAAGGTCAGCTTTCGCTTTTAGGATGTTTTTCCTTGGCTGGTGTACCTCTTCCTAAATTGTTGCAAATTCAATATCGTCATACTAATTCACTGGCTTCATGATTGGCTCCTCACTAAGTTGTCACCGGTTCTATGTTTTTTCTCATGTATGTATATATATTGTGTTCATAACTGAAATCCCCATTCCGTCCATTCTGTCATTATGGATGATTAAATATACAGCTTAAACTATTACTATGACCGAAGCTGCTTCCAGATTTTGACTTCTTTTCAAATTAAATGAAATATTTTTTCCATCAAGCTCTATCATTATTTTGTGAGCTATTTAGGCCATCCTTCCTCTGATCAAGCCAGACATTTTATTAGTTACTCATGTGTTATGGTACAGAGGCGTTTCTCTGAGCTTGATGACCTGAAGCGATGATTGATTCAATATAGTTCAAGCGGCACATTTACAGTACATATGCAGTCTTTTACCTTTACATGTGTTTATTTTATGTGATGTCTGAACAATCAAATATTGTCTCTTCCTGCAAGGAATAATGAAATTATATCTGCATGGTGTGGTGTTGTTGCAGCATTGAGGAAATATAACAGCTAGGAATAACCATGTGCAACATATGAAATTAACCAACACTCCTATAATTCCAGCTTATAGAGGCTATGATAGGAGCGTTGAGAGGTATCTCTGCTAGCTGCATCAGTTATTTTATAATTTAAGTCGGCAGAAATTTGGAGATTTGTGCTTTCTTTCTGTGGGCCATCCCTCATCGGTCTAGCCTATTTTCACGTGTTTATCCATGGCTACCAAGTTAAGAGTATTTAGAAATTGTTTTGTTTCGTTGAGCAAATTGGTCTTGTGAATCTAAATTCATGTGTTTGTTTGACTAATGCAGTTGCACGTACTCAAGCATACTGTCTGGTCACGTGAGCCTAATTGAGATGTATTTAACCTATTCATGGATCAGGCAAAATATTCCATTCGAAAATGTATTTTGTCTGCTTTTAGTTTGTTGATTTTAACAAGCTTCGAAATAGAAAACTTATGTTGGGTCAGTTATTAGCTTTTTACATCTTCACAGATAACTGATGATACCTTGCATCATGACCAGCTCGAATTGGTTGGAGGTTATTTAATTTGGGTGAAACAGTTCCAACTTCAACTATATGGTTTGGGAACTATATATACTCTTGCTGCTAAGAATGGCAGGCACCCAGATATTCTCAGTTTTCTTTATTCTTGTCGATCTTAATATCATAGCGACAAAAACAGGCATGCATCATGACCGGCTCGAGCTGGTTGGAAGATTAGTTATAGTATTCTCACACTATTGTTCGGCAGCTTTTTAAATGCCTTCTATTTGACAAAGGGGATTACATGTATTCTCACAAAAAATGATCAGTTTATAGGTGTACTATTCAATATGTGCTAATGAGACAGAAACCCATTGTTGCATGCCTCTATCTCCGGCCTATGGGAATCCTTCCATGTAAAAGAGGTTTCACCTTCCTTTGTTAGAATTATTAAACTTTTTTCATTTTAGTTAATAGATGGTAGCTCAACCTGGCTGCTGAACGACTTAGAAATAGTTGTTATGTCTTCTGTGTTATTTGATTATTTGCAGTTCAGAGTTTGTCCTTCAATTTTTTGGGAGTTGGTTGTCTGTGTTTCATTCCATCATATATGTATCGGATTCCAGTCATTCTATCGAAAAAATGAACGGGCGCGGCAACGCGCGCCTATCATGATCTAGTGACAACTAGAACCGGATACTTAATAAAACACACCCAGACAAGTTCCACAGACAACCCGGTGATCGCTTTCCCACATGGAGACGAGGGGAGGATCGCTAGGTAGGAGTATGCTATACGATGCTACTTGGAGGACTTCAATCTACTCTCTTCTATATGCTGCAAGACGGAGGCTGCCAGAAGCTTAGTCTTCGACAGGATTAGCTATCCCCCTCTTATTCTGGCATTCTGCAGTTCAGTCCACCAATATGGCCCTTTACACATATACCCATGCATATGTAGTGTAGCTCCTTGCTTGCGAGTACTTTGGATGAGTACTCACGGTTGCTTTTCTCCCTCTTTTCCCCCCGTTTCCCTCTTCTTCCCGGATGCCGCAACCAGACGTTGGAGCCCAGAATCCAGACGCCACCGTCAACGACGACTCCTACTACACTGGAGGTGCCTACTACTACGTGCAGGCCGCTGACGACGACCAGGAGTAGTTAGGAGGATCCCAGGCAGGCGGCCTGCGCCTCTTTCGATCTGTATCCTAGTTTGTGCTAGCCTTCTTAAGGCAAACTTGTTTACTTATGTCTGTACTCAGATATTGTTGCTTCCGCTGACTCGTCTATGATCGAGGTATTCGAGCCCTCGAGGCCCCTGGCTTGTATTATGATGCTTGTATGACTTATTTTATTTGTAGAGTTGTGTTGTGATATCTTCCCGTGAGTCCCTGATCTTGATCGTACACGTTTGCGTGTATGATTAGTGTACGATTGAATCGGGGGCGTCACAGTGGTGCTACCACCAGCGGGTGGCGGAGGCTGTGGTTGCCTTTAAGGAGAGTGACGACACGGGGCGAGGCGGTGTTCGGTGAGACCGACGGCGAGGAGGAGGACATTGCCGAGTCTACGCCCTGCCGCGACAACCGCGAAGCTGGCACGTCTGCGGGCGCCGCCGACGGCGAGGAAGAGCAGTGCACGGTAGGTCGCCGCCGCTCGTGTCCCAGGAAGACCACCGCTCCTCCACTCCCGCCTGCACTAGCTTAGTGGGCTCAACATCTTTGACCGATTAGTCGCTTGGCGGTGATGTGGAGGCGGGCAGCTTCACTTCCCGGGCTTCCGGACGCGGAGGTTACGGAGGTGGAGCTGGAAAGCGCAAAAGGCGGAACTGAAGACGGTGAAGTTTCAGTTTTCGGGTCTGATGACCGGACACGGGGAACGAGCGATGGCGACCATTTAGATTAGATATTAATTATACTCTAGAGCTGGATTAGCACCGTTTTGATGTAAACTTAACGAAGTCCGTCATGTTTATATGAAATCATGAAATTCGGCCTTGTTTTCATCAATTTCATCCGGTTTGTTGAAACAGAATTTGAAATGTATGTAGCTAGCGCTGGATGGCATGCTCCCGCATCCATGTCCGCGGACTGGTCCTCTATCCGCACACGGATGCGGGAAGAAATTTGTGGGTTGACGTTGGAGATGCACTTAATTATGGTGTCTTTACCTCATTCTCCTGGAAACAATGCCTTAGACAATGAACATATCCACCTGCAAAATAAAATAAAATGAACACATCCACTTGGCCGTATATTCCCTTTGTCATAGGGAGAAACAAACTTTCACCGGTGCACGCGACATGCCTCGGATCAAATTTAACAACCCATTCGCAACCTTCAAGCATCGTATCAGCAAAGCACGCAAGGAAAAATAAAGTGAAAGGAGAAAGGAGCCCTGCATACCAGCAGCCGATGGTACAGCTACGGTCATGTCGCCGAGGCGGCCTGGCCTGTCTCTGCGAGCATGCGAATACGACCGTTGGGTCCAAAAGCCGAAGAAGCCAGCGTGCGTGCGTGCCATGGCGGGCACCGCGCGGCGCACCCAATCAATCCCCTCCGCCTCCAGCCCAGAGCCGAACCACATGGCGGAGTCGCCAATTTTTGACCGTTGCTCCGCCACGCCGGAGACCACCTCCTCCCCTCCTCTCCTCGTATGGCGCGCCCACCTGTCTGTGCCACTGTCCCATCGCCTGGTGCTCAGCTGCAGCTGACACGTGGGTCCACCCCCACGGCCCACACGTCGGTGAGCAGGCAGCGCTTTACTGTGGCTTGTTCGTTTCTTTCCCGTTGTCCCAAGCAGGCGGGATGCTGCGACGCGCAGCTGGGGAAGCGGCGCAGAGATGGACGCTAGCACAGTTTTGCGGGACCAGGCATTCCTGGAGGGTCCACATCTCAGTCGAACATACGTACGCAAGGGTCAGCGCCGGGTGGGTGGACGAGAGGGAAACCCGCGAACACCGCCTCTTGGCTACCCGAGATCGCATCGCAGCCGTCGGATGTCTGACATGCGCCATGTGATCCGTGCTGCTTAACCGTAGGCTGTCTCCGGAAAGATGCCTTGCTTGCTGACATGCGGGCCGCCCAGACGTGGTGGGCGCAACTGTCAGTGACGGGCGAGGCACCGGGAAGTACTACTCGCCCGAAGCAACGGATCCATTGGTGGGCTCCCCGTCCCATTGGGCTGCGTCCCCACTTTTGCACAAAAGCCCCTCCTTTTCCGCGTCCTCATATTAATACGCCCACTCGCCACACCTCTCCGGCCTGTCCAGCTTCTCTTCTTCCTCTCGACCCCTGCTTCTCCCCTTCTCATCCCCCTTTCACTTCTTCGGCTTCCTCTTCCTATCAAGTTGCCTTTGGCTTCTTCGTCCTCTTCTTGGCCAAGTAATCATCGGCAGTCTGGATCTCGGAGAAAAAGGAGTAGCTTGCTAGGTTCCTTTTACTTCTCCCGTGCTGGGACAGAGAAAACAGAGCGGAGAAGAGAGAGACAGGACCTGAGGTTGACCGGGCCCAAAGTGGTTTGGAGCTCCCGGTTGGGCCTTTTCTTTTGGCGACGACATGCCGAAGCTCTATTTCTTCCTCCTCTTGCTGCTGGCCGCCCCCGAAGCTATTCACGGCGAAGATGGTGAGTTTGTTTCTTCGCTTCTTTCTATGTCGGGCATTTCTTTTAGTACATGGTTAGTTCTTTTCTTTCACCATGCATGCTTTTCCATCTCGGGCGATCTCCGTGCCACTGCAGTGTTGTTTCCTAGCTAGGCTGGATTTTTATCATTCTTACAGCTGCACTGGGAGCCCAGCCTGAGTGTGATTGAGATTAGTCGAACTAGTGCCGTCCCTTTCTCTTGGATTTTTTTCCTTTGTCGTCTTATGATCCGGTGTGTTTCTGGCTTGTCCTGCCGGGAATGTTCAGCCATCAGCTTTCTCTTACTATCAGATTAAGTATCTTTCTCTTAACATTTGAGTAATTGCTAGGAGTAGTATGAGATACGGGTAAATCAAGCAGTATCTTTTGGGGCTTGGATTTGACTACTCGTCCTGCTCGGCCTGTTCTGTGCTTGCCCACCCCTGGGATTCCCTTCTCTGGGCTTTTCCAGGCCGTGTATTCTTGCCCATTTCACGTGCAACGGACTAGTTTTTATACAAGTTATGCACGTTCCATAAGAACATCTGGTCCTGTTATCATTATTATTTTCTATCACTATGGGCTTAGAATAAGATTTACTTGGAGCTAGGGCAAGGAATATTGCCAGTAGCACCAAACGGTCTCACACCCAAAGCTAATCTACCTATACGTACTAAAATAATGCAGTTACCAGATAACCAAGAATCAACCCCGGCATCCCATGAATCTGTGATGGCTTTGTGCACATAAGTTTAAGCAGAAAGAGACGATGGCCGCTGAGCTCGTTCGGCGGCCCATGTTTAGCGTCAGCCTTTGTGGGTCCTCCCTGTCCTCCTGTTCTGTTCTCCAGCCGGTAATTTCCCGTAGGATGCATGTGTTGCAACACCGTGTTACTGGCAAGGTTTTCTTAAGCTGGGCACCGTGTCGGTGGGAGTCCATCGTGGTCAAACCACTGACCATCCCAGGGTAGGGCGTGTTGTTAATCATCAGGGTTAACCCGGTGGAAATGAATCATTAATCATGTCACGGATCACATGCCGATTGCGACAAGACACTGGTCACTACTCTGAGCGTGCACAGCACCGTCTCTCTCTGCCAGTTCTACCTGTTTGGATCACGGGGTTAGAGCTAGTTTGGGTTAGTTGGGGGCTCAAATAACTCAAAAGTATCCAAACAGGGAGGGTTAGAGTGGGTTAGTTTCATCTAACCCAACTATCCCGGTGGAGAGGTGCTTATTTGGGTTAGAGTGGGTTAGAAAATAACTCTAACTTTAACTGTGTTAGAGTATCCAAACAGGGCCAATGTATCCGTGGGACCACATGGCAGTACTGGCCAGCGGGCCCTGCGTGGTTAATGAAGTCACGTCCATGGCGTACGTGACACAGGGACATGCTTGCCTTGCCCGCGCGAGTGAAGCAGAGCGGTGCAGTGCACCCACGAGAGCCCGGGATTGAGCGGATGGCCGCACGAAAGACCAAAGCCACTGTGCCCAACGTCTTTCCCCATACCCAGTTTATGCTTTACAGCTAGCCGTGTGCCCCCTCCCAAATGTCCCATACCCATTTTTCGCAATATGAAAACCGGAGGAGTGGCTTGTTTTCAGCTTTATAAAACATTCCTCCCTTCTCTTTTTGTACTTGTCATTTTTTTATTGTTTTGTTCATGATACTTTAGCATCGGCATCAAGCATGTCTGTGCAATTAGTATATGATTTAACAAAGATTCCTGCTCTAGTATGCACTTTGTTCTCTCGCCTAAACTGGGAGAATGTATTTGCATCTGATGATGGCCTAAAAGATGCATGCCACGTTTGTGCAGAACTTTGTTACACGTAGATAGCTCTGTTGTCTGAACTTCTTTTTGTTGGCGTGCAGGGGCGTACATCGGCGTCAACATCGGCACGGCCATGTCGTCCGTGCCGGCTGCCACGCAGATCACCACGCTGCTCCGCTCGCAGAACATCCGGCACATCCGCCTCTACGACGCCGACCCGGGGATGCTGTCGGCGCTGGCCAACACCGGCATCCGCGTCATCATCTCCGTCCCCAACGAGCAGCTCCTCGCCATCGGCAACTCCAACGCCACGGCCGCCAAGTGGGTGGCGCGGAACGTGGCGGCACACTACCCGTCCGTGAACATCACGGCCATCGCGGTCGGCTCCGAGGTGCTTTCCACGCTCCCCAACGCCGCCCCGCTCATCATGCCCGCCATGCGCTACCTCCAGAACGCGCTCGTGGCCGCGGCGCTCGACAAGTACATCAAGATCTCCACGCCGCACTCGTCCTCCATCATCCTCGACTCCTTCCCGCCGTCGCAGGCCTTCTTCAACCGCTCGCTCGACCCCGTGCTCGTGCCGATGCTCAAGTTCCTGCAGTCCACCGGCGCGCCGCTCATGCTCAACGTCTACCCGTACTACGACTACATGCGCTCCAACGGCGTCATCCCGCTGGACTACGCGCTGTTCCGGCCGCTGCCGCCCAACAAGGAGGCCGTGGACGCCAACACCCTGCTGCACTACACCAACGTCTTCGATGCCGTCGTGGATGCCGCCTACTTCGCCATGGCGTACCTCAACGTCACCAACGTGCCCGTCATGGTGACGGAGACCGGGTGGCCGCATAAGGGCGACGCGTCCGCCGAGCCGGACGCCAACAACGACAACGCCGACACGTACAACAGCAACCTCATCCGGCACGTCATGAACGTCACCGGCACGCCGAAGCACCCCGGGGTGGCCGTGCCGACGTTCATCTACGAGCTCTACGACGAGGACACCCGCCCCGGCACCGCATCCGAGAAGTACTGGGGCCTGTTCGACATGAACGGCATCCCGGCGTACGCGCTGCACCTGACGGGCTCCGGCGTGCTGCTGGCCAACGACACGACGAACCAGACCTACTGCGTGGCGCGGGAAGGCGCGGACGAGAAGATGCTGCAGGCCGCGCTCGACTGGGCGTGCGGCCCGGGGAAGGTGGACTGCTCCGTGCTGACGCAGGGGAAGCCGTGTTATGACCCGGACACCGTGGAGGATCACGCCACGTACGCTTTCAATGCCTACTACCATGGGATGGGGATGGGCTCGGGGACGTGCTACTTCTCCGGCGTCGCCGTGATCACGACGACCGATCCGAGTAAGCTCAGCAGCCTTCCCTGCAGTAACTTCATTGCCTGTTCTTTCGCATTCCGCGACTCATGTCGTGGGAACTTCTCATTTCTTCTGCAGGCCATGGATCTTGTGTCTATAGTGGGAAGAACGGCAGCGCGTTGCTGAACGGAACCTCGCTGGCGCCGTCGTCGAACTCCACCACGGACTCCGGCTCCCGGCGGGCAGTCGGCGATGTCACGTCGTTCGTCCGGATCGTCGTCACCGGGCTGCTCTTGAGCGTCGTCGCTCTGTTGTAGGATGTGACGTGAGATATTCTTTTTTGTTGTCAAGTGGAATTGGCCTCGGTGCTGCTGGGTGGCAAGTGTCATTCCAAATGGAACGGATGTGGTTATTGTTGGCTCTTAAGATACGAGCTCGTACTCTGGTATTGGTCGGGAATTTGGCATTGTATTGGATCGTGTTTGCGCTCACCACGATCATGTACGCGTCCAACCAGAATAAGAGCATCTCTAGCAGGCCCTTCATAAAGCCGACCCACAAAACGCGTTTGCAGTTCGCGGAAAAACGGCTTTACGGGCCGGCGCGGACAGCCGCAGAGGCAGACCCTGCAAAACGGATCTATATAGAAGGATATTCACGGAATATACAACAATCCTCCAAACTACAAAATAATTATTTAAAAAAATATCAATGCCAACACAATACAACAATCTTCCACGTTACAAATAATTATTCAAATCACCGAAGCAAACTAAATAATGCAATATAAAACTTGTCCCGAATACAAATAGCACATGAATTAAATAAAAATGAATAGAAAAATGAGTTTGTTGTCCAGCCCTTTACCAATGGTGCTCAATGAGATCCTCCTGAAGCTGAAAGTGAGTGTTTGCATTTTCAATCTCGTTGTATGCCTGAAGAAAAGCTCTATTGTGTTTAGGGTCTCTAGCTGGTACCGACAATTTACCTCGCAAGCTTGAACAATTTTCACAAAGAGAGATCGGCGCATTCGGTACCTTCTCCGGAAGAGGTGCGGTGGATATGTTGGATTCTCCGCGAAGTAGGCTTGCATCAATATCTCGTTCCCGAGATGGCGACTTCGAGGAATGCAAAGACGCCCGACGGTCGATCCTCGCCGTATCTTTCGGTTCTAGTCTTCGTGCTCCTTCACGGCAAGGGCTATCACCAACGTCTGCTGCCGATAGTTTGCAAGCAGCGTGTCAACATCCGAGTCGTCCGAATCAGACAAATCGTCGAACAAAACCTTCTCGCATGGGCTCAATTCCATCCACATGAACAAAAAACGCATAACTAGCTATGCGTAGCGCTCGGAACAAATCACAAGCAAACACTCGCCGGCGGCTCATGGGGCGGGCGCTCCCGGGCGGCGACTAGGGGCGGCTCGAGGGTGGTCGATCCCCGGCAGCGACGGCGACCAGGGGCCACTCGTCTCGCCGGATCCGGGGGGCAGTGCAGCGTATCGGTGATGGAGGTTGGGGGACGCCCCCGCGGCGCGATTCCGCCGGCAGATTTGGCTGGAATCGCCGGCGGCTGACGGGTGGAACCAATGGCGGGCGACGGCGGAAGGAGGTGGGGAAAGGGCGCTGGCTGAAATGTCCCTCCCGCCAACCGCTTTCCTGTGATACGGGGCAACATAGGGGCGAGGCGGAAACCTGCGTATTTGCGGGTTGGGGCCGGGATGTTGTCGCGCCCCTTAAAAAAATTTACGGGCTGGCCGCGTTTGCGTGGTCTGTTCGGGCAGGATTTTCCACGCCGACCCGCATTTTGGCAGTTATTTTGCGGGTCGGGGCTTTTTACGGGGTCTGTTAGAAATGCTCTAAGTGACACCGTCATCAACCCAGGGACACAACCTCTCGAATTCCCACCGGGATGCCCGCCTCACTCTCCTTCCTTCCAACCGCCCTTGCAGTCCCGAGCAATGTGTCCCTCCCTCATGGACCATCCCTTCCCCACTGACCCTTCCTTACATCTCTCTACCACCTTTCCCCTCGAATTTCCACCAGGGTGGCCCGCTTCACCCTCCTTCCTTCCAACCCCCCTTGCAGTCCAGAGCGATGTTCCCCTCCCCCTCCCGCGTAGTGCACGCTGTAGGACCTTGAGAAGAGGTGTCTAGAGGGGGGGGGGGGGGGTGATTAGACACTAAGTACCAAAGTTGCAATTTTTAAGTTTCCTTATGTCTAAGTGGAGTTTGGGCACAATTTCAACATTCACAATACATATCAAGCAAGCATGCAAAGAGTATATGAGCAGCGGAAAGTAAAGCATGCAATTTGCAAGAAAGTAAAGGGAAGGGTTTGGAGGATTCAAACGCAATTGGAGACACGGATGTTTTTGGCGTGGTTCCGATAGGTGGTGCTATCGTACATCCACGTTGATGGAGACTTCAACCCACGAAGGGTAACGGTTGCGCGAGTCCACGGAGGGCTCCACCCACGAAGGGTCCACGAAGAAGCAACCTTGTCTATCCCACCATGGCCGTCGCCCACGAAGGACTTGCCTCACTAGCGGTAGATCTTCACGAAGTAGGCGATCTCCTTGCCCTTACAAAACTCCTTGGTTCAACTCCACAATCTTATCGGAGGCTCCCAAGTGACACCTAGCCAATCTAGGAGACACTACTCTCCAAGAAGTAACAAATGGTGCGTTGATGATGAACTTCTTGCTCTTGTGCTTCAAATGATAGTCTCCCCAACACTCAACTCTCTCTCATAGGCTTTGGATCTGGTGGAAAGAAGATTTGAGTGGAAAGCAACTTGGGGAAGGCTAGAGATCAAGATTCATATGGTAGGAATGGAATATCTTGGCCTCAACACATGAGTAGGTAGTTCTCTCTCAGAAAATGTATGTTGGAAGTGTAGGTTCAGTCTGATGGCTCTCTCCACGAATGAAGAGGAGGTGGAGGGGTATATATAGCCTCCACACAAAATCTAGCCGTTACACACAATCTACCAAACTCGGTGGGACCGAATCGTTAAACTCGGTCAGACCAATTCAGCAAATAATGTGACCGTTAGGGTTTTCGGTGGGACCGAAATGCAACTCGGTGAGACCGATTCAGTTAGGGTTAGGGCATAACATAATCTCGGTAAGACCGATTACACAAACTCGGTGAGACCGATTTTGGTAATAAGCTTTCCAGAGAGTTGGTCAGGCAAACTCGATGGGACCGATTACAAAAACTCGGTGGGACTGATTTTGGTAATAAGTTGTCCAGAGAGTTTGCATTGTAATCTCGGTAGTACCGATTGCTCAAATGAGGTGAGACCGATTTGATAATGGACATACACAGAGAGATTACAATCCCATCTCGGTGAGACCGAGATCCCTATCGGTAAGACCGATTTGCTTAGGGTTTGTGGCAGTGGCTATGACTTTTGAAATCGTTGGCGCCGGATAGGAAGAATCGGTGTGACCGATTTTGGCTTTGGGTTTAGGTCATTTGTGGATGTGGGAAAGTAGCTGAGGGTTTTGGAGCATATCACAAAGCACATGAAGCAAGAGGCTTTAACAACACCTCATCCCTCCTTGATAGTATTGGCTTTTCCTATAGACTCAATGTGATCTTGGATCACTAAAATGTAAAATGAAGAGTCTTGAGCTTGGAGCTTGAGCCAATCCTTTGTCCTTAGCATCTTGAAGGAGTTCCCACATCCTTTAGTCCATGCCACTCCATTGTTGAACTTATCTGAAACATACTAGATAAAAGTGTTAGTCCAACAAGAGATATGTTGACATTAATTACCAAAACCACCTAGGGAGCACTTGTGCTTTCAATCTCCCCCTTTTTAGTAATTGATGACAACATACATCAAAGCTTTTAGATAAAGATATAAGGAATAGCAAGTAAAGCTTTGGAAAGACATGTAACAAACACAGGCTCCCCCTACATGTATGCAATCATGTGAATATGGAATGTAGAGGCATATGAGAGCATAACCATGATAGAGTAGGCAATGTGTTACATGTATCTTGGCCATATGCATCAGAGCAAAGAATGTTAAAGAAAATACCTTCATGCTCATGAGTCCTTCTTGCAAACAATATGTACATCAGCAAGAATTCCTCATACACATGATTGTGATGCATATACTTACCTTGTAGTCTTGAGTTGGCTTAGGATGAAATGAACCAGTGTAAACAAGGTTAGATAACACATATACATCTACTAGCCAGAGCAAACGAAAGAAACCACAAGAATACCAAGACTGGGATGACATGTAGAGAGTGAGTACTAAGTACCACATTGGATTTGACATGTCCCCAAGAGTAAAGATATGCAATGAATTTAAATGATTTCTTTCCCTTAGATGTCTTGCTCCCCCTGAATCTAACATGGGATATTGGGAGAAGATAGGGAATAGAGAATTAGAGCTGAAAAATCAGAGCTGAAAGATATGAATGATGATCAGAGCTAAATAGAGCCAATGTATGCTAATGCAAATAAACACAACAGATCATATGAACATGTCTCTCCCCTCAAGAAGACATGTGAGCATCTCTCCTCTTGAACACCAAGCATCTGGGATCCTTGAGAAATACGTCTACTCAAGTATTCTCTCCCCCTGGAGATCTCTCTCTCCTCTTTGAGGGTCTCTCTCCCCCTTGAGGATCTCTTTCTAAATGATAAGCTTTTGATGTTCTCTCTCTCCAAATGATAAGCTTTGATGTTCTCTCTCCCCCTTTGACATCAATTTCCAAGAAGGGTCTTCTGGAATCCGTTGAATGGATTTGGTCCTTGAGACACAGCACAAAGCAATGATAAAAATGTGATACTTGTAGAGGACAATATTCATTGAGTGGAGCTGGATCAGAAGAAATACAGAATATGTGGCAAACTGTTTTTCCTGTTGTGAAATCAGTGGCACCGAGTGGTATTCTTCGGTTGGACCGAAGGGGTTCGGTTGGGCCGAAAATAACAAATCGGTGAAACCGAGTTCATCGCAGAGAAAACACTTGTCACCTCAGCTCACTTGGACTGGTAAGATCTCACAAAGATTTGTAAGGAATTTACTGAAGGATGTGCAGGGAATTGGATGCAGAAAATGCAGAGCAATCAGAAAGAAATCTAGATGAAGTATATGTGCATGAAACAAATGCAAAAACTCAGAAAGGAACACGAGAGACTTCATCTAGAGATGGTCGGCGACAGAGTCACCTATGTTAGAGTATATTGACTTAGGAGTCAAGTGAGATCACTTGATCATAGGTCATACTCATCGTTTAAGCTCAAAATGGGGTTGCCATTTTTCGTTTAAGCATCTTGATGTATTCACATCTTGTCGAGTTGCTTTATCTCATGACTTGGAGTAAAGCTTCTCTAATATGGAATAACATACCTTGGTTGGTGGTGTTATCCATGTAGTTGAACTTGTGTGAGTTGCTCAAGGTTGACGTAGCTCATCAAGAATTTGGAGCACCACTTGGAATTTTAGTCCATCTACTTACATGGGTTAGTTCTTGCAAGTAAGAGCACTTGTGTATCCAAAAATGACAACCATGAAGCTCAATAGAGAATTTGTCAAAAGGATATGTTTGAGTGGTTTCGTACTTCCTTGTCTTCAACCACCATAGCGTAGAAACTTGGTGATGTAGAGATTGCTCAAGATGTGAGTAGATTACAATCTCATGAAATTTTATTCCACCAAGTACCTACATGGGTTAGATAACATGCAAGATACAAATGTATCCAAGACATAAGATTTTCATCATAAGAGAAATATCAAGGATTAGTCATAAGCTCATGTCTTGCATGTATCCAATGGAGTTTCTACTCCAAGTTTGATGCATCAATGATGTTCAATTCTCCTCTTAACCTGCAAAACACTTTCTCATCAAGAGGTTTAGTGAATATATCCGCTAATTGCTTTTCGGTGCGAACATGCTTAAGATCAATGTCACCCTTAGCAACATGATCTCGAATGAAATGATGATGAACTTCAATATGCTTAGTTCGAGAATGTTGCATAGGATTATGACCAATTTTAATAGCACTTTCATTGTCACAAAGCAATGGAACATGTCTCACATATATCCCATAATCTTTAAGAGCACAACATGAACCAGCGGCAATATATTCAGCTTCGGCGGTGGATAAGGATACCGAGTTTTGTTTCTTGGAGGACCAAGACACAAGAGATCTACCAAGAAATTGACAAGTACCCGAAGTGGACTTTCTATCAACCTTGTCTCCGGCATAGTCCGAGTTGGAATAGCCAACAAGATCGAAAGAGGCCCTCTTAGGATACCAAATGCCAAAGTTTGGTGTATGGATTAAGTATCTCACTATCCTTTTCACGGCCTTAAGATGACATTCCTTAGGAGCAGCTTGATATCGTGCACACATGCACACACTTAGCATGATATCGGGACGTGAAGCACATAGATATAATAATGAACAAATCATAGAGCGATAAACCTTTTGATCAACCGGTTCACCATCTTTGGTCAAGTCATTATGTCCACTAGTAGGCATGGGTGTAGACATACCTTTGCATTCTTGCATATTGAACTTCTTGAATAAGTCCTTGGTGTACTTCGTTTGAGAAACAAAGGTACCTTCCTTAGTTTGCTTGATTTGCAACCCAAGGAAGAATTTGAGCTCACTCATCATAGACATCTCAAACTTCTCCGACATTAGCTTTCCAAACTTTTCACTAAAATGAGGGTTAGTCGAACCAAATATAATATCATCAACATAGATTTGGCACACAAATAGTTCTCCATTAACCCTTTTAGTAAAAAGAGTAGAATCAATTTTCCCAATTTCAAAGCCTTTTTCAATAAGAAACTTGGTCAAGCATTTATACCATGCTCTAGGAGCTTGTTTAAGACCATAAAGAGCTTTGTGAAGTTTGTAAACATGATTGGGTTTCTTAGGATTGACAAATCTAGGAGGTTGCTTAACATAAACTTCTTCCTCTATTTCACCATTTAGAAAAGCACTTTTAATGTCCATTTGGTACAGGGTGATATCATGATGATTAGCATAGGCAAGTAAGATGCGAATGGACTCAAGTCTAGCAACGGGGGCATAAGTCTCACCATAGTCCATACCTTCGACTTGTGTGCAGCCTTGGGCGACGAGACGTGCTTTGTTGCGGACTACTTGTCCATCTTCATCTTGCTTGTTGCGAAACACCCATTTGGTACTGATGACGTTGTGGTTGTTGTCGGGCTTCTCAACCAATGTCCAAACTTGGTTCCTCTCAAAGTTATGTAGCTCTTCATGCATAGCATTTATCCAATCCGAATCTTCCAATGCTTCTTCAACCTTCATAGGTTTCAATGCGAGAGATGAAAGAATAGTTTTCACAAAAGTTAGCTAAACGAGTTTTAGAGCGAGTGATTCTCCCGGTTTGAATGTCATTGTAGATTTGTTCGACGGGATGATCTTTAGCAACTCTTGCTCGAACTCGTGAAAGCTTTCGCTTGGGTCTTCGTTGAACATCTTCTTCATCTTGTTCTTCTTCTTGGCCTTCTTCATCGTTGGCGTTGTCGTTCTCTTGTCGTGGTGGAGAGGGAGGTTGTTGAAGTTCATCTTGATGCACTTCCTCGTTTTCTTCATCTTGGTGTGTCCCACTTGTGGATGCTTCCGTATCAACTCTTGGTTCACCCTGTCGTGATGTAGAAGCTTCCACTTGGATGGACGAGGTACTCTCCTTCACCTCTGTTGGACGAACTTTGCCAATAGCCAAGTCTTGAATTGCTTCCGAAGGATCTTTGTCTCCTACATCAATTGGCAATTTCTTACTTGTGAGCCGTTAGATTCATCAAACTTCACATCTATCGTCTCTTCAACCTTTCGGGTGAAATTGTTGTAGACACAGTAAGTGTGAGAGTTTGAGCCATAACCGAGTAGGAAACCTTCATGAGACTTAGGAGCAAATTTAGAGCGACGATGCTTATCAAGAATGTAGCACTTTGAGCCAAATACTCGAAAGTATCCAACTTGGGGTTTGTTACCGGTGAGGAGCTCGTATGCCGTCTTGCTGAGTAGCTTGTGAAGATACAAGCGATTTGTCGCATGCCAAGCTATCTCAACCGCTTCCGCCCAAAAGTGCTTCGGCGTCTTGTACTCATCAAGCATCGTTCTCGCCATTTCGATGAGCGTCCGGTTCTTCCTTTCAACAACTCTGTTTTGTTGAGGTGTGTACATAGCCGAGAACTCGTGTGAAATCCCTTCTTCGTCAAGAAAGGTGTCCACATTTGCATTCTTGAACTCCGTTCCGTTGTCGCTGCGAACCTTCTTGATCTTCAATTCAAACTGATTTTGGGCCTTCCTAGTGAAGTTTTTGAAGATCTTTTGGACCTGCGATTTATCATCGAGAAAGAACACCCACGTAAATCTTGAAAAATCATCAACTATAACTAGACCAAAAGAATTTCCACCGAGACTCTTGTAAGAGTTGGGACCGAAAAGATCCATATGAAGTAGCTCGAGTGGCCTCCTTGTGGCCATGATGTTCTTCACGGGATGCCTTCCTCCAACCTGTTTACCTGCCTGACAAGCGCTGCAAAGTCTATCCTTATCAATTATGACATCGTTAACTCCAAGGATATGATTTCCTTTAATAAGCTTGTCAAGGTTTCGCATACCAACATGACCTAGTCGTCTATGCCATAACCAACCTTTTGAGGATTTAGCAATGAAGCAAGTTTTAGGTTGAGCCTTTTTAGTGAAATCAACAATGTATAGATCACCTCTACGCACACCGGTAAAGACCATTTTATGATTGTCTCGACGAAACACTTGGCAATCTACTTCAGTAAATAGAACATTGAAACCAAAATCAGCAAGTCTAGATACTGAAAGTAAGTTGTATCCAAGAGATTCAACGAGCATAACATTTTGTATGGAGCTATCATGTGATATGGCCACCTTACTGAGGCCAACCACCTTACCCTTTGAGTTGTCACTGAAAGTGACATACTTTCGAGGACTATCATTATCATCAAGCTCACGAAACATGTCTTTATGTCCGGTCATGTGATCGGTACATCCACTATCAAGAACCCATTCCTTTCCTCCTGACATATATCCCCGAAGATTTGCCATAAGACCAAAATGTCTCATTGCATCATCAAGATCGAAGTCACTATCATCATCCTCATCATAGTATCCATGTTCAACATCGTCATGTGGTGGATCAAGTCCTAGAGAAGGTGATTCATTAGAATGAGTTTGACAATGATCTTGCTTATGAATTTTTATAGCTTCGGAAATAATATCACTAATAATACCAACATTTCCTTTGGCACGCATAAGGTTTGTAAGCTCAAATAGACGATCACCAAACATAGGATCACTAGTATTCATCTTACTCAAAGCAATAGACTTATGAAGAATTTCATCAAGATTTTTCAAGGAATAATCTGGAAATCGTTCCTCAAGAAATTTCCATATGGTGTAGGCACACTTAAAAGTAGGCAAACATCCAATCAAGTTTCTAGGCAATCCTCTAATGATAAGCTCGGCAGTTCTAAGATTCCTAATCATGCGAATTGACTCATCATGGGTAGGATGCATAGGATCAACATAAGGTGCACAAGGGCTAGCAATGTACTTGTTCAAATGATATTGATTGAACATAACAAGCATCTCATTTTTCCACTCATGAAAATACTCTCCATCAAGAATAGGCACTCTATGTCTAAGACTCCCAATAGTAGACTCCTCCATCTTCCTCCAATGGTGATTAAACCAACGCAATGGAGACCAATGCTCTGATACCACTTGTAGGACCTTGAGAAGAGGTGTCTAGAGGGGGGGGGGGGTGATTAGACACTAAGTACCGAAGTTGCAATTTTTAAGTTTCCTTAAGTTTAAGTGGAGTTTGGGCACAATTTCAACATTCACAATACATATCAAGCAAGCATGCAAAGAGTATATGAGCAGCGGAAAGTAAAGCATGCAATTTGCAAGAAAGTAAAGGGAAGGGTTTGGAGGATTCAAACGCAATTGGAGACACAGATGTTTTTGGCGTGGTTCCGATAGGTGGTGCTATCGTACATCCACGTTGATGGAGACTTCAACCCACGAAGGGTAACGGTTGCGCGAGTCCACGGAGGGCTCCACCCACGAAGGGTCCATGAAGAAGCAACCTTGTCTATCCCACCATGGCCGTCGCCCACGAAGGACTTGCCTCACTAGCGGCAGATCTTCACGAAGTAGGCGATCTCCTTGCCCTTACAAACTCCTTGGTTCAACTCCACAATCTTGTCGGAGGCTCCCAAGTGACACCTAGCCAATCTAGGAGACACCACTCTCCAAGAAGTAACAAGTGGTGCATTGATGATGAACTCCTTGCTCTTGTGCTTCAAATGATAGTCTCCCCAACACTCAACTCTCTCTCATAGGTTTTGGATCTGGTGGAAAGAAGATTTGAGTGGAAAGCAACTTGGGGAAGGCTAGAGATCAAGATTCATATGGTAGGAATGGAATATCTTGGCCTCAACACATGAGTAGGTAGTTCTCTCTCAGAAAATGTATGCTGGAAGTGTAGGTTCAGTCTGATGGCTCTCTCCACGAATGAAGAGGAGGTGGAGGGGTATATATAGCCTCCACACAAAATCTAACCGTTACACACAATCTACCAAACTCGGTGGGACCGAATCGTTAAACTCGGTTAGACCGATTCTGCAAATAATGTGACCGTTAGGGTTTTTGGTGGGACCAAAATGCAACTCGGTGAGACCGATTCAGTTAGGGTTAGGGCATAACGTAATCTCGGTAAGACCGATTACACAAACTCGGAGATACCGATTTTGGTAATAAGCTTTCCAGAGAGTTGGTCAGGCAAACTTGGTGGGACTGATTACTCAAACTCGGTGGGACCGATTTTGGTAATAAGTTGTCCAGAGAGTTTGCATTGTAATCTCGGTAGTACCGATTGCTCAAACGCGGTGAGACCGATTTGATAATGGACATACACAGAGAGATTACAATCCCATCTCGGTGAGACCGAGATCCCTATCGGTAAGACCGATTTGCTTAGGGTTTGTGGCAGTGGCTATGACTTTTGGAATCGGTGGCGCCAGATAGGAAGAATCGGTGTGACTGATTTTGGCTTTGGGTTTAGGTCATTTGTGGATGTGGGAAAGTACCTGAGGGTTTTGGAGCATATCACAAAGCACATGAAGCAAGAGGCTTATTAACAACACCTCATCCCTCCTTGATAGTATTGGCTTTTCCTATAGACTCAGTGTGATCTTGGATAACTAAAATGTAAAATGAAGAGTCTTGAGCTTGGAGCTTGAGCCAATCCTTTGTCCTTAGCATCTTGAAGAGTTCCCACATCCTTTAGTCCATGCCACTCCATTGTTGAAATTATCTGAAACATACTAGAGAAAAGTGTTAGTCCAACAAGAGATATGTTGACATTAATTACCAAAACCACCTAGGGAGCACTTGTGCTTTCACACACACTTGGTCTTCTTCCAGCATTCAACGGAGATGTGCCCTTCATCACCACAGTTATAGCAGCCGCTATAGAGCTCCACCGGGATGTTGGCCTTGGGAGGCCTCGAGGTGGGTGAGGGAGTCCTGGATTAGGGGGTATCCGGACAGCCGGACTATATACTTTGGCCGGACTATTGGACTGTGAAGATATAAGACTCAAGACTTCGTCCCGTGTCCGGATGGGACTCTCCTTTGCGTGGAAGACAAGCTTGGCGATCCGGATAATAGATTTCCTTCTTTGTAACCGACTCTGTGTAAACCCTAGCCCTCTCCGGTGTCTATATAAACCGAAGGGTTTAGTCCTTAGAGACAGAATCATAATCATCATAGGCTAGCTTCTAGGGTTTAGCCTCTACGATCTCATGGTAGATCAACTCTTGTAATACCCATATCATCAATATCAATCAAGCAGGAAGTAGGGTTTTACCTCCATCAAGAGGGCCCGAACCTGGGTAAACATCGTGTCCCTTGCCCCCTGTTACCATTAGCCTTAGACGCACAGATCGGGACCCCCTACCCGAGATCCGCTGGTTTTGACAGCGACATTGGTGCTTTCATTGAGAGTTCCTCTGTGTTGTCGCTGCAAGGCTTGATGGCTCCTTCAATCGTCAACAACAACACGGTCCAGGGTGAGACTTTTCTCCACGGACAGACCTTCGTGTTCGGCAGCTTCGCACTGCGGGCCAATTCGCTTGGCCATCTGGAGTAGATCGACAGCTACACCCCTGGCCATCAGGTCAGATTCGGAAACTTGAACTACACAGCCGATATCCGCGGAGACTTGATCTTTGACGGATTCGGGCCTACGCCAGGAGCGCCAAACAGTCACGACGAGCACGACTTAGACCCGCTGTCTGACAATACTCGGGATATCGCACCTGTAGGAACTCCGGACCTAAATCCGAGGCAGATCGCATCGTCCGAGGACGGGTGGATAGAACCCGCCCCGGAGGCCGCACACTCATCGGCGGTAGAGCCGAGCACCGGCTTCACCCTCAAGGAAGCCTGTGTCACCGGACCCCCGGACTCGTGTCCGGCTGTAGGTTCCAGTCCGCGCACCCTCGAGCCCGCCGAATCTAGTCGGGCTCCGGTAATGGAGTTCACCGCTGCGGATATCTTCCAGTACTCGCCCTTTGGCAACATGCTGAACTCATTAAAGTCTCTCTCTTTGTCAGGAGACTCTTGGCCGAACTATGTCCGGCTCAAGAGGGAATAAGGCGACGAAGAAATTCGTCGCCCACCCACCACCCACTTCATAGCCACTATCGACGATGTATCAGACATGCTTAACTTCGACTCCAATGATACCGACGGTATGTACGTCGGCGCAGGAAATGATTCAGAACCACCACCAATGGGGCGCTGGACTGCCACCTCGTCATACGATATATACATGGTGGATACGCCTAAGGAGGATGATGGCGACAAACCGGAGGATAAAACCCTCGGACAAAAACCAAAACGACGGCGTAGACGCAGCTCCAAGTCCAGCAACAGTAAAAATAGCGATAACAGCGCTAGAAAGATCGACACCCCAGTCAACTCCGAGGGCAACAACGACCATATGGACCCAGCAATGGAGCATGATGAGCCAGGTCACGCCGAACACAGCCCGGAGCAGACGCCCGATCACAGTGATCCCGAGGGACGAACTCATCAAACTGCCCCGGGACAAGAGCATAGTCCAGACGACGATGCATTCATCGTCCCGGAAACACGTTTGGAACGAGATAACCTCCACAGAAGGCTTATGGCCAATGCGAGAAGTCTAAAGAAGTAGAAGCAAAGGCTTAAGGCCGCACAGGAAACGCTCAATCGCAGATGGAATAAAGTGCTAGACACTGAAGAAAAGTACGGCGACGATCACCACACAAAGAGCTATCCAAAACGCAAGCTGCTGCCAGAATTCGACAATGAGGCCATTCCACCGAAGAACAATACGGCCAGGAGGCCGGACCAACCACTTCGTAACCGCAATAGAGCAGCTACCAATGCCGCACACGATTTACGTGAGCTCCTGGATAAGAAGGCTGGCGCGACCAGGTCCATCTATGGATCTAGAGGACACGCCTGAGCGCAGGACTATGGTCACCAAAACGATCAGACTGATCGAGTACTAGTTCGGAATCAGCACCGGACACAACAACAGCTGACGGCATGCCACAACACGTCCAGATACAGAGGGGCCGCTCACCCTCTGAACTTCACAGAAGAGGTACTGGACCACGAATTTCCACAGGGTTTTAAACCTGTGAACATAGAGGCATATGACGGAACGACAGACCCCGGGGTCTGGATTGAGGATTTTATCATGCATATCCACATGGCTCAGGGGGACGACCTCCACGCCATCAAATACCTTCCCCTCAAGTTGAAGGGACCAGCTCGACACTGGTTGAAAAGCCTCCCCGAAAATTCAATCGGAAGTTGGGAGGAACTCGAGGATGCTTTCAGGGCCAATTTTCAAGGGACCTATGTCCGACCTCCGGACGCAGACGATCTAAGTCACATAATTCAACAGCCCGGAGAGTCCGCCCGCAAGCTTTGGAACAGATTCCTCACGGAGAAGAATCAAATTGTCGATTGTCTGGATGCCGAAGCCTTAGTGGCCTTCAAACACAGCATCCGGGACGAGTGGCTCGCCAGACACCTCGGCCAAGAAAATCCGAGGACAATGGCAGCCTTAACAAGCCTTATGACCCGCTTTTGCGCGGGTGAAGATAGCTGGTTGGCCCGTAGAGGCACCAGCGACCCAAGTACATCCGAAATTAGGAATGGCAACGGGAAGCCACGACACAACAAAAACAAACGTCAAAACAAGGAAGAAAGTGCGGACAACACAACGGTCAACGCCGGATTCAGGGGCTCTTGACCCGGTCAACAAAAGAAGCAATTTAAAGGCGGCAAAGAGGGACTGTCCTGCCTGAACAAAGTCCTGGACAGACTGTGCCAAATTCATGGCACCCCCGAAACTGCAAACCACACTCACAGAGAATGCTGGGTCTTTAAGCAGGCCGGCAAATTAAATGCCGAACACAAGGGAAGGGAAACACCAAGTGAAGACGAGGATGAGCCTCGCCAGCCGAACACTGGGGGACAGAAAAAATTCCCACCAGAGGTAAAAACAGTAAACATGATCCACGCGACTCACATATCCACGAGAAGACGCGAACGCGCGCTCAGAGACGCACACGCTATAGAGCCCATAGCCCCCAAGCTTAACCGCTGGTCGGCCTGCCCGATCACCTTCGATCACAGGGACTACCCGACTAATATGCGGCACGAAGGATCAGCTGCCTTGGTGCTCGACCCAATAATTGATGGATACCATCTCACTCGCGGTCTCATGGACGGCGGCAGTAGTCTTAACCTAATATACCAGGACACGGTCCGCAGGATGGGGATAGACCCATCCAGAATCAACCACAGTAACACCACCTTTGAAGGGGTGATACCAGGCGTCGAAGCCCACTGCAGGGCTCCCTCGTACTAGAGGTGATATTCGGCTCCCCAAGCAACTTCAAAAGAGAAAAACTACTCTTCGCCATTGCCCCCCTCCAAAGTGGATATCACGCATTGCTCGGGAGAATGGCCTTTGCCCGCTTGAACGCAGTACCGCACTACGCCTACCTTAAACTCAAGATGCCCGGTCCACGCGGCGTCATCACCGTTAACGGAATTACAGAGCGTTCCCTACGCGCCGAAGAGTATGCGACGACTCTAGCAACCGGACTCTAAGCGGCCCCTAATATATGAACGCATGATTGATCGTTAAGACCACGGGCACGGTTAGACGAGTCCGGCAGCCCGAATATACATGAGCTGGGCGCTACACATGTAATCCCATAGAGGACACCAGGGGCTTCAAATATTCAGTAAAGCCCACCTTTTTGCTTGAACCTATTAACAGGCCAATGTCTTTCACTTTTACTATCCATTGGTGATAGCCAACTCTTCGCATGCTTACGTCATACTCTTCTACATGAGTTTTTCTTTTTACAGACACCATTCGTGCGATACCCTCCCAGGACACGGCACAACGGAGACAAAGGCGCAGACGTGCAGCAGGGCCCCGCTCAAAGGTTTCTCTTTAGATTAAGCCCCTGTGTAAACCTTTTTATTGTCTCTTGTTGTTTACACATCCCATGAGAACTACACCCACAGAGGATACTGCCGGTATTGGCATTTCGCCATGGCAGACTAATGCACGTACTTGGAAATACAGGGTTCATAATAAAGGGTGTTACTCAGCCCAGTATATGTTACAAAGTCCGAATACCTTCGGGAGTGTTCGGCGTCATGAGTTTGGCCTTATATGCATCAGCTCCGAATCACGTCTTTGGTCAAATGTTGGGATTGCCCGGCTCCTGGGTTTGCCGCCTTACATTCCGTTCTTATCGGCTAAGGCGGCCAAAGGAGAACTACTGTGATTGTGCCCTGGTTATTCCGGATGAGCACCTCAGTAGAGAAAGCCGAAAACTGACTGTCCTGATATAGCGAGAGACTGTTCAACCACTCGAAGACTTATTGGAATCTTTAGGATTCCTCCGCATTAACAAAGGACCGTTTCCCGGTCATGTACACATGCACTCGTATTCGGATGCACGCGAAGGTACCAGGGGCTACATAGTAGCCCCATCATCAAACTCCTATGGCTAAGTGAAAGTGTTAAAGTTATATAGTCCGTTGCCTAGTTCGACGTGCGATCACCTCCTTAATGGACCAAGATGTTGGATCAAGTGTGATTACACATATTTTTCGCGAACACCCCTGCATTGTATGCGTGGGGGTTGAAGCCAACGACTGCTAACTTTCAGATTACACATATACATAAAACGGCCGCACAGGAGGCACAATAATACTTTCGGGCAAAAAGTATGAACATAGCCTTCATAATTAAAATAGCATTGTTTTTACAATGAAACGATCTGTCACTTGAACATGACATTCTTTGAGCACTGAGCCTCTACAAGCGAGCACCTTCTGTCACTTGCTCCAAGTAGTGCTCGGCCGGATCCTGGCCTCCCGCCGGATTCTGGGTCGCAATGATAGTGGCCTCCATATCTGTCCAATATGCTTTAACGCGGGCAAGAGCCAGCCGTGCACCCACTATGCACGCTGACCTCTTCAGGGCATCGATCTGCGATACGGCACCAAGAAATTGTTTCACTAAACCAAAATAACTATCCGGCTTAGGCTCCTTCGGCCATAGGTGGTTTATCACAGACCGCATTGCAAGACCAGACAGCCTATGGAACTCGGCCACAACAGCCATCCTCTCACTCAACGACAATGGGCGCGTCGGAGCACTGAATTGCGACCAGAACAACCTCTCCACTTCATTATCTTTTTGATCCTCAAAAAACTTGGCCGCATCAGCCGTACTCTTCGCCAAATCCGCATACACGTCTGCAGGGCTCCAGCGTCGGTCCAGAGGAGCATACTTTGGATCCAAAAACTTCATCCGCAACAAATAAGGGTTTCCAGCCGCGATTCCTCTGGCCTGTCGAAGCTCCTCCCGTGCATCCCTAACGTTGGAACGCGTCTCCTTGACCGCATCAAGGGCCTTCTTCAGGTCAGCCTTACTCACCTGATTTTCTTTTTCAAGAAGCTCATACCGGCTGGCGGCGTTTTTTAGCTCCACAGCCATTTCGGCTATTTTGTCTTCGCTTCGACGATGAGCAGCCTGTTCGGCTCTCAACTCTTCAGCCGCCTTTAGGGAAGCCGCATTCCTAGCCCGGGCCTGTTCCTTGGCCAGGGCAACTTCCGCCCTCAGGGCTTCCACGGCAGCAGCACCATCTGCAGTCCAAGCATATCGAATTAATATTATGCTCCTCTCAATTTTCCCTATAAATAATAAGGAAAGCAGAGCACATACCTTGTGACTCGTTAAGCCGCTCGTTCACCAGTGTGATATCGACATCAATAACTCCAATCTGCCTCCTCAGTTCGGCAACTTCAATGGACCGGTCGGCTGCTGGATCCTTAGACACCTGCGCATAAATACAACATGATCATTACTTAACAATGTGATCCTCCGTTTGCCGCCTAGGGCTGGCAACTAGAGTCTCAGGGGCTACTATCCATATGGAGCACTCCTAGCGCGTGCGTCACGGTCAAAAATTATGTATTTTCATTACATACCTCAAAGCCTCTAAGCAGGCTCGTAAAGGCTTCATTCAACCCGCTCGTGGTGGATGAAATCTTCTCGAGCACCATGCTCATTAACGAACGGTGCTCCTCCGAGAGAGCAGCTCACTCCAGAAGGCCCGTCAGTGTGTCTGGCCGGACGCCGAACTGTGTCGGACCCTTCTTATCGCCTCCCGTGGGAGCCGAACGCTCCGGGCTCAGGGCGACCGAAGTATTAGCTTCTGGCTTTGGCAGATCGGGACTCCTCCGTGACGACACCTCGGGGTCGCCCGCCCCATAAGGCGGAGAGGTTGGTGGGGTCTCACTCTCCATCATCTCCGGAAGGAGATCCCCCGAAGACGAACTCTGTTGAGACGAGCTGCTAGTCGGACTGCAACGAATGGATCCTGGTTATTGTTCTCGGAGAAGGAAGCAGTACCTTCGTATTTATGATTAACTTACAGCTCGGTTGAGGGCTGGCCCGTTGACGGGCATGGCACGGTGAGGACGCCCTTTGGGGCAGGGCCCCCTGGTGAAGCTTTCTTCCCTTGTCTGGGCACCTCCGTCTCTAAGTCTTTGGAGGCGGCCCTCTTCTTCCCGCGAGGAGAGGAGGCCTTAGATTCCCCTCCCCAACTATCCTCCTTTGGGGAAGAAGCAATTCCCCCGGTTTGGATGTGCAATGTGTGAAGTTCTGCTTCTCTGTTCTTCCCTTCTTCTTTCCCTCAGGGCATTTTGCTTAGCACACGACCAAGCATCTTGGCTATGGTGGGACTAGGCTAGCCTTCGGGAAGTGGCGCCGGACACCTGATTCTCTCCGCCTTGCCGAGCCATTCCTGGACAGGGAGGATTTTCAGAATAATGTTATGATAAAAATAAACAAAGTGTTCGGTTTCTGGGTTGCTTACTTGGGTATCTGGGCGATTGCAGCTCAGGCCCGCATCCTTGATGGTGTCCGGATACTTTACTTGTGGTCCGAAAAATAACTTACACATCCCTTCGAGCGTGACGCCGAAGAAGTGCAGAATAGTCCGCGGACCTTCCGGATTGAACTCCCACATCCGGAGAGGCCGGCGTTTGCACGGCAAGATCCGTCGGACTAGCATTACCTGAATTACGCTTACAAGGTTGATGTCCCTCTCAAGAAGCTCCCGTATGCGGCTCTTTAGTGTTGGTACATCATTAGCAGGCCCCCAATCCCGTCCTGCGTTGGCCCATGATGCCAGTTGAGGAGGAGGGCTCGAACGGAAGTAGGGGGCAGCCACCCACTTTGTGCCTCTGGGGGCCGTGACGTAAAACCACCTCCGCTGCCATAGATAGGACACCTCTGGGAAGGAGCCCTCTGGCTATAGGGCATCGGCAATCCTGCTTATTACAGCACCTCCGCACTCCGTGTGTCGCCCCTCAATCATCTTCGGCTTCACATTGAAGGTCTTGAGCCATAAGCCGAAGTGTGGGGTGACGTGGAGAAAAGCTTCGCACACAACAATGAACGACGAGATGTGAAGGATGGCGTTCGGAGCTAGATCATGAAAATCTAGCCCGTAATAGAACATGAGCCCTCTCACAAAGGGATCAAGGGTGAAGCCTAAGCCGCGGAGGAAGTGAGAAACAAATACGACGCTCTCGTTGGGCTCGGGAGTAGGGATGACCTGCCCTGGAGCAGGAAGCCTGTGCCTGATGTCGGCGGTCAGGTATCCGACCTTCCTAAGCTTCGCAATATCCTCTTCTGTGACAGAGGAAGCCACCCACCGGCCTTGAAGGTTGGATTCGGACATGATGGAAGATCCGGAGGGCTTGAGCTTGGCACTACTAGGAAAAGGGCTATAGATAGGACTGATTCTAATGGCGCACCAGGTAAGCAGTGCGCCACTACTATATACTAATCGCGCACCGGTTGCTCGTGCGCCATTAGTGTGGAAGACACTAATGGTGCACCGTGCTCACGGTGCGCCACTACTATTGATTTTTTTCCCATTTTCCATACAAACTAATGGCGCAGGGATGGCAAAGTGCACCATTACTAGTTAGAACTAGTAATGGCGCACGACCAAGACAGTGCGCCATTAGTATATTTTTTTTTTACTTTTTTGCAAACCTACTAATGGCGCACTATGCCAAAGCCCAGTCGTGTTTATACCCGAAGCCAAATCCAAGACCGCGGGCGCAAACGTCACCGCGAAAAATGAGCCATGGGTACTGGCTTCCCAAGTGGACCAATACTTCTTCATTACCGACCCGCCAAAGCCCAGTCGTGTTGTCGTGAGGAGAGGCAAAAGGAAGATCATCGGAATGGATGGAGTAGCCAATGAGCAAGACTTCGACAAGTACGGCGACCCGAAGATCGAACATGACAACGATGATGAAGTAGCAGCACACACCACAAGAAGAAGCAGGACCACCCTACCTAAAGGACGTCCGTTCCACAGAAGAACTCCATTTGCGAAAAAGAAGGGCAAGAAGATTGTGAATAGATAGCTAGCTAAGATCGATTGTATTTAAATCGTAGTCTTCATTTCTCGATTGTATTTCATGGGCACTTTTTGATATCATGAATATTTTTAAATTTCATGGGCACTTTTTGAATTCATGAGGACACTTGATCTCGATCCCCCTCCATCTCGATCTCGATTCCCCCTCCATCTCGATCTCGATCCCCGCACCCTCCCCCGCTCCACCGCCGCCGCCGATGATATTTTCAAGTAAGAAATTTGAACATATTTTTCAAACTTTTTTACTGTTTTTATAAAAAAAATATTACTGTTATGATTTAAACAAGTTTGAACATATTTAAACACAAATAAATATAAAAAACAGCATTTAAAATGCATAAAAAATATTGGGGAGCCTGGGAATCGAACCCAGGACCTCCTGGTGTGTGTGCTGCATGCTAACCAGTCAGGCTAGTGGGTGGGTTCTGTTGTAGATAGGGATAGGTTGTAGATATGGTTAGTGGGCTAGATTAAAACAAAATTCTAATGGCGCACCGAGAGGTGGTGCGCCATTAGAATAGTCATACTTATGGCGCACGACTGGACGGTGCGCCATTAGAACCCTCCCCCTAGCTATCCTCTCTCCCTCTCGCCAGATCCCCTTCGACCCTCTCTCCCTCGCCACCAGATCCACCCGCGCGCTGCCCCGACCCACGCCGCCGCCGCCCCCGCGCCTCCGTCTCCGTCGCCGCCCCCAGTCAGCCCCTGCCCTGCCCCCCATCGCCGTCCGCTCCCAATCCACCCCCTCCCTCACCTTCACCGCACCCACCCACCCCCTCCCTCGCCTTCCCAGCCCTCGAGCTCCACCGTGCGAGGCGACAGGCAAGGCGGCGGGTAGAATCTGCTTCAACACCGGGCCGGCGAGCCGCGGAACCAGGGCGCAACGGCGCTCGACCCCTCCACCCCCCTCCACCTCTTCTTCCTCGGGTCGCCGCTATCTTCCTCAACTTCAGCCACCTCTGTTGCTACTAAGCTGTCGCAGGGCCTCCTTGCGCCTCCCCGGTGAGCTCCGCCTCCTCTCCCCTCTTCCTTCTCGCGTGCCAAGAAATGCATAGCAATTATTTGCTTCACTTAGTCATTGATGGTCATTCAGTATGAAATTACAACCTGCATGTATTGGTTGGAATGTGTAACTACAATTTACAGGGGAAATGTTTGCAGTTAAGTTATGTGGTTGGAAAGATCATGTGTCATTAGAAACTTGGAAGGTAAAAACATTGCGATCCTCACCATAAGGATGATTATATCTTCCATGCCTGAATAGCTCTGCCTAAATAATAAATAGATAAAGGTAAAACTAAACCATGCTCAGTGATGAGTGATGCCAACTGACAACCAAAGCAAACTTGTTCATCATTACAAAAGCAAACTTGTTCAACATAACAAAAGCAAACTTGTTCAACATAACAAAAGCAAATTTGTTCAACCACATAACTACAAACTGAGACACAGTAGTAGGGGTCATCCCAATACCACAAACAACTCAATATCCCCAGTAGTAGGGGTCATCCCAATGATCCTCCGCCTCTTGCCAGAGCTCCAAACCTTCTTTGGTGATTTCGATTTTCTTCCATGCCTCGTAGGTGACGTACGCATCTTTCGCGGCGTACTCGATGAGCTTGTTTGGCAGTGGGCTGTCCCCCCATAGTAGGTGGTCCGATTTCCTGTCGATCTTCTGCTTCATTTCCTTGTAGGATGGGTGGATTAGGCTGCCTGCAAACTCAGCCAAAGACTGCCACTTCTTTCCATTATTTGGAACTCTCCATTTGTGCTGCAAGTTGACGTACTTGTCGGGGTTGATCTCTAAACCAGACAACTTCAGCTTCTCCTTGTCGCCTCCAATGCAGAAGCCCACAAAGGTGTACAGCTTCTTCTCCTGCAGGAGCGGGCGGAGTTCCTTGGGCCTGCATCAAATTAATCTGGTGCATCAAATTCATCTACTTCAAAAACTTCAGAAACTACAGAATTAAAATGGGTTCAGTTGAAGCAAAATTCAGTTAAAATAGCATCTTCAGTTCTGACCAAAATTCAGTTAAAACAGTATGATCACAACAACTACTAAATGATCACAACAACTACAAGACAACATTCTGTATGATCAAAACAACAAGCATAACATCTCAATGATGTATTTTTTTTTGCAATCTTTTGCATTACAAGACAACATTCATAACAGCTACTAAATGATCACAAAAACTTCTAGACAACATTCTGTATGATCACCAAAAAACTACTAATTAGACAGAAACTTCATAACTTCAGAACTAGTATTGCATCTACTTTAGAACTTCAGAACTATTGCATCTACTTCAGAAACTTCAGAAACTACTAATTAAAACGAAACTTCAGAACTTCAGAAACTTCAGAACTTCAGAACTAGTATTGCATCTACTTCAGAACTTCATAACTATTGCATCTACTTCAGAAACTACTAATTAGACAGAAACTTCAGAACTGGATGTTTTTACCATTTGGTTGCCGCGGTGATGTGGTATACCAGGACGAGATCCTCCATGCATAACTGCAGAACTGCAGCAATTTGCGGAGGTTTGTCTTCCCTGGTATACTCGACATCAACGCCGATATTCCGAGGAAGCATGCCGCCGAGCCTCCTCCTCATCTTGTGGATCATCTTGTCGGCTTCGTCTGGATTGCTGGTGCATACAACATCCAGCGGCTCCTTCAGGTGGATATCAACCTTGAGCGGCACGGTGTAGTCCCATTTCTTCCCGGGGACCGGAACGTCGTCGTCGACCACCAGCGGCTCCTTGCCAGACGCCTCACCACGGTGATGCTTGGCAGACGGAGGGGAGTTGGTCCACGATGCCTCCGCCATTCTCTTGGCAGACGGAGGGGAGTTGCTCCACGATTCCTCCGCCATTGCCCTCCTGGCCAGCGATGGTGGAGGCAGAGGGGAGTTGCTTGATGCTGGAGGCAGAGGGAGGTAGAGGGAGGAAGATGGAGCGGCAATGGAATGAGGAGGGAGGCAGAGGGAGGAAGATGGGGTGGCAATGGAATAGGAGGGGAGTTACCTGGACGTGGGAAGAAAACCCCCTCTGTGTCGTGGGGAGTTGTCAGTGGAGGGGAGATGTGGGGAGTTGCCTCGAAAACTCAAACGTCTTGCCCTTTGGAGGGGAGATGTGGGCCCTCGAAAACTCTGGAGGGGAGACGTGGGCCCTCCTATTTCTGAAATGTCCAGGAGGGGAGACGTGGTAAAATTCAGTTATAATGTGTTTGTCCCGCGTTCAACTTCGCAGCTTTTCTGCTCTCTATTTCTCTTCTTATTCAGCGATTACACAGCTAACAGAAAACGAGAAACTAGGCCACTTCCGGGTCGTGAGCACTGCCATCCCAGCACTCCCCGCGCGTCACCCGCGATGCAGCCATGACCGTCTAGTTCGTGCCATCCCATGGTCGGGTCAGGGCCGCGGAGAAACCTAACAAACTACGACCAATTCAGTTAACAACAACATCAGTAAAATTCAGTTAATTAACTGAAGAAGAGAAGAGAGAAAGTAGAGAGCAAGAGGAGTACTTGCATTAACTGAAACATTTTACTTTAAACTTGCATGCATTCTTTGCTTGTTTATATTCATTCTTGTAAACTTAACATGCTCATCTATCTATCTATCTATCTACCTGCTTAATATGTATGTATGCATTGTATTTTTATTTCGTTTGGAAAGTAAAGTTTATTTCCTGGCTGGCTGGCATGATGGCTCATGGATCCCTCAGCTGCAGCTACAGTTGGAGCTCAATCTGATCTCATCTGAAATGAATCTAAATACAGAGTGTAGTTAGTTACAGAGTAGCAGAAATAGTTGCTGGATGCAGTTACTTGCATGGGCCTGGCTGATGAAGAAAAACTTTATATATATTCATACTGATGTTGACTCTATAAATCATACTTATTGGACATGTTTTATGTGTTGATCCATCAATTGATCACATTGAGAAAGACCATCGTGTCTCTGACCATTTTGCAAAGGTCATGTCTCCGACCATCGTGTCGTGATGAATTTGCAGGTACCCCGAGAGGCCCTTGAGTTTGTCGGAATGTTGATTAACTTTCGTTCCGGCAAATTCGGGTACTCCATATGTCCTATTTTCAGCAAAGGTCATGCTGAAATTTTCCGTGAATTTTAGCATGACTTTGCTAAAAATAGGACATATGGGGTACTTGCGACTAATGCATGGGCCGGGGTATCCTAGTACTTAGTTAAGTAGGATCAACTGCCCCGCCATTCTTGCTGCATTAAACCATAGGTGGCAATAGAGCCAAGTGATTAGGCCCAACTTAGAATTCTCCTTAGCATCGATAAACCCTAGATGATAAACCCAACATAGGTGGCAATAGAGCCAAGTGATTAGTGCCAAGTGATTAGGCCCAACCTAGGGTGCCTCGGCATCAATAAACCCTAAATGATGAAAACTTAACTTGGCTGCCCCGGATGCCTCGGTGTCGGTGAGAACCTAAATGATGTACGCTTAGGCTTTTAGGGTGCCTCGGCGTCGACAAACCCTAAATGATGAAAGCTTAGGCTTTTAGGGTGCCTCGGTGTCGACAAACCATAAATGATGAGACCATGATCTTGTTCCTTGACAACAACCAACTTTTTGACCAAACTTTTTTCCTATTTAGAGCAAAACATGGCCCACAACGATGAGGCCGGTGGTTCGGGCGGCAAGCAATTCTGGGAGCTGTCCCATGAGATGGAGGAACAACCTCACCGCTATGAGGACGCCGCGGAAGACACCGATCCTGATTACACAACCCCTAGTGGCGTCGGGGATGACACCACTGATGGTGTCGCCGAGGATGCCACCACTGATGATGGCGGCGCACACACAGATGGCAGCCAATCGAAGAAGCAAAGGAAGGACCGGCGTCCGAATGCGCTCCGCACCGTCAAGGAGGAATTCACTCAAGTACAAGGGTAAGGTTCCCGGAGTCTACGACGACTGGGAGGAGTGTCGGAGACAGGTTCACCGTTTCAGCGGTAACAGTTACAAAGGGTCACCACTAGGGCGGAGGCCGAATCTATATATGCGCGCTATCTAGCGGGAGAGAGGAGGGAGCGTTGGAGGAACCGGATGAGGACTAGTTTGATCGCGATGATGCTCATCATGATGACCACAACTCTCTTTTATGTGATGGTAGTTTAGATGATCGATATCGACTTGTAATGTGAAGACAAACTCGATACTCGCGGTCTTGAGACTTGTAATGTTCTATCTTTGTTTGGTCTTTTGAATTCGGAGACTAATATGATGAATTGTATTCGGAGACTAATCTTCTATTGTATTCGATGAATCTGATGTTGCTATGTGCTGCTGTCTATATTCTGTCCAATAATATATTTTGTAACTAGTGCAAAAATCAGAAAAGCAAAATAAAACCAAATATTCATACTAATGGCGCATCGAGGCAGAGTGCGCCATTAGTATGCCAAAGGATACTAATGGCGCATCAAGGCAGAGTGCGCCATTAGTGTGACAAAGCACATGGTTACATATGGCCCCCCGGGAGGCATACTAATGGCGCATGGAGTTACATACTAATGGCGCACTGCCAGGTGCGCCATTAGTATACCAGAACGTGCTACTAATGGCGTGCTACTAATGGCGCACCGGTAGTGCGCCATTAGTAGGCAAAACCGGTGCGCCATTAGTAGGCCTTTTCCTAGTAGTGTGGGCTTCGGGTGTTGGAACTCGAGATGCGAAAAGGCGCAAGCGTGGTAGAAAAGAGGGATAGGCCTCGGCCCCTCTATAAAGGGGGTGAATTTCAAGCGTCCTCAGCATAACCGCTTGGGGCTTACCTAAAAACACGGAGTCATACCAACAGGCGTCGTGGGGTTGCACGCTCCCGTATTGATGGAAAATCCCGCGATAAGGGGAACACGATCTGTGCTTTGGCCGGATGTGCCAATAAAACTGCCTCGCAACGTGTATCGAGGCAGGCCAAGAAAAACCGGTTCGTGTTGGACCAGACCACGTCGTAAGAGCACACCGTACAAAAATTTCCAGCAGATCAGATTTATGAAGTGCTATGCTCCCTACGGAAGTGTGTAGAAATTATCTCACAAAGATGGACACAATCATCAATCTACATTGGAGTATTCGGAGATGGAACCCGCCTTGCAATGCCGAAGACAAACTGCGCGCCGGACTTATCGTCATTGAAGCCTGGTTCAGGGGCTACCGAGGGAGTCCTGGATTAGGGGGTATCCGGGCAGCCGGACTATATACTTTGGCCGGACTATTGGACCGTGAAGATACAAGACTCAAGACTTCGTCCCGTGTCCGGATGGGACTCTCCTTTGCATGGAAGACAAGCTTGGCGATCTGGATAATAGATTTCCTTCTTTGTAACCGACTATGTGTAAACCCTAGCCCTCTCCGGTGTCTATATAAACCAGAGGGTTTAGTCCTTAGAGACAGAATCATAATCATCATAGGCTAGCTTCTAGGGTTTAGCCTCTACGATCTTGTGGTAGATCAACTCTTGTAATACCCATATCATCAATATCAATCAAGCAGGAAGTAGGGTTTTACCTCCATCAAGAGGGCCCGAATATGGGTAAACATTGTGTCCCTTGCCTCCTGTTACCATTAGCCTTAGACGCACAGATCGGGACCCCCTACCCGAGATCCGCCGGTTTTGACACCGACAGTGGGCAGGGTGAAGCCCTGGTGACGCCGCTGTGCCGGTGGAGACTGCGGCTCGGAAGCGGGACTCCTAGGGCGGCGGCCGTCTTGGTCTACCACTCAGGCCTCGGCGGTCTCGGAGGACGGGAAGGTCCAGACGTCGTGCCCTGGGTTATTGGCCCAAGGGGGTGCCCACCTCATCAGGGACAACAAACGGTAGATCAAGTTGGGGCCTCGGGGAGAGGGGGTTGCGGCGAGCTTGAGGACGATGACGCCATCGAGAGGGAAACCCGGGAAGCCATCCGGGTAGCGGGGAGTGTGGCTGAGCGCTAGGGGTGGACGCCGGGCCGGGGTGGTCGTCGGCGCTCAGGGGAGGGAAAAAACTTAAAAATTAGTGACATGGATATAACATATCAATTGCACATACAAGTTCAATTTTAGATTTAAAATACAAGTTAAACACACACGCAGACAGAGAGACGGGGAGGGGCCTTCAGCCCATTAACCATATAGGGAGCCGATGTCCTTTCTTTAATTATACTAGATAATGCCCCGCACGTTGTTGCATAATTTTTTTGTGGATTTGCAGAGTAACATTCGCATGCCAAAGAAGATAACAATAGGAATAAATAATATGACAAATTTCATATTCAAAGATGTTACTACACTACAGATTGCTATTGTACAACCTTGATGAGCTGCATTTTAATTCTTCTCGGGTATGTCATGTATAGAATTCAGAATACATGGAAGATAAATATTGTATTGCAGAAATTAAAATCCATATATGTAGCAGAAAAATAGTGGCAATAGTCTTACAAACACATGAGTTAGAAACATTGGATTTAAAAACCAGACCTGATCTGTAGGATATCTTGTCTTTCATCTTCAACAAAAACTTGGATGGGTGGAGCAGAATCAAGTGACACCTTGAGAAAGTGGTTGCATTGAGAATCTAGTACTTAAAATAGAGGCCACATCGAGGGATGCAGATCTGTCGGGGCCAACACACACGGTACCAGCAAGCAATATGTGTCAAATATCAAAGTCACTAAGAACAACTCTAGTAGACCCCGCAAAAAGCCCCTACCCGCAAAATAACCATCAAAATGCGGGCCGGCGGGGAAAATCCCGCGCGAACAAACACCCCAAACGCGGCCGGGCCGCAAAATTTTTTGAGGGGCGCGGCAAAAACTCGGTCCCAACCCGTGTATTCGCAGGTTTTCGCCCCGGCCCTATGGTGCCCCGTATCGCAGTGAAGTAGTTGGCGGGAGGGACATTTCAGCCTGCGCCCCTTTCCCCACCTCCTTCCGCCGCCGCTCGCCACAGGTTTCGCCCGTCCGCCGCCGCCGATTCCGGCCAAATCTATGGGCCGAATCGCGTCACCGGGGCATCCCTCACCCTCCACCACCGCTAGGCTGCACCACCCCCTGGATCCGGCGAGAAGAGCCGCCCCTCGTTGCTGTCGCCGCCGGGGATAGACCGTCCTTGAGCTGCCCCTCGTCGCTGCCGGTTAGTGTTTTTTGTGCTTCGTGTCGAGTGGTCCGCAAAGTTGGTTGACGCGGCGTGCGCTTCTCGTTCATGTAGATGGAATTGAGCCCGTGCGAGAAGTTTTTGCTCTCCGGTTCGTCCGATTCGGACGACTTGGATGTTGAGATGATGCTTTCAAACTTTCAGCAGAAGACATTTGTGATGACTCTTGCCGTCAAGGAGCGCGAAGACGAGAACCGAAAGAGGCGACAAGGATCGACCGTCGGGCGTCTTTGCATTCCTCGGAATCGCCATCTCGGGAATGAGATGTTGATGCAAGACTATTTCGTGGAGAATCCAACGTATCCACCGCACCTCTTCCGGAGAAGGTACCGAATGCACCGATCCCTCTTTGTGAAAATTGTTCAAGCTTGCGAGGCAAATTGTCGGTATTTTACTCAACGGAGAAATGATGCGGGCTTGAAGGGATTTAGTGCATATCAGAAAATCTCGGCAGCTATGCGGGTGATTGCATATGGCGTTCCGGCTGACTATGCCGATGAGAATCTTCGCATTGGTGAAGATACAACAATTGAATCAGTGCGTAGATTTGCCAAAGTGATCATCGGTGTCTTTGGTCTCGAATATCTTCGGGCACCGAACGAGGATGACACGAAGAAATTGATGGCATCTACTGAGAGGAGAGGTTGGCCTGCCATGCAAGGTAGCACTGATTGTATGCATTGGACATGGAAAAATTGCCTGAAGGCATAGCAGGGAATGTATTGTAGCAAGTCGCGTGATGCAACAATTGTGCTAGAGGCCGTAGCATCCGAGGATTTATGGATTTGGCATTGCTTCTTTGGTATGACGGGCACTCTCAATGATATCAATGTGTTGCAACAGTCTCATTTGTTTGCTAGGCTTGCTAGTGGTGATGCTCCTGCTTGCAATTACACTATCAATGGGTATGAATACACAAAAGGGTAGTATCTTGCACATGGTATATTCCCTCCTTGGTGCACATTTGTCAAGAGCATCAAAGAACCCAAAACTAAAAAACAATGTGAATTCGCAAAGATGCAAGAGGCAGCCCGAAAAGACATTGAAAGAGCATTCGGGGTTTTGCAATCTAGGTTTGCCGTTGTTCGTGGTCCTGCTCGTTTTTGGGACAAGCGGACCTTGAAGAACATCATGACATACTGTGTTATCCTTCACAACATGATTCTCGAAGATGAGAGATGCATGAACTTGGAATTCTTCTACGACAATGTGGGTAGCCGTGTCAAACCAGCTAGAGACCCTAACGGCATTAGAGCTTTTCTTCAAACATACAACGAGATTGAAAATGCAAACACCCACTTTCAGTTTCAGGAGGATCTCATTGAGCACCATTGGCAAAGGGCTGGACAGTAACAAACTTATTTTCCATTCATTTGTATTTGTATTCGGGACAAGTTCTGTATTGCATTTTTTGTATTTATATTCAGCGATTTGAATAATTATTTGTAATGTAGATGATTGCTATATTGTGTTGGTATTGATAATTATGGTGTGATATTGATATTTTTCGGACCGGCCGGACGCAACGGCGCAAAGCCGACCCGTAAAAATGTATATTCCTCGAATATCCTTTTATACGGGTCCGTTTGGGGGTCTGCCTCTACGGCTGTCCGCGCCGTCCCGCAAAGGCGTTTTTCCGCGAACTGCAAGCAAGTTTTGCGGGCCGGCGGGATGCGGGGTCTGCTACAGTTGCTCTAATGATGGTATATCACAACAATGAGCTCAGTTGCCCTGCATAGATTCCTTCAAGAGTATTGATCCACATTCGAGATACCACCAGGAGGGGATCATCGTTGTTTTTCGTAACTGAGCGAGCTGCAAGGTACAAAAAATCAAATAAGGTTTGTACATACGTGGTTCATAGATGGTTCCAAGAAGAATGAAAAAAAAATTCTCACCGATCTTTGCTTTGGGATAACACCACAAAACTTCTGATTACATGATATTGAAAGCATGAATGACTGTTAAAGATCAGTGGCAAACAAATATACGTTTAAGCACTGAACCGATCAACCGAGGAAGACTAATACATGCACTCTAGACAAATCTAAATTAATTCGGGACAGAGGAAGTATAATTTTTAATACTCCCTACATTCCATAATGTAATGCGTATAATTTTTAGTACACACGAGACTACATGAACGGAGCGACTACTCGTCGCAACCACGTGATCTCGTCATTCACACGTTTCTGTGTTTATATTTTTAAATCTAAATAAACATACTACAAGAAAATTAGTCATTTTTTTAAAAAATCATCAAATATTTAAAGAATATAGATGCAATGTTAAAAAATGTTTTCTCAACTTAAGAAAAGGTTTGTACTGTTGAAAAATGCATGTGATTAAAAAATGTTCACATGTTTCAAAAAATGTACATGAGAAAAATGGTATACAATGTAAAGAAATATTTTACTAATCACAAAAAAATCATACCATTTAAAAACCATAAACTTTGAAATTGTTCACACATTTCAAAAAAATGTTTGTGACTTAAAAAAAGTAATTATCCAATGTATGAAAATGTCCACATGGTTTAAAAAAATGTTTGGTATGATAGAAAATATGTTTCAATGAGCAGTTGAAAAATGTTTAACAAGTATTGCAAAAACATGTTCAAAACAAGTATTTAAAACAAAATTCATGTGTTTAACAATATTAAACAGATGTAAAAATGTTTTAGATATATACAAAAATGTCAAATATGCATGAAAACGTAGACATAAAAGCATATATTAGGAAAAATATTAATGATGTATTTGAAAAATGTTAACCTTGTATAAAATAATGTTCGTGGTCTATACAAAAAATATACAATGTGTATGGTAAAATTACACATGTGTTTTGGAAAAGGAAACCAGTTAAAACCTAAGAAAGAACAAAAGATGGTGGAAGAAAAAAGGGAAAGAAAAAGAAAAAACATATAAAATAGAAGAAAATCGATGCAAAACCAGCGAAAATAACTGATTAAAAACTCACAGAAAAATATATCTTATACTACAGTATTAGTCCACCAAAAACCACCAATATATAGGCGACTTGTAATAACAATTAGTACGTGTGACATATAGCTCCCACCCTACACGAACCATCTGGGTCTGTTCGCACAGGGTTCCTATTTATCGCCGTAAGAAGCAATTAGGGAAGATAATTGTGGGTTGAGATCGATAAGGGTTAAAATTCTTTATTTTCTATTACTTTTACTTTTTTTTGTATCTTTTTTTGTCCAATTTCACTACATTTATTTTACTTTGTAAATTATAATTATTATAGTATATTTTACTTGTATTTTTCCAGTACTCACATACTTTGCATCGAAAGATATATTCCATATCATGGACATAATTATTATAAAACAAATTATTATTACTATAATTTTCATGTACGTAAACCTTAAATTATGATACATTCCATATCATGAACACTTCTTTATAAAAAATATATGACACTTTTTACATTTATGGAAAATTTACTTTTACTGCAAATCATTCATTTTCTCATATAGAAACTACATTTTATATCTGTGAGCAGCTATTATTTAGGACCCTAATATTGGGCGATGGGCCCGGGGGGGGGGGGGGGGGGAGCCCCCATCTGCAAGAAATTACCAATTAAGCAGTACTCTTTCAAAAATCACTCCCACGTCTCCCGGTTGCAACGTGGGGCACTGCATACTGTTTCGTAGATTCATTTATTCAAAACATTTTATCTTTTAAACTATGCGTCCAAATCTCGAACTGTTTTCACCATTGGATTTCTCGCGTCGAGGTCTTCAAAATTAGATCCCACGTTGATAGTTTCAATAAAAAAATCACAAAAAATAAAAGATAAAAAATTGAGCCAGGAGCATGCTTTTTCCCTTTCCGAAGAGTCACAACTGTGCCTCTCGCGAAACAAAAATCCTTGCCTCCACGAGAAGTAAATTTGTGCCTCACGGGAAAAAAAAGACACTTATTTTTCTTTTTCAAAGAGGCACGAATGTGCCTCTCGCGGAAACAAAACCTTGCCTCCATGGGAAGTAAATCCATGCCTCCGAAGGAAGAAAAATAAAATAAAATGTGTTTTTCCCTTTTCTGAGAGGCACGGTTGTGCCTCTCGTGGAAGCAAATCCCTGTATCCACGAGAAGTAAATTCGTGCCTCTCGTAGAAGAAAAATTGTGTTTTTTTCTTTTCTAAGAGGCACGACTGTGCATCTCACAAAAGCAAATCCATGCATCTCACAAAAAGAATGAAAAAACATTTTTCCCCTCTTTCCAACAGGCACGACTAGCCTCTTGCGGAAGCAAATGCTTGCCTCCATGAGAACCAAATCCGTGTATCTTGCCGAAAAAAGAAGACACATTTTTTTTTCAAAAGGTACGACCCTGCCTCTCACGTTAGCAAATTCGTGCCTTCACGAGAAGTAAATCCGTGTCTCTCGCGGAAGGATAAACACGCTTTTTCCTTTTTCGAGAGGTATGACTGTGCCTCTTGTGCAAGCAAATCTGTTACTTAATGAGAAGTAAATCCATGTGTCAGATCACTATCCAACTGACTTATGAAGAGAAACCCATTAAGATTCTCGAGTTTCCAGCCAAGTTACTCGCAGCAGAGTCATCAAGTTTTGCAAAATTTAGTGGAGCCATCATATCGAGGAGGAAGCCACCTGGGAGCGAGAAGAAGACCTCCGCAAGGACCACCCACACCTTTTTGCTGACCAACCCGAATCTCAAGGGCGAGATTCATCTTAAATGGGGTATGTTTGTAACATCCCAGTTTTCAATTTGGATGTTATTCATAGATCATTCATATGCATCCATGATTTATGCATTTTGTTGCTTTGTTTTAGTTGCATTTCGATCCAAGAGACCTTAAGCAACTCAAGGACCAATTTGAGATAATTGGAGGTTTCACAAAAAATCCAATTTTGATTTATCAAACTTTGGTAATTGGATCAAATTGTTTTTCAAAATTCTTTTCCAATTATTTTAAAATAAAGAGAGAAGATACAATGATTTCTTCAATATCCGCAAAGGAATATTGGAAAATGAATTTTGATTTTTTGGAGAGTTTATTTGATTTTTGATTCGCTAGTATATTTATTAGTTAGTGGAGTAATTAGTACTATAATGTTTCTTTTTTAGTTTAGGCATTTAGGCCCAGAAAAATGTTCACTAGGTCACTAATAAGGCCATATTACTACGTGAATTTTTCTGGTATTTTTAGGATATTATTTATATTTTTAGCGAGTTTTGTCTCTCTGAAAATTGTTTTAAAAAAACTAGTTCGGGCCGACCGAGCTGGGCCGAGCCCAGTCCAGGCCGCCGACGCAAGTCGTCCCCGAGCCGGACTCCGTGGGAGTCCGCCGCCACCAAAAGTCCGCCGCCGCCTCGCCTCGCCCCCACCCGCAAGCCGCGACCCCGCCCTGGCCCCTTTATATACCGCCACCCGACCCCTCTCCACTCCAACTCGAGCCGCACCACTGCCGCCGCACACCGCCGCCGCACGCACGCCCCGCCGCCCGCGCCACTGCCGCCGCCGTGACGCAAGCCACCGCTGGAGCCCAGCCCCCACTCGAAGCCGCTGCCGCCGTTGAGTTCGCCGCCGCCGTCGCACGAACCGCCGTGAACCAGTATAAAGAACCGTCACCCCGGTCCAATCAGTTTTTTTTGGTTTTTCTTTTAGACCCAGTTTATTTTAACTAGTTTGGTTATCTAGCGAACGTTCGTTCGTTTAGATTCTGTAGCGAACAGATTCATTAGATAAGTTTGGTAGCGAACGTTCGTTCCACATGATTTTTCTTTTTAATTTAGTTTTCTGTCAGGGACCTATTCATAGTTTTATTTTTACAGATTAGTCCCTACGCTTCAAACTAGCACAACTTTTTGCTTGTTTGTCCAAGTTGACGAAACCAACACCAAAATCTTCAGAGCAATCTCATCTATCTAGTAAACCAACCTGAACATGTTTTTGAAAATTTAAAATTGAAGTTTAATTCAGATTTGAATTTGACCTTGTTTTGTTCGTATCTTGAGTTTCGTAGCTCCGTTTTAGTTGATTCTTTTTGCAAATCATAGATAATCACTTGTACCTACTGTTAAGATCTAATCCACATAAATATAATGCTGTTAAAATTTGTTTTTTGTTTAGATTAGTTATTTTCTTGTTTTTGAGTTCTTTGGATCCTTTCTCGTTTTCTCGTTGCATCGTTTGCTTGAGTGCTTATGTATGCTATTGTTTGTCTATGCTAGATTTTCCGTAGTGCGAAGCTTGTTACTACGAATCTCTAGAGTTTTCGATCATCAGCAAGGCAAGTTACACTTTGATCATACTTTTCAATACCCAGTTTTTACTATGCATTAGTTTTACCCCTCAAAGATTTGCATGAATAGGATTGGGAACATGTGTTTTGGTTGTAGTACGTGAGGTAGGAACTTATTACCTTTGATCACCCCGAGAATGTATGTTATGCTCATATATTGCTTAGCCATGCCCGTAGACGGGGATTGGTTCGTGTGATTCATGACAGTTGTGAGAGATAATAATTTTGGACAACATTAAGGTGGCAACTTTAATACACATCTGGGTGGATTGGTTGGGGCACCTGGAGAAACCAGTGCTTGCCCATGGGAATCCCGGAGTACCCGTGTGACTTTCCCTCGGTTCGCCACCCAGGCTCAAAGGGGTCATATGATATTTCATGCCTAGAAACTTCTGTGTGCAGCCACAAGCCATTATGGGCTTTGGCATAGTTGAGTAAGTTGTGTGAGCTCTTGAAGAGGTGGACTAGTAGATGTAGAGGAAAGTAGGTGTACCTGTCTATCCAGAGTAGAGAGTTAATGCTTCAGAAAGACTATGCTTCGTTCTTTCGATCATGGACGCAGTCGAGTCTTGTGGGGAAAAGTGCGCAACCTCTGCAGAGTGTATAAACTAATCATGGTTGGCCGTGTCCCCGGTTATGGACAAATTGAGTATCTGAAAGTGGATATTATGTTGATCTCATCACTCTATAATTAATGTATTGGGTTTAATGATGATACTTGGTTAATTGTGGGATTTGAGTTGGAGGAACCTTCTCAATATTGGTAAAAACTTTGTAGTGAATAAAATTTATTCCTTTGTTGTAGGGAAAAATTAGCTTTATGCAAAAAATTAAACTTAGAGCCTCCACCAGCCAAATATGCATGTAGATATAGTTTCATTCATTTTCTCTACAGTGCAACTCTGCCAGCATATTCCATGTGCTGACCTACACGGCTGCAACGTCTCATGTTGCAGACTTTACCGACGAAGAATAAGGTGCGCTTGGTCGTTGTCATGCTCTCAACTATGCCGTTGGAGTTTGATGGACTCATTTATCTTCGAAGCTTCCGCAGTTATTTTGTTTAGATGGCCTTCAACCATATTATTTGTGTAATAAATACTCTTTACAAGGACCTCGATGTAATAAGTGTGTGATTGAACTCTGTTATAATTCCTCGAGTACTGTGTGTGTCAGCATACCGATCGATGGATGACACTTAAGCACAGAGACTTCGTTCCATTGGGATCGTGGTCGCTACAAGATGGTATCAGCACACGCTGACTGTAGGACGCGACCACTAGGAAAAGCCACAGGATACCCTTCTCTACTCATTTCTAATCCTCCTCTATTTCTACTCTATAGATGTTGGACCCCAGGAACAAGTTCACTCAGCCAGATGACAACACCGTTTCGGACGACACCTAAAGGAAGTCACGAAGTACCTAAACATTGGACTACCAAGCTTCACTGGAACCTTCACTGCAACCTTACCAGAAGAGGAGCGCTGGAGGATCAAAGTTCGTGTACCTGGGAGGACATTTGCACCAACAACTGAGACCATTGAGTTTACCTTGGATGCACCAACTTGGAGCTTGGGAAAGAGCATGGCAGCCCACATCACTTTTGGACCCATTTGTGAGGTGTACCACAAGGATCTAAAGACACCGTCTACCAGATGTGTGGACGCCGAGACGAGCAATGGGAGATGATTCGTACCACGAAGGATGGATCTATTGCAGCATACATTCAGGAGATGGATCAACACATTCATCGATATGAGAACCAGATGTGTGCTATCATTAAGAAGAACAAGATGTGTGATGAAGAGGAATATCGAGCTAGAAGAGGAACTCAAGTCAACCCGCAATGGATATGAAGAAGAAATTGTTGTGCTACTGTAGAAGCATGAAGACCTGAAGAGGAGACTAGGAATGCCCGTGGTGAAACCAAAACCAGAACCTGAAGTGGATATTCATTCGGAGGACTACATCATATTAGATGACACCGACACGGACAGTGATGATGATAATGACAGTGATGATGATTACAAAGACGAAGCTGGAGCTGATATTATGGAGTCTTCGACCAATCAAAATTTCTAGACGACCACCCTGTTATTAGTAGTATTCTTCCAAGTAGTTAGAATCGATCATTTTGTAATAGTAGTTTAGATCATTTGTGTGAATCTTGTTCGATATTGAGCAGTGTGAATTGAATGTATTTGCCTCATATGCATATGGGTAGTGAAATCTCTCATAGACCTTATTCTATTCTGTCTTCTCACCCCCTCTAACCCATTAGATGCCTCCGAGACGTGACCCCGGATTCACTTTCCCGCAGGAGCTCACCTAGTTGATCCAACAGCATAATGCCTTGATGCAGATGATGATCCAGAACCAAGGCAATAACAACAACAACAACCCACCTCCACCACCCCCTGTTGACAACCTAGCCCGTTTTCTGAGGTTGAATCCGTTGGTGTTTTCTAGCAGCACCGAGCCGATTGTTGAAGATGATTGGCTCCGCAAGATTGGGAGGGAGCTGACCAATGCTGGATGCACGGATGCGGAGAGAGTGCGCTTTGCCGCACATCAGCTTGATGGACTCGTAGCCTCTTGGTGGGAGAATTTCACCACCACTTACCCCATTGCTGCAGTTACATGGGATCAGTTTCAGCAGGCCTTCCGCACCGCACATGTTTCAGCTGGAGCCATGAGTTTGAAGAAGCGTGAGTTCCGCAACTTACGCCAAGGGAGTCGTACAGTGGGGCAATATGTGGATGAGTTCAGCAAGCTAGCACGCTATGCCCCAGATGATGTGGCCACAGATGCCGCGAAGCAGGAGAAATTTCTTGAGGGACTCAATGATGAGCTAAATATGCAGTTGATGGTGGCAACCTTCAACAACTACCAAGATCTAGTAGGCAGGTCCCTCATGATTAAAGGCAAGCAGCAACAGATAGATAACCACAAGAGGAAGTATGGACAGGGGAAGTATAATTCTGGAGCTCAGCAGAAGCCTCGCTATTCCCCGTACTCGGGAGGACACACTCATCATAACCATGGAGGACATTCGCACAATGGAGGAAGTTTACACAACCACAGCGGCCCTAAGAATGGTAATGGAAATGGAGGAAGGAACAGTCAGAGCCGTTCCAACCCCACGAGACCCGCCAAGAAGGATCTGAGTCACATTACTTGTTTCAAGTGCAGGAAGACCGGACACTACGCCACTGAATGTTCTGAAGCAAAGAATGGGAATGGCAATGGAAGTTCTGGAAAGAAGCCCAACCCTTTCACCAGAGGTTAGGTGAACCACGTCAGTGTGGAGGAGATTGAGGAGCAACCCGACGCAGTTGTCGGTAAGTTTTTGATTAATGCATTACAGCCCTTGTACTTTTTGACACTGGTGCATCTCATTCATTCACATCAAGGGGATTTATGGACAAGTTTAAGTTGCCAACCATAGCCCTTAAGTCACCTATGTTAGTGAGTTCCCCAGGAGCAGAATATATGGCTAGTCGGGGATGTTATCAGTTGACAATAACCATAGGTAGATACGTTTTCCCCACCGACCTTATTGTCCCGGAGTCACAAGGATTGGATGTGATCCTAGGCATGGAATGGTTATCCAAGTTTGAAAGAAACATCGATTGTGCTAGCAAATCGATTATTCTCACCACCCCAGAGGGAAAAAGGATCAAGTACGTGTCTAGGCATGCGCTGAGGAGAACTCAGGTGAATTCCCTTTCGGGAGTTGTTTAGGAGGAAGTACCAGTTGTGAAGGATTACCCCGATGTATTTCCAGAGGAATTACCAGGCATGCCACCAGATCGAGACATTGAGTTTTTGATCGGGTTGTTGCCAGGCACCAGACCAATATCAAAGAGACCGTATCAGATGCCTGCCAATGATCTGGAGGAAATTAAGAAGCATATTAAGGAATTATTGGAGAAAGGTTATATTCGACCAAGCTCATCACCCTGGGGAGCCCCAGTGCTTCTAGTTGAGAAGAAGGATGGATCTTTAAGGATGTTTGTGGATTACCGTGCACTGAATGAGGTGACGATCAAGAACAAATACCCTCTACCGATGATCAATGATTTGTTTAACCAGCTGCAGGGAGCTAAGGTTTTCTCCAAGATTTATCTTCGATCAGGTTATCACCAGTTGAAGATTCGAGAGCAGGATATACCTAAGACAGCTTTTACCACGAGGTATGGGCTATATGAGTATATGGTTATGTCATTTGGTCTGACTAATGCCCCTGCCTATTTTATAACTATGATGAACAAGGTGTTCAAGGAGTTCTTGGACAAGTTCGTTGTGGTGTTCATTGACGATATATTGGTCTACTCGAAGAAAGAAGAAGAGCATAAGAAACATTTGCACTTGGTTCTCGAGAATCTCAGGGAACATCAGTTGTATGCCAAGCTCAGCAAATGTGAATTTTGGTTGAAGGAAGTTGGATTTCTCGGACATATTATATCAGGAGAAGGAATAGCAGTACTGTTGGGGAATGCGGTAATTTGAAAAAAAAATCCTACGATCATGCAAGATCTATCTAGGTGATGCATAGCAACAAGAGGGGGGAGTGTGTCCATGTACCCTCATAGATCGAAAGCGGAAGCATTTTATCAACACGGTTGATGTAGTCGTACGTCTTCGTGATCTGATCGATCCTATCACCAAATGTACGGCACCTCCGTGTTCTGCACACGTTCAGCTCGATGACGTCCCTTGTACTCTTGATCCAGTTGAGGCCGAGGGAGAGTTTGTCAGCACGTCGGCATGGCGACGGTGATGATGAAGTTACCGGCACAGGGCTTCGCCTAAGCACTACGACGATATGACCGAGGTGTATATCTGTGGAGGGGGGCACCGCACATAGCTAAAAGATCAACTTGTGTCTCCTAGGGTGCCCCCTTCCCCACGTATATAAAGGAGGGGGAGGAGGAGTCCGACCAAGAGGGGAGGCGCGCCATCAGGGGGAGTCCTACTAGGACTCCAAACCTAGTAGGATACGACCCCACCTTTCCTATTCCAAGTGGGAGAAGGGGGAAGGAGGAGGAGGAGAGAAGGAAGGAGGGGGGCGCCGCCCCCTCCCCTTGTCCAATTCAGATTGGAGCAAGGGGGCGCGCGCCACCTCCTGGTTGGCCCTCTCTCTTCTCCACTAAGGCCCATGAGGCCCAATAACTTCCCGGAGGGGGTTCCGGTAACCCCCGGTACTCCGAAACTTATCCGAAACGACCCAAACCATTCCGGTGTACGAATGTAGCCTTACAATATATGAATCTTTATGTCTCGAACATTTGGAGACTCCTCGTCATGTTCGTGATCTCATTCGGGACTCCGAACAACTTCGGTACATCAAAACACATAACTCATAATACAAATCGTCATCGAACGTTAAGCGTGCGGACCCTACGGGTTCGAGAACTATGTAGACATGACCGAGACATATCTCCAGTCAATAACCAATAGCGGAACATGGATGCTCATATTGGCTCCCACATATTCTATGAAGATCTTTATCGGTCAAACCGCATAACAATGTACATTGTTCCCTTTGTCATCGGTATGTTACTTGCGCGAGATTCGATCATCGGTATCATCATACCTAGTTCAATCTCGTTACTGGCAAGTCTCTTTACTTGTTCTATAATACTACATCCCGCAACTAACTCATTAGTTACAATGCTTGCAAGGCTTATAGTGATGAGCATTACCAAGAGGGCCCAGAGATACCTCTCCGAAACACGGAGTGACAAATCCTAATCTCGATCTATGCCAACCCAACAAACACCTTCGGAGACACCTGTAGAGCACCTTTATAATCACCCATTTACGTTGTGATGCTTGTAGCACACAAAGTGTTCCTCCGGTATTCGGGAGTTGCATAATCTCATAGTCTGAGGAACATGTATAAGTCATGAAGAAAGCAGTAGCAAAGAAACTGTAACGATCATGATGCTAAGCTAACGGATGGGTCATGTCCATCACATCATTCTCCTAATAATGTGATCCCATTCATCAAATGACAACACATGTCTATGGTTAGGAAACATAACCATCTTTGATTAATGAGCTAGTCTAGTAGAGGCATACTAGGGACAATATGTTTTGTCTATGTATGCACACATGTACTAAGTTTCCGGTTAATACAATTCTAGCATGAATAATAAACATTTAACATGAAATAAGGAAATAAATAATAACTTTATTATTGCCTCTAGGGCATATTTCCTTCTGTCTCCCACTTGCACTAGAGTCAATAATCTAGATTACATAGTAATGATTCTAACAGCCATGGAGCTTTGGTGCTTATCATGTTTTGCTCGAGGAAGAGGCTTAGTCAACGGGTCTGCAGCATTCAGATCCGTATGTATCTTGCAAATCTCTATGTCCCCCTCCGACACTTGACGATGGATGGAATTGAAGCATCTCTTGATGTGCTTGGTTCTCTTATGAAATCTGGATTCCTTTGCCAAGGTAATTGCACCAGTATTGTCACAAAAGATTTTCATTGGACCCGATGCACTAGGTATGCCACCTAGATCGGATATGAACTCCTTAATCCAGACTCCTTCATTTGCTGCTTCCGAAGCAGAAATGTACTCAACTTCACACGTAGATCCTGCCGTGATGCTCTGCTTGGAACTGCACCAACTGACAGCTCCTCCATTCAATAAACATATGTATCCGATTTGCGATTTTGAGTCACCCGGATCAGTGTCAAAGCTTGCATCGATGTAACCGTTTACGACGAGATCTTTGTCACATCCATAAACGAGAAACATATCTTTAATCCTTTTCAGGTATTTCAGGATGTTCTTGAGCGATGTCCAGTGCTCCACTCCGGGATTACTTTGGTACCTCCCTGCTATGCTTATAGCAAGGCACACATCAGGTCTGGTACACATCATTGCATACATGATAGAACCTATGGCTGAAGCATAGGGAATGACTTTCATTTTCTCTCTATCTTCTGCAGTGGTCGGTGAGGGAGTCCTGGATTAGGGGGTCCTCGGACAGCTGGACTATATGCTTATACCGGACTATTGGACTATGAAGATACAAGATTAAAGACTTCTTCCCGTGTCCGGGTGGGACTCTCCTTTGCGTGGAAGGCAAGCTTGTCAATTCGGATATGTAGATTTCCTTCACTGTAACCGACTCTGTGTAACCCTAGCCCCCTCCGGTGTCTATATAAACCGGAGGGTTTAGTCCGTAGGACAAGAACAATCATAATCATAGGCTAGCTTCTAGGGTTAGCCTCTATGATCTCGTGGTAGATCAACTCTTGTAATACTCATATCATCAAGATCAATCAAGCAGGAAGTAGAGCATTACCTCCATAGAGAGGGCCCGAACCTGGGTAAACATTGTGTACCCCGCCTCCTGTTACCATTAGCCTTAGATGCACAGTTTGGTACCCCCTACCCGAGATCCGCTGGTTTTGACACTGACATTGGTGCTTTCATTGAGAGTTCCACTGTGTCGTCACCATAAGGCTTGATGGCCCCTTCGATCATCTACAACGACGAGGTCCAGGGTGAGGTTTTCCTCCCCGGACAGATCTTCATATTCGGCGGCTTCGCACTGCGGGCCAACTCGCTTGGCCATCTGGAGCAGATCGATGGCTATGCCCCTGGCCATTAGGTCAAGTTTGGAAGCCTGAACTATACTGCCGACATCCGCGGAGACTTGATATTCGACTAATTCGAGCCCATGACAGGTGCACCCTACAGTCGAGAGGAGCATGACTTAGATCTGCCATCGGACGGTGTTCAGGAGATCACACCTGCAGCTGCCCCGGCTTTAGATCCAGAGCAGATCGTGCCATCCGAGGACGGGTGGATGGACCCCGCCATGGAGGCCGCACACTCAGCGGCGATAGAGCCGAACACAGATCTCACTTCCACTGAGGTCTGTGTCATCGGACCCCCGGACTCGTTTCCGGCCATAGGCTCCGAACCGCGGACATCCGTGCCCATCGGATCTAACTGGGCATCGGTCATGGAGTTTAGCTCCGTGGATATCTTTTAGCACTCGCCCTTGGGCGAGGTGCTAAACTCATTAAAATCTCTCTCCCTGTCAGGAGACTCTCGGCCGAACTATGTCCGGCTTGAGTAGGAAGCAGACGATGAAGGAATTCGTTACCCACCCACCACCCACTTAATAGCCACTGTCGACGACTTAACCAACAAGCTTGACTTCGACTCCGAAGACATCGATGGTATGGACGACGATATCAGAGAAGAACGGGAACCACCGCCCATAGGGCGCTGGATAGCCACCTCATCATATGATATATACATGGTGGACACACCCAAAGAAAACAATGGCGAGGAGCAGAAGGATGCAACAACTCCTGAGAAGTAGCCAAAGCACCGACGTCAGTGGCGCCGCTCTAAACCCCGCCATAGCAAAAACAGTGACACTGGTACAAGAAAGAATAACACCCCGGACGATGCCGAAGACAACGACGACCCCGCAGACCCAGCAATGAAGCAGGACGGGAAAGGAGACGACGAACACAGTCCGGGGACACTATCCGATCACAGCGATGCCACAGACAAAACTTATAAACCTGTCTCCGGAGAGGAGAACAGTCCGGACGATGATGCACACATCATCCCGGAAAAGCACTTGGAACAAGAGCACCTCCACAAAAAGGCTTATTGCCACTGCGAGGAGCTTGAAGAAGCAGAAGCAACGGCTTAAAGCCGTGCAGGATTCGCTCAACCACAGATGGAACAAAGTGCTCAACACTGACAAAATATACGGTGGTGATCGCCACACAAAGAGCTACCCAAAATGCAAGCTGCTGCCCGAATTTGATGACGAGGCTATCACGCCCATTCCGCCAAAAAACAATACGGCCGATCTGCCGGACCGACCAACCGTGGCAGAGACAGAGAGGCTAATGACGCCGCACACAAGTCAACACACGATCTACGTGAGCACCTAGACAAAAGAGCTGGTATGGCCAGGTCCATCTATGGATCTAGGAAACGTGTTCCTACGCAGGATCACAACCACCGAACCAACTATACTGATCGACTACCAGCTCGGAATCAACACCGAACACTATAGCCGTCGGACCCATGCCACGACACATCCAAGTACAGGGGCGCCGCACACCCCCTATGCTTCACCGATGAGGTGCTGGATCATGAATTTCCAGAGGGGTTTAAAGCTGTAAACATTGAGGCATACGACGGAACAATAGACCCTGCAGTCTGCATTGAGGACTTTATTGTTCACATCCATATGGCTCGCGGAGACGATCTCCACGCCATCAAATACCTGCCCCTCAAGTTGAAAGGACCAGCTCGACACTAGTTGAAAAGCCTTCCTGAAAATTCCATTGGAAGCTGGGAGGAACTCGAGGACGCTTTCAGGGCTAATTTTCAAGGGACATATGTCCAACCCCCGGATGCAGACGATTTAAGTCACATAATTCAACAACTCGGGGAGTCAGCCCGTAAGCTTTGGAACAGATTTCTCACCAAGAAAAACCAAATCGTCGACTGTCCGGATGCCGAAGCTCTGGCAGCTTTCAAACACAGTGTCCGGGACGAATGGCTTGCCAGACACCTCGGCAAGGAAAAGCCAAGGACAATGGCAGCCTTAACAACTCTTATGACCCGCTTTTGTGCAGGCGAGGACAGTTGGTTGGCCCGAAGCGGCACCAACGATCCAGGCACGTCCGCAATAAGGGATGGCAATGGAAAACCGCGATGCAATAAAAACAGGCGTCAAAATAATGAAGGCAACCCAGACAACACAACGGTAAACACCGGATTCAGGGGCTCTAGACCCGGTCAACGGAAAAAGCCATTTAAAGGCAGCAGAGATGGACCGTCCAGCCTAAATAAAATTCTAGACAGGTCTTGTCAGATTCATGGCACCCCCGAGAAACCTGCGAACCACACCAACAGAGAATGCTGGGTCTTCAAGCAGGTCGGAAAGCTAAACGCCGAACACAAGGGGAGGGAGCCACCGAGTGAAGACGAGGACGAACCTCGCCAGCCGAACACAGGGGGACAGAAAATTTTTCCACCGGAGGTCAAAACAGTGAACATTATTTACGCCACCCACATACCAAAGAGGAAGCGCAAATGCGCACTACAAGACGTATACGCTGTAGAACCAGTCGCCCCCAAAGTCAATCCATGGTCGACCTGCTCGGTCACTTTCGATCGCAGGGATCATCCGACTAGTATCCGACATGGAAGTTCGGCCGCCTTAGTGCTTGACCCAATAATTGACGGATACCATCTCACCCGAGTCCTCATGGACGGCGGCAGTACTCTTAATCTGATATATCAGGACACTGTCCGCAAGATGGGGATAGACCCTTCAAGAATCAACCAAAGCAGTACTACCTTTAGAGGAGTAATACCAGGCGTAGAGGCCCACTGCATGGGCTCTTTGACGTTAGAGGTTGTATTCGGTTCTCTCAATAACTTTCGAAGTGAAGAACTAATCTTCGACATCGCTCCGTTCCGAAGCGGCTATCATGCACTACTCGGAAGAACGACATTCGCTCGTTTCAATGCAGCACCGCATTACGCTTATCTCAAACTTAAGATGCCCGGTCCACGTGGCGTCATCACAATTAGCGGAAACACAGAGCGTTCTCTTCGTGCGGAAGATTACGTGGCGGCTCTAGCAGCCGAACCACTGAACAACCCCTCCAACCCGAGTAACTCATCGGTCTTCGAGACCACGGACACGGCTAGACGTGTTCGGCGCACACCTAGTTGTAGCAGCCCAGATAAACCTGAGCTTGATTAATGACTATGCCCCCATATGTGGTGCTAGGGGCTGCCCGCATGTAAAAGGCCCATAGTTCGGCCCGACCGTATTTACACTCAAGAGATCGAATTTTCACGGTTCATTAAGATTAACCGACTTTACGCACGGTCACACCAGATTCTTTTACCTGGGTTTTTCTTTCTTTTTACAGATGACCATTGTGCTATACCCTTCCAGGATACGGCACAACGGAGATAAAGGCGCAGACGTGCAGCAAAGCCCTGTTCAAAGGTTTCTTTTTAGATTAAGACCCTGTGTAAACCTTTTTTATTGTCTCTTGTTGGCCCGCACCCTCCTGGTACTTAAAATGACCAAGAGGGATACCAGCATTATTGGCAAGCTTATGATTCGCCGATCTAAAATAGACGTTACAAGGGCAGCAACCAATGTGTTTTTGGGATCTATGCTCTCACCACAGCCGCTCCTTCGTCACGCCGGATTAATGCACGTACCTGGAAATTCAGGGCTCATTATCGAGGGCGGTACTTAGCCCAGTATATGTTGTAAAGTCTGAATACCTTCGGGAGTGTTTGGCGTCGCGAGTTTGGCCTTATATGCATCAGCTCCGAATTAGGTCTTTGGTCAATAATTGGGTTTGCCCGGCTCCCGTGTTTTGCTACCTTACGTTCCGCTCTATCGACTAAGGTGGCACCGGGAGAACTACTGCGACTGTGCCCTGGTTCATCCGGATGAGCAACTCAATAGAGAAAGCCAAAAACTGACTGTCATGATAAAGCGAGAGACTGGTCAACCACTCGATGACTCAGTGGAATCTTCGCAATTCCTCCGCATTAACGAAGGACCGGTTTCCCGGTCACGTATGTACACGCACCGTATTCAGGTGAACGCGGGCATATGAGGGGCTATATAGTAGCCCCACCGTCAAACTCCTATGGCTAAGTGAAAGTGTTAAAGCTATATAGTCCGATTGCCTCTTTCGCCGCACTACCACCTCCTTAACGGACCAAGACGTTGGATCAAGTGTGATTACACGCTTTGCTGAACACCCCACATTATATGCGAGGGGGCTGAAGCCGACGACTGCAAACTTTCAGGTTATATACATATATACATAAGCGGCTGCACAGGAGGCACTACAATACTTTATGGGCAAAAGTATAAATATAGCCTTTATTATCAAAAGCATTGTTTTTACAATCAAGGTACATGCCATTCGAACATGGTATTCTTTGAGCACTAAGCCTCTATTAAATGGGCACCTTCTAAGACTTCTTCAAAATAATGCTCGGGCGAGTCCTGGCCCCCGGGCGGACCCCTGGTTGCAATATCAGTGGCCTCCATCTTTGCCCAATATGTCTTAACACGGGCAAGGGCCATCTGCGCACCCTCTATGCACGCCGACCTCTTGACAGTGTCGATATGCGGCACATCACGAATAAATCGTTGCACCAAACCAAAATAACTATCCGGACTTGGTTACTTCGGCCACAGGCGATCCACGACGGCCTTCATGGCAAGCCCGGATAACCTATGGAGCTCGGCCCATTCGGCCATTTGCTCATTCAACAGCAGCGGACGCCTTGGAGTACTGAACTGCGACCAGAACAATCTTTCCACCTCATGATCTTCTCAATCCTTGAAATACTGCGTCACATCAGCAGCACTCTTTGCCAAATCCAAGTATGCGTCTGAAGAACTCCATAATTGATCAAGAGGGGCATACTTCGGATCGCCGAATTTGGTTCGCAATAAAAAGGGCTTCCCAGCCGCGATCTCACCGGCCTGCCGGAGCTCCTCTTGAGCCGCTCTGATCTTAGAGCGAGTTTCCTTTGCTGCTTGTAAAGCCTTTTTTAGGTCAGCCATTTTCGTTTGGTTTTCCCTTTCGAGAAGCTCATTTCGGCTGGCCGCATTTTGTAGCTCAAGAGCCATGTTGGCTATTTTATCCTCACTTTGGCGATGAGCAGCCTGTTCGGCTTTTAATTCATCAACTGCCTTCATGGCGGCCACATTGCTTCTCCTGGCTTGCTCCTTGGCCCGGGCAAGCTCTGCCCGAAGGGTCTCCATGGCGGCAGCACCATCTGTAGTCAAAGCATATTATAAATCCTAGCATCATGCTCTTATCAATATTTGCTGACCACCCAAATATACATACCTTGTGCCTCGTCAAGCCGCTTGTTCACAAGCGTGATGTCTGCATCCGCCACGTCAAGTTGCCGCCTCAGTTCGGCGAATTCTGCAGTCCGGTCAGGTGCCGGAGCTGAAGCCGCCTGCACACAAAATTGGCACCATCATTACGAGAGACTATGATCCTCTGCTCGCCTCATCCGGATGGCAACCAGAGTCTCAGGGGCTACTACCTATACAAAGTGCACCCTACGTTTATGGTACAATCAAAGAATATCACTTTGCATACCTCAAAGCCTCTTAGTAGGCTCGTAAAAGCTTCATTCAACCCGCTTTTTGCGGACAAAATCCTCTCAACCACCGTACCCATTAAGGTATGATGTGCCTCTGTGATAGCCACTTGCTGCAGAAGACCCGTCAATGCGTCTGGTTGTATATTGGACAGTCCGGGCCTTTTTCTGTTGGTCTCTCTAGGAGCTGAAAACCTCGGGCTTCTGGCGGCCGAAGAGTTGCCTTATGGTCTTTGCGGATCGGGAGAGATCCTCCGGGATGACACCTCAGCGTCATCCGCCTCATGAGGCGGAGAAGTAGGAGGAGGCGTTTCGCTCTCCATCATCTCTGGAAGAAGATCCCCCGAAGACGAACATTGTTGAGGGAGGCTATAAGCCGAACTGCAAAACATATGTGTCGGTCGTTACTCTCAGAAAAAGAACAGGGTACGCTTAATAAGCACCTTTGTTCACTTACGGCTCGGTTAACGGCTGCCCCCCTGTGGGTGCTGTGCGGCAATGTTGCCCTCCGGGGCAGGGCCCCCTGGTGAAGGTTTCCTCCCTCGGTTGGAGACCTCTGCTTCCAAGTCTTCGGGGGCGATCCTTTTCTTCCCGTGGGGAGAGGGGATGCTAGATTCTCCTCCCCGTTCATCCTCCGACACGGGGGTACTAATTTCCCCAATTAGGATGCGTAATGTACCTCCAGCATGAAGTCTGCTTTTGGCTTTCCCATTCCTCTCCTTGTCCTCCCCTGATGGCACTTGATAAGGTGTGCGAGCTAGCATCCTGGTTAATACAGGATCCAACGAATCTTCAGGAAGAGGGCTTTCTTATCCAGTCCTGGCCGAGGGTGGTTTTTCAGAATAATGGTGTGACAAATATAATGACAGCATGTTCGGCCGCGGAGTTAATTACCTGGGTGTCTGGACGGTTGTAGTTGAGGCCTGCATCTTTTGTTGTGTCCGGACACTTTATTCATGATCCGAAGAATAATTGATACATTCCTTGAACGTTGCAATCTCCGAATACTTCTTTGGACACACAATAATGAACGTTGAGGTGTGAAGGAAGGAGTCTGGAGCTAGATCATGAAAATCCAGCCCGTAATAGAACATGAGCCCTCTAACAAAGGGATGAAGATCGAAGCCTAGCCCTCGGAGGAAGTGGGAGATGAACATGATGCTCTCGTTGGGTTTGGGTGTAGGGATAACCTTCCCTTGAGCAGGAAGCCTGTGAAGCATTTCGGCGGTCAGATACCTAGCCTCCCTAAGCTTCTTGATGTCCTCCTCTGTGATGGAAGAGGCCATCCACCGGCCTTGAGGGTTGGATCCGGACATGGTTGAAGGTCCGGAGTGCTTGGGCTAAACCTTGGGTGCTGGAACTCGAGGTGAGGGAAGGGAAGGATCAGGCGTGGAAAGAAAAGGACAGGTCTCACTACAAAAAAATACACTTCCGTGATGATACGTGTTTGTCACAGTAGGTCGCGTTTTTTTTCACGCATGTACATCCATGACAAATTTATGATAGAATCAAGATAGTCATACCTGTGCTGTTGTAGAAGTGTTCCATGACATTACCAAAATTATCATCATGGAAGTGTCCACTTCCATGACGATAAATCGCGCGTCACAGAAGTGCTTTCGTCAAGGGTGACCGACACATGGCATCCACCGTAACGGAACGCTGTTAAGCTATCGGGTCGGGTTTTGGATCCGATAACCCGTTAACAGCCCCGACCAATGGGGATTTTCCACGTGTAAAATCATCATTGGTTGGAGGAGACACGTGTCAGGTCCGCGCTGGCACAGGTGTCACTCATCCAATGGGCGAGACGCGCCTATGATATGTTGACACGTGGACCGGCCCATCAAGTTTAAATGGGCCGGCCCAATTAAAGGCCCACAAGATTTTACGGACCATAATGGGCCGGCCCAGCTAAAGGCCCACGAGATTTTGTGGACCATAATGGGCTGGCCCAGCTAACGGCCCACAAGATTTCGCGGGCCATAATGGGCCGGCCCAGGTAAAGGCCCACAAGATTTTTGTTTGCCATAATGGGCCGACCCAGGTAAAGGCCCACAAGATTCTTGCGGATAATAATGGGCCGGCCCAGCTAAAGGCCCACGAGATTTCGCCGACATTATGGGCCGGCCCAGCTGTAGGCCCACAAGAATTTGAGGGCCCTAGTAGGCCGGCCCATTAACTGGCTGCCATGTTTTGGGCTAAATGTCGGCCCATATTTGATCCGGTCCATTAACGGCCTACCATGTTCTGGGCCTAATAGTGGCCCATATGAGATCCGGCCCGTTAAAATCCTACCACGTTCTGGGCCAAATTACGGCCCAAATCAGGTACGGCCCTTTAAGAGGCTATGGGCTCAATTATGGCCCATATCAGATTCGGCCCGTCAACTGGACACTATGCTTTTGGGCCCACTTGCTAGAGGCCCACTTAGTAATTCGGCCTGACATTAGTTTTGGCCTCTTAAGGACCCATTTAACATTTTGGCCCTATATTAATTTCGGCCTGTTAAATGCCCGTCATATAGTTGGGCCTAACTACGGCCCGGTTTGCATCCGTCCTACTCGCAGCCGATATCTGATTGGGCCAAACAAGGACTGAGACAATTTTGGCCTGTTAAAAGCCCGTGATTTGATTCGCACAATCATGGGCCGGGGTTCATTTCGGGCTGCTGCTGGCCCGTTAGCTGTTCGGCACGTTTCAGGCCCAACCTACATCGTGATTGCATGACGGCCCGATTATGTACCGTAATTTTATGGTTTGGCCGGTTTACTGCGAAGACAGGATAAATATACAGTAAAATAACTGCAGCATCATGAATAAGAAAAAACCTAGACTATACAATAAAGAAATTACAGCATATTACATCCACTGGGCATCAAAGTTCGCCACTATGATAATAAAGCACAAGCAGACAACAGATTACATACACTGGGCATCAAAGATCGCCACCAGTGCAAATAAACACGCCGACAAAATAATATACAAAACCGACATCACTTCAATAGAGTTCAAGAAAGGTTAGCCCTGTTGGGGAGCTGCAGCGCAAGCAGCTGAGCAAGATGATGAGACTGCGCTTGTTCAACACTTAAATCTTCCTCACTCTGAAAGATAAACAAGTAGACAGATGACATGTTTTGCACATAAAAGTATCAGTGCTGACAATTCATCACATTTCTTACTTACGAATAAAGTGACACAGTTTAAAATTGCATTAATACAATATGGTATTGTTCAGGTCAAGACATGGCAGGAAATGACATTGTGAAGGAGTTGGCAGCTTCACGACACCACTGGATTACAGATCAAGAACTCATAAGTATCAATGGTTAGTGTGCTGTCAGTTTATCCCTTTTCAGATTGGCAAATAAAGAGACGGTTTAAATAATACTCCCTCTGTCCGGAATTACTTGTCATCAAAATGGATGTGTCTAGAACTAAAATACATCTAGATACATCCATTTCAATGACAAGTATTTTTGGATGGAGGGAGTAGTAGAATGATATGACATTGTTCATAGTTAAGACATTGCATAATATGACATTGTGCTATAGTGGGTAGGTTCACCACACCACTGGATTACGGATGAAGAACAGAAGCATACATGCAGTGCAAAAGAAGATCACTTGCTCTGTATACTTTAATTTACATGGTATGAATAAGGAACTTGGTTGTACAACTAAAAAATTAAATTGAGAAAGGACAAAGTTTTGTTTATGAACTACTCCCTCCGTTCCAAAATAGATGACCCAACTTTATACTAACTTTAGTACAAAATTGGGTCATCTATTTTGGAACGGAGGGAGTACATAATAAACTTTAAACATGCAATTTGATGCAAACACCAAAAATAAACAGCTGTTGCAGTCATGCCTAACCAAATATATACAACAAAGTTTGAAGGCTTGAGATGGACAAACTTACATTATTGGTGAAGACAGGCTCTATAAAGGCCTTGTCCATGCTGATGGGGGAGCAATTCAAGAAGTTTACCACAGAATCTTCTTCATAAGCATTGCCTTTATTCTACATTTTGTTAAGAGTAAATATAGATGTGATAATATACGAAAAAATGGAGAATATTTAAGATAAGATGAAGAGTGATGCTACATAACCAAGTAGCTATAAATGTAAGTGCAGCGATACAGGCAAAAGGTACAGCCAAGAGCAATGCACAGCTAAACTTCTTCAGTACCAACCTTATGGTAAGAGTAAATATAGATCTGATGTGTAGAAAATGGAGGGCAAAGGAAAATAAGCTGCAGAGTGATGGTACATGAACAACTACCTGTCATTATAAGTACACTGATAAAGGACAACATGTACTTACAAGAACAATGCAGAGCTAAAAAAACATTGGCATTGGATATATTCTACACTAATGTAACCATTCATACAGATCAGATAATTTGGAGCGAACAATTGATAAGCAAGCTATCATGCATACTGCTGTCACATAATGAACCAGGTATGTATGCAAGTACAGTGATACAGGACAACAGGTACTAACAAGAGCAAAGCAGCGGGCAACATATTTGCGATATCATGTCGTTCTTTTCAAACCGGAATTCTTCTTTGAGCAGATTTCCTGCAAACAAGATCCGTAAGGCACATGCAGAAAAGTAGAAGTTCAAATTGTCATGTGATTTCATAGACAGTACCTCATCCTGGGAACGAGATCAGTGCATAACAATGTTTTTCCATTCAATGTCTTCTAAATTTAGCACAGGAGACTTCACCGGAAATTCATTTATAGATTTGCCACCAAAGTGTGATTTCCTCAGGTAACACCGATACTGCTGCAATGCTTCCTTGAAAAGCACAAGCAAGCTTTGCTCATCATGACTATCCAGATTGACCCTCGCCTAGTTACAACAATGTAATGTAAATCATTGATGTGTTCAATCAGCAGAAAACAGGAAACTAATAACCATGAATAATAGCACTTACACGTAAGTTGGACAGGAAGATGTGAAAATGGTGTTTGTCTTCACAATAATCTTCCCATGATGGGAATATATGCACGTAGTCCCTAACAACATTGAAAGCATTGTCTTTTAAACTGGGAATAAATGCAATGGGGTTCCAATCTGCAGGAATTGGCCGTCTCTGCAGTTGGGATAGGTCTTCGGCCGGTGGACTTGCTGTACTTTTTGCTGCAGTGGGATTTTTCTGTGGTACAGCTGGTGATATGGCGAATGAAATCGGTATACGTTTTGCTGGAGTGCAGGCCCTATGTGGTGGGGCTAGTGGTGTGGCCAGTGAAGTATGGGCACAGTCTGCTGGAGTCGGTCCTACGTTTTGTGTCACAGCTCTATCGAACATGGTAAAGAAGAGCAAGCAGATTTTGGATAATAAAATGTTGGTTGCGCAGTGCCCACACATGATGAACCAGAGCGCATTAAGAATGCAACTCCCAGCTGTCTCTCGACCATTTCAGGCGGTTGGATGAAGATCCTACATCTCCTAACCCATCTTCTTCCTCGTCTCTGATTCTTCCCATACAGAACACCGCACGGGCCGCCGGCCGGATCACCGGCCCCCACCGCCTGTGTTCCTCCGCCACCCCCACCCCCACCCGCGTCGAGTTTTCTTTGTTCGGCGAGGCCCCACAACCACCCGAGACCCTTGGATCGCACCGGAAAACTCCGGCGAGCTCTGAAAAATCGACTGACCCAATTTTGAAATTTAGTCTACTGTGATTTAACTAGTGTGGAATATAAAAGGGGAAAACATAAGAATTGGGAGTATAGTGTTGAGCGTGCCATGGCGGATCAGAAGGTGCAAACCGGACAAAGGCAACTTCACAACCAAGACAAGAAATCAGAGTAAAGCAGTGGCGATCTATTTTCTTTCTGCGATAAATAAGTTGAGCAGATACGAAAGAGTACCGCCTCTGGTGCGGCGCCGTGTACGCATCTGGTGAGAATTTGACGGTGCTGTGGTAGCGATGGCTGTCGGCGGTGTGGAAGCAGATCTAGGAGGGTAGACGGTGGCGGCAGGGCGCGGTGGACGAGATGGTCGTAGGAGCGGCGCTGGCAAGGTGGACGACGGCGGGGATGAAGCGAGAGGACGGGATGCAAGGATCCCGGTCCGAAGGCGTGGATGAGAGAGGTCGATCTCTTGTAATGGATGGCAGCGTCGGGGTATCAGCTCCGACATGGTGGAGGAGGACGGCGGTGGATGGGGTGGCGGACGGCATCGGACGGAGGAGGGTGGGGCGGAGAGGGTGTTTTGGCGCCCACGGAGTACGAATGGGGAAAAGGGAGGTAGAGAGGAAGGGGGAACCATGTATTCAGGGCACGCTTGTCTCAAATGCGAGGAAATTTACAAACTTAGCCCCCGTTTCAAATTTCTACTACATCACAGCAACATTAGTCGGTTGGGGATAGGACGGTAATCTCACATACACCAAATATTTGCCAACGAGAGTTTGTTTTTGGCGCCCACCGTGTATGGATATGAATCGGGGAGGGAGTCGATTTCGGTCGAGGGCACACTGTGTTTTGGCGCCCACCATGTATGAATCCGAGTGAGAGGCGGTTACGTCACGTTTGGGTGAAATTACAAACCTACCCCCTATCGAAACCTATAGAACTCCAGCAGATAGGCTTTGCGCGGCAGGGATAGGCAGTAGTGATTTCCATCTCGCAGATTTTGGTTTTGGGCAGTTACTGCGACTTTCCCCGCTTCGTTCAAATTTTGCACAGTGCATGTTTACCGTGCCAACTCAATTCGAATCCCGTTTGTATTCTACTATTTGTTTTCGGCCAGGATCCATTTTCAATTGGAATTACATTCTATATACATCATTTTTTTTTCATATATTCTTTCAAAAGCACAACAAAGAATTCTGCTCCTTTATATGTATAATATGATTTACAAATACAACGATCTCGAAATCTTAAGGTTGAATTCAAAAAAAATTTAACCAAATTATGTTCTACTAAAATGTATGGATCAGTAATATCTACATATTAAATAACATAGATGTGCGTGAATTCATATGAGTATGCATGTTTGATAGATCAATTTTGGTTCGAGTATGGATTACATGTATCATCATCTCGAATTCAAATATTTGAATCCCTTTTTTGTTCACTCCTTTCACGCCCATTTCTCTCGCATGCATGCTCCTTCAGGTAGCCATCACTCTCTTTTCTCCAGCTCACCCTCACGCTCACTTCATGTTTCTCCTATCCTCGCAAACATGGTCTCTCGACGTCTCCCTTGAGAAGTGTCACACTCTCCCTATCATTATATATTACACGGTTTTCATTATCTCTCACGTCTCTACTGTTCTCTGGTATCACTCGGTACATAAGCTTTCTTTTTCACCACCACACACACAGTCTCCACTCGTCTTTCACTTTGTCTTTCTCTCCATGGGATTCTCTCACACACCCTATATGTCTGTACATATGATCATACCACTAAAATTACTCTCTCTCTCCTATAGACACAACATTTGTTGCGGTCTCCTTTTCGTCTCCATCCCAGACTGACACCGATCAGACAACCCCGACTACCGTCTCCTCTCTCTCTCACACAGACACTCACACACAACTCCTGCTTCCACTCCCCTTCCCGACTACCGTCTCTATCTCTCACACAAAACTCTCGCTTTCGCACCCTGACTCGTATTTCTCTCACAAGCATTTATCGACTAGCTAGCCTCTAGATAGGTTTATACACCCGCACACTCATGCTTCCACCATCGCTTACATGTCTCTCTCCCGCTCCTTGTATCTATGTAGCTTTTTCTTCCCTTCTTGAGACACGCCCTCTCGATCGTGCACACACACACTATCACCTCATTTTAAGCTGATACCTATCGCACACACACTACTTGTGTCTTTGTCACACATGCACTCCGTCCTCCTCCACTCTCCCTCTCTCTCTCACACACATGGGCTTTTTGCAACAACTAGCAAGATGCCATGCGTTGCATGGAACATCAAGATGCATTTGTATGAGTAGTTTATCTTGTGGGGGAAAAGGATGAACGAGGGAAGACCTTATTTGCAAATGTGGAGAGGGGTGTGGGTATATTTTTGCAAAATTGCCATAGTTTCCTTCCTATCCGTCAGATATAGATCGGATGACCTATATTGCAGGATGGCAGGCACACGATCATCACCAACAATGCTTTTTATAAGAGTAGGGATAAAAAATAGAGTTGGTGATGATGGTGGGCCTGCCATCCTGCAATGTAGGTCGTCCGATTTATATCTGACGGATAGGAAGGAAAATATGGCAATTTACCCACACTCTTCACCATATTTGCAGATAAGGCCTTCCCTCGTTCATCCTTTTCTCCCACAAGATTTTGATGTTCCGTGCAACGCACGGGCATCTTGCTAGTAAGAGTAGAAATTAGACATATACCACTTCTCGAATCTTGAAACCAACAACATGCCTCCCTTATCTCATCAAAACCGCCAAAGGAATATATTTTGAGTGAAACATAACATATTTTTAGTGATATACGTATTTCAAAACTAGACTTTTTTCTATCAAATCGGTGAATATGTATTAATCTACTTTGATCGTGTGGCAACGCATTGGCACATTGCTAGTAGTTATTATAATTTTTTGGACATCAGACAAATGGTGGAGTACATATACAAAGAGAAGAGGCGCACGCACGTAGTCGGCCTCTCGCAGTCTCGCACGCATGAGTGTTACGTAAAGGCGACGTTAACAAATAAACCCTAAAACCCTAGGTGCACGATTGCTGCATTTGCGGGTACCGGGTACGTGGTGGAGCACCTTTGTAGGAGTTGATGGTCGGGACCACAGGTGAACGACTTGGAGGGCGGTGGCTCGCCAGTTGCCATAGACCGAGTAGCCACGTTTAAAATATCATTTTTTTAGCGGGGTTAAGAGTTCTGATTTTAAATGGCACGTTATAAGTAGTAAGTAGTTTTTAGAACGATTGATATGGAGCGAAAATGGAATTCATAGTACTACGTACCTCCTTGGTGTATGGTTGTATGGGTTTATGTTACGAGATGTTGAACCTGGTAGTTCTAGGGCAGATACTATGGTTTAGATTTAGATGCTGGTTTTCAGTAATCGGAAGGGGAAACCCTTCTTTGATTAAAAAAAACTACTACCTCCATTCTGGTTTACTAGACCCCATCGTACTTTGGGTCAAAGTTTGTCCATGAATTTTACTTGTAAAATGTGAATGGAAAACGAGATTTTGTTATACCCAAATAAAAAAGGACTGGAGGGAGTGATTGCTCTGACACGGATGCGACCTCTCATAGCGCAGGCATTGAACCGGCGCGCCGGCCAAGAGGGCCGCACTCGCTGCAGGGCCGACTGAGCACGCCTCCACGCCGCATGCAACCAGCTTAAGACTGCCCCGCCTGCCTTCATTGAATCCGCGCGTGTGCCGGCAACACGTCCTTCCGCGAGCCGATAGGCATTTTAGAACACAAAAAATGACTAAAATATAATTAATTTCCGCATGGTCTTGACTTGTTGTGCTCGCACTGGTAGCAGGAACTAGTAGAGGTTTTCTTTATTTATAACTCTCCTCACATTTTTTTGGCTTTGAAGTGAATCATGGTTGTGGACATTATGTATGAATGTGCAGATATCTGTGAACATGAGTTTGATGTGGAAGCTGGACTTGGAATGTCGGGCTTGCGCGTGAACTATACCATGTCCAATGCTTCGTCTGTTATTGTTTGGAAAGTAATTGCTGTTATTACATGACCCAAAAAAAACATTTTGTGCCACATCAGTAGATGCACAGACATCACAACGGGCATGCTGACTGGATAAACATTTGAACCTAGCTATTATGAAGGAAATTTTGTATTGACAACAGTTTTAGATAGCAGGAGACGCCTAGCCTACTCTGCCTCTGCTAGCTTATTTCTGGCTTCTTCCATCTCTTCTTTGGCTTGGGTGAAGAGAGCATCTAATTGCTATTTTCGCTTCTTCAGGAACTCAGCTACATTCTCAAGGGCTGCTGCACGCTTTCTTTCAGCCTTTACTAATTCCACAAGGACACAAACAGCTGACGACTCCACCTGGTTTGTGTGTAATCCAGCATCATCTGGGAATTTGCACCTTGTGTCTAATCCAGCATCATTAGGGAACTAGCACCTTGTGTGTAATCCAGCCTCATTTTGGAAACATGATCTCGAGGTTGACCATACTTCCTTCCTCGCACGAACTGCATCCTGACATGAAGTTACTTCTTTTTAGATCAATACTCAGAGAAACCTAGATCCATTTAGTAGAAGCCAGATAAACAGAACTCGAAGAAGTGAATTCAAAAGGAAAAGAAATATAAAAACAGACTACACGGTGAGAACACCCACTTCCTACATCAAGTTAAAAACGAAAGCATTAGGATGATTAAGACTCTTCTTATTACACATCGAAGAACACCACGCTTAAGAGAAACAGAAACTACAACATATACACATCGAAGAACACGAGGCTAAACGAAAGTAATTGAAAGGGTGTTACTTACCAAAGCTCGTTTTACAGGTTCGATGCAGCTCTTCTTTAACTTGCCACGCTCCTTGAAGATGTCCTGAATATCCCGTGTTTGGTCTACATTGCTCCTCTGCATGCTCACACTCGTGGTTTCAAAATCTCAACATGGCAAGAAAAATACTACTAGTAATACTCGTGCATCTTGTGGGCAACATTAAAGCACTCGTCTGCCATGTTAGAGCATCTCCAACAGAATCGCAATGTGTGGCGCTTTAAAAAAGCGTTGACAGTGCTGAGATCGAGAAGTAGATACTAGAGAGTAGAGGATAGTTCTCAGCATAGATAGATAAAAAAAAGATAATTCAACTACTCCTCGTCGTCCGACTGCTCCTCGGTGATGTCCTCCTCCGATGTCTGACTGTAGGCGTGAAGATACCGATCGTTGTCGGATTCCCAGGGCGACGCTGCTCCTAGCCTCATGTTGAATTGAGCGTCCGCTTTTCGCCTACGCTTGTCCTTGCGATAGGCAGCTCGCTCCGCCCTCCTCTTATCCCTCTTCGCCCTCCTTTGCGCGTAGAACTCGCACTCGTTGATGATGTCCTGTGGGAAGTGTTGGCGCCACAGTGCAATGGCTTCCTCGTCCATCTTGGCAATCCCGAGACGGTGCTCCCGCCTCCGGTTGTCGCGATGATCCTCGTCGGTGCTAAGCCGCGGCAGAGGTGCGAGCTCCTGCGCCCGCTCCCGCGTCGGCACGTTGGGGAAGTTCAATGTTCTATGAGGCCACCGGAGGCGCCACGCCGCCGCGTCGTACGCGCAGGTGGTCTCGGTGGCGGTGTCGAAATTGCCGAGGCCGAGGTGCATCCTACGGAACCGGATCTCGGCGGAGAAGCAGCTGGAGGGGCGCGCGCGGACGCCGCGGTATCCCCAAGTTTCCCGGTGACGCGGCGGCATGGTGGCGCTGCGGCGGCGAGGCAAAAAAGAGCGGGGAGAGAGCGGTGGCGAGGCACAGAGTGGTGGCAAGGCACAGAGCGGTGGGAGGGCGTTGGATTTTATAAAGCGCGCCGAACGCCGCGCGCCAAAACTAGCGCATGCCCGGCCGCTTTTTCCCGCGCGCGCGCGATCCTTTCTCGATGTCTCTGCTATCTCTACTCTCTTCTCTACGGTTATATTTATTTTATATTTTATATTTAATATTTATCTCTACTTCCTTTACTGTCTACTTTTTTCTCCATACTTTTTTTTCTTGCAATATAGGCCGTCCGATTTATATCTGAAAGATAGGAAGGAAACAAATGGGAATTTTGCAAAAAGATACCCATACCCCTCTCTAGATTTGCAAATAAGGCCTTCCCTCGGTCATCCTTTTCTCCCACATGATAAACTACTCATACAAATGCATCTTGATGCGTGCAACGCATGGGCATCTTGCTAGTTGTAAAAACCTTTCCATCATTTGCCACACTGCTGGTTGCAGATGAAAAACCTACCCAAGCATAGCGCGATATAGGAGCGACGCACAATTACAAGCTGATATTCTGTTGGACAATGGAGGCTATAACCAATTACTTTTACATGAACAGTAGCACCCAGGAAAATTGAAGGGTAGGTATGAACAAAATTGGAACTGCACATGTACTGCTAAGTGATTCAATACACACATTACCAATCGAGGAGGAGAACGATGGTCGCGGCGGCCTCTGTGAGTCATGGTCTGCAATGGGAGTCAGTTCATTGTCCATGACAGTGGTACTTCTGCGCTTGGCGTCGGCTTCCGGGAAGCAGATCCGAGACCGTGGAAGACGATGCCGGGGAAGAGGCTCCGTCTACGACGACGACGGTGGACCGGCTCTAGTGCGGCGTATGAGGTCGTCGATGAGGTAGATGCGCTGCGGTGGATGAGTGCGCCGATGTAAAGGGGAGGAGCACAAAGGCTGCGGTGCCGTGGAGAAGTCTATTTTGCGGTGGGGATAGAAAATGGGGAGTATTCAGGTGTACTACTCTGGGTGTCGGGGTGGGGCTGGCTGGGTAGGGTGAACCTGAAGTTACGAAAACAGCCCCCTACCAAGCGTCGTACATAGGCCTGTTCCGAAGGCTATGACGGTAACTTCCCACTGCTCGAATCAGGGTCGCGGGAGATTTTCCCGCCGACCTCAAAATTTTGTGACACTGGACTCCCCGTGTGGCGTGTTTAGTGATTCGGCTAAGCACCTAGCGAGTAGTAGTAGTAAACTCTGCATATTAGGTTTGACCGAAGTCAAACTTCCTAAAGTTTGACCAAGTTTATATAAAAATATAAACATTTACCATAACAAATATGTATGATGTGGAAGTACATTCAATAATGAATCTACTGGTATTTATTTGTTATTGTATATGTTAATATTTTTTGTTATAAGCTTTCTGAGAGTTTACAAAACTTGACTTTGACCAATGCTAATACGCGGACTTAAATAAAAACGGAGGGAGTACACATTTGTTTTCTTAGTTTGTAGTGAACTAATCATTTGTTGAAATTGTGAAGTAAATATATTAGGCTATTGACTTCGAATGTAATGGTCTATACAATTCAATAGTTACAATCATTGTTGAATCCCAAGATGTATACAAGGTCTATAGTACTTCACAACATGCTCAAACTCACATAATCCCAGTCAAATGAGAATCTAAATGCATTTCATAGTTATTACTTTGTAGGATGCAACAAAAACAACCAAAACTCTACATCAGCCATTATAGAAGCAACATTTTGACATATCCCATTGTGTGAATGAAACATGCAGAGAGAGCTTTTGAAGGTGGAGCAGATAGGGCGGGAAAGATTGTATGTATGTGGATGAGAGAGTAGGAGACAAACCTAACGAGACACACACACACACACACACACACAGAGAGAGAGAGAGAGAGAGAGAGAGAGAGAGAGAGAGGAAGAAGTTAGGTCTGTGAGAAAGACGGAGACATGTAATATACGTGATTCGTATACGTGGAAGGAGAAGAGACAACATGTTTGATGAGAGAGCTGGAAAAACATGGACGAGAGGGGAAGGATCTCATGGGTTGAGGGATTGACAATTATGTGCGGGGGAGAGAGGGATTGGTAATTTTGTGCAAGAGAGAGAGAGGGTGGGGGGGAGGAGTCAGTCAGCCGTCGTCACATCACCCTGCTTCCAAATGACCCTGCATTCTCTAGTGCGGTGTGGTCGCCGTCTTCGATCTGCTCGATGCCCTCTTTGAAGATTGAGGTGTTGTGCATGTTGGGGTGCAAAGAAGCACAAGTGAGAGTGGTCGCCGCATAACCTTGGATGGGGATGAATTGTGTGCTCGGGGGAGTGTGTGTGTGTTGTGCTGCTTGCGCGCGCGCGCGTGTGTGTGTGTGTGTGTGTGTGTGTCAGATATTGAGCGAAAACAAACCTAAGGAGAGAAATGGGTATTCACGAAGAGATTGCGTGGGCCTTGAGGTGGGCAGGGGCCAAGTGAGGGTGTCAAAATGTGCGCGTTGATGCATATGTTGCATGCGATCGTGCGAGGGATGGACGAATCGAGAGAGATGGTTGTTGTGTTACGGATGCTCCTCTCTCCCTCTCTCCCTCTCTCTCTCTCTCTCACACACACACACACACAAGTAAACTAGAAGACCGTTCTCTCATGTATACACAACGTATCGGCATCTGTCTATGTCTCACTCATGCATGATCGTTTGCACATTCACACCTCTCTATGTCTGTATCACACGCACACCGTCTCCACATTGCCCTTCCGCCACAACACACATATGGACACATACACACGTTCTCTCTCAGTCACACACACAAAATAAGTATTAAAAAAACTAGGGTGCACCTAAAACGTCCAAATCCAAATAAACACAAACTGAAGCTAAATTCAAATATATGGAAATATTGCAGCGTCAAGAACTTTCCCAGGAAAAAAAGTTGAGTAATATTCGAGGATTGTTTTCACACCCACAAAAAGGTTCGGTGGATTTCCTTCGAGCGCAACACGGTGATGCACCATTCGATCGACCGCGCGGCCGCGGTTCACGCGCTTGCACAGGATTCCGTATCATGGCTGTGGTACTAACTTCAACAAAATAAATAATAAAAGCACTGCCTAAGTCTAATGTTTACGTGTACTAGTACGGTTTTCTTTTAAGTTTGACCAACCTCATATAAAACTAAAGTAAGCTCCCATACGTGCACTCATCAATATACCGCCGCCGCCGTTGCGCATGCCGGCGCCCGCCTGCTCCGGCCAACAATTTCTCGCCCATCATCGCCGTGTCGCCGCCATCCCTGTGCCATGAAGCCGAAGGCTCACCCGCTCACGTCGTCTGCAGTCCCTCCTCGCCATGCCGCCGCGCTGCCAAGCACGCGAGCAGCTGGTGGAGCCGCGTCTATGCATGCAGCGTACAAAGAGGAGGATGAGCGCGTGCTCCAGCATGCCAGCGAGGAGGAACTAGCATGTCATTGTCTTCTCCGCCCGCGCGGAGGAGGCACGCATGGTGGATGTCGCGGCAGAAGCCGGTCGCGCGCAAGTCGAGCCCGCAAACCGGGTGCGGACGCAGAATCTACCTTCGAGACCTTGAATGCCACGTGGATCCTGCAATCTGAAGGAGCAATTTGGGTCAGTCGACTCATGTGAGCCGTTTGATGCAACATGGATGGCTAGAAGGGCTTCTTCCACCTCTTCTGCCGTCTTCTTCCTTCGCTCCGTCGAACTTCTTTCACAAATCGACTGACCCAAATTATACTACTAGTATGAACGTATTAAGTACAGTGGGAACACGAAGGTACGAGCAGTAGTACCAATTGCAAGAAGAACAATAGTAAGACATAGTACTAGTACTACTCTACATACTAAACAGTTCAAATAACAAGAAAGAACATAAACATAGTTCTGCTGGGGCCTCAGCACAACACACTCGTGAAAATAAACTAAGCAATTAGTCAGCTTGACACTGCAGTAGAACCAGCATGAGCGACTGTTGGGGAACGTTGCATAAAATAAAAAAATTCCTATGTTCACCATGATCAATCTAGGGAGTCATCTAGCTACGAGAGAGAGGAGTGCATCTACATACCCTTGTAGATCGCGTGCGGAAGCGTTCAAGAGAACGGGGTTGAGGGAGTCATACTCGTCATGATCCAAATCACCGGAGATCCTAGCGCCGAACGGACGGCACCTCCACGTTCAACACACGTACGGTTGGGAAGACATCTCCTCCTTCTTGATCCAGCAAGGGGGAAGGAGAGGTTGGTGAAGATCCAGCAGCACGACGGCGTGGTGGTGGATGCAGCTGTGATCACGGCGGGGCTTCGCCAAGCTTCTACGAGAGAGGGAGAGGTGTTGCAGGGGAGAGGGAGGCGCCAAGACTTGGGGGTGCGGCTGCCCTCCCTCCCCCCTTTATATAGGCCCCCTGGGGGCGCCGGCCCTAGGAGATTGTATCTCCAAGGGGGGCGGCGGCCAAGGGGGTGGCTTGCCCCCCAAGGCAAGTGGAGGCGCCCCCACACCCTAGGGTTTCCAACCCTAAGCGCAGGGGGGCCCAAAGGGGTGCGCACCAGACCACCAGGGGCTGGTTCCCCTCCCCACTTCAGCCCATGGGGCCCTCCGGGATAGGTGGCCCCACCCGATGGACCCTCGGGACCCTTTCGGTGGTCCCGGTACAATACCGGTAACCCCCAAAACTTTCCCGATGGCCGAAACTGCACTTCCTATATATAATTCTTCACCTCCGGACCATTCCGGAACTCCTCGTGACGTCCGGGATCTCATCCGGGACTCCGAACAACTTCCGGGTTACTGCATACTCATATCTCTACAACCCTAGCGTCACCGAACCATAAGTGTGTAGACCCTATGGGTTCGGGAGACATGCAGACATGACCGAGACGCCTCTCCGGTCAATAACCAACAGCGGGATCTGGATACCCATGTTGGCTCCCACATGCTCCTCGATGATCTCATCAGATGAACCACGATGTCGAGGATTCAATCAATCCCGTATACAATTCCCTTTGTCAATCGTACGTTACTTGCCCGAGACTCGATCGTCGGTATCCCAATACCTCGTTCAATCTCGTTACTGGCAAGTCACTTTACTCGTACCATAATGCATGATCCCGTGACTAGACACTTGGTCACATTGAGCTCATTATGATGATGCATTACCGAGTGGGCCCAGAGATACCTCTCCGTCATACGGAGTGACAAATCCCAGTCTCGATTCGTGCCAACCCAACAGACACTTTCGGAGATACCCGTAGTGCACCTTTATAGTCACCCAGTTACGTTGTGACGTTTGGCACACCCAAAGCACTCCTACGGTATCCGGGAGTTGCACAATCTCATGGTCTAAGGAAATGATACTTGACATTTGGAAAAGCTCTAGCGAAACGAACTACACGATCTTTGTGCTATGCTTAGGATTAGGTCTTGTCCATCACATCATTCTCCTAATGATGTGATCCCGTTGTCAATGACACCCAATGTCCATAGTCAGTAAACCCTGACTATCTGTTGATCAACGAGCTAGTCAACTAGAGGATCACTAGGGACTTGTTGTGGTCTATGTATTCACACATGTATTACGATTTCCGGATAATACAATTATAGCATGAACAATAGACAATTACCATGAACAAAGAAATATAATAATAACCATTTTATTATTGACTCTAGGGCATATTTCCAACAGTCTCCCACTTGCACTAGAGTCAATAATCTAGTTACATTGTGATGTATCGAACACCCATTGCATTCTGGTGTTGATCATGTTTTGCTCTAGGGAGAGGTTTAGTCAACGGATGTGCTATGTTCAGGTCCGTATGTACTTTAAAAATATCTATGTCTCCATCTTGAACATTTTCACGGATGGAGTTGAAGCGAAGCTTGATGTGCCTGGTCTTCTAGTGAAACCTGGGCTCCTTGGCAATTGCAATAGCTCCAGTGTTGTCACAGAAGAGTGTGATCTTCCCCGACGCATCGGGTATGACTCCTAGGTCGGTGATGAACTCCTTCACCCAGGTAGCTTCATGCGTTGCCTCCTAGGCTGCCATGTACTCTGCTTCACATGTAGACCCCGCCACGACGCTCTGCTTGCAACTGCACCAGCTTACTGCCCCACCATTTAAAATATACACGTATCCGGTTTGTGACTTAGAGTCATCCAGATCTGTGTCGAAGCTAGCGTCGACGTAACCCTTTACGACGAGCTCTTCGTCACCTCCATATACGAGAAACATATCCTTAGTCCTTTTCAGGTACTTAAGGATGTTCTTGACCGCTGTCTGGTGTTCCATGCCGGGATTACTTTGGTACCTTCCTACAAAACTTACGGCAAGGTTTATATCAGGTCTGGTACAGGTCATGGCATACATGATAGACCCTATGGCTGAGGCATAGGGGACAACACTCATCTTTTCTCTATCTTCTGCCGTGGTCGGGCATTGAGCCGAGCTCAATTTCACACCTTGCAACACAGGCAAGAAGCCCTTCTTGGACTGATCCATCTTGAACTTCTTCAATATCTTATCAAGGTATGTGCTTTGTGAAAGACCTATGAGGAGTCTTGATCTATCTCTATAGATCTTGATGCCTAATATGTAAGCAGCTTCTCCAAGGTCCTTCATTGAAAAACACTTATTCAAGTAGGCCTTAATGCTGTCCAAAAGTTCTATATCATTTCCCATCAAAAGTATGTCATCCACATATAATATGAGAAATGCTATAGAGCTCCCACTCACTTTCTTGTAAACGCAGGCTTCTCCATAAGTCTGCATAAACCCAAACGCTTTGATCATCTCATTAAAGCGAATGTTCCAACTCCGAGATGCTTGCACCATCCCATAGATGGAGCGCTGGAGCTTGCATACCTTGTTAGCATTCTTAGGGTCGACAAAACCTTCCAGCTGCATCATATACAGTTCTTCCTTAAGGTGACCGTTAAGGAATGCCGTTTTGACGTCCATTTGCCATATCTCATAATCATAGTATGCGACAATTGCTAACATGATTCGGACGGACTTCAGCTTCGCTACGGGAGAGAAAGTCTCATCGTAGTCAATCCCTTGAACTTGTCGATAACCCTTAGCGACAAGTCGAGCTTTATATATGGTAACATTACCATCCGCGTCCGTCTTCTTCTTAAAGATCCATTTGTTTTCTATTGCTCGCCGATCATCGGGAAAGTCTGTCAAAGTCCATACTTTGTTCTCATACATGGATCCTATCTCGGATTGCATGGCTTCAAGCCATTTGTTGGAATCTGGGCCCGCCATCGCTTCTTCATAGTTTGAAGGTTCACCGTTGTCTAACAACATGATTTCCAAGACAGGGTTGCCGTACCACTCTGGTGCGGAACATGTCCTCGTGGACCTTCGAAGTTCAGTAGGAGCTTGATCCAAAGTATCTTGATCATCATCATTAACCTCCTCTCTGGTCGGTGCAGGCACCACAGGAACATCTTCCTGATTTGCGCTACTTACCGCTTCAAGAGGTAGTACTTCATCAAGCTCTACTTTCCTCCCACTTAATTCTTTCGAGAGAAACTCTTTCTCCAGAAAGGACCCGTTCTTGGCAACAAAGATCTTGCCCTCGGATCTTAAGTAATACCCAATGGTTTCCTTAGGGTATCCTATGAAGACGCATTTTTCTGACTTGGGTTCGAGCTTCTCAGGTTGAAGTTTCTTGGCATAAGCATCACATCCCCAAACTTTTAGAAACGACAGCTTAGGTTTCTTCCCAAACCATAATTCATATTGTGTCTTCTCAATGGATTTAGATGGTGCCCTATTTAAAGTGAATGTAGCTGTCTCTAGAGCGTATCCCCAAAATGATAGCGGTAAATCGGTAAGTGACATCATAGATCGCACCATATCCAATAGAGTGCGATTACGACATTCGGACACACCATTTCGCTGAGGTGTTCCAGGCGGCGTGAGTTGTGAAGCGATTCCACATTTCCAAATTCGTGACTTAAGTATTCTCCTCCACGATCTGATCGTAAGAATTTTATCTTTCTGTGATGTTGATTCTCTACCTCAGTCTGAAATTCCTTGAACTTTTCAAAGGTCTCAGACTTGTGTTTAATCAAGTAGACATACCCATATCTACTCAAGTCATCAGTGAGAGTGAGAACATAACGATATCCTCCGCGAGCTTCAACGCTCATTGGACCGCACACATCAGTATGTATGATTTCCAATAAGTTGGTTGCTCGCTCCATTGTTCCGGAGAACGGAGTCTTGGTCATTTTGCCCATGAGGCATGGTTCGCATGTGTCAAACGATTCATTATCTAGAGACTCTAAAAGTCCATCAGCATGGAGCTTCTTCATGCGCTTGACACCAATGTGACCAAGGCAGCAGCGCCACAAGTATGTGGGACTATCGTTATCAACTTTACATCTTTTGGTGTTCACACTATGAATATGTGTAACATTACGCTCGAGATTCATTAAGAATAAACCATTCACCAGCGGGGCATGACCATAAAACATATCTCTCATATAAATAGAACAACCATTATTCTCGGATTTAAATGAGTAGCCATCTCAAATTAAACGAGATCCTGATACAATGTTCATGCTCAAAGCTGGTACTAAATAACAATTATTGAGGTTTAAAACTAATCCCGTAGGTAAATGTAGAGGTAGCGTGCCGACGACGATCACATCGACCTTGGAATCATTCCCGACGCGCATCGTCACCTCATCCTTCGCCAGTCTCCGCTTATTCCACAGCTCCTGCTTTGAGTTACAAATATGAGCAACCGCACCGGTATCAAATACCTAGGAGCTACTACGAGCACTGGTAAGGTACACATCAATTACATGTATATCCCATATACCTTTGGTTTTGCCGGCCTTCTTGTCCGCTAAGTACTTGGGGCAGTTCCGCTTCCAGTGACCACTTCCCTTTCAATAAAAACACTCAGTCTCAGGCTTGGGTCCATTGCTTGACTTCTTCCCGGCAACTGGCTTACCGGGCGCGGCAACTCCCTTGCTGTCCTTCTTGAAGTTCTTCTTACCCTTGCCCTTCTTGAACTTAGTGGTTTTATTCACCATCAACACTTGATGTTCCTTTTTGATCTCTACCTCTGCTGATTTCAGCATTGAATATACCTCAGGAATGGTCTTTTCCATCCCCTGCATATTGAAGTTCATCACAAAGCTCTTGTATCTCAGTGGAAGCGACTGAAGGATCCTGTCAATGACCGCGTCATCCAGGAGATTAACTCCCAGCTGAGTCAAGCGGTTGTTCAACCCAGACATCTTGAGTATGTGCTCACTGACAGAACTATTTTCCTCCATCTTACAGCTGAAGAACTTGTCGGAGACTTCATATCTCTCGACCCGGGCATGAGCTTGGAAAACCATTTTCAGCTCTTCGAACATCTCATATGCTCCATGTTGCTCAAAACGCTTTTGGAGCCCCGGTTCTAAGCTGTAAAGCATGCCGCACTGAACGAGGGAGTAATCATCAGCACGAGACTACCAAGCGTTCATAACGTCTTGGTTCTCTGGGATTGGTGCTTCACCTAGCGGCGCTTCTAGGACATAATCTTTCTTGGCAGCTATGAGGATGATCCTCAGGTTCCGGACCCAGTCCGTATAGTTGCTGCCATCATCTTTCAGTTTGGTTTTCTCTAGGAATGCGTTGAAGTTGAGGTGAACTACAAGACATTTTGCAAAGGTTTTAGACTAAGTTCATGATAATTAAGTTCATCCAATCAAATTATTCAATGAAATCCCACTTAGACAGACATCCCTCTAGTCATCTAAGTGAAACAAGATCCGAGTCAACTAGGCCGTGTCCGATCATCACGTGAGACGGACTAGTTAACATCGGTGAACATCTTCATGTTGATCGTATCTTCTATACGACTCATGGTCGACCTTTCGGTATTCCGTGTTCTGAGGCCATGTCTGTACATGCTAGGCTCGTCAAGTCAACCTAAGTGTATTGCGTGTGTAAATCCGGCTTACACCCGTTGTATTCGAACGTTAGGATCTATCACACCCGATCATCACGTGGTGCTTCGAAACAACGAACCTTCGCAACGGTGCACAGTTAGGGGGAACACTTTTCTTGAAATTATTTCGAGGGATCATCTTATTTAAGCTACCGTCGTTCTAAGCAAATAAGATGTAAAACATGATAAACATCACATGCAATCAAATAGTGACATGATATGGCCAATATCATATTGCTCCTTTGATCTCCATCTTCGGGGCGCCATGATCACCTTCGTCATGAGCATGACACCATGATCTCCATCATCATGATCTCTATCATCGTGTCTTCACGAAGTTGTCACGCTAACGACTACTTCTACTTCTATGGCTAACGCGTTTAGCAATAAAGTAAAGTAATTTACATGGCGTTCTTCAATGACACGCATGTTATACAAAAAATAAAGACAACTCCTATGGCTCATGCCGGTTGTCATACTCATCGACATGCAAGTCGTGATTCCTATTACAAGAACATGATCATCTCATACATCACATATATCATTCATCACATCCTTTGGCCATATCACATCACAAAACACTTGCTGCAAAAACAAGTTAGACGTCCTCTAATTGTTGTTGCAAGTTTTTACGTGGCTTCTATAGGTGTTCTAGCAAGAAAGTTTCTTACCTACGTAAAACCACAACGTGATATGCCAATTTCTATTTACCCTTCATAAGGACTATCGGTGTCAAAACCGGCGGATCTCGGGTAGGGGGTCCCGAACTGTGCGTCTAGGCGGATGGTAATAGGAGACAAGGGACACGATGTTTTACCCAGGTTCGGGCCCTCTTGATGGAGGTAAAACCCTACGTCCTGCTTGATTAATATTGATGATATGGGTAGTACAAGAGTGGATCTACCACGAGATCAAGGAGGCTAAACCCTAGAAGCTAGCCTATGATATGATTGTTGTAATGGAGGTTATGTCCTACGGACTAAAGCCCTCCGGTTTATATAGACTCCGGAGAGGGCTAGGGTTACACAGAGTCGGTTACAATGGTAGGAGATCTACATATCCGTATCGCCAAGCTTGCCTTCCACGCCAAGGAAAGTCCCATCCGGACACGGGATGGAGTCTTCAATCTTGTATCTTCGTGGTCTTGGAGTTCGGCGGACGATGATAGTCCGGCTGTCCAGACACCCCCTAGTCCCAGACTCCCTCAGTAGCCCCCGAACCAGGCTTCAATGATAATAAGTCCAGCGCGTATATAATCTTCGGCGTTGCAAGGCGGGTTCTCCTTTAAATTCCATGTTCCTGCCGAACAGTGTCCGGCTTTCTTATTAATGTTGCGGTTCTTGGCGTCTACGCCCAATAATGGCCTTCTTCCACGCATCGCACGAATGCAAAAAGCCAGGGTATCTTTAATGTTTTAACCCCTAGCTGCACAAATAATCTGCCTATAAGAGAGGCAAGGATCCAGATCCAAACCACACCATCTTCCTTCCGCGAGTACTCATCGGAGCGCCTCTGACCAAAAATCCATTCCATCATGGACCGTCGACGCGGCTCCTCTTCTCGTGCTCCCAGCCCTCTACCAGGAGATTGGAGGAGATGTTCCGTCCCGCACAATGAGCTGGTGACGCTTCAAGCAAAGGGATATCTCCCTCCGGCCTTCATGGTCCCGGTTCGAGCTGGGTTGGCCACCTACCAAGGTGGGAAGCAAGCGGAGGCTACCCCAAGTCCCAATAAAGGGGAGCGGGTATGCTTCGTCCCCTATCTGATAAGGGGACTCGGATTTCCTATACATCCGTTCCTCCGCGGGCTCCTGGAGTTCTACGGACTCCAGCTCCATCACCTTACGCCCGCCTCTATCCTGCATATCGCGGGTTACGTAGCTCTTTGCGAGCTATTTCTGGGCATCGAGCCCCATTTCGCACTGTGGAAGAGGCTGTTCTGCCTCGTACCCCGTTCTCACGAGGGGTCCATATACCAAGTGGGCGGCGCCGAAATATGGTGCATTGCCGGGACCGGGTATCCATCCGGAACCCCTAAGAAGGCGTCCGAAGACTGGCCTTCGGAATGGTTTTACATAGAAGACGCTCCGCTGCCGGACCCTGTTCGGATCGGCCTCCCGGAGTTCAGTACTGCTCCTCTGAAGAAACGCCTTAGTTGGCACCCGCGGAGCCTCCAACTGGAGGAAGACAAGAGCGTCCATTATCTGATGGGCCGAATAAGATTACTGGCCCATTCCGGGTTGACCATGATCGGAGTCATGGCAACATGCATTACGCGGGGGGTGCAGCCACTGCAATACAGGGGCTACCCCATGTGGGATTTCAACGGGGAAGACGACGCCACCCGCCATGGCCGCAAAGGACCGGATTCGGCCGAGGATCTGGTGACGATCCTGTCCGGCCTGTACAAGGGGGAGAAGGAGGATTTTCTCCAGACGAACCCGATGAGTGGGTTCTCCATGAATAACCCTCGGCGTTGGGTAAGCGAACACTTCAAGGGCCCGACCCATGTTTTCAAAGTTTAAGCTTCTTATATTATGTCTTCAACGCAGGAACTGCGCCGGATCGTGGAGGACATGGTAAGTCCAGCTCCGCAACCCGAGGATCCAGCGAGATCCCAGGATCCAGCCTCTGAAGAGGATCCGGACATAAAGGTGGAGCTAATCGACGGGGTGTTCCACCCGCTCAGCATGGATAATGCTTTAGTCGCCATTACGGCTGACTACCCCGGATTGTATCCGGCTTCCCAGGTGATTGTGACCGAAGTCCCGACACCATTGTTTCTTCCTTGCTCATCTCTGACCTTCGCATATGATGGTGTTTTGCAGGAAGTGCCTTCAAGGCGGGAAGCCGAGCCCGCGGCGGCTGACCAACAAAGGCCAGTCCGGACCAGTAGGCGGAAGAGGAGCGCGGCACGGACTGAAACGTCGCCGCAGAGGTATAGCTCGCAATTAATTATTCGGAGCAACGTTCCTAGGAAGCGTTTAAGTGCTCATGATCTTTGTAGAAGAAAAAGCGCCCGCCGGACTGCGAGTGTGGAGGTTGCCAATCCAACCTCTACCAGTCAGGCTCCAGCGCCCGGTCTGGAGGGGGAGGCGAGCGCAAGGCGCGGGCCGGATACTCCTCCAACGGAGGATGCCGACAGACTGTCCGCCACCAAGTCTGAGGTGGAGAGCGCCATGAACCACAGGCGCCGCCAGACAGTATTTCGTGACGCGTGCTTCTCCCCTGAGGCGTTGAATGCCTTTAACGCGGGGGACGCGCACCTCCATGCTGCTCAAGATGGTTTTACCAGAGCCACGGAGCAATATGTAAAAGACATACGGGTAAGAGAATTTAATAGTTATATATGCCAGTAGCCCCTGAGACTTAAAGTAGTTATGTTAACTGATTTAAGGATCATTTGAAACGCAGGATCTTACTGAGAAGAATACCCAACTGTCTCAGGAGCTGCAAGAGTGCAAGACCGAACTTGAGGCCGCACTTTCTGCCGCAGTAGGAAACACAGAGACCCCTCCTGGTAACACATTTTTATTGATAAATATAGGCGCTGTGCGGCGTGCGCGCAAGTCTAATAATGGCATTGCAGGTGCCGCCGGACAAGATCCGGACAGGCAAGAATTACTGCGCCAGCTGAAGGCCGGCGAGAGGGTGCTAAATAGGGTGCAGCAAGAAAGGAACAAGCTCCAGGATGCCCATGCCCAGCTCGGGGAAGAGCTGAAAGGTGTTCGGGCCGAGCTGTCTGGCTCCGTTAAGGAGAATCAACGGCTTCGTCGCGGCATCTATAGTAAGTGCTTAAACGAACTCCTTTGAAAAGAAGAGTTCGGCGAGGAAGGCAATTGACAAAATATGTCTGTAGGTATACTCACAGGTCGCCCTGCGGAGGAGATGCCCGTATCGACGGGTGATCAACTTCCCGAGCTGTTGCAGCTGCTCGAACGAGTTCGGCAGGCGATGAGCAGCGCCGTTCAGGCTCTATGGCCGGCCCTTTCCCTGCCTGAAGGCCTTGGGGAGCTTACGGAGAAGCTTCAGGGAATGCGGCAGCGCTTCCGTTTGTGGAAGATTTCGGCCTGCCGCCAAGGTGCCAGGGAGGCTTGGGCCATGGTGAAGACGCGGTACAAGAAGGCGGATCCCAACCACATGGCCGAGGTCGGACCTGTGGGGCCCGATGGGAAGGAGATCCCTGTGAGTTTAGTATACGGCCAAGTAGAGTTGGCCGCTAAATTTTCCCAATGGGACTGTAAATTAGACAGACTGTTAGACGGGATTGAGGAGGAATACAGTCAGTAGATTTGACAATGTATTTTTAAAATGACATGTGAAATGCCTTCTAGCCGGATTGTAGATCGTTTTTCTTTGCCAACCTTTTCGCTTCAACCTCGGGACCCTAGAGTCCGGAGTGTGTCCGAATACCTTCTCAGTTAAGAAACAACCGGGGTATGCATGGAGACCAGGCATAGGGGTCATTAGTGCTTTATCAGACAAGTGCCCAACTAGTTATGTTATATTACATGGTTAGTAAGAAACATCTTCCAGGGAGAATAGTTCCGTTAAGGGTTCCTTTCCCTGGGAGGCATGCCCTAAGGTGCATGTCCGGACTGCAAACAAAGCAGAAAAACATCTGGGGGCAGATAAATAAATAGGTAAAAAATCATCTTTCATGTCACCGACCGAATATTCCCTTAAGAACGCTAGCTTTTGGCTTCACCCAGTCTGAGGTACACATCCGACTGACCCGGCAGTAACAATCGCAGAGGTGCTCCCTTTACCTCCTAGCCAAACAATCGGGAACGTAGGGGTAAGCATAGGACCCAGGCAACCCAGCTTGGCCAAAACTTAAGTCATATCGATGCATATAATGGTGAGTAAAAGGTACATGTGGAAGCTTGACACACGTGCTGGGCATGAAGCCCTTATAATTGAGCTTCTGAAAAAGAAGCCCCCAGGTATAATGAGTGGGGATGGCACGTCAAGTATGTGCGAACAATGCGCAAGTGAGCCCTTAAGGGCTTTTAGGAAAAGTGTTAAGGGAAGGAAGAGAAACAAAAGACAGCTAAAGTGTAAAAATTTGGACTTGGGAAGGGGACGAACTCTTAGTCCAGCGCAAGGCATAGAATCTTCGGAGGCGGGCTGCGTTCCAAGGGTCCGGCTCGAGTCGGTTGTTCGATGCATTTTGTAGACGGTACGCTCCGCCGGTCAGGACTTGATCGATAATGAAAGGGCCCTCCCATTTGGGCTTGAGCTTGTCCTTTTTCTTGTCCGGCAGGCGTAGAACTAGTTCGCCAACATTGTAAGTCTTGGCCCGTACTTCCCTGCTTTGATATCTTCGAGCCTGCTGCTGATAGAATGCGGAGCGAGCCTTGGCGACGTCGCGTTCTTCCTCCAATGCATCCAAGCTATCCTGCCGATCCAGCTTGGCTTCTCTTTCTTCGTACATGCGCACTCGAGGTGAGTCATGAATGATGTCGCAGGGCAGAACTGCCTCTGCGCCGTATACCATAAAAAATGGCGTGAATCCGGTAGTACGGTTGAGCGTTGTCCGCAGCCCCCAGAGTACGGAGTCGAGCTCCTCTACCCAGTGCGTGTCAGATTTCGTAAGTGACCGCACTAGTCTGGGTTTGATGCCGCTCATTATTAGACCATTTGCTCGTTCCACTTGACCGTTGGTTTGAGGATGATAGACTGAAGCATAATCGAGCTTAATGCCCATATTTTTGCACCATGATTTAACCTCGTCGGTCGTAAAATTCGTGCCGTTATCGGTGATGATGCTGTGGGGGACACCAAAACGGTGTACTACCCCGGAGATAAAGTCTATCACTGGTCCGGACTGTGCCGTTTTGACTGGTTTGGCCTCTATCCATTTGGTGAATTTGTCCACCATGACCAATAGGTACCTTTGCTTGTGGGTTCCCCCTTTGAGGGGTCCAACCATGTCAAGCCCCCAGACCGCGAACAGCCAGGTAATGGGTATAGTTTTGAGGGCGGTGGGTGGCATATGGCTCTGATTAGCAAAGAGATGACAACCGACGCATCTTTGGACTAAGTCTTGAGCATCTGCCCAGGCCGTCGGCCAATAAAAACCTGTACGGAATGCCTTTCCTACAAGGGCCCGAGCTGCTGCGTGGTGTCCGCCTAGTCCGGCATGAATTTCAGCCAGGAGGTTTCGCCCTTCCTCTTCGGAGATACACCTTTGAAGGACTCCGGTTGTGCTTTTCTTACAAAGTTCTCCCTCATGGACCTTGTAGGCTTTAGATCGCCGGATTATGCAGCAGGCCTCATTTTGGTCTTCGGGAAGTTCCTGCCTCAGCAAGTAGGAATGGTTCTGTCCACGGGGCGATTACTGCCATTATGTCGTGGGCTGAAGGTGTTATGTCATCTGCTGAATCGCCGGTTGGCGTGGTTTTTTCCGGTTTGTCATTTCCGGACTCCTCTTCCCATAGTACGGATGGCTTGAAGAGCCGTTCCAGGAAGATGTTTGGAGGGACAGCGTCACGTTTTGCGCCGATGCGTGCCAGTACGTTGGCTGCTTGGTTATTATCTCGGGCTACGTGATGGAATTCGAGTCCTTCAAACCGAGCTGACATTTTTAGGACAGCGTTGCGATATGCTGCCATTTTCGGATCCTTGGCGTCGAAGTCTCCATTTATTTGGGATATTGCAAGGTTTGAATCCCCGCGCACCTCTAGGCGTTGAATGCCCATGGAGATTGCCATCCGGAGACCATGTAAAAGGGCCTCGTATTCGGCTGCATTGTTGGAGTCCGTGTACATTATTTGAAGTACGTATTGGACTGTGTCCCCTATTGGGGACGTCAATACGACGCCAGCCCCCAGTCCGGCCAACATTTTAGAGCCGTCGAAGTGCATAGTCCAATTGGAGTATGCGTCGTACTCTTTAGGGAGTTCGGCTTCGGTCTATTCAGCGACAAAGTCAGCCAAGACTTGTGACTTTATAGCTCGCCGAGGTTTGTAAGTTATATCGAATGGTAAGAGCTCAATGGCCCATTTTGCAGTCCTGCCCGTTGCGTCGCGGTTGTTTATAATGTCATTGAGTGGTACTTTAGAGGCCACTGTTATCGAACACTCTTGAAAGTAGTGTCTGAGCTTCCGGGATGCCATGAACACCGCATACGCTATCTTTTGGTAGTGCGGGTAACGGGACTTGCAGGGGGTTAACACAGTGGATACGTAGTACACTGGTTTTTGAAGAGGGAATTTATGCCCTTCTGTCTCTCGTTCGACGACGAGTACCGCGCTTACAACTTGATGTGTTGCTGCGATGTATAACAACATTGGTTCGCCCAGGTTGGGCGCAGCCAAGACCGGATTTGTTGCCAATATAGCTTTTATTTCTTCGAGTCCGGCAGTGGCGGCATCCGTCCACTCGAAGTGTTCGGTGCGCCTGAGGAGGCGATAGAGAGGCAATGCCTTTTCTCCTAGGCGGGAGATAAAGCGGCTTAGAGCCGCCACGCATCCAGTCAATTTTTGTATTTGCTTGAGGTCTTTTGGGATATCTAGCTGTGACAGAGCTCGGATCTTGGCTGGGTTTGCTTCAATTCCTCTACCGGATACAATGAAGCCCAGTAGCTTTCCGGCTGGTACGCCGAAAACACATTTTCCGGATTCAGCTTGATGTCATGTGCTCTGAGGTTTGTCGAATGTGAGCCTCAAGTTGTCTACTAGGGTTTCGACGTGTTTGGTTTTGACGACTACGTTGTCTACGTATGCCTCGACTGTTTTGCCGATCTGGGTGGCCAGACATGTTTGAATCATGCGCTGATATGTTGCGCCGGCATTTTTAAGTCCGAAGGGCATCGTGTTGAAGCAGAATGGTCCATATGGAGTGATGAATGCCGTTGCGGCTTGGTCTGCTTCCGCCATCTTGATTTGATGGTAGCCAGAGTATGCGTCGAGGAAGCACAATGAATTGTGCCCTGCAGTAGCATCGATTATTTGGTCGATGCGGGGGAGGGGGAAGGGATCCTTTGGGCAGGCCTTATTGAGGTCTTTAAAACCGACACATAGGCGCCAGGATTTGTCCTTCTTTGGTACCATTACCAGGTTTGCTAGCCAATCTGGATGTTTGATATCTCTGATGAATCCGGCTTCCAATAGTTTGGCTAGTTCTTCTCCCATTGCCTGTCTTTTGGGTTCGGAAAATCGTCGAAGAGCCTGTTTGACTGGCTTGAATCCTTTTAGGATATTTAGGCTGTGTTCTGCCAATCTGCGTGGGATTCCGGGCATATCCGAGGGGTGCCAGGCGAAAATGTCCCAATTTTCCCGAAGGAATTCTCGCAGTGCGGCGTCTACATCAGGGTTCAATTGTGCCCCGATGGAGGCCGTCTTTGTTGGGTCCGTTGGATGGACCTGGAATTTTACTATTTCGTCCGCTGGTTTAAAGGAGGTGGATTTGGATCTCTTGTCGAGTTTCACATCGTCCCTATTCATCGTAGAGTGCAACGCGGTGAGTTCTTCTGCCGCTAGGGCTTCGGATAGTGCCTCCAGGGCTAATGCGGCTGTCTTGTTTTCGGCACGGAGTGCTATGTCTGGATCACTAACGAGAGTGATTATTCCACCGGGCCCAGGCATTTTGAGCTTCATGTACCCGTAATGGGGTACGGCTTGAAAAATTGTGAATGCCTCTCGTCCTAATATAGCGTGATATCCGCTGTTGAACGGGGCCACTTGGAACGTGACTTCTTCGGATCTGTAATTGTCCGGCGAGCCGAACACCACATCGAGTGTGATTTTTCCGGTGCAGCGTGCTTCCCGGCTAGGGATTATTCCTCTGAAGGTTGTGCTGCTTCGCTCAATGCGGCTCCAGTCTATTTCCATTTTTTGAAGAGTTTCCTCATAGATGAGGTTTAATCCGCTGCCGCCATCCATGAGGACCTTTGTAAGTCGAAAGCCATACACTATTGGACTAAGTACCAGTGCGGCTGGTGCTCGGGCTGTTCGGAATTTAGGTTCGTCGCTGGCGTTGAAGGTGATGGCTGTGTCGCTCCATGGATTTGTTGTTGCTACTTGGTAGACTTCGGCGAGGCTGCGGATTGTTCACTTCTCATATTATTTGATGCGAAAGTCTCGAAGACTGTTGATACCGTACCAGTATTGTTGGAGTGGTTTTCCGGGGCTAGAAGCTCCTCGCCACTTTTGGCCACCTGCCATAATATCCAACATGCTTGAAGGCTATGTGTTGGGACAGCGCCTTCTGTACTATGAATTTTACAGGGTCCGCTAAGCCATCCCTCCAGTACGGTTCCGTGCCCTCTATGGGGATTTTGCTTTTTGGTTTTTGTATCTGGTGCCTGAGTGTAATGCACCCTTTTGTTGCGGACTAGGGTTGGGGCCGGATTGTCCCAAAAATTATTTTTGGTTTTCCGGAAACTCTCCATTGCACAGTACTTTCGTACTGTGGAAACCAGGTCGGCGAAGCGTGTAATTTTACGACGGCTGACGGTGTTCAAAATTCCCTTATCCGTGCAATTATTGCAAAAGATTGAGATTGCGTTTTCCTCTCGGCAGTCCTTTATCCTGTCCATGACTAGGAGGAATCTGGCCCAGTAGTGATGTACTGTTTCAGCGGGCTCTTGCCGGATTAGAGATAGATCGCATATGTCTGGGCGGGTGGGTGGAATTAAGTTCGGAACCCTACCCGTCTCGAGGCTTGAAGGCCGGGAAGTTTCCAAATTCGGAAGCTTAGATTGCTGGACGTTGTCCAACAAGTCCGGTCCGATGCCTGACTTTAAGTTCAGTGCTTGATCGAAGTCCGTCCCTCCGCGGGAGTCCGGCATGGAGGGTTCGGGAGCCCGGACATGACTAGTTTTCAATATAGGAGATGGGTCGCCGCATTGTTCCTCTACCACTGCGACGTGGTGGGTGACCTGGGGAGAGTTAATCTCTCTCAGATCGGTTTTAAGCCCAATATGATTGTAGTCTCTAATGACTCCCAGGGCGGCGATGCGATCCAAGAGCTCGTTGACAGACGAGAGCTCTATTGGATCCAGCTGCTCGGCAGATTCCGAGCTGACGCGAAGATTGCTTTTGATGACTTGAGAAGTCATTGTCGAAGCAGTGGACGGACAGGCGGTCATAAGAAAACCACCTAGCCGGATAGTTTGGCCGGCGGCCAAGGCCCCTTTGGCGAAAATACCGTCCTTGAAGATGGGTGGAGGCATCCTTCCTATCGGTGATGGCACAGAGGAACTCTCAATGAAAGCACCAATGTCGGTGTCAAAACCGGCGGATCTCGGGTAGGGGGTCCCGAACTGTGCGTCTAGGCGGATGGTAACAGGAGACAAGGGACACGATGTTTTACCCAGGTTCGGGCCCTCTTGATGGAGGTAAAACCCTACGTCCTGCTTGATTAATATTGATGATATGGGTAGTACAAGAGTGGATCTACCACGAGATCAAGGAGGCTAAACCCTAGAAGCTAGCCTATGGTATGATTGTTGTAATGGAGGTTATGTCCTACGGACTAAAGCCCTCCGGTTTATATAGACACCGGAGAGGGCTAGAGTTACACAGAGTCGGTTACAATGGTAGGAGATCTACCTATCCGTATCGCCAAGCTTGCCTTCCACGCCAAGGAAAGTCCCATCCGAACACGGGACGGAGTCTTCAATCTTGTATCTTCGTGGTCTTGGAGTCCGGCGGACGATGATAGTCCGGCTGTCCGGACACACCCTAGTCCAGGACTCCCTCAAGGACCCTTTTCATCGAATCCGCTCCAACTAAAGTGGGAGAGACAGACACCCGCTAGCCACCTTATGCAACTAGTGCATGTCAGTCGGTGGAACCTGTCTCACGTAAGCGTACGTGTAAGGTCGGTCCGGGCCGCTTCATCCCACGATGCTGCCGAAGCAAGATAAGACTATTGGTGGCAAGAAAATTAACAACATCTATGCCCACAACTGCTTTGTGTTCTTCTCGTGCATAGTAACTACGCATAGACCTAGCTCATGATGCCACTGTTGGGGAACGTTGCATAAAATAAAAATTTTCCTACATTCACCATGATCAATATATGGAGTCATCTAGCAACAAGAGAGAGGAGTGCATCTACATACCCTTGTAGATCGCGTGCGGAAGCGTTCAAGAGAACGGGGTTGAGGGAGTCGTACTCGTCGTGATACAAATCACCGGAGATCCTAGCACCGAACGGACGGCACCTCCGCGTTCAAAACACGTACGGTTGGGAAGACGTCTCCTCCTTCTTGATCCAGCAAGGGGGAAGGAGAGGTTGGTGAAGATCCAGCAGCACAACGGCGTGGTGGTGGATGCAGCTGTGATCACGGCAGGGCTTCGCCAAGCTTCTGTGAGAGGGAGAGGTGTTGCAGGGGAGAGGGAGGCGCCAAGACTTGGGGGTGCGGCTGCCCTCCCTCCCCCCTTTATATAGGCCCCCTGGGGGGGGGGGGGTGTGCCGGCCCTAGGAGATTGGATCTCCAAGGGGGGGCGGCGGCCAAGGGGGTGGCTTGCCCCCCAAGGCAAGTGGAGGCGCCCCCCCACCCTAGGGTTTCCAACCCTAGGCGCAGGGGGGCCCAAAGGGGGGTGCACCAGCCCACCAGGGCCTGGTTTCCCTCCCCACTTCAGCCCATGGGGCCCTCCGGGATAGGTGGCCCCACCCGGTGGACCCCCGGGACCCTTCCGGTGGTCCCGGTACAATACCGGTAACCCCCGAAACTTTCCTGATGGCCGAAACTACACTTCCTATATATAATTCTTCACCTACGGACCATTCCGGAACTCCTCATGACGTCCGGGATCTCATCCGGGACTCTGAACAACTTTCGGGTTACTGCATACTCATATCTCAACAACCCTAGCGTCACCGAACCTTAAGTGTGTATACCCTACGGGTTCGGGAGACATGCAGACATGACCGAGACGCCTCTCTGGTCAATAACCAACAGCGGGATCTGGATACCCATGTTGGCTCCCACATGCTCCTCGAAGATCTCATCGGATGAACCACGATGTCGAGGATTCAATCAATCCCGTATGCAATTCCCTTTGTCAATCGGTACATTACTTGCCCGAGACTCGATCGTCGGTATCCCAATACCTCGTTCAATCTCGTTACCGGCAAGTCACTTTACTTGTACCGTAATGCATGATCCCGTGACCAGACACTTGGTCACATTGAGCTCATTATGATGATGCATTACCAAGTGGGCCCAGAGATACCTCTCCGTCATACGGAGTGACAAATCCCAGTCTCGATTCGTGCCAACCGAACAGACACTTTCAGAGATACCCGTAGTGCACCTTTATAGTCACCCAGTTACGTTGTGACGTTTGGCACACCCAAAGCACTCCTACGGTATCCGAGAGTTGCACAATCTCATGGTCTAAGGAAATGATACTTGACATTTGGAAAAGCTCTAGCGAAACGAACTACACGATTTTTGTGCTATGCTTAGGATTGGGTCTTGTCCATCGCATCATTCTCCTAATGATGTGATCCCGTTATCAATGACATCCAATGTCCATAGTCAGGAAACCATGACTATCTGTTGATCAACGAGCTAGTCAACTAGAAGCTCACTAGGGACTTGTTGTGGTCTATGTATTCACACATGTATTACGATTTCCGGATAATACAATTATAGCATGAACAATAGACACTTACCATGAACAAATAAATATAATAATAACCATTTTATTATTGCCTCTAGGGCATATTTCCAACAGCGACGGCACTGCCACCTACTCGGAGTCCGAGTCCACGTCCTCGACTTCGTTCTCGTCCCTCTTCCTCTTCCTCTTCACCAACGCTTCTTTGCTTGAACCGGACACTGGGCTCTGCTTCTTCATCCAACCCATGTAGATATTTAAACAAAGGTAGGCATCCATTGCTGCGTACAGGATGTGATCTTCATCTAATCTCTTTGACTCCCATGCATGATGAAACTCGTCATGAGGTTTCTTTAGTTTAGCATACGAAGGATCCATCATGGCTGCTGCCAGGGTCAGGATTGATGGTTGAGAGGAGTACACCAGGCTTGCCTTCTGGAGATCGAAGGGCTGGCCTACAACGAGACCTATCCGACGCAGGACTTCTTTGTCGTTCTTAAAGCCTATAGTAACGAATTTCACTCTTTTGTCCTTGAGGAAGTTCTTAAAATCCTGGCACTCAACGTCGGCATGGCATATGTGGTAGACCAAGCAAACTTTATGTACGCAAACCTGGATCATGGCGGGCTTCTTCCTCTCTTCGTCCTTTAGATCCTTCTCTCGTCCCAGGACTGTGGTGTACTCAACATCTAGCCCAGCGACCCACTCATCCGTTGAACTGTTGAACATGCGTAGGAAGCGAGCAAGCCATGCTTTCACCATCGCGGATCCACGTGTGTAGATGATGATGAACTGATCGCCGGTGATGGATCTAACATGGTACTCATCGGCGACCATGGATATTTGGGAGGCCATGGATTTTGGAGGAGGGTTAGGAGAAGTTGAACTGTTATACCCCGCAAAAACTGGGAGCGAACTAATGTGAAACAACGGGACGACTGGGAGCGAACTGTTGTGAGGTAGAAGACGGGGACGAGTAGGGCGTGCGAACGGCGTGGGGTTGCTGGCTTGCCCGGTGGATAAACGGCTGCAAGCCCCCAAAGAGTTCTCGAGAACTATGCGGGACCCACTAGATGGCATGTCTACTAGACCCATATCGTAGGCCTGACGGTATAGCTTTTGCCTGTTCGCACGCCATGCCGGCGCGTGGATGTAACTTCACTTAATTTCATCAACCGTCGCGCCTCCCACGGCCTTCACCTCCCTCGCGCGGTCTCGCCCTTTGAGACTTCGACCGGCTAAAAATGAGCAATTTTTTTGCCTACTCCACATGCATGATACTCCCTCTGGTCCTTTTTACTCCCGTCAACCGTTTGCAAAGTGTTTGACCAAATATATACTTTTTTAAACACCACCTTATATTAATTAACCAGCCACACCAGTACACTCATTCGATACAATATTCACCACACAGGGCGGTATGTTATTTACAAGAATACCATCTAATCTATTGTCAAAGCTATACTTAGCGATTAAGTGTGCCACCTTATTGGCCGAACGGCTAATCTTTGACAATTGAAGATTGCTGATCAACTTCGAGATGCTCAATGCTTTCATCTTCAGGTCACGCATAGCAGACCTGTCATAGTCCCCCGATGCAAGAGACGCTACCACAAAAGCGCAATCAGTCTCTATAATTACAGGATTATGAAGAGAAATACCTATGTAGAGACCGGCAATGCAAGCCCTAAGCTCCGCTTCCTCCACGCTTTGACAGGCATCAATGAAATCCCACGACCAAATTTATACTAAAAATATCAATATCTACAATACTGATTATAATGAGTATAAGAACTATGTTTTATAATGAGTGTAAAAATATTGATTTGACATTGTGAATGTTGATACTCCCTCCGTCTAGTTGAGTAAGTCATCTTAGGCTGTGCACCGTGACCAAGGAGGAGGAGGGGAAAACGAGAGACATTAATGTTTATTTGCTAATTAAATAGTATTGCATGCAATGAACTAACCACTGCATGTCATGTTTGATAGTCTTAGGTCATTAAAAGCATGCACACCCTCATCTCTTATTGGTTGATATGTCAAGAAACAAGAAACGAGGTGGAAGTTAATGCACCGCGCCTACGTGTTTTCGGATTATTTGGTTTTCGTAAGATGACTTACACACCTAGCTATTAGAGTACCACTACCTCCCTTCTAGTTTAAAGGGCTTGACTCAAAAATTTCACCTACTCTTAGCAAGATAGTAGAGGCGGTGGAATAGTTTTTGAAGTCTGCAAAAGTACTCAACTAATGCTGTCGTTCTTCACAAAAAAATGTGTTTACCAATGCATGCATGAACACTAGTTACTCTAACCCCCTCTCTTCTTTAATTCTTTGCCACATCAGCATGTTTTCTATTCCCGTGTGCATGATACCAGCTAAGATACCACCATGATGGCCAGCCTTAATCATCGCATGCAATAATTTAGTGCACCTTGAAATATGAACATGTTTGGGGCGTGTATGTTTTTAATGACTTGAGACTATATCCAGCCCGGCATGCAAGATGACTTATTATGCACCATTCCCCATACCTGCAGGAAGCCCGTTTGTCTCCAAATATTTTCCTCTCCATGTGTGGAAACAATATGCCTGCCAAACTCTCCTTCTCCCTCCGGCAGTCCCACCACTCCACCCCGTTTGAAAAAAATCTGCATGCATGACTCTCCTCCCCCCACGCTCGTCCAATCCGTTGTGACCAGCAATATTTCCACCCCTTCGCTCCCCCATAATTTACTCCAACAAATATGCCCACGTAGCTTTTACTTAACTTCAGGTACATTGGGTCACTAACATACGGGCCCAGCAGTGTAGTGGCCCACATGTCAGTGATGCAACTGGACCTGTAGTTAAGTCAGTGCAGCTCAGTCCATATCTTACGTAGATGTGCCATTGCTCGCTATAAATACTGCGCCTCCCACGACATCGCTATCTCCCCCCCCTCACGTTCACATTCATCGCTATCTCCTCCCCCTCCCTCTCACGTCGACCACCATGCCATCTCCCCTCCCAAGCCCTAGGAGACCCTCGCTGCACCGCGCGGACGGTCACACGTCGCCTTTCCGTTCCTTGCCGCCACTAGTCGAGGAGGACGCATCGGTGTTCCGCTCCTCACTGCTACGTGACACGTCGCCATTCTGTTCCTCGCCGCCACTAGTTGAGGAGGACGCGTCAGCGTTCCGCTCCTCGCCGCCACTTGTCGAGGAGGACGCATCAGTGTTCCGCTCCTTGCCGCGACGCGTCGAGGTGGACGCGTCGGCGTTCTCAATATCGCCAGCACGCGCGTCGGAGGACGCGTCGGCTCGCCGCTACAAGGAGAACGCTGCGCCGCCCGCCGAGCCCCCCCAGCCTTGAGGAACTTTGGAAAGAAATGGATGTCTCTTGTGGGAGGCTTTTCCTCTAGCAGAGCGCGCCAAAATAGAGGCGGAGAAGAAGGCCGAGGAAGAGAAGCGCACCGCGCAACAAGCTTTCTAGGAGATCTATGTCGCGTCTGAGAGAGTCAAGCAATTGGTTCTTTGGCAGAAGGCTCGTGCCAGGGCCGTGAGGGTGGCGGAGGACGCCCGTGCCGACGCCCTGTGTGCAGTCGGGCCCAAGCGCCTCATCTACGCTTGGCGGTACGTGGACCGGGTGCACGCTTCCAGCCAGGAGGAGTACCTGTTGGCGCCGGATCACCACACCGGTGAGATCTCCCTCGCCCGCTGGCAAGCCGCCAATCATCACCTCGCGAGTTGCGAGGCTGAGGAAGAGGCGTTGTGTCGGCATGCTGGGAAACGGCCGCGCACCAGGGCACTCGTGGCGCGCCGCAAGCGCTCCTGCGAGCGCCGTGGATTTTAGGAGGAGTATAATTTTTGTTTTGTAAGGTGATCTCATTAGTTTTGGGACGCAAATGATAAATCCCGAAGGTTCAGATATTTTTAGCGTCCTTAATTAAGTATGTAAAAGGGAAAGTTTGGAAATGTTGTGTATTATTACGCATTTTGCAAGTACGTGCATATAGCACAAACTTTACTATATACTATCGGACTACACATCTCTATTTATATATGCTTGCGGACTATGCTACTCCCTCCGTCTAGGTCAATAAGTCATCTTTGGTTATGCACGGTGACCAAGAAGGAGGGAAGACCTGTACACCTGGACGGAGGGAGTACTACTATTACTTATGTACGTGCAAATGCACGTTTGAACATTACGATGCGGTTTTTGTAAAAGTAGAAAAACAGCACTAGTCAAGCTTGTGAAATGATTCAATGCAAAACAAATGCAAAAATGCTCATTTGATTGTTTACTTTTAGCTTCCTTCTCTGTGGTTATTTCTCTGTGCACCGTGACCAAGGAGGAGGAGAAAACGAGAAACGTTAATGTTTATTTGCTAATTAATAGTATTGCATGCAATGAACTAACCACTGCATGCCGTGTTTGATATCTCAAGTCATTTAAAGCATGCACACTCTTTATCTCTTATTGGTTGATATGTCAAGAAACAAGAAACGAGGTAGAAGTTAATGCATCACGCCTAAGTGTTTTTGGATTATTTGGTTCTCGTAAGATGACTTACACACCTAGATGCACCGCGCCTAAGTGTTTTGAGTAACATTTTATCAGTTAAATCTTTGGTCAAAATTTAGCACAAATTACAATGGTGAGGAATAAACCAGGACGGAGTAGTAGTTTAGAAGCCCAAATAAATGAGTGAGGCGCCTTATTGTAACTCTCCACTGTGACTAGTCTTGTGGGAAAAGCTGGGGAAGCCGCCAAAAGAACTGACCCTAGGAGTAGTAGCTAGGGATCGAGTGTGGGAGATGAACTGGAGAAAGTAAATGCAGAGAGATGAAATGCAAAAAAGACAGAGGGATGTGATGGTTGCTTGTCTGTTTATTTTACCAGGCCATTTATTACTGGGAGTGGTTGGGTTTTGTGTTATGACGGCTTTATTGCCGCGCCACGAGCGGGGTGAGAGGTGAGACTCCCATGCAGCGCCGCCCTCTACACTTGTACTACGTCGGTCGTGGTTTATTAGTCCCCCATTCAATTTGACTGAAGATTTAACTGACAAAATGTTAGTGCATGTCAACAAAAACTATATCGTTGGATTTGTATTTGAACATAGTTTTGAATGATATAAGTTTAGGTGACATGCATCAATATTTATCATACTATATATAATGTTAGTTCAATTTTTGGTCGTACTAATCTATAGTAGTAAGGTGCCCGTCCGTTGCACCGAAGAGTGAAATGCATTGATCAGGGAGTTGTTTATTTTGACAAAGGATGTGGGGGTCATCTCATGTGTAACGGGTATCAATAGGTTTCTTCGGATATTATCTCATCTCTAGAGCTCACAAACATCCGGGTGAAATAGATAAAAAGGTATCTTTTGCAAACAAAAGCGTTCAACTGTTCAACCCGCATCCAAAACTTGTGAAGAAATAACACTTATTGTGCTTTGCAAGAAATGATCTTTAAGAATTAGTTTTTGAGTATCGATTGTTATATATGTTGGCTACAGATGACATGGCACTTTCTTATAGTCAACAGTTGGCTATACTATTAAATAATATTAACCATGCCCTTATACACCTAGACGGAGGGATTAAATCAGGATGACTTGCAAGGGGGCAGAGGAGATGTAAGAAATGGTTCATCGTAAGTCTCTCAATAGTACTGTAGTAAAAATTCATACATGGAAGATTCTAGACTAAACCATAAACGGATACACTTATATTCATGCGCGATACTCCAATAGAGCAAGATCCTGCATGGAAGTCTCCACATGCTTAGACAGCGGATTACATTGAGCGAAGACTAATGATCAACATTTAACTTGATAATGCCTATTTTTTTAGAAGAACAGGGAGGCTCCTCCCCGGTTCCATTATCAAATTAAACCCAAAGTGTCTTACATCAGCTCACTGAGAGGAGCAGTTCAAAGGAAGGACTGCGGCAAAAGCCACTCAAGTTTAACGACAAGCTTACAGAATCAAAAGCGGCAAAGACACAGGCCATAAGCGCCCACACACACACTACATGTTTTCTAAGTGCACTTGATAATGCGTATGTCTAGGTGAACCTCCTTGGAGTCCCCGTGCACCGAGTCGGCGGGTAAAGGATAGAACGGATGCCATGGGTTTTCCAAGTCCACACTGGCGGCATAGTCCCAACTCCTCAGATTCCAAGTCTGTCCGATGAGGCCGGTTTCGCCGCCCACGTGACCCGGAGGGGTAGTAACATTGACCTTGCACCCGTACATCTGCCTCATGTCAGTGTCAGCGTCAGCGGCGACGCCCCTGACGCACGCTACAAAGACGGGGCAGCGGCCTGTGCGGGCCTCGCCGGTGCCCACGATCAAAAGGAAGACGCTGCCGTCCTCCTCCGAGACTAGCAGGCGGTGGTGATCCTCCAGCAACTCCGGCATGGTGAACCGGTAGCACGTGTCGTACTTGATGTTCTCCGCCAAGGGCCAGCAGTGACCGTTGCACGCATCCGTGAGGTGATGCACCATGTCCGCCCGCGAGCCACAAAACGGCATCAGGCACTCATAGCAGTGGACGAAGGGCTCCTTGGAGGCATCGACCAGGCCATCCATGAAACGGGAGTGGCTGTAGGGGACGTTGCGCTAGTTGAATATGTGAGCAAGTTACTACGAGATTTAATCCGAATAAGCACAAAATAAATCATGACGGCTATAACAGAGATGAAACTAATCATGTGGACTAGCATAGTAGTAGGATACAGAGTAGAAACATGAATTCTACCACGATTTCAAACAGGAAGGACAGAAACACATATGGTGCAATGGGAGCAGCACCGTTGGCGTTGAGGTTGTCGCCCATGTTGTTGAGGAAGAGGTTGCCGAGGTTGGGGAAGAAGTCGTCGTCGGTGAAGTCGTGGCTGTCAGCAGTCGCGAGAGTGCGCTCCCCAGATTTCAACAGCGCCCTCCGAATGGAGCGCAGGAGGGAGTGGCTGTAGGGGACGTTGCGGCCGCCGAATGGAGCGCAGGAGTACCACACGAAGCAGTAGATGGTGTCCTTACTAGTACTCCCTAGTCTCTATCTATCTATATCTATATATATCTACTCTTATAGAAAACCGAGTTGGTGATGATGGTTTGCCTGCCATCTTGTAATATAGACCGTCCGATCTATATCTGACGGATATAAAGCCAACTATGACAATTTTACAAAAGATACCCGCACCTCTCTCCACATTTACAGATAAGGCCTTACCTCGTGCTCCTCCCTATGTCTCTATCTCTACAAGTACTTTTTTTTATAAGAAATCGAATAGTGTTGCGCCGTCCGCTGCACGCCCGGCTGAACACGCCTCCTCGCCTCCATCATCACCAACTGAGTCTTTTATAGGAGTAGGTAGAGAAAAAACCGAGTTGGTGATGATGGTGTGCCGTTCAATGCACGGGCATCTTGCTATTTTTTTGCATATAAGTCCAAACACCACATAGACACGGGCTTTGAGCACGGTTCATAGTCGTTCCACGATCGGGCATCGAAGTTTGTAACTATTTTAGATTAGAATATACTACTCCTCCGGTGCTAGTAGTAGAGCAGAGTCCTACTCTACTACTCTACTCTAGCAATCTAGGGCATAGTACTGTAGTAGGTACTGTAGGGAGTACCAGTACTGTGATCACTCAAGCAAGTTGTCTGGCATCGATATGACCCTACGCTGCTAGTATGTGTCTCGTAAGTCAAGCGACATGCTGTAGTCATCATCACCTGTCCACTTCCCGCAGCACATATTCGCTTCTCCATCTTTGTCCGCGCATAATCTCGTCCAAGCTTCCATGCCCGCTAGGCGCCTCCCCCCCACGTCCGAAACCCAAGCACTAACAATGGCAGAACCGAGCAGCGTCTGCCGAAAGAGTGGCTGGAATCCGCTCCCCACAGAGGTAATCAAGCTCATTGTTTCGCGTGTGGACAATCTCAGTACCATGTCGCTCGCCGCGTGCTCATTGGGGCTTTACCGTTTACTCAAAGCCCTCAGGCCGTAGCTTTTTAAGCTAGCTCCTTGTTTGCTGATGCCGCCTGATCTTCAGAAACAACATGTCACGCAGCATAACGATCGTAGGGTGGCGAGCATCAACCCCCTTCACTGTGATCCGATCCCCATCAGCCTCAGCTACATTAACGGTATGTACTGGGTCGGCATGAACATGTCTTGGATGGTGCTCATCGACGGTCGCGGCAGCTGGATGCTTGTGGAGGTCTACACCCGGCGATTGACCCCCCTTCCTTCGATTAACACTGCACTGCTTTGGCACCGCGGCCCAAAATACTCAGAATCTTACAGTAGCCAACATGATACCAAGTTTGATTTGCTCAAGGTTGTAATCTGCCAAGTGCCCACAAGATCTGGGAATTATAAAGATTTCAGGCTAATTGCGTTCTTCAACCGTGGACTCGCCTATCTGACAGGTCACTTCGATAAGTGGATAAATCTGCATGTCCATCGTAGGATCATACATCCTCCATGGTTCTCTGATGCCATTGAACACAAGGGCTTCATTTACGCTGTCGACTCCTTCTATGGCTGGATGTATTGCTGGCCTACTCCAGTCATTGCTACAAACGGCGGTTACAGCAGTATGTTACTTTCCTATGATATCATGATGGCTTGCTTATATTACTGTCAACATTTACTGAAAAAATATTCATGCTCATAACATGCTGTTCTTAAGATTGACTAAATCAAGAGCCCTTTTTTATTTGACTCCAACTTGATATGATGTTGTAGGCCGCTTGGTGTCCCTACCCTTCCTAATCACAGAACCTTTCAAAGAAAATCGACATGGCAGTTGTAGGTGGTTCCTGGCTCGATCAGACGACGGCGAAAGATTGATGATTGTTCGCACGTACCGGACGTGTTGTTTCACGGAATACAATCACAGTCACTGCAAGGTCTTTGAGCAGGATCCCAGCTTCTCTGGGCCTTCAGGAATTTTTGACTGGAGGCTGGTAAGTAGCCTTGGCACACGCTCTCTGTTTGTCGGACTGAATTATCCGATTAACCAGGAGATAACCGACGGCAAGGATCATGATGGCAGCGCGGTTTCGTTCATCAGGTAAAACTGTGTGTACACAGCGTACCTTGCGTCTTTGCATGCACCATACCCTGATATGTGCCGCCACGCTCTGCAGTCCAAAGTAGGAGAGAGGGTCGCAAGTATCTGACTTTGACCTGCTGGCTGGAGTTTCCCCCGTCAGGCACCCATCTGGTTCAAGCCGTCAGCCAATCTCCACAGCTTAATAAATAGTAACGTCTAACTGAGCCAGTTAGTTAGATGCGTACACTTGGTGTAGTAGGATCTTTATTTAGTTTGATGCATACACTTGTTCTTTTTTGGTAGCCCTTTTGTAATGATGGCTGATGTTTGGTTTGGAAGAGAGAGCTGCGTCTTCACTCTTCTGGCCTGCTTATTGCTTCTGTTGCACCCCCAGCCCTGGTTGCTGCTGCTGCTGTTTTCAATGTACAATCAGTAGTATATTTCGTCTGTTGGTTGAATATAAATGTGTTGTTAGAACGACAAACACAATGTTTTGGAAGTCGTTGCACGGTTCGATCCTTTAGTGCCCCGTACCGTACGTAGCTCATACTATTTTTCGTACGGAACACATTTTCCACTTGTTGATAACATGCAGCCCACTGATGAAGGCCCAATAGAGAAGCCCATAATTAACTGGAAGGGACGCTCTCACATGAATCCGACCCAGGTACATGCTCATGGTCCCCTAAACATAAATAAGTAAATAAATAAATAAAGCTAAATGCTCATGCACCAGTTCTTTGGGAAAATAGGTAGCCCAGTATTTCTTTTTGAAGAATACCCAAGCTAGGCCTATTTGTTTTCTCCGAATTACTGGGCTGCAAATCTTTCAAGACGAGCAAATGGGATATTAGTTTTTTTTTAATTTTGTTCTTCACTGATATCTTATACGTATTTCATTGGATTTAACATGACATAGTACTAACTTATTTTTAAATTTTTTTTAGTATGGCTATTAATTTTTGGATTAAGAATATTTCGTTCCCCAGCAAAAATTTCCCACATATTTAGTTAATTTTTTGACCCTGGTACTGACCAGAAAATGGCCGGCAATTCTAAAAATGGAAAACGGGCTGCAATAAATTCCATATGAATTAGAAAATGAGTAAAAATTATAAAAATAATAGCAAATGGGTTGTACACGCCACAGATTTCGAGGACGACTTGTTTACGCAAGGCTTTGTCAGTGAACACACGATTCTAGCCGTCGTGCTCCTTCAATCTCTGATCTTCCTGCTCCAGCCGCCTAAACTAGCGCCGGCGGGACTGCCTGCTCCCTCCTCTTGTGGCCCACTGTGATGCCGCGCAGGCTTCCCCGGTCCACCCTACTCCCTCCGCTGGCCTGGCCGCACGCAATCAACTGCCTCCTTATTACGCGAAAAAATGATTCCTCCCACTGACATCTGGGGCACACCGGTTGGGAGGCTGACCTGTGGGCCTACTACGTTGACGCGTACGCAGGGCTTGTCAACTTAGTCAACAAACGATTTTAGCAGCAGTAACCGTTGGATTTGAATTGAACGGTCCTGCTGCTTCTTCAATCGGTGCTCTTCTTGCACCAGCCGCCCAAACCAGCGCCGGGGAGACCGCCTGCTCCTGCCTCCAGTGGCCGGCTTTGCTGTCGTTGAGGCCTTATCGCCCCCTACTACTCCCACCGCTAGCCAGACCCTACGGCGACGGTAGCCTCACACCGCAGCCGAACCAGTGAACCTCGTACTCCTCTCCGCGTGGGCATCCACTGCCGCGTCTTCCCCGGCTCCGCGTCGTCCCCTTCCTAGGCCTTGCCGTCGTCCACTGCCTTGGTGCTCTCGGCGTGGCGTGGTCAATGTGGTCAACGACATTCCATCGGGAGAGTACTGTACGTGAAGAGGCTGACAGCTGGGTCCACGGCCACAGCCCAATTTTTTTGTGATTTGCCAACTAAGTCGCTTTGTCAGGTCTGTTGGGCTGCAAATCTTTCAAGACGAGGAGAGCTTTCATTCGGCTGGCCGAGAAAACGGCCCATCAGTAATGAGAAATGGGTTGTACATTTTTAAAACACATCAAACTGGCAATTAGTTTCAAATATCTTTTTTTTCATTTCGAGATTTTAAATTACATTAATTTTTACGCATGGAGAATTTGTTGGATTTTATATTGATGTACATTTATTTTAAAAATCAGTTTGAATGTGAGTCGAAATTTCGGGATTAAAAACAGTTCGGACCGCACCGAAATATGCAAAATTTCGTATAAGTTTTTAACCGTGGCCACAATATGGGCTGTAATGCTAACAAAAAGAATATGGGCTCAAAAAAACCTTAATAATTAGCAAATGGGCTGTAAATTATTAAAAATAATGGCAGATGGGTTGTATGCTGTTTTCCACAGATTTGAGGCTTTCCTAAAAAAAAGGTTGACGCACAAGCAGTGACTGTTGGATGGCCATCCAACGGCTGTCGTGCTTCTTCAATCTCCGCTCTTCCTGCTCCAGCCGCTCAAACAAGCGCCGGCGGGACTGCCTGCTCCCTCCTCCCCGCGGCCGGCTGTGCTGCCGCGCAGGCCTCACCACCCCACCGCACGCCCATCGCTGGCCTAGCCATCCCTCTACTCACCCACACCTGCTGTTATTCTCCAGCGACGGCAGACGAACCAGTAAACCCTCGTATAGTCGTACTCCCCTCCGTGTGGGCATCCACTGCCGCGTCTTCCCCGGCTCCGCATCGTCCCCTTCCTAGGCCTCGCCGTCATCCACCGCCGTGGTGCTCTCGACGCGGCGTGGTCAATGTGGTCAACGACCGACTTCCATCGGACGTGGACTATACATGGAGAGGCTGACAGCTGGGCACGGCCGCAACAAGGAAGTGCCTCCTTATTACGCGCAAAATAATTATTCCTCCACCTGACAACGGGGACCCATCGGACGGGCCACCATATTTCACGAAAAAAACGTTTCCCCCCTGACTGCTGGGACCCACCAGCTACACCTTCGCACGCAAGGAAGTGCGTCCGGGCAAAAAAATATGATTCACCCCCCTGACTGCTGGGACCCACCAGCTACATCTTCTCAGGCAAGGAAGTGCCTCACAGTTGGGACCTGCCTGGTCGAAGCGTACGTAGCGTTGTCATTCTGGTGTACGTACATATATACTGGTGGATGTAGAGGCGCGCACGTGTCGTAGTAGAGGCACGCACGTAGCATGTACACGTACGTACAGCGGCGAGGGTGCAAGAAAGAAAATACGGCCACGTACGTACATACGGGCAGGGTCTCTAACGCCTATCGTGCATACGTACATGGCTGGGTCAGAACGGAGAAACAGCATTGTCGTCGTGTTCATGGGGAGCCAACCGGCTGGGTTGGAACGGAATGCGTGGTCGTGTTCATCGGGAGGGCTTGTACCAAACAGGCGATGGAAACGAGGCCTGGAGTACCGCACAACGGAGGAAACGGCCTTGTGTTCGACCGGCCACGTTCGAAACGGGGTCCTGTTGATCGGGAGGGGCCTGGCGTACCGCAAAACGGAGGAAACCGACCTCCTACTATCGAAACGGGGGTCCTGTTGATCGGGAGGGGTGTGGCGTACCGCAAAACGGACGAACCGGACTTGTGTTGGAGCGCTACGGTCGAAACGTGGGTCATGTTCATCGGGAGGGGTGTGGCGTACCGCAAAACGGGACTCCACGGGATACTGTTCATCTCCACCGTCGACCTCCTCCAGCCTCCACGGGCTACTGTCGATCTCCTCCAGCCTCCACGGGCTCCTGTTCATCCAGCCTCCACCGCGCACTACTCCACCGGCTACTGTTCAACCACCCCTCCACGGGCACCCCTCCACCGTCTACTGTTCATCCAGCCCTCCACACCACGGGGTCCTGTTAAACCACCCCTCCATGGCCACCCCTCCACCGTCTACTGTTCATCCAGCCCTCCACACCACGGGGTCCTGTTCAACCACCCCTCCACGACCACCCCTCCACCGTCTACTGTTCATCCAGCCCTCCACACCCCGGGTTCCTGTTCATCCAAAGGCAACGCCACCGCTCACTGTTCATCCTAACCCCCCCCCCCCCCCCGCAACGCTCACTGTTCATCCAATCAATCGGCTTCAGTTAGCAGCAGTAGCGAAGGAATCGCTCCATCGGGTTCAACTAACAGCCATCGATCGATCGCTCGGGTTCAGTAACACATAGCCTGCAGTGCAATCGCTTGGGTTCAGTTAGAGCCCAACGCCTTGCTCGGGTTCAGTTAGAGCCAACGCCTCGCACACACGTGCGTACGTACGAGAGAAACGCGCATCGCTCGGCCCCCGACCTCCCACCATAATCGGCAACTCCCCGAAATTTTCCTCCCCCTCGCTTCTACCACGGTTTTTTCCGTCATGGACGGCCCAAAGAATGTCATGCAGCTGCGTCTCCGGCCTGCCCAGGACGAAAAGCCCATTTTTTGTCATGTTTTTTTGTCATAGAAGTAGGAGCCCACCACATCTATGATGATACCGGGTTTTGTCACAATTATCGTCATAGAAGTGTCATATGTATGACAGAAAAAAATTTCGTTCGGCCCAAAATATCACGGATGTGTCTTTTTTTGTAGTGTCTTGACCTTTTTATAAAGAGGATGAATGTCAAGCGTCCTCCGCGCGGCCGTTTGGAACTTGCATAAACCAAGGAGTCGTTTTAATGGAGCGGTTGGGTTACCCACGCCCGTATTGATGAGAATCCCATGATAAGGGGGACACGATCTCTGCTTCGACAAGACGTGCCAATAAAACTGCCTCGCAAGACGTGTAGTGGCAAGTTGGAAAAACGGTTCGAATAATAATCGGGCCACGGCGTGATGTCATGCTAGGTAAAAGTTGTCAGCAGATTGGACTCATGGAGTATTGTACTCTCTACGGTGCTATGTGGAGTTTGTTTTTCAGAGCTGGACACGATTCTTGTGTTCAAGATCTACTTTGGAGTATTTGGAGAAGGAACCCGCCTTGCAATGCCGAAGACAATCTGCGCGCCGGACTCATCGTCATTGAAGCCTGGTTCAGGGGCTACTGAGGGAGTCCTGGATTAGGGGGTCCTCGGACAACCGGACTATATGCTTATGCCGAACTGTTGGACTATGAAGATACAAGATTGAAGACTTCGTCCCGTGTCCGGGTGGGACTCTCCTTTGCGTGGAAGGCAAGCTTGGCAGTTCGGATATGTAGATTTCCTTCTCTGTAACCGACTCTGTGTAACCCTAGCCCCCTCCAATGTCTATATAAACCGGAGGGTTTAGTCCGTAGGACAAGAACAATCATAATCATAGGCTAGCTTCTATGGTTAGCCTCTATGATCTCGTGGTAGATCAACTCTTGTAATACTCATATCATCAAGATCAATCAAGCAAGAAGTAGGGTATTACCTCCATAGAGAGGGCCAGAACCTGGGTAAACATTATGTCCCCCGCCTCCTGTTACCATTAGCCTTAGACGCACAGTTCGGGCCCCCCTACCCGAGATCTACCGGTTTCGACACCGGCAGTCGGGCATTGAGTCTAACTCAACTTCACACCTTGTAACACAGGCAAGAACCCTTTCTTTGACTGATCCATTTTGAACTTCTTCAAAACTTTATCAAGTTATGTGCTTTGTGAAAGTCCAATTAAGCGTCTTGATCTATCTCTATAGATCTTGATGCCCAATATGTAAGCAGCTTCTCCGAGGTCTTTCATGGAAAAACTCTTATTCAGGTATCCCTTTATGCTATCCAGAAATTCTATATCATTTACAATCAACAATATGTCGTCCACATATAATATTAGAAATTCTACAAAGCTCCCACTCACTTTCTTGTAAATACATGCTTCTCCAAAAGTCTGTATAAAACCATATGCTTTGATCACACTATCAAAGCGTTTATTCCAACTCCGAGAGGCTTGCACCAGTCCATAAATGGATCGCTGGAGCTTGCACACTTTGTTAGCACCCTTTGGATCAACAAAACCTTCTGGTTGCATCATATACAACTCTTCTTCCAGAAATCCATTCAGGAATGCAGTTTTGACATCCATTTGCCAAATTTCAGAATCATAAAATGCGGCAGTTGCTAACATAATTCGGACAGACTTAAGCATCGCTACGGGTGAGAAAGTCTCATCGTAGTCAACTCTTTGAACTTGTCGAAAACCTTTCGCAACAAGTCGAGCTTTGTGGACAGTAACATTACCGTTAGCGTCAGTCTTCTTCTTGAAAATCCATTTATTTTCTATGGCTTGCCGATCATCGGGCAAGTCCACCGAAGTCCACACTTTGTTCTCATACATGGATCCCATCTCAGATTTCATGGCCTCAAGCCATTTCGCGGAATCTGGTCTCATCATCGCTTCCTCATAGTTCGTAGGTTCACCATGGTCTAGTAACATGACTTCTAGAACAGGATTATCATACCACTCTCGTGCGGATCTTACTCTGGAAGACCTACGAAGTTCGGTAGTAACTTGATTTGAAGTTTCATGATCATCATCATTAGCTTCCTCACTAATTGGTGTAGGAATCACTGGAACTGATTTTTGTGATGAACTACTTTCCAATAAGGGATTACCTCATCAAGTTCTACTTTCCTCCCACTCACTTCTTTCGAGAGAAACTCCTTCTCTAGAAAGGATCGATTCTTAGCAAAAAGTATCTTGCCTTCAGATCTGTGATAGAAGGTGTACCCAACAGTCTCCTTTGGGTATCCTATGAAGATGCACTTCTCCAATTTGGGTTCGAGCTTATCAGGTTGAAGTTTTTTCACATAAGCATCGCAGCCCCAAACTTTAAGAAACGACAACTTTGGTTTCTTGCCAAACCACAATTCATAAGGCGTCGTCTCAACGGATTTTGATGGTGCCCTATTTAAAGTGAACGCAGCCATCTCTAAAGCATAACCGGAAAACAATAGCGGTAATCAGTAAGAGACATCATAGATCGCATCATATCCAATAAAGTACGGTTACGACGTCCGGACGCACCATTTCGCTGTTGTGTTCTAGGTGGCGTTAGTTGTGAAACTATCCCATGTTGTTTCAAATGAAGACCGAACTCGTAACTCAAATATTCTCCTCCACGATTAGATCGTAGAAATTTATTTTCTTGTTACGATGATTTTCCATTTCACTCTGAAATTCTTTGAACTTTTCAAATGTTTCAGACTTATGCTTCATTAAGTAGATATAACCATATCTGCTCAAATCATCTATGAAGGTAAGAAAATAACGATACCCGCCACGAGCCTCAACACTCATTGGACCACATACATCCGTATCTATTATTTCCAATAAGTCAGTAGCTCGTTCCATTGTTCCGGAGAACGGAGTTTTAGTCATCTTGCCCATGAGTCACGGTTTGCAAGCACCAAGTGATTCCAAAAGTCCATCAACATGGAGTTTCTTCATGCGCTTTACACCGATATGACCCAAACGACAGTGCCACAAATAAGTTGCACTATCTGTTGGGGAACGTAGTAATAATTCAAAATTTTCCTACGTGTCACCAAGATCAATCTAGGAGATGCTAGCAACAAGAGAGAGAGGGAGTGCATCTTCATACCCTTGAAGATTGCTAAGCGGAAGTGTTGCAAGAATGCGGTTGATGGAGTCGTACTCGCGGCGATTCAAATTGCGGGAGATCCGATCTAGCATCAAACGGACGGCGCCTCGGTGTTCAACACACGTACAACCTGGGGATGTCTTCTCCTTCTTGATCCAGCAAGGGGAGAGGAGAAGTTGAGGGAGAGCTCCGGCAGCACGACGACGAGGAGGTGGAGCTTGCGGTTTTCCTGCAGGGCTTCGCCAAGCTCTACGGAGGAGGACGAGGTGTTGGAGGAGGGAGGGGCTGCGCCAGGGGAAGGGTGTGGAAGCCCTCCCACCCCCCACTATTTATAGGGGAAGTGGGGATGGGCCGGCCCCCTAGATCCCATCAACAAGGGGGGGGGGGGCTGCCAAGGGGGGGGGGGACTTGCCCCCCAAGTTTGGTGGGAGGCGCACCCACCTCCTAGGGTTTCCAACCCTAGGCGCCTTGGGCCCTTGGGGGCGCACCAGCCCACTAGGGGGCTGGTTTCCACCCTTGTTCAGCCCATTAAGTCGCCCGGGGCAGGTGGCCCCACCCGGTAGACCCCTGGACACCTTTCGGTGGTCCCGGTACAATACCGATAACCCCCGAAACCATTCCAGTGACTGAAACTGGACTTCCCATATATAAATCTTTACCTCTGGATCATTCCGGAACTCCTCATGACATACGGGATCTCATCCGGGACTCCAAACAACCTTCGGCAACCGCATACAATTTCCCATAACAACACTAGTGTCACCGAACCTTAAGTGTGTCGACCCTACGGGTTCGGGAACCATACAGACATGACCGAGACATCTCTCCGGCCAATAACCAATAGCGAGATCTGGATATCCATGTTGGCTCCCACATGTTCCATGCTGATATCATCGGATTAACCACGATGTCGGGGATTCAATCAATCCCGTATACAATTCCCTTTGTCCACCAGTATGTTACTTGCCCGAGATTTGATCGGCGGTATCCCCATACCTCGTGCAATCTCGTTACCAGCAAGTCTCTTTACTCGTTCCGTAATGCATGATCCCGTGACTAGCTCCTTAGTCACATTGAGCTCATTATGATGATGCATTACCAAGTGGGCCCAGAGATACCTCTTCGTCATACAGAGTGACAAATCCCAGTCTCGATTCGTGCCAACCCAACAGACACTTTCAGATATACCTGTAGTGCACCTTTATAGCCACCCAGTTACGTTGTGACGTTTGGTACACCCAAAGCATTCCTACGGTATCCGGGAGTTGCACAATATCATGGTTTAAGGAATTGATACTTGACATTAGAAAAAGCTCTTAGCAAACGAGCTACACGATCTTGTGCTATGCTTAGGATTGGGTCTTGTCCATCACATCATTCTCCTAATGATGTGATCCCGTTATCAATGACATCCAATGTCCATGGCCAGGAAACCAAAACCATCTACTGATCACCGAGCTAGTCAACTAGAGGCTTACTAGGGACATATTACGGTCTATGTATTCACACATGTATTACGGTTTCCTGTTAATACAATTATAGCATGAACAACATACAATTATCATGAACAAGGAAATATAATAATAACCATTTTATTATTGCCTCTAGGGCATATTTCCAACACTATCATTATCAACTTTGCATCTTTTGGCTTCAATATTTTGAATATGTGTATCATCACTATCGAGATTCAACCAAAATAGACCAGTCAGCAAGTGTGCATGACCATAAAAGATATTACTCATATAAATAGAAGAACCATTATTCTTTGATTTAAATGAATAACCATCTCGTATCAAACAAGATCCAGATATAGTGTTCATGCTCAACGCTGGCACCAAATAACAATTATTCAGGTCTAAAACTAATCCCGAAGGTGGATGTAGAGGTAGCGAGCCAACGGCGATCACATCAACCTTGGAACCATTTCCCATGCACGTCGTCACCTCGTCCTTAGCCAATCTTCGTTTAATCCGTAGCCCCTGTTTTGAGTTGCAAATAGGAGCAACAGAACCAGTATCAAATACCCAAGCGCTACTACGAGCATTAGTAAGGTACACATCAATAACTTGTATATCAAATATACCTTTCACTTTGTCATCCTTCTTATCCGCCAAATACTTGGGGCAGTTCCGCTTCCAGTGACCAGTCCCTTTGCAGTAGGAGCACTCAGTTTCAGGCTTAGGTCCAGACTTGGGTTTCTTCTCTTGAGCAGAAACTTTCTTGCCGTTCTTCTTGAAGTTCCCCTTCTTCCCTTTGCCCTTTTTCTTGAAACTAGTGATCTTGTTGACCATCAACACTTGATGCTCCTTCTTGATTTCTACCTCCACAGCCTTTAGCATCGCGAAGAGCTCAGGAATAGTCTTCTTCATCCCTTGCATATTATAGTTCATCACGAAGCCTTTATAGCTTGGTGGAAGTGATTGAAGAACTCTGTCAATGACACTATCATCAGGAAGGTTAACTCCCAGCTGAGTCAAGTGTTTATGGTACTGAGGCAGTCCTGGACTAGGGGGTGTCCGGACAGCCGGACTATCATCGTCCGCCGGACTCCAAGACTACGAAGATACAAGATTGAAGACTCCGTCCCGTGTCCGTATGGGACTTTCCTTGGCGTGGAAGGCAAGCTTGGCGATATGGATATGTAGATCTCCTACCATTGTAACCAACTCTGTGTAACCCTAGCCCTCTCCGGTGTCTATATAAACCGGAGGGCTTTAGTCCGTAGGACATAATCTCCATTACAACAATCATACCATAGGCTAGCTTCTAGGGTTTAGCCTCCTTGACCTCGTGGTAGATCCACTCTTGTACTACCCATATCATCAATATTAATCAAGCAGGACGTAGGGTTTTACCTCCATCAAGAGGGCCCGAACCTGGGTAAAACATCGTGTCCCTTGTCTCCTGTTACCATCCGCCTAGACGCACAGTTGGGACCCCCTACCCGAGATCCGCCGGTTTTGACACCAACATTGGTGCTTTCATTGAGTGTTCCTCTGTGTCGTCACCGATAGGATCGATGGCTTCTTCAATCAACAACAACGCCGTCCAGGGTGAGACTTTTCTCCCCGGACAGATCTTCGTATTCGGCGGCTTCGCACTGCGGGCCAATTCAATTGTCCATCTGGAGCAGATCGAAAGCTACGCCCCTGGCCGTCAGGTCAGGTTCGGAATCCTAAACTTCACGGCCGACATCCGCGGGGACTTGATCTTCGACGGGCTCGAGCCACAGCCGGGCGCGCCGCGCTGTCACGATGGGCATGATTTAGCTCCGCCGCCGGACAGTGCCTTGGTGGCCGCACACGAATCCGCTCCGGCCCTTGGTCCGGAGCCGGTCGCGTAGATCGAGGACCGGTGGCTGGACACCGCCTCGAGGGCTGCAACTTCCACGGCGATGGAGCCGAACACTGACCCTATCCCCTATAAAACTCGTGACTCCGAGGTGCCGGACTCCCTGCCGGACTCCGAACCTCCTGCGCCCCTGCCAATGAAATCCGGTTGGGCGCCGATCATGGAGTTCACCGTCGCGGACATCTTTCAGCATTCTCCCTTTGGCGATATCCTAAATTCACTAAAACATCTCTCGCTATCCGGAGAGACCTGGCCGGACTATGGCCAGGATGGTTGGGATGCGGACAACAAAGAAATTCAAAGCCCACCCACCACCCACTTTGTAGCCACTGTCGACGATCTAACAGACATGCTAGACTATGACTCCGAAGACATCGACGGTATGGACGACGATGCCGGAGACGATCAAGAACCAGCGCCTACAGGGCACTGGAAGACCACCCCAACACATGACGTATATATGGTGGATACCCCAAAAGGAAGCGACGACGAGGAACAACGGGGCGCGGCAAAGGATAATCCCGCCGATAAACAACCAAAGCGGCGACACAAGCGCCGCCCTAAGCCCCGCCTCGGCAAAAACAACATCCCTAATGACCCAGCGTTAGAGCAGGGAAAACCAGTGGACGACGAACACGCAACCAAGCAACTGTCCGAACAGGACGAATCGGATAATCAATCCAATCCTGGCGAAACCAACAGTCCGGACGACCTCACACCGGACATACTATCGGAGCATAAGAACCTTCACGGAAGGCTCGTCGCCACCGCAAGAAGCTTGAAGAAGGAAAAACGGAAGCTCAAAACAGCGGAAGACATACTCAGAATGAGGTGGAGCAAAGTGCTCCAAACCGCAGACAAATATGGCAATGGCCATCAATCAAAGAGCTACCCGAAGCGCAAGCTGCTGCCAGAATTTGACGAGGAAGCCATAGAGCCCCCTCAGTCAAAAAACAAAGGGGCCGCCTGGCCGGATAGACGGCCATATGATAGGCCAAAATCTACAAGCGGCGCCACACACAAGCCGACTCATGACCCTGGGAAAACAGATGGCCCAACCAGGTCCATTTACGGGCCAAAAAAGAGGGCCCCAGGAAATAACACAACACGCCAAGTGTCCGAAGACAGCGGTACACCCAAATACAGGGGCGCCGCACAGCCACTATGTTTCACCAATGAGGTGCTGGATCATGAATTCCCAGCAGGGTTTAAACCCATAAACATAGAGGCCTACGACGGAACAACAGACCCTGGAGTCTGGATAGAGGATTACATACTACACATACATATGGCTAGAGGAGATGATCTCCACGCCATAAAATATCTACCCCTCAAGCTCAAAGGGCCAGCTCGGCACTGGCTCAAAAGCCTCCCAGAAAACACTGTTGGAAGTTGGGAAGAGCTCGAGGACGCGTTTAGAGCAAATTTTCAAGGGACTTATGTCCGCCCTCCGGATGCAGACGATCTAAGTCATATAACTCAACAGCCCGGAGAGTCAGCGCGCAAATTCTGGAACAGGTTCCTTACTAAAAAGAACCAAATAGTCGACTGTCCGGACGCTGAAGCCTTAGCAGCTTTTAAACACAACGTCTGAGACGAATGGCTCGCCAGACACCTCGGCCAAGAGAAGCCGAGGACAATGTCCGCGCTAACAAGCCTGATGACCTGCTTTTGCGCGTGGGAAGATAGCTGGCTAGCAAGATGCAGCACCAGCGACCCAAGTACATCCGAGATCAGAGATGGAAATGGAAAATCACGGCGCAGAAAGGATCAGTGCCGGAATAAAGAGAAAAGCCCAAAGAACACGGCGGTCAACGCTGGATTCAAAAGCTCGCGACGAAACAACAAAACACTGCCTCTTAAGGATAATAGTGATGAGCTATCCAACTTAAACAAAATTTTGGATCGGATATGTCAAATCCACAGTACCCCCGGAAGGCCTGGAAACCACACTCACCGAGATTGTTGGGTGTTCAAACAGTCCGGCCGACTCAACGCCGAACACAAGGGGCTCGACGCATCAAGCGAGGACGATGATAAACCCCACCAGCAGAGCACCAGAAAACAAAAGACTTTCCCACGAGAAGTCAAAGCAGTAAATTCACTTCATGTGATAACACGGAAAAACAATGCGGCACCCGCTAAAATGGGTCTCGCACGGTCCAACCCAGCGGAACATCGAGATTGGATATCAAAACCAATCACTTTCGACCACCTGGATTATTCCAGAAGCGTTCGAAATGCAGGATGGACTGCCCTCATATTGGATCCTATAATCGATGGAGTACAATTTACACAAGTCCTGATGGACGGAGGCAGTGATTTAAACCTACTATATCCAAACACAATCCGCAAGTTGGGGATAGACCTTACTAAAATTCGACATAGCCGCACTCCCTTTAAAGGAGTGACGCCAGGCCCTTACGCCAAGTGCACAGGCTCCTTATTACTAGAAGTTGTGTTCGGGTCACCGAACAACTTCCGACGCGAAAAACTAATCTTTCATGTCGTCCCATTCAAAAGTAGCTATCAAGCACTATTGGGACGCGAAGCTTTTGTCCGCTTCAACGCCATACCACATTACGCGTCTCTTACACTTAAAATGCTCGGTCCACGTGGCATCATTTCATTACGAGGGTCATTTAAAGACCCCGGACACGGCTAGACGAGTCCGGCATAAGTAAGCTAGGGGCTCCCTAGCCGCACACCCCTTCGCAAGGGGCTGTGCGTACAAGAAACAATGAGCTAATATAGACTCCGTTTTACTTATTTATTAATATTTTTCATATACCTTTTTTCGCACGATTTCCTTTCAAACTAAGTTCCTCTCTTTTTACAGATGAACAACGTGCATACCCGTCCAGGATAACGGCACAACGGAGACACAGGCGCAGACGTGCAGTAGGGACCCGTCGCAAGGATTCTTTTCAGATTAAGACCCTGCGTAAACCTTTTTTACTGTCTCTTGTTGCTATAATCCCCTGGCTTCTCATTATAACCAGAGTGGAGCCTGACGTTTTGGCATCGGCCGTGTCAGAGGACCCTGCCCGTACCTGGACACTAGGGGCTTAGGGCATTGTTCTGCCCATTATTATAAAGACCGAACACCTTAGGGAGTGTTCGGCATCTCGAGTTAGGCCTTATATGCATCAGCTCCGAATCATGTCTTTGGTCAAATGATGGGTTTGCCCGGCTCCTGTGTTTTGCTGCCTTACGTTCCGTATCATCGGCTAATGCGGCACCAGGAGAACTACTGCGATTGTGCCCCAGTTCGGCTGGGCAAAGCACCTCAGTAGAGAAAGCCAAAAACTGACTGTCATGATACAGCGAGAGACTGGTCAACCACTCAATCGACCACCGGAATGTTTAGAATTCCCCCGCTTTAACGAAGGACCGTTTCCCGGTCAGGCACACACGCGCCCTGAATTCGGAGAGCGCGGTGCCCCCAAGGGCTATATCGTAACCCCACCCTCGAACTCCACTGGCTAAGTGAAAGTGATAAAGCATCATAGTTCGGTTGCCTCGTTTGCTACGCTACCACCTCCTCAACAGGACCGAGACGTCGGATTAAGTGTGACAATGCGCTATTTTTGCGAACACCCCCGCACCCTGTGCGTGGGGGCTGAAGCCAAAGACTGCCATCTTTCAGGTTATACACACGTATACATAAACGGCCGCATAGGAGATATTTCAATACTTGGAACGCACAAGTATAAAAAGCGATTACATCATAACCATTGTTTTACAAAATACAACGTTCATTTGAACGTGACATTTTTCGAGCACTGCGACTCTATTACACGAGCACCACGCATAACTTCCCCAAAATAGTGCTTGGTGGGTAACCGGCTTTCGTCCGAACCCTGGGTTGCAACAGCGGTGGCATCCATCTCTGTCCAATGTGTCTTCACACGGGCAAGGGCCATCCGCGCACCTTCTATGCAAGCCGACCGCTTCATCTCCTTGATATGCGGCACCACCCCAAGAAATTGCTGCAATAAGCCAAAATAGCTCGTCGCCTTGGGCCTCTCTGGCCAGACATGAGCCACGATATCCATCATGGCAAGTCCGGACAACCTGTTCAGCTCAGCCCATTCGGCCAACCGATCGGTCAGCGGAAGTGAACGATCCGGACTATGGAATTGAGACCAAAACAACTCTTCCGTCTTGTGATCCTTCTGACTCCGGAAGTGCACAACGGCATCCGCCGCACTTGCCGCTAAGTCCATATATGGATCCTCCGGACCCCACAGCTGGCCAAGCTGGGCATAATTTGGATCCGTAAACCGGCGATGCAGCAGAAAAGGCTTGCCAGCCACAATGTCTCCGGCTTGGCGCAGCTCCTCCTTCATAGCCCGCATTGCAGAACGGGCATCCTTGGCCTCGGCGGTGGCCTTCCCCAGGTCTTCTCGCTCCGATAGGCGCTCCTTTTCAAGAGCCTCATTGCGGTCGGTAGCATCCTTCAATTTAACGGCCAATTCGGCCATCTCTTCCCTGCTTCGGCAGTGTGCAGCCCTTTCGGCTTCTAACTCTTCGGCCGCCCTCGAGGCAGCCGCATCACTCCTTCTGGCCTGCTCCTTGGCTTGAGCAAGTTCCGCCCGATGGCTCTCCACAGCAGCAGCACCATCTGCGTCAAGCATAAATATTATAAGATGTGGGCTTTGACTCACTTAAATAGGTGACTGCAGAGAGACAACTTACCTTGCGACTCGTCAAGTCGCTTGTTGACTAGCGCGATGTCTGCATCCGCAACATCGAGTTGCCGCATTAATTCAGCAACTCCATCAGTCCGGCTAGCCCCCGGACTATCCGCCACCTGCATAGGAAAGGCGACACTCAATTCCTGCGATTTCGATCCTCGGCACGCTGTCGCTTTCGACAACCTACCGAGTCTCAGGGGCTACTATCTATACAGGGCGCACTTTCATGTGCAAAACTGTCAAAAAGGTGCGTCGTTTTTGCGTACCTCAAACCCCGCCAGCAAACTCCTAAAGGCATTATGCAATCCGCTTTCGGCGGACGAAATCCTTCCAATCACCATGCTCATCAATGCACGGTGATCTTCTGAGATGGACGCCCTCTCAAGCAGATCCTTCAGCTCCCCTGGCCGAACACTAGTCGACGCCGAACTCTTCGGCTCTGCCGGGCTCAGGGATACCCTCCGTGACGACACTTCAGGCTTGTCCGCCCTATCCGACGGCGCAGCAGACGGAGGCGTCTCGCTCTCCATCATCTCCGGACGAAGATCCCCCGAAGACGAGCTCATCTGAGAAGGTTGCAGATCCGAACTACAAGGTAAAAATTTCGGTTATCCTCAGAAGCACAAATAGGGATGTTTCTCATTAATGAATTCCCCTTTTCCTACTCACGGTTCGCTGGAGGGCTGATTCTTTAGAGAAGATTGTACGGCCGGGGCCTCCCCGGACGCAGGACCCTCTGGTGAAGATTTCTTCCCCGCTTAGAGGCTTTGGCCTCCGGGTCTTCGGAGGCGGTCCTCTTCTCCCCCTGGAGGGAGGGATTCTCGATCCCCCTTCTTCAAGTGCCCCCTTAGGCAAGGCAGTAGCTCCTCTATTTTCCCCTTCGCCTCCTTCTGAAGGCGCAACCTCCAATATTCTGACCAGCACGGGCTCCGGTGCGGTCTCTGGGAGGGGAGCCGGACACCTTATCAGCTTTGCTTGCGCTATCCACTCCTGATGAAGGATAACGGGTTAAAAGGCGAATTATAGAAAAGCAAACAAACGGTACGTCCGAACACTGAGCTACTTACTTGAGTATCCGGGCGGTTGCAGCTTAGGCCGGCATCCTCGGTCAATTCCGGACACACCACCTGTGATCCGAAGAACAACTTGTACATCTCCACGGGTGTCGTACCCATGAAGTGTTGGAGAATCCTTGGTCCCTCCGGATTGAATTCCCATAGCCGGAGAGGACGGCGTTTGCAGGGCAGGAGACGCCTAATTAGCATAACCTGCATCACCATGACCAGATCGATCTCCCTCGCCTGGAGGTCTCGAATCCGGTCCTGCAATAGGGGCACGTCTTTTGACGGCCCCTAATTGAGCCCTTGGTTGACCCACGACATCAACCGTCGTGGAGGTCCTGAGCGGAATGGGGGCGGCGGCTTCTACCTGCTGCCCTTTGGAGCTGTGATATAGAACCACTCCTGCTGCCACAAGCCAAGCTCCTCTTGGAAGGAGCCCGCGGGCCACGGGGCATCAGCCCTCCTGCTTACGGCCGCCCCGCCGCACTCTGCTTGACACCCCTCGATCATCTTCGGCTCCATATTGAAGGTCTTCAGCCACATGCCGAAGTGGGAAGTGACGTGGAGGAAGGCTTCGCAGACGATGATGAATGCGGAGATTTGGAGGATGGACTCCGGAGCCAAGTCGTGGAATTCCAACCCATAGTAAAACATGAGCCCTCTCACGAAAGGATCCGTCGGGAAGCCTAAACCCCGACGGAGGTGGGATACAAAGACGACATACTCGCCGGGCTCGGGGGTGGGGATGGCCTGCCCTTCGGCGGGCAACCTGTGCGAAATCTCGTAGGACAGGTACTTCGCTTCTCGCAGCTTTAGCACGTCCTCCTCCGTAACAGAGGAGGGCATCCACCGGCCCTGAAGGTCGGAGCCGGACATTGTTGAAGGTCCGAAGCGCTCGAATCTGGGGCTCTGGGTGTTGGAACTTGGAGCAAGGAGAAGATTCGGTGGAAGATTGAAGAAAAGAAACGAGCCTTGGTCCTATTATAAAGAGGGAGAATACCAGGAGCCATCTCCGTGACCGTTCGGGACTCGCCTTCGATAGAGGAGGCGTGGCGACGGGCGCGGTTGGGTTACCCACGTCCGTATTGATGAGAAACCCGGGATAAGGGGAACACGATCTCTGCTTTGACAAGACGTGCCAAGGAAACCGCTTCGCTAAACGCGCTGAGGCGGTATAATAAAAAACGATTCAAGTAAAGGCTTGGTAGTGGTATGACGTCATGCCGCAAAATACGTCAGCAGATTGAACTTGTGTACATTTTATTCTCTCTACGGTGGAATGTGGAATTTATTTTGCAGAGCCGGACACTATCCTGGTGTTCATGATCTTCTCTGGATTATTTAAGGGAGGAACCCGCCTTGCAATGCCGAACATTATGCGTGCCGGACTCATCGTCATTGAAGCCAGGTTCAGGGGCTACTGAGGGAGTCCTAGACTAGGGGGTGTCCGGACAGCCGGACTATCATCGTCCGCCGGACTCCAAGACTACGAAGATACAAGATTGAAGACTCCGTCCCGTGTCCGGATGGGACTTTCCTTGGCGTGGAAGGCAAGCTTGGTGATACGGATATGTAGATCTCCTACCATTGTAACCAACTCTGTGTAACCCTAGCCCTCTCCGGTGTCTATATAAACCAGAGGGCTTAACCTCCATTACAACAATCATACCATAGGCTAGCTTCTAGGGTTTAGCCTCCTTGATCTCGTGGTAGATCCACTCTTGACTACCCATATCATCAATATTAATCAAGCAGGACGTAGGGTTTTACCTCCATCAAGAGGGCCCGAACCTGGGTAAAACATCGTGTCCCTTGTCTCCTGTTACCATCCGCCTAGACGCACAGTTCGGGACCCCCTACCCGAGATCCGCCGGTTTTGACACCGACAGGTACCCAGACATTCTGAGTATGTGTTCACTGACAAAACTATTCTCCTCCATTTTGAAGTTGTAGAACTTTTTGGCAACTTCATATCTCTCAACTCGGGCATTTGCTTGAAATATTAACTTCAACTCTTGGAACATCTCATATGCTCCATGACGTTCAAAACGTATTTGAAGTCCCGATTCTAAGCCGTAGAGCATGGCACACTGAACTATCGAGTAGTCATCAACACGCGTTTTCCATGCGTTCACAATGTCTGCAGTTGCTGGCGCGGGTGGTACACTTAACGGTGCTTCTAGGATGTAATTCTTCTATGCAACAATGAGGATAGTCCTCAAGTTACGGACCGAGTCCATGTAGTTGTTGCCATCATCTTTCAACTTAGCTTTCTCTAGGAACACATTAAAATTCAAAGGAATGGTAGCACGGGCCATTGATCTACAATAACATAGTCATGCAAAATAACTATCAGGACTAAGTTCATTGATAAATTAAAGTTCAATTAATCATATTACTTAAGAACTCCCACTTAGATAGACATCCCTCTAGTCATCTAAATGATCATGTGATCCAAATCAACTAAACCATGTCCAATCATCACGTGAGATGGAGTAGTTTTCAATGGTGAACATCACTATGTTGATCATATCTACCATATGATTCACGTTCGACCTTTCGGTCTCAGTGTTGTGAGTCCATATCTACATATGCTAGGCTCATCAAGTTTAACTCGAGTATTCTGCGTGTGCAAAACTGGCTTGCACCCATTGTATGTGAACGTAGAGCTTATCACACCCGATCATCATGTGGTGTCTCGGCATGACAAACTGTAGCAACGGTGCAAACTCAGGGAGAACACTTATACCGTAAACTTTTGTAAGGGATCACCTTATAATGCTACCGCCGTACTGCTACGTCTTGAGCTTGCGTTGGTTTTCCTTGAAGAGGAAAGGGTGATGCAGCAAAGTAGCGTAAGTATTTACCTCAGTTTTTGAGAACCAAGGTATCAATCCAGTAGGAGGCTTCTCAAAAGTCCCACGCACCTACACAAACAAACAAAGAACTCGCAACCAACGCAATAAAGGGGTTGTCAATCCCTTCACGGCCACTTGCGAAAGAGAGATCTGATAGAGATAGTATGATAAGATAAATATATTTTTGGTATTTTATAATATAGATTGGAAAAGTAAAGATGCAAATAAAAGTAGATTGAAAGCTTATATGATAAAAGATAGACCCGGGGGCCATAGGTTTCACTAGTGGCTTCTCTCAAGATAGCATAAGTATTACGGTGGGTGAACAAATTACTGTCGAGCGATTGATAGAAAAGCGAATAATTATGATATTATCTAGGCATGATCATGTATATAGGCATCACGTCCGTGACAAGTAGACCGACTCCTGCCTGCATCTACTACTATTACTCCACACATCGACCGCTATCCAGCATGCATCTAGAGTATTAAGTTCATAAGAACAGAGTAACACATTAAGAAAGATGACATGATGTAGAGGGATAAACTCAAGAAATATGATATAAACCCCATATTTTTATCCTCGGTGGCAATAATACAATACGTGCCTTGCAACCACTGCTGTCACTGGGTAAGGACACCGCAAGATTGAACCCAAAGCTAAGCACTTCTCCCATGGAAATAAAGATCAATCTAGTAGGCCAAACCAAACTGATAATCCGAAGAGGCTTGCAAAGATAACTCAATCATACATAAAAGAATTCAGAGGAGATTCAAATGTTTCTCATAGATAAACTTGATCATAAACCCACAATTCATCGGATCTCGACAAACACACCGTAGAAAGAGTTACATCAAATAGATCTCCACAAGAGAGGGGGAGAACATGGTATTGAGATCCAAAAAGAGAGAAGAAGCCATCTAGCTAATAATATGGACCCAAAGGTCTATGGTAAACTATTCACAACTCATCGGAGGGGCTATGGTGTTGATGTAAAAGCCCTTAGTGGTCGATTCCCCCTGCGGCGGAGCGCCGGCGAAGGCTCCAAGATGGGATCTTGCGGATACAAAATGTTATGGCGGTGGAAATTGTTTTTCGTTGGCTCCCTAGATGTTTTCGGGGTACGTGGGTATATATAGGAGGAGGAAGTAGGTCGGTGGCCGCCCGAGGGGCCCACAAGACAGGGGCGCGCCCAGGGGGTGGGCGCACCCTCCTATCTCCTTGCCGCCTCGATCTCTTCTTGACTTGCACTCCAAGTCCTCTGGATCACGTTCGTTCCAAAAATCATGCTCCCGAAGGTTTCATTCCATTTGGACTGCGTTTGATATTCCTTTTCTTCGAAATACTGAAATAGGCAAAAAAACAGCAATACGGGCTGGGCCTCCGGTCAGTAGGTTAGTCCCAAAAATGATATAAATGTGTAAAATAAAGCCAATAAACATCCAAAAGGGGTAATATACTAGCGTGGAACAATCAAAAATTATAGATACGTTGGAGACATATCAAGCATCCCCAAGCTTAATTCCTGCTCGTCCTTGAGAAGGTAAATGATAAAAACATATTTTTGATGTGGAATTCTACCTAGCATAATTCTCAATGTAATTTTCTTTATTGTGGCATGAATGTTCAGATCCAAATGATTCAAAATAAAAGTTCATATTGACAAAAGAAATAGTAATACTTCAAGCATACTAATCAAAGCAATCATGTCTTCTCAAAATAACATGGCTAAAGAAAGTTCATCCCTACAAAATCATATAGTTAGGCTATGCTTCTTTTTTGTCACACAAAAATGTTCCCAAATTCTACACCCCCGATGACAAGCCAAGCAATTGTTTCGTACTTGAATAATCTCAAACTTTTTTCAACTTTCACGCAACACATGAGCGTGAGCCATGGATATAGCACTATGGGTGGAATAGAATATGATGATGGGGATTGTGTGGAGAAGACAAAATGAGAAACTCTCACATTGACGAGGATAATCAACGGGTTATGGAAATGCCCATCAATTGATGTCAACATGAGGAGTAGGGATTGCCATGCAACGGATGCACTAGAGCTATAAATGAATGAAAGCTCAACAAAAGAAAACTAGTGGGTGTGCATCCAACTTGCTTGCTCACGAAGACCTAGGGCATTTGAGGAAGCCCATCATAGGAATATACAAGCCAAGTTCTATAATGAAAAATTCCCACTAGTATATGAAAGTGACAACATATGAGACTCTCTATATGAAAAACATGGTGCTACTTTGAAGCACAATATATGAGACTCACTATATGAAGAACATGGTGCTACTTTGAAGCACAAGTGTGGAAAAAGAGATAGTAACATTGGCCCATTTTATTTTATTTTTTATTTTATTTCTTTCTTTTTTTTCTTTGGCCTTTCTTTTTTTTGGCCTTTTTTTTCTTTTTTTTTCTTTTTTTTTCTTTTTGGGCAATGCTCTAATAATGATGATCATCACACTTTTATTGATTACAACACATGAATTACAACTCGAAACTAGAACAAGATATGACTCTATATGAATGCCTCTGGCGGTGTACCGGGATGGTGCAATGAATCAAGAGTGACATGTATGAAAAATTATGCATGGTGGCTTTGCCACAAAATACGATGTCAACTACATGATCATGCAATGGCAATATGACAAAAGTAATGTATGTCATGATGATGAACGGAATGGTGGAAAGTTGCATGGCAATATATCTCGGAATGGCTATGGAAATGCCATAATAGGTAGGTATGGTGGCTGTTTTGAGGAAGATATAAGGAGGTTTATGTGTGATAGAGCGTATCGTATCACGGGGTTTGGATGCACCGGCGAAGTTTGCACCAACTCTCAAGGTGAGAAAGGGCAATGCACGGTATCGAAGAGGCTAGCAATGGTGGAAAGGTAAAAGTGTGTATAATCCATGGACTCAACATTAGTCAAAAGAACTCATATACTTATTGCAAAAATTTAGAATTCATCAAAAACCAATCACTACGCGCATGCTCCTAGAGGGATAGATTGGTAGGAAAAGACCATCGCTCGTTGATACTTCTCCAACGTATCTATAATTTTTTATTGCTCCATGCTACTTTATCTACTGTATTGGACTATATTGGGCTTTATTTTCCACTTTTATATTATTTTTGGGACTAACCTATTAACCGGAGGCCCATCCCAGAATTGTTGTTTTTTGCCTATTTCAGTGTTTCGAAGAAATGGAATATCAAACGGAGTCCAAATGGAATGAAACCTTCGGGAATGTGATTTTCTCACCGAACGTGATCCAAGAGACTTGGACCCTACTCCAAGAAGTGCCAAAAGTGGTCACGAGGGTGGAGGGAGCACCCCCTGGGCGCGCCCCCCTACCTCGTGGGCCCCCTGCTGCTCCACCGACGTACTCCTTCCTCCTATATATACCTACGTATCCCCAAACGATCAGAACAGGAGCCAAAAAGCTAATTCCACCACCGCAACCTTCTGTATCCACGAGATCCCATCTTGGGGCCTGTTCCGGAGCTCCGCCTGAGGGGGCATCCACCATGGAGGGCTTCTACATCAACACCATAGCCCCTCCGATGAAGTGTGAGTAGTTTACTTCAGACCTTCGGGTCCATAGCTAGTAGCTAGATGGCTTCTTCTCTCTTTTTGGATCTCAATACAATGTTCTCCCCCTCTCTTGTGGAGATCTATTCGATGTAATCTTTTTTGCGGTGTGTTTGTTGAGACCGATGAATTGTGGGTTTATGATCCAGTATTATCTATAGAAAATATTTGATTCTTCTCTGAATTCTTTTATGTATGATTGAGTTATCTTTGCAAGTCTCTTCGAATTATCCTTTTTGGTTTGGCCAACTAGATTGGTAGTTCTTGCAATGGGAGAAGTGCTTAGCTTTGGGTTCAATCTTGCGGTGTCCTTACCCAGTGACAGAAAGGGTTGCAAGGCACGTATTGTATTGTTTCCATCGAGGATAACAAGATGGGGTTTTTATCATATTACATGAGTTTATCCCTCTACATCATGTCATCTTGCTTAAGGCGTTACTCTGTTTTCAACTTAATACTCTAGATGCATGCTGGATAGCGGTCGATGAGTGGAGTAATAGTAGTAGCTGCAGAATCGTTTAGATCTACTTGTCTCAGACGTGATGCCTATATACATGATCATTGCCTAGATATACTCATAACTATGCTCAATTCTGTCAATTTCTCAACAGTAATTTGTTCACCCACCATAGAATATCTATGCTCTTGAGAGAAGCCACTAGTGAAACCTATGACCCCCGGGTCTATTCTCATCATCTCAATCTCTATCGCTTTATTTACTTGCTTTGTTTTTACTTTGCCTTTTACTTTTTACTTTGCATCTATTTATCAAAAATATCAAAAATATTATTTATCATCTCTATCAGATCTCACTCTCGTAAGTGACCGTGAAGGGATTGACAACCCCTAATCGCGTTGGTTGCGTGTAGCTATCATTTTGTGTAGGTACGAGGGACTTGTGCATGGTCTCCTACTGGATTGATACCTTGGTTCTCAAAAATTAAGGAAAATACTTACGCTACTTTGCTTCATCATCCTCTCCTCTTCGGGGAAATCCAATGCAGTGCTCAATAGGTAGCAAGAAGAATTTCTGGCGCCGTTGCCGGGGAGGCTCACGCAAACAAGTCAACCATACCAAGTACCCATCACAATCCCTATCTCTCGCATTACATTATTTGCCATTTGCCTCTCATTTTCCTCTCCCCCACTTCACCCTTACCGTTTTATTCGCCCTCTCTTTTTTGTTCGCCTTCTTCCCGTATGTATCTTTGTTTGTGTTTCCTTGTGCCTTCTATATGCTTGCATCTTTGCTTGCTGAAAATCTATTGATATGGATCCACTTAAAGTGTTCTACTTGGATCATCTTCGATCCTTATGTGCTCGTGCTGAAACCCCAACTAGCCTAGTTGATGGGAAATCTTTAGATGAGCATGCTCATTTTGTGCGTCATCATTTGTCTTAAAAGGGGAGACTCTTACGGTATCATATAAATAGTTTGCTATGCTATGCTTGGAATCTTTGTGAAATGTGTGATTTTACTTGTTGCTCTAAGAACCCTAAAAAGCACCTTCCCTACCTATGTGAGCTCAATGAAAATGAAATCTTATCTTCTTATGCAAAGGGTGTTTATAGTTACTATGATATCGAACAAATTCAAGAATTTGTCATTTTTAAGGGTGCTCATGAAGTTGTTTCTTTGATTAAAAAGTATGATTTTACTCTCAACAAATCTGAAAATTCCGTCATACTTAAATATTGCAATGAAAACCTTGATCATAATGTCTATGTCCAAGAGTTTATTGAAAGAATGACCGTTGCTTTGGAAGAAAATAATGATACGCATGAATCTATAGATAATGACGATTCTGATGATTTGATTGAAATATCCCTTGATGAACATGATACTTGCTATTCTTGTGGCCATGATGCCAATATTTATGAAGACCAATTTGCTATAGTTCCTTATGTTAAACATGAGATCGTTGCTATTGCACCCATACTTGATAGTTCCTCTGTTGAAAAGCATGATTGCAATGATTTTATTATAAATTCTCTTGATGTCAATTGTGCTAAAAATATGCAAAACCCTAAGCTTGGGGATGCTAGTTTTGCTATGTCTACTATTTGTTGCAATGATCATGATTGGGGTGGTTTTTCTTATGATCTTGAAAATTTATTTAATCCCCATGATGAATATGAGATTGATAATATTGTTTGCAATGATATTAAAAGTGGGTTTGGAGAGGTCATGACTTTAGTAAATGTTAATCCCACTATTTTGGAAGAGTGTCAACTTTGCATGCATGTGGATCATGTTGAGAATATGTTTTGTGATAGCTATTTTGTTGAATTTTCCTATGATCCTACATGTAATTATTATGAGAGAGCAAAATATGGTAGTAGAAATTTTTATCTTACTACATTACGTCTCTTCATGTTGAGATTGCTATCATCTCTTTGTTCTTCCTTGCATATGATAGTTTTTGGTTGCCTTGATAAATTGTTTGCTTACAAGATGCCTATTCATAGGAAGTATGTTAGACTTAAGTGTGTTTGTCACATGTTTTACGATGCTCTCTTTGTGCTTCAATTCTTGTCTTTCATGTGAGCATCATTGAAATCTCAATGCCTAGCTAGGGGCGTTAAACAATAGCGCTTGTTGGGAGGCAACCCAATTTTATTTTGTGTTTTTTATTTTTCCTTTTGTTTAGGAATAAATAATCCATCTAGCCTCTGTTTGGATGTGGTTTTGTCTTTTAATTAGTGTTTGTGCCAAGTAGAACCTATAGGATAACCTACGATGATAGTTGATTTGATTCTGCTGAAAAACAGAAACTTTGCACACACGATTATAATTTTGTTAAATCACAGGAACGTGATTTTGCGTTGATTCCTTTTGATGCTATTCAATAAACTAATTTTACAAGACTTACTATTTTGGTAGAATTTTTAGAGTTCCAGAAATTTGCGTTAGTTACAGATTGCTACAGACTGTTCTGTTTTTGACAGATTCTGTTTTACGTCTGTTGTTTGCTTATTTTGATGAATTTATGGCTAGTAAAATAGTTTATAATCCATAGAGAAGTTGGAATACAGTAGGTTTAACACCAATATAAATAAAGAATGAGTTCATTACAGTACCTTGAAGTAGTCTTTTGTTTTCTTTCTCTAACGGAGCTCACGAGATTTCTGTTGAGTTTTGTGTTGTGAAGTTTTCAAGTTTTGGGTGAATTCTTTTGATGGATTATGGAACAAGGAGTGGCAAGAGCCTAAGATTGGGGATGCCCATGGAACCCCCAAGATAATCTAAGGACACCAAAAATTCAAAGCTTGGGGATGCCCCGGAAGGCATCCCCTCTTTCGTCCACTTCCATCAGTAATTTACTTGGAGCTATATTTTTATTCACCACATGATATGTGTTTTGCTTGGAGCATCTTGTATTATTTGTGTCTTTGCTTGTTAGTCTACCACAATCATCCTTGCTGTACACACCTTTTGAGAGAGCCATACATGAATTGGAATTTGTTAGAATACTCTATGTGCTTCACTTATATCTTTTGAGCTTGATAGTTTTTCTCATAGTACTTCACTTATATCTTTTGAGCGTGATAATTTTTGCTCTAGTGCTTCACTTATATCTTTTAGAGCATGGTGGTGGATTTGTTTTAAAGAAACTATTGATCTCTCATGCTTCACTTAGATTATTTTGAGAGTCGTTAATAGCATGGTAATTTGCTTAATATTAATATACTTGGTATTCAAGATATGTGAAACTTTCTTTTGAGTGAATTGAATACTAAGATAAGTTTGATGCTTGATAATTGTTTTGAGATATGGAGGTGATAATATCAAAGTCATTCTAGTTGGGTGATTATGAATTTGAGAAATACTTGTGTTGAAGTTTGCAAGTCCTGTAGCATGCACGTATGGTTAAAGTTGTGTAACAAATTTGAAACGTGAAGTGTACCTGGCTTGTGCATCCTTATGAGTGGCGGTCGGGGACGAGCGATGGTCTTTTCCTACCAATCTATCCCCCTAGGAGAATGCGCGTAGTACTTGATTTTTGATGACTTCTAAATTTTTGCAATAAGTATATGAGTTCTTTTGACTAATGTTGAGTCCATGGATTATACGTACTCTCACCTTTCCGCCTTTGCTAGCCTCTTCGGTACCGTGCATTGCCCTTTCTCACCTTGAGAGTTGGTGCAAACTTCGCCGGTGCATCCAAACCCCGTGATACGATACGCTCTATCACACATAAACCTCCTTATATCTTCCTCAAAACAGACACCATACCTACCTATTATGGCATTTCCATAGCCATTCCGAGATATATTGCCATGCAACTTCCACCATCATCATCATGACATACATTACTTTTGTCATATTGCCATTGCATGATCATGTAGTTGACATCGTATTTGTGGCAAGGCCACCATGCATTATTTTTCATACGTGTCACTCTTGATTCATTGCACCATCCCGATACACCGCCGGAGGCATTCATATAGAGTCATATCTTGTTCTAAGTTTTGAGTTGTAATCCTTATGTTGTAATCAATAGAAGTGTGATGATCATCATTATTAGAGCATTTCCCAAAAATAAAAGAAAAAAGGGGGGAAAGAAGAAGAGAGGCCAAAAAAAAAAGAAAGGCCCAAAAAAAGAAAAAAAAGAAAAAAGAAAAGAAAAAAGGGCAATGCTACTATATCTTTTTCTACACTTGTGCTTCAAAGTAGCACCTTGTCCTTCATGTAGTGAATCTCATATATTGTGCTTCAAAGTAGCACCTTGTTCTTCATGTAGTGAGTCTCATAAGTTGACTTTTTATACTAGTGGGAATCTTTTATTATAGAACTTGGCTTGTATATTCCTACGATGGGATTCCTCAAATGCCCTAGGTCTTCATGAGCAAGCGAGTTGGATGCACACCCACTAGTTTTCTTTTGTTGAGCATTCATAGCTCTAGTGCATCCGTTGCATAGCAATCCGTACTCCTCATGTTGACATCAATTGATGGGCATCTCCATAGCCCGTTGATTAGCCTCGTCAATGTGAGACTTTCTCCTTTTTTGTCTTCTCCACACAATCCCCACCATCATATTCTATTCCACCCATAGTGCTATATCCATGGCTCACGCTCATGTATTGCGTGAAGGTTGAAAAAGTTTGAGATTATTTAAGTATGAAACAATTACTTGGCTTGTCATCGGGGGTATAGAAGTTGGGAACATCTTTGTGTGACAAAAATGAAGCATAGCCTAACTATATGATTTTGTAGGGATGAACTTTCTTTTGCCATGTTATTTTGAGAAGACATGATTGCTTTGATTAGTATGCTTGAAGTATTATTATTTTTGTGTCAATATGAACTTTTGTCTTGAATCTTTCGGATCTGAATATTCATATCACAATTAAGAAGATTTACATTGAAATTATGCCAAAGTATCACTCCGCATCAAAAATTCTTTTTTATCATTTACCTACTCGAGGACGAGCAGGAATTAAGCTTGGGGATGCCTGATACGTCTCCAACGTATCTATAATTTTTGATTGCTCCATGCTACTTTATCTACTATTTTGGACTATATTGGGCTTTATTTTCCACTTTTGTATTATTTTTGGGACTAACCTATTAACTGGAGGCCCAGCCCAGAATTGCTGTTTTTTGCCTATTTCAGTGTTTCAAAGAAATGGAATATCAAACGGAGTCCAAACGGAATGAAACCTTCGGGAACGTGATTTTCTCACCGAACGTGATCCAGGAGACTTGGACCCTACTCCAAGAATTGCCAGAGGCGGTCACGAGGGTGGAGGGCACCCCCCTGGGGGCGCCCCCTACCTCGTGGCCCCCCTGCTGCTCCACCGACGTACTCCTTCCTCCTATATATACCTACGTATCCTCAAACGATCAGAACAGGAGCCAAAAACCTAATTCCACCGCCGCAACCTTCTATATCCACGAGATCCCATCTTGGGGCCTGTTCTGGAGCTCCGCCGGAGGGGGCATCCACCATGAAGGGCTTCTACATCAACACCATAGCCCCTCCGATGAAGTGTGAGTAGTTTACTTCAGACCTTCAGGTCCATAGCTAGTAGCTAGATGGCTTCTTCTCTCTTTTTGGATCTCAATACAATGTTCTCCCCCTCTCTTGTGGAGATCTATTCGATGTAATCTTCTTTTTGCGGTGTGTTTTTTGAGACCGATGAATTGTGGGTTTATGATCCAGTATTATCTATGGAAAATATTTGATTCTTATCTGAGTTCTTTTATGTATGATTGAGTTATCTTTGCAAGTCTCTTCGAATTATCCTTTTTGGTTTGGCCAACTAGATTGGTAGTTCTTGCAATGGGAGAAGTGCTTAGCTTTGTTTCAATCTTGCGGTGTCCTTACCCAGTGACAGAAAGGGTTGCAAGGCACGTATTGTATTGTTTCCATCGAGGATAACAAGATGTTTTTTTTATAATATTGCTTGAATTTATCCCTCTACATCTTGTCATCTTGCTTAAGGCGTTACTCTGTTTTTAACTTAATACTCTAGATGCATGCTGGATAGCGCTCGATGAGTGGAGTAATAGTAGTAGATGCAAAATCGTTTCGATCTACTTGTTTTGGACGTGATGCATATATACATGATCATTGCCTAGATATACTCATAACTATGCTCAATTCTGTCAATTGCTCAACTGTAATTTGTTCACCCACCGTAGAATACTTATGCTCTTGAGAGAAGCCACTAGTGAAACATATGGCCCCCGGGTCTATTCTCATCATATCTATCTCTATCGCTTTATTTACTTGCTTTGTTTTTACTTTGCCTTTTACTTTTTACTTTGCATCTATCTATCAAAAATACCAAAAATATTATTTATCATCTCTATCAAATCTCACTCTCGTAAGTGACCGTGAAGGGATTGACAACCCCTAATCCCGTTGGTTGCGAGTAGCTATCGTTTTGTGTAGGTACGAGGGACTTGTGCGTGGTCTCCTACTGGATTGATACCTTGGTTCTCAAAAACTGAGGGAAATACTTACGCTACTTTGCTGCATCATCCTCTCCTCTTCGGGGAAATCCAACGCAGTGCTCAAGAGGTAGCACTCGTCCCCGACCGCCACTCACAAGGATGCACAATCCAAGTACAGTTCATGTTTCAAATGTGTTACACAACTTTAACCATACGTGCATGCTACGGGACTTACTAACTTTAACACAAGCATTCTTTAAATTCATAATCACCCAACTAGCATGACTTTAATATCACTACCTCCATATCTCAAAACAATTATCAAGTATCAAATTGATCATAGCATCCAATTCACTTCCTATGATAGTTTTTATTATACCCAACTTGGATGCCTACGATTCTAGGACCAATTTTATAACCATAGAAAATACCATGCTGTTCTAAGAGACTCTCAAAATAATATAAGTGAAGCATGAGAGACTATCAATTTCTACAAAATCAAGCCACCGCCGTGCTCTAAAAGATATAAGTGAAGTACTAGAGCAAAAACTATCTAGCTCAAAAGATATAAGTGAAGCACATAGAGTATTCTAATAAATTCTAATCAAGTAGGCTTCTCCCAAAAGGTGTGTACAGCAAGGATGATTGTGGAAAACTAAAAAGCAAATACTAATATCATACATGACGCTCCAAGCAAAACACATATCATGTGGCGAATAAAAATATAGCTCCAAGTAAGTTACCAATGAACGAAGACGAAAGAGGGGATGCCTTCCCGGGGCATCCCCAAGCTTAGGATTTTAGCTACTCTTGAATATCTTGGGGTGCCATGGGCATCCCCAAGCTTAGGCTTTTGTCACTCCTTATTCCATAGTCCATCAAATCTTTACCCAAAACTTTAAAACTTCACAACACAGAACTCAACAGGAAATCTCATAAGCTCCGGTAGTGAAAGAAAACAAAACCACCACATAAGGTACTATAATGAACTCATACTTTATTTATTTTGGTGTTAAACCTACTGTATTCCAAGTTTTCTATTGTTCATACCACTTAATACTAGCCATAGATGCATCAAAATAAGCAAACAACACACGAAAAACAAAATCTGTCAAAAACAGAACAGTCTGTAGCAATCTGTAACTAACGCAAACTTCTGGAACCTTAAAAATCCTACCAAAATAGGAAGTCCTGGGAAATTTGTCTATTGATCAGCAGAAAAAATAATCAACGCAAAATCACGTTTCTGTGATTTAACAAAACTAATTTCATGCACGCAAAGTTTCTGTTTTTCAGTAGAATCAAATTAACTATCACCATAGGTTATCCTATAGGTTCTACTTGGCACAAACACTAACTAAAACATAAAACACATCTAAACAGAAGTTAGATGCAAAAATTTATTACTAAACAGAAACAAAAACAAAAAACACAAATAAAATTGGGTTGCCTCCCAACTAGCGCTATCGTTTAACGCCCCTAGCTAGGCATAAAAGCGAAGATATATCTAAGTAGTGCCATCTTTGGCACTCAATTCATAAGTAGCTCGCATGATAGATTCATAAGGTAATTTGACTTTCTTTCTGGGAAAGTGCTACATGCCTTTCCTTAATGGAAATTGGAATGTAATATTCCCTTCTTTCATATCAATAATCGCGCCAATCGTTCTAAGGAAAGGTCTACCAAGAATAATAGGGCAAGAAAGATTGCAACCTATATCAAGAACGATAAAATCTACGGGCACCAAATTTCTATTTGCAACAATGAGAACATCATTGATCCTTCCCATTGGCTTTTTAATGGTGGAATCCGCAAGGCGCGAATTTAAAGAGCAATCATCAAGATCATGGAAACCTAGAATATCACATAAAGTTTTCGGAATCGTGGAAACACTAGCACCCAAATCACACAAAGCATAACACTCGTGATCTTTAATTTTAATCCTTATAGTAGGTTCCCACTCATCATTAAGTTTTCTAGGTATAGAAACTTCCAAATTAAGTTTTTCATCATAAGATTGCATCAAGGCATCAACGATATGTTTGGTAAAAGCTTTATTTTGACTATAAGCATGAGGAGAATTAACAACGGATTGTAACAAGGAAATACAACCTTCTAAAGAAAAATTATCATAATAAAATTCCTTGAAATCCGAGATAGTGGGTTCAATGCTATTTAAAGTCATGACCTCTCCAATCCCACTTTTACCAAATTTAGCATCAAGTTCTAAAAATTCCGAATTATTGGGACGCCTTCTAACTAAAGTTGACTCATCTCCAGTCCCATTATTATTAAGATTCATATTGCAAAACAAAGATCTAATAGGGGACACATCAATAGCTTTAAGATCTTCATCATTATTTTCGTGGAAACTAGAAGAACACGCCTTTACAAAGCAATCTTTCTTAGCACGCAATCAAGTGGTTCTTTCCTTGCACTCATCAACGGAAATTATCATTGCTTTGAGAGACTCATTGATATCATGCTTAGGAGGAGTAGATCTAAGTTTAAGAGAATCAACATCAAGCGAAAGTCTAACAACATTCCTAGCCAAATCATCAACTTTGAGCAATTTTTCTTCAAGCAAAGCATTAAAATTCTTTTGAGAGATCATAAATTCTTCACACTATTCTCAAAATCAGAGGAGATCTTATTAAAATTACCATAAGAATTATTGTAGGAATTTCCATTATTATTAGAGAATTACTAGGGAACGGTCTAGAATTAAAGTTTCCTCTATAAGCATTGTTTCCAAAACTATTCCTACCAACAAAATTCACATCCATAGATTTATTATTATTCTCAATCAAAGTAGACAAAGGCATATCATTGGGATCAAGAGGAATATTTTTAGTAGCAAACAACTTCATAAGTTCATCCATCTTTCCACTCAAAACATTGATTTCTTCTATAGCATGCACTTTTTTACAAGAAGATATTTTGGTGTGCCATTGAGAATAATTAGCCATAATATTATCAAGAAGTTTTGTAGCATCTCCTAACGTGATTTCCATAAATGTGCCTCCCGCGGCCGAATCTAAAAGATTTCTAGAAGCAATGTTCAAACCGGCATAAAATTTTTGTATGATCATCCATAAATTCAAACCATGAGTAGGGCAATTGCGAATCATCAATTTCATTCTTTCCCAAGATTGAGCAACATGCTCATGATCAAGTTGTTTAAAATTCATAATATCGTTCCTAAGAGTGATAATCTTAGTGGGAGGAAAATACTTAGAGATAAAAGCATCTTTGCACTTGTTCCAAGAATAAATACTATTTTAGGCAAAGACGAAAACCAAACTTTAGCACGATCTCTAAGTGAAAACGGAAATAACTTCAATTTAACAATATTATTATCCGTATCTTTCTTCTTTTGCATATCACACAAATCAACAAAGTTGTTTAGATGAGTAGCGGCATCTTCACTAGGAAGGATGGTGAATTGATCTTTCATAACAAGATTCAGCAAAGCAATATTGATTTCACAAGACTCAACATCATTAAGAGGAACAATCGGAGTACTAAGGAAATCATTATTATTGGTATTGGTGAAATCGCACAATTCGGTATTATCTTGGGCCATGGCAACAAGTCATCCAACAAACAAGCAAACAGAAAAAGGCAAGCAAAAAAGAGAGGTGAAGATTGGGAAAGAGAGGGAAAATAAAATGGCAAGGGTGAAGTGGGGGAGAGGAAAATGAGAGGCAAATGGAAAATAATGTAAATGCGAGGGAGATGAGTTTGTGATGGGTACTTGGTATGTCTTGACTTGAGCGAAGACCTCCCCGACAACGGCGCCAGAAATCCTTCTTGCTACGTCTTGAGCTTGTGTTGGTTTTCCTTGAAGAGGAAAGGGTGATGCAGCAAAGTAGCGTAAGTATTTCCCTCAGTTTTTGAGAACAAAGGTATCAATCTAGTAGGAGGCTCCTCAAAAGTCCCACACACCTACACAAACAAACAAAGAACTCACAACCAATGCAATAAAGGAGTTGTCAATCCCTTCACGGCCACTTGCAAAAGTGAGATCTGATAGAGATAGTATGATAAGATAAATATATTTTATGCATTTTATAATATAGATTGGAAAAGTAAATATGCAAATAAAAGTAGATTGAAAGCTTATATGATAAAAGATAGACCCGAGGGCCATAGGTTTCACTAGTGGCTTCTCTCAAGATAGCATAAGTATTACGGTGGGTGAGCAAATTACTGTCGAGCGATTGATAGAGAAGAGAATAATTATGAGATTATCTAGGCATGATCATGCATATAGGCATCACGTCTGTGACAAGTAGACCGACTCCTGCCTGCATCTAATACTATTACTCCACACATCGACCGCTATCCAGCATGCATCTAGAGTATTAAGTTCATAAGAACAGAGTAACGCATTAAGAAAGATGACATGATGTAGGGGGATAAACTCAAGTAATATGATATAAACCCCATCTTTTTATCCTCGATGGCAACAATACAATACGTGCCTTGCAACCCCTGCAGTCACTGGGTAAGGACACCGCAAGATTGAACTCAAAGCTAAGCACTTCTCCCATGGCAAGAAAGATCAATCTAGTAGGCCAAACCAAACTGATAATTCAAAGAGACTTGCAAAGATAACTCAATCATACATAAAAGAATTCAGAGAAGATTCAAATATTTCTCATAGATAAACTTGATCATCAAACCACAATTCATCGGATCTCGAAAAACACACCGTAAAAAGAGTTACATCAAATAGATCTCCACAAGAGAGGGGGAGAACATGGTATTGAGATCCAAAAAGAGAGAAGAAGCCATCTAGCTAATAACTATGGACCCGAAGGTCTGTGGTAAACTACATACAACTCATCAGAGGGGCTATGGTGTTAATGTAGAAGCCCTCCATGGTCGATTCCCCCTCCAGCGGAGCGCCGGCGAAGGCTCCAAGATGGGATCTCGCGGATACAGAAGGTTACGGCAGTGGAAATTGTTTTTCGTTGGCTCCCTGGATGTTTTCGGGGTACGTGGGTATATATGGAGGAAGAAGTAGGTCGGTGTCCGCCCGAGGGGCTCACGAGACAGGGGACGCGTCCAGGGGGTGGGCGCGCCCTCCTATCTCCTGGCCACCTCGATCGCTTCTTGACTTGCACTCTAAGTCCTCTGGATCACGTTCGGTCCAAAAATCACGCTCCCAAAGGTTTCATTCCGTTTGGACTCCGTTTGATATTCCTTTTCTTCGAAATACTGAAATAGGCAAAAAACAACAATACGGGCTGGGCCTCCGGTTAGTAGGTTAGTCCCAAAAATGATATAAATGTGTAAAATAAAGCCCATAAACATCCAAAAGGGGTAATATAATAGCATGGAACAATCAAAAATTATAGATACATTGGAGACGTATCACGTACTAAGCAAAATAAGCTGCATAAATGATAAACATCACATGCAATCAAAAATATGTGACATTATATGGCCATCATCATCTTGTGCTCATGATCTCCATCACTGAAGCATCGTCATGATCTCCATCGTCACCGGTGCGACACCTTGATCTCCATCGTAGCGTCGTTGTCATCTCGCCAACTATCGTTACTACGACTATGGCTACCGTTTAGTGACAAAGTAAAAAAATTACATGGCGATTGCATTGCATACAATAAAGCGACATCAAAACATATAACTCATAATACAAATCGTCATCGAACGTTAAGCGTGCGGACCCTATGGGTTCGAGAACTATGTAGACATGACCGAGACATATCTCTGGTCAATAACCAATAGCGTAACCTGGATGCTCATATTGGCTCCCACATATTCTACAAAGATCTTTATCGGTCAAACCGCATAACAACATACATTGTTCCCTTTGTCATCGGTATGTTACTTGCCCGAGATTCGATCGTCGGTATCATCATACCTAGTTCAATCTCGTTACCGACAAGTCTCTTACTCATTCTGTAAGACTTCATCTCGCAACTAACTCATTAGTTACAATGCTTGCATGGCTTATAGTGAGGAGCATTACCGAGAGGGCCCAGAGATACCTCTCCGAAACACGGAGTGACAAATCCTAATCTCGATCTATGCCAACCCAACAAACACCTTCGGAGACACCTGTAGAGCACCTTTATAATCACCCATTTATGTTGTGACGTTTGTTAGTACACAAAGTGTTCCTCCGGTATTCGGGAGTTGCATAATCTCATAGTCTGAGGAACGTGTATAAGTCATGAAGAAAGCAATAGCAAAGAAACTGTAACAATCATGATGCTACGCTAACGGATGGGTCATGTCCATCACATCATTCTCCTAAAGATGTGATCCCGTTCATCAAATGACAACACATGTCTATGGTTAGGAAACATAACCATCTTTGATTAACGAGCTAGTCTAGTAGAGGCATACTGTAACATCCCAAATTTTCAATTTGGAATGTTATACAAACAGATCATTATTGCATATCATATTTAATGCATTTTGCCTTGATCCTAGAAATTTTACGCAACTCAAGGACCCACGGAGAGAGTTCGGGATTTCGATATTTTCATATTTGAGTTTTTCTCAAATTTTGGAAATAGGATCATTTGATTTTATTTATTTTTATCTTCAATTATTTCAATTATATAAATATGAGAGAGGGAATAAAATGACTTTCCCAAAATAAAGAAATATTGAGGATTATTTAAAATCCGAACCGACTACGAGCCGTAACCGGCCAGGACTCCGCCTGGCCGGGTGTTTATAAGCCGCCGCCCCGGGCCAACCCCGCCCCAGCCCAAGCCGCCGCCGCCGCCCAAACCCTAACCCTAGCGCCGCCCCACCGCCAGCTCGCGCCGCCGCTGCCGCCGCGGCTCGCTGCCGCCGCTACTGCCGCCGTCGCCACCGACCGCCGCCGCCGGACCCCCCGCCGTCGCCGCCGACCACCGCCGCCCTCGCCGGAGCCGCCGCCGCCACCAACCCGCACCCCGAGGTTGACCTCGCTGCCGCCGTGTTTTTTTAGGAAAACCGATCGGTTTTTCCGTCGGTTTTTCGTCGGTTTTTTAGATCCTTTTTTATTTAGATCGTTTTTTTGGTTTAGGTTAATTAGCGAGCATTCGCTCATTCGTTCGTTTTAACGAACGCGTTCATCGTTTAGATCCAGATAACGAACATTCGTTCATTAATCTGTTCATTTTTTTCTTTTTCTCGGATTTATTCCGTGATTTTTCTGATCGTGATTTCTGATCCGATTTTTGTTTTAGTATAACTTTTTGCCCGTTTTTCGGAATCAGGCGATTCAAGCGCCTAGAGTTTCGCCTCGAAGCCCTCTTTCCGAATAATCTACTCAAACAAGTTTTTGCTTCTGTAAAATTTGACTTAGGTCCAGATTAGTAAATGAAGCTTGTTTCTTTCGCCGTTAGAGTTTTGTTTCTTCGTTCGATTTGATTCTTTTTGCAAACCAGAGTTCTTAAGTTGAGCTTTCTGGTTAGTTCTCTTATTTGAGTTTTACCTGTGCATTAGATGAGTACTTATTGTATGCTTGCTTGTTTGTTTGCTTGCGATAGAGTACCCGGATTGCGCCGCTTGCTACTTCGAATCCCTAGGTTACGCGGATCATCAGCAAGGCAAGTAACACTTTGATCATATCCCTTTTCATACCCAGTTTTTATGCATTAGTTTCAACCCTCAAACAATTGCATGTTTCGGATCTTATTAATATGTGGGTTTTGGGAAGTAGATGAGGTAGTACCTATTACCTGTTTTATATCAAACCCTTGGGAGTTACGTCTACGTTTTCTTATTATGCCATGCTATGCTAGTAGACGTGGATTGGGTGAGTGTATCCATGACAGATGTGAGATTGTTAATTAATGGTTTATTTAAGGTGGCAACTTTAATACACATTTGGGTGGATTGAGGTACCTGGGTATTCCAGGATTGCCTATTTGTTTTTGGACTACCACCCAGGCTCAAAGGGATCATAAGATTATTCATGCTAGAAACTTTCGTGTGCAGCCTCATGATATTATGGGTCTAGCATAGTTGATTAAGTCGTGCGAACTCTTATAGTGGTAGACTAGCAGATGTAGGGGAAAGTAGGTGTGCAGGTCTACCCATTGTAAGGTGCTAGCGCTTTTGAAAGACTATGTCTCGGTCATCCGTTTCTCAAACACCATGTGTGCGAGAAAACCAACGGAGGAGATCGAGTCATGTGGGGAAAAGTGCGCAAACCTCTACAGAGTGTATAAACTAATCATGATTAGTTGTGTCCCCGGCTATGGACGTTTTGAGTATCTAGTACTTGGATTATCATGTGAATCTCATCATGTTACTTTAATTAATATTATTGGGTTCTAATGATGATGTTATTTAATTGGGATTGAGAATGCTGTCAACCATTCTCAATGTTTAACAACCACCATGATAGTTAAATAAAATTTATTCCTTTGTAGTAGGGAAAACTTGGCTTTATGCAAAACTGTAACCATAGAGCTTTCCAGCAGCCATATATGCATGTAGTATAGCTTTATTCTTTCATTACTCTCTATGTGTTACTTTGCCAGCATATTCCATGTGTTGACCCGTTTTCGGGCTGCAACGTTCATGTTGCAGACTTTTCAGACGACGAGTAAGATGCCTTAGGATCGTGGTTCTATACTCAGTGATGCCGTTGGAGTTGATGGACTCGCTTATTTTCCAAGCCTTCCGCTGTTATCGTTATAGATGGCCTTAAGCCATATTTATTGTAATAAGTTCTCTTTGGAGACATTCGATGTAATAAGTGTGTGATTGCTACTCTGTTATAAATCCTTCGAGTACTGTGCGTGTCAGCATTACTGATCCAGGGATGACACTGATGCACAGAGATCAGACTGTTTGAGGTTTGGTCGCTACAAGATGGTATCAGAGCACACGCTGACTGTAGGACACGACCACTAAGCTAAAGCCCTAGATTACTACTCTCTTCTCATTTCTGACTCCTCATCTTTTCTACTCTTTTAGGACGGCGGATGCAAGGAATAAGTTCATGCAACCGGATGAAGATACACCCTTTGGACGACACCTGAAGGAAGTTACCAAGTACCTGAAGATCGGAGTACCAAGCTTCACCGGAACCTACAACACCACTTTACCTGAAGAGGAGCGCTAGATGATTCAAGTTCAAGTTCCAGGAAGGACGTTCATGCCCGTCACTGAGCTCATAGAGTTTTCCTTTGATGCACCAACCTGGAGCCTAGGAAAGAGCATGGTAGCCCACATTACCATGGGACGTATCGGAGAAGTTTACCACAAGGAGCTTAAGGATACTACCTACCAGATTTGTGGGCGCCGAGATGAGCATGGGAGATGGTCAGCACCAGGAAGGACAGATCAATTGCAGCTTTCATCCAGGAGTTAAACCAGCACATTCGACGCCAGGAGAACCAGATGTGTGCAGGCATGATGGATCTGAAGAAGGCCATGACCAAGATCACGGAACTGGAGGAAGAACTCAAGTCTACACGCGATGGATATGAGGAGGAAATAGCAACGCTAGTCGAGAAGAATGATGATCTGAAGAAGAAGCTAAGAGTGTTCATGGGATTTCCAGCAACTGGAGAGATGAAGATTGCACTTGTCCTGAGAACTACATCATCATCGACGACACTGACTCGGACCCGGATGACAGTGATGATGACTATGTTGATGAAGCTGGAGCAGATATCATGGAGTCTTCATCGGATCATTTTTTCTAGTAGACCACCGTAATAGTAGTAGTATTCCCTCCATGTATCTAGTATAGTCCGAGCACTTTTGTAACGATAGATAGACCATTGTATGCCCTTGCTTGTTTGAATGAAGTGTTTTGATTGCAATTTGTCTCATGTGCATATGGGTAGTGTTTTCCCTCTAGACCTCATTCTACTATGTATTCTCATCTTTTCTAAACCCCCAGATGCCTCCGACACGTGACAACGGATTTGCTTTCTCACCGGAGCTCACCCAGTTGATCCAGCAACAGAATGCATTGATGCAGATACTAGTCCAGAATCAGAATCAGGGGAACAACAACAACAACAACCCACCACCACCACCACCTGTTGATCACTTAACCCGTTTTCTTAGGCTGAATCCGCCGGTGTTTTCTAGTAGCACCGAGCCGATTGTTGCAGATGATTGGCTTCGCAAGACAGCCAGGGAGTTGACCACTGCAGGATGCACAGATGCAGAGAAGGTGCGATTTGCCGCCCATCAGCTTGAGGGAACCGCAGCATCATGGTGGGAGAATTTCACAGCCACCTATCCAGTAGACACTGTCACATGGGATCAGTTTCAGCAGGCTTTCCGTACTGCTCATGTTTCAGCAGGAGCTATGGCCATGAAGAAGCGTGAGTTCCGCAACTTACGCCAGGGAGGACGTACAGTTGGCTAGTATGTGGATGATTTCAGTAAGCTAGCACGTTATGCCCCAGATGACGTTGCTACAGATGCAGCTAAGCAGGAGAAGTTTCTGGAAGGACTGAATGATGAGTTGAGTATGCAGTTGATGGTAGCAAGTTTCAACAACTACTAGGAGTTGGTAGACCGTGCTCTTATGATTGAAGGGAAGCAACAACAGATTGAAAACCGCAAGAGGAAGTATGGACAAGGGAAATACAATTCTGGTACTCAGCAGAAGATACGTTTTACCCCGAAATCGGGAGGACAGTTCCAGCATAACCATGGAGCTGGTAGCTCACACAACCATAATGGTTCGAAGAATGGTAACGGGAATGGAGGAGGCAATGTCCAGAACCGTACCAACCCCTCAACACCAGCCAAGAGAGATCTGAGTCAAGTCACTTGCTTTAAGTGCCAGAAGACCGGACATTACGCCAATGAATGTCCTGAAGGCCAGAATGGGAATGGCAATGGAAGCTCTGGGAAGAAGCCGAACCCTTTCAACAGAGGACAAGTGAACCACGTTAGTGTGGAGGAGGTTGAAGCCCAGCCAGATGCAGTAATAGGTAAGTTTTTGATTAAGTCATTTACTGCACTCGTTTTTTTGATACTGGTGCATCGCATTCATACATATCAAGGGGATTTGTGGATAAGTATAGACTGCCCACCAAGGTTCTAGGAACACCTATTGTCGTGGAATTGTCACGTCAGATGTCCTTAGTGTCAGGACTTAGTCGCGAGGCCAACGCATCTATGTGGTAGCTTGAGAGGGGTTGATCGGGACGAGAGTTGCAACACGCAAGACAAGGATTTAGACAGCTTCGGGCCCCAGGAAACATCATTCGGTAACAACCCTACATGCTGTTTGTGGCTAGGTCTCATTATGATCATGAGAGAGTCGTCGGTAAGCCGGCTCTTTGTGTCTAGCCCTAGAGATTGTTCTTGTTGCTTGTCCCTCTTTGGGGAGCCCTGCCCCTCCTTATGTAAGTTAGGGGGGCGGGTTACATGTGGAGTCCAAATAGGATTAGGACTAGCCTATCTTGTACTACAAGCCGGATACAAGTCCGGGTCTTGATTCCTTGTAAGGGAGATATTCCTCATGCCTTTCCTCTTAAGGCGGCCTACCATAACGTAAGCCGGCCTTCTGGGCCTTGAGCCTCCTGGGCCCCCGGGTCTTGTCGCTCCTCTGATCCGCTTGCCAGGTCACTCATAAGTCGCCATGATCGGGCGGGTCATTAGTGAGTCTCCAAGTCCGGCCGGGTTATACTTCCGGCCGGGTTACACCGTGGGGTATATCCCCGACATTAGCCCCCAAGTTTAGCTTGGATTCATCCATGGTAAACTTATGCTGCAAAATAAACACAAGAACAAATTTGACAGGTTGTGCTCCGGGTTAAAAATTCTTGTAAACCGGCACCTGAACATCCTTAAGTCCTTCTCATTTCCTTCTTCTAGAAAATCCGGGTCAATAAACCATCTTCATACTCAAATTGCTGACGTTGGTGTCTCATAGAGAGATATTGTGAATAATAATCCACTTGAATCAGCTTCCAAAGCACTGGCTTAAGAAATATTGGTCTTGAAATACTTATATGATATTCAGCCAGTTTGAAAATATAGAACTTGCCGATCTCTGATTTCCAAAATCACCGGGTTATAAAAACTGATAATTCCTGGTCATGATTGTTTCCAATACCGGTTCATGATTGTTGCCAATGCCGGTTCATGATTATTGATGACGCCGGGTTATGATTGTTGCAGACACCGGGTCATAATGATTGGTGATACCGGGTCAATCTGGTTTGCTCAAAACTGAAAATTGGAAGATATTTCTCCCTTATATCCATATTACCTGTAGCCCCCAAGTGTCGGGTTGTCATGCTTGCAGCAACCTGGGACTTGTAATTGCTTTATGCTCATGAAAACTTCAAACAGTGTAGCCCCCAAGGGCCGGGTCATTATGCAAATAATGAGCAGGGAATTTGTAGATATAACCATGTAAATTTGAATAGCAATTGTAGCCCCCATGGGCCGGCTTAGTAAGATAATAGTGAGCTGGGACTTAGTATATAATTGATAATAACATCATATAATATAGTCTCCACCATGGGGCTTGAACCCACGTCCACAAGGTTAAGAGCTTTGTACTCCACCAACTAAATAGTGGACCGTTCAATATAATGGATTAATGCTTGTGTACCTTGAATTTTTGACAGGAGCAACTGGTAGCCCCCAAGGGCCGGCTCATTTAAAATATGATGAGTCGGGTCTTCAATGAGGTGAACAAAAATGACTTTGCATTAGCCCCCAAGTGTCATGGTGCATGCTTGCAGTGACATGAGACTTGCATATTTGATGTAACCTCAATTTGAATAATGTAGCCCCCAAGTGCCGGGTCGTAAGCCTGCAGCGACTCCGGACTATTCCTTCCATTGTAGAATAAATCATATCCATTAATAAAATAATAGCCACTGCGCCAAAGTGACTTTGAATACCTCATCTGTTGATAAGTAAATCCAGAGTTTAAATACCCGGCGGCTCTTGGACGATGGCGATTTAATACACCTCCATTGTAAGCCGGAATTTTTATAACCCGGCGGCTTATAGCCTTTGAGAAAAATCCAGAATAGATCATCATTTTGAAGCATCAACCTTGGTAATGAGCTTGAACTTAATCATTTATATGCCATATTTCTGCAAATCCTGCAAAAAATTTAAACAACATATGCCCTGGCGACTTAACGTCAAAAGCCAAGGCGGGTAACCACCCAAATGTAGTCTTATCCTGCACACAAGTATATCACAAGATCCTTATGATCCTCTAAATGATACCGCCGACTTATGTGACCCGGATAGTGGAGTTGATAACTCAACTCTGTAAGAGCCGGCACATATGATATTTGTGACAACTCAAATACTTGCGATTGTATAAAAAGGGATAAAAAATTTGAGGCTTCTAATTCGAATATGATCAGTAAACCGTTCCAAAGGGGTTAAGCTAAGATTCGAATACGATCATATAGCCCCCAGTGGCGTTGGCATTTGCCGATCAAAGTGGGTATCGACAGCTATGTTCTCTTTGGTTCGAATACGACCTATGTTTGAACAGGAAACCCCCAAATGACCACTGTGATATTGAATTTGTACTGCCGGTTTACATGACCTGTGTAATAAGGGTGAAAACCCAATCCTTAGAAGCCAAAGCTTCCATATAAATGATGGTTGTCATAAGCTGGCGATTTATAGTCAAAAGTCAAGCCGGGTTAATCATAAAACACTTATATACATTTGAGATATAATCCCCAAAAGGTCTCAAGTTAAGTAATTGTGGCTGCAATAAACTTTACTCGAGATAGAATAAAACTTTTTGAGGCTTCTGATTCGGATACAATCTGTAAACCATTCCAAAGGGGTTAAGCTAAGATTCGAATACGATCATATAGCCTCCAGTGGCGTTGGCGATGCCGATCAAGTGGGTATCGACAACTATGTTCTCTTTGGTTCGAATACGACCTATGTTTGAACAGGAAGCCCCCAAGTGATCATAAGAGTTGTTTAATGACACTGGTTTGAATACGACCCACGTCATACCCAAAGGGGTTAAGCTATGATTCAGATATGATCAAGAAGCCCCCTAGTGGGTTTGGCAGTATGCCGATCAAGAGGGTATCGACAGCTATGTTCTCTTTGGTTCGAATACAACCTATGTTTGAACAGGAAGCCCCCAAATGATCATATAAGATAAGCCGTAAGGCAGGATACCCAAGTTTGAACCGCGCATCATGGCAGCAAGTTCTTTTGGCAACCTTTAATTTTTCTGAGAACTCGAACTTGTGAGAGATTAATGCTTTGTGAACCAGAACTTTAAACCGGATTTGAAAGCTTTTTAAAAATTTGTGAGGAACAAATTTACCTTGAGCCGGATTTTGAACCGGATTTTGAGAGCTTTAAAAAATTTGTGAGGGACAAATTTACCTTGAGCCGGATTTTGAACCGGATTTGAGAGCTTCAAAAAATTTGTGAGGGACAAATTTACCCTGGGCCGGCTTCTGAACTGGATTTAAGAGGTTTAGTGCTTTGTGGGAGAAAGATGTCCCTTGAACCGGATTTTAAACCAGAGTCCTTATTTTGAGCCGGAAATCTTCTGACGGCTTTTAAATTTTCATCGATCTAGCAGTAATCTCTGGGGCCCGGGTTATTTTTCCCTTCAATGATTTGGAGTTCTTGAATTCATTGAAACAGGCTAATTTTGCCGAGTCATATCATTGTAGCCCCCGAGTCTCAAGACGACTTAAAGAGTTGGCTTGAGATTCTCCATAATTAACTGTGATATAGACCGGTTTGAATCCTGCATGGGACAATCTTGCAAACCAAAGTAATTGCTCTTTTGAAGAAAATAATATGTAATATAAAATATATTGGATGGCTTTCACCTGATATGTTAGGCTAGTGATTATCCACAAAAGGTTGAGGTGATTGCGGTGGGTTATAAATGATCCCGTATGAACCGTGTCAGCAACTCGGCCAATGGTTCCTTCCAACTGGCTATTTGAAGTTAACCAAACCGTAGTGCCGGCGACTTGTGTACTTATCCATTGAGCCATCCAGTGTAGACGGCAGTTGATAATATATGATAATTTGCTTCTAATTTGTTGGAAGAGAAACCGGGCTTCCCAAGTAGTGACTTGCTCATACTCAATAAACAGCTCATCCAGAAAAATGTGGCCCGGTGTGTTGATGTAGACCAAGCCGCGAGAAACGGACGGTAAAGACGACCGCAACATCAAAGGCGGCTCAGACAGATGAATCAATCGTGGTGCTGTAAACCGGTGCGGACGGGTAAGTTGTCCTCCTTGTTGTAAGCCGGCGTGGTCGCGATAGACGGCCACGGCGTTGTAAGCCGGTGCGGTGGCGAGAGACGACCGCAACATTTTAAACCGGCGTAAGCCTCATGTCCATGGCATGACGTCACTTTTGTAGTAGACTTCGTCCTGACTGATTTTTCGGATGAACACGGATACTGGTATTGGATAATTTTGAACGTATTCCAATGCGGTCTTTGCTTTTGGACAGAAGAACTGATCTGATGTGTACTGTTGAAGATGAGTACTAGTAGTACTAGCTCTCTTGTCTTTGAGCGCCCAGCATGATTGAGGTTCCACGTGCTTTGTCTCTTTCTTTCTTTTTTCTTCGGGTGCACTTTGTGTAACAGTAGGCATGTTGTTCAACATACACCACATGGACGTAAACCAGAAAACGAGGCCGTCAACCTTCACGCAAGTCGCTGCAGAGAAGCGGAGACGCGAGACGAACCGCAACCAGAGGGGCGTTGGGCGGAGCAGCGACTCAGCAGCGTGCCGACTCGCAGCCAGGGCGGCTTAGGAGACGGCAAGAACGGACACAGGCGCAGCAAAGCGGAGCCACATAGCGGACGGTGGAAGCAGTCAGCCGCGGCTACTTGGCGATGGATGACGTGGATGCAGACAAAAAATCCCTGCATGCCACTTCTCTTTTCTCTGAAACAACCTGCAGCTCATCTTCTGCCCCATCTCTCAGGCGGGAGGGCCGACCCAAGGCAGTAACGATGAGTGGTAGAGGTCAGCTTGCAGCGGAGCTGTAAACAGGAGGGAGAGGTGTGGGCCACTGTCTTTGAAGGCGACGCTGGTGAGGTGAATGCGGCGTGACGAGGTTTCGGCGGGGCGGAATCCGGCTCGCAGGCAGAGTCGTGGGCCGCAGCTTGAAACCGAAGTAAAGCTGGCTTGACGCCACCGCGGCTGCGATCCGGTGGCTTGAATCTTGTCGGAGCTTTTAGTAAAGGCGGAGACGTGTAGCAGAGACGGCGACTCATGGTGCAGGCAACATAAAAACGGGGCAAGACCACGGGAAGAAACGACGAGGCGGCTTGCGGCGAGCTTTGGCGACTCAGGACCGGGCTGCTCAGGGCGCGGGGCGGCTCAATAGAGTGGCAGCTCGGAGTTTGGAGGCATCGGGAGTGATCCGGCAGGGCAGAGGCAGCTGTGAGGTCGCATGGCGATTCAGGCGCTGGTGAGACATGGAGGCATTGAGGGGGCGTCTCCGGCTCACAGGCAAGATGCCGGCGGGCCGCAGTAGAGGCCGGAGCCGGCAGAGGTGACTTGGAGAGGCGGCGATCCAATCTGGTCGTGACAGTGACTCGGGTAGTGGCGAGAGGCGTAGCCGGCGGTTCACCATGGTGATGACGACGGCGCGGTGGCTGTTGACCCGGCGGCGGCTCAAGGCTTCGGCGGAGGTGGCTGCAAAACAGGTCGCCCCGGTGCATCCATCGCCACTGCGGCGGCGGCAGGGCCGGTCACAGCTGCATCCTCCTCCGGGTCATAGTAGTTTTGGACAAATCTATCTCCGCGCTTTGCTTTCCTTTTCTTAATTTTTTTCCTTTGATGATTGAACGGTGACGGCAACCCTGATCGTACAGGTTTTGGCGAGCAACCGATGAAAACTTTACACACTGATGGCGATGGTGACCTGTGACTTCTTTTCTTGGCGACTTGCGGCATACATCAAATCGCAACCTTAATTTTCCTTAAATCTTTCAAACTATGCATCTGGACCGATGAACTTGAAACTGATGCAGATCTTTTCCAACCGGTTCTTATTCACCCAGAAATTGTGAACTTGTCAATCCCTGTGGGAGAGATCCCTCCAAGAACTCAACAGCACCATGCGCGAGCCCCACGGTGGGCGCCAACCGTCGTGGAATTGTCACGTCAGATGTCCTTAGTGTCAGGACTTAGTCATGAGGCCAACGCATCTATGTGGTAGCTTGAGAGGGGTTGATCGGGACGAGAGTCGCAACACGCAAGACAAGGATTTAGACAGCTTCAGGCCCCGAGAAACATCATCCGGTAACAACCCTACATGTTGTTTGTGGCTAGGTCTCATTATGATCATGAGAGAGTCGTCGGTAAGCCGACTCTTTGTGTCTAGCCCTAGAGATTGTTCTTGTTGCTTGTCCCTCTTTGGGGAGCCCTGCCCCTCCTTATAGAAGTTAGAGGGGCAGGTTACATGTGGAGTCCAAATAGGATTAGGACTAGCCTATCTTGTACTACAAGCCGGATACAAGTCCGAGTCTTGATTCCTTGTAAGGGAGATATTCCTCACGCCTTTCCTCTTAAGGCGGCCTACCATAACGTAAGCCGGCCTTCTGGGCCTTGAGCCTCCCGGGCCCCCGGGTCTTGTCGGTCCTCTGATCCGCTTGCCAGGTCACTCATAAGTCACCAGGATCGGGCGGGTCGTTAGTGAGTCACCAAGTCCGGCCGGGTTATACTTCCGGCCGGGTTACACCGTGGGGTATATCCCTGACACCTATGCTAGTAACCTCACAAGGAGCAGAGTATATGGCCAGTCGAGGATGTTTTCAAGTGCCGTTGAGTATAGGCAAGCATGTTTTCCCCCTCAGACTTAATCATTGGAATCTCAAGGTTTGGATGTGATTCTGGGTATGGATTGGCTATCAATGTACGGAGGAAACATCGATTGTGCCAGTAAGTCAATTTTGCTTACTACCCCAGAAGGGAGAAGGATGAGGTATGTATCAAGACATGAGCCGAAGAGGATGCACGTAAATTCCTTATCAGCAGTTGTGCAGGAGGAAGTACCAGTAGTGAAGGATTTTCCTGATGTATTTCTAGAAGAGTTGACAGGCATGCCACCAGATAGAGACATCGAGTTGTTAATTGAGCTTTTGCCAGGCACAGGGCCGATATCCAAGAGACCATACAGGATGCCAGCAAAAGATTTAGAGGAGATTAAGAATCAGATTAAGGAGTTACTGGATAAAGGCTATATTCGCCCAAGTTCTTCGCCTTGGGGATCGCCAGTACTTCTAGTGGAGAAGAAAGATGGATCATTAAGGATGGCTGTTGACTATCGAGGCTTGAATGCAGTAACAATCAAGAACAAGTACCCACTGCCAATGATCAATGACCTGTTTGACCGATTGCAAGGAGCAAAGGTATTTTCCAAGATTGATTTGCGATCAGGATACCATCAGTTGAAGATTCGAGAGCAGGATATACCTAAGACGGCTTTTACCACCAGGTATGGGCTGTACGAGTATACCGTTATGTCATTTGGTCTGACGAACGCGCCTGCCTATTTCATGAACATGATGAACAAAGTATTTATGGAGTTTCTGGATAAGTTCGTCGTGGTATTCATTGATGATATTTTGGTCTACTCAAAGAACGAGGAGGAGCATAGGGAGCATTTGCGTTTGGTATTGGAGAAGCTCAGAGAACACCAGTTATACGCCAAGTTTAGCAAATGTGAATTTTGGTTGAAGGAAGTAGGATTCCTCGGACATGTTATATCAGGAGAAGGTATAGCAGTAGACCCCACCAAGGTTGTCACCGTGACAAATTGGGTAGCACCAACGACAGTTGGAGAGATCAGGAGTTTTCTTCGACTGGCAGGATACTACCAGAGATTCATTGAGAATTTCTCAAAGATTGCAAAACCTATGACAGAGTTATTGAAGAAGGATACCAAGTTCATTCGGACTGAGGAATGTGAGGCCAGTTTTCAAGAATTGAAGGAACGTCTAGTTACCTCGCCAGTGTTGATTCTACCAGATCACACCAAGGATTACAAGGTGTATTGTGACGTTCACGTCGAGGACTTGGAGCAGTGCTTATGCAGGAGGGGAGAGTTGTTTCGTATGCCTCACGATAGCTTAAACCCCATGAGTTGAATTATGCCATGCATGATTTGGAGTTAGCAGCCGTAGTGCATGCGTTGAAAACATGGAGACATTTTCTCATCGGAAATCACTGTGAGGTGTACACGGATCACAAGAGTTTGAAGTACATTTTCACGCAGAAGGATTTGAATCTCAGACAAAGGAGATGGTTGGAGCTCATCAAGGATTATGATATGAGATTGCAGTATCACCCCGGGAAGGCTAACGTAGTGGCCGACGCGTTAAGCCGTAAGAGCCATGTCAATACACTCATGACCGCAGGATTGCCAAAGGAGTTAGCCGAGGACCTTTGCGAACTATGTTTAGAGATAGTTCCGAGAGGCTATGTAGCAGCGTGGGAAATTCAGTCGACTTTGATGGATAAGATCAGAGAAGCTCAGAAGACCGACAAGGAAATTGCTAAGATAAAGGAAAAGATGAGCAAAGGAAAAGCTAAGGGATTTCATGAGGATGAGCACGATACCTTATGGTTTGAAGACCGTGTTTATGTGCCTAATGACCCGGAGATCAGGAAGTTGATTCTACAAGAGGCTCATGATTCGCCGTATTCGATTCACCCAGGCAATACCAAGATGTATTTGGACTTGAAGGAGACTTACTGGTGGACCGGAATGAAGAAGGATATTGTGGAATATGTAGCAGTTTGTGATGTATGTCAGAGAGTAAAGGCAGAGCATCAGAAGCCAGCAGGATTGCTACAACCATTGCCGATATCCGAATGGAAGTGGGATAAACCAGGCATGGATTTTATCACAAGATTGCCCAGGACTCGTTCAGGCTATGACTCGATTTGGGTTGTAGTCGATCGTTTGATGAAGGTAGCACATTTCATTCCAGTGAAGACCACTTACTCTAGTGCTAAGTTGGCCAAGATATACATGACCAGGATCGTATGTCTGCACGGAGTTCCGAGGAGCATTGTATCAGATAGAGGAACCCAGTTTACCTCAAAGTTCTGGAATCAGTTGCACGAAACTTTGGGTACCAAGCTAGAGTTCAGTACAACGTTTCATCTGCAGACAGATGGACAGACCGAGAGAGTCAATCAAATATTGGAGGATATGTTGAGAGCTTGTGCGCTAGATTACGGATCTAGTTGGGACGACAATTTGCCATATACAAAGTTCTCTTAGAACAACAGTTATCAATCCAATTTGAAGATGGCCCCTTTCGAAGCCTTATACGGAAGGAGGTGCAGAACCCCGTTGTCATGGGATGAAGTTGGAGACCGCCAGTTGTTTGGACCGGATTTGATTAAGGAGTCTGAACAGAAAGTGAAGTTAATTCGTGACAGGCTCAAGTTAGCCCAGTCCAGGCAGAAAAGCTACGCAGATTCAAAACGCAAGGAGACAGTTTATGAAGTAGGAGATAAAGTCTATCTTCATGTATCCCCACTTTGAGGAGTTAAGAGTTTTGGAGTCAAGGGAAAGTTAGCACCGCGTTTTGTGGGACCATACCAAGTTTTGGAATGTATGGGAGAGGTTGCCTACAAGTTGGAATTGCCTGAGGGACTGTCAGGAGCACGATGTGTTCCACGTCTCCCAGTTAAAGAAGTGCCACACAGAGATGGCTGATATACCGCTGAGAGATACAGTGCCGCTAGAGGCGATTCAGTTGGACAGTGATTTGACCTATGAGGAGAAACCAGTCAAGATTCTTGAGTATGCCAACCGAGTCACCCGCAGCAAAGTTATCAAGTTTTGAAAAGTTCAGTGGAGCCACCACACCGAGGATGAAGCCACCTGGGAGCGACTGGAAGATTTGTTGAAGGACCACCCTCACCTATTTTCTAGCCAACCCGAATCTCGAGGCGAGATTCATCTTAAGGGGGTAGGTTTGTAACATCCTAAATTTTCAATTTGGAATGTTATAGAAATAGATCATTATTGCATATCATATTTAATGCATTTTTCCTCGATCCTAGAAATTTTATGCAACTCAAGGACCCACGGAGAGAGTTGGGGATTTCGATATTTTCATATTTGAGTTTTTCTCAAATTTTGGAAATAGGATCATTTGATTTTATTTATTTTTATCTTCAATTATTTCAATTCTATAAATATGAGAGAGGGAATAAAAGGACTTTCCCAAAATAAAGAAATATTGAGGATTTAATAAAAAATCAAATAAGATTTTATTTTGGATTTTCTAGCTATTTTATTTGAATTTAGAAAAAATGCGTGTTTTTCAAAATTGCATTTAGGCCCCAAATAAATGTTCATCTAAACCGGCTTGATTTTAGAAGCCGGAGAAAATTTATTTCCAGATTTTTGGAGTCTGTTTAGTGTTTCTTTTGTTTGTTTTTCTGCGCGATAATTATTTAAAAAAAATCTGAACCGACTACGGGCCGTAACCGACCAGGACTCCGCCTGGCCGGGTCTTTATAAGCCGCCGCCCCGGGCCGACCCTGCCCCAGCCCAAGCCACCGCCAGCCCAAACCCTAACCCTAGCGCCGCCCCGCCGCCACCGCCGCCGCCGCCGCCCGCTACCGCGCGGTGTGCCGCCGCCGCTCGCTGCCGCCGCCGCCGTCACCACCGACCGCCGCCGCCACCGCCGGACCCCACCACCGTCACCGCCGACCACCATCGCCCTCGCCGGAGCCGTCGCGGCCGACCCGCACCTCGAGGTTGCCCTCGCCTCCGCCGTGTTTTTTTAGGAAAACCAATCGGTTTTTCGTCGGGTTTTTTAGATCCTTTTTTTATTTAGATTGGTTTTTTTCGGTTTAGGTTAATTGGTGAACGTTCGCTCGTTCGTTCGTTTTAAAGAACGCGTTCATCGTTTAGATCCAGATAACGAACGTTCGTTCGTTAATCTGTTCATCGTTTTTCTTTTTCTCGGATTTATTCCGTGATTTTTCTGATCGTGATTTCTGATCCGATTTTTGTTTTAGTATAACTTTTCGCTTGTTTATCGGAATCAGGCGATTCAAGCGCCTAGAGTTTCGCCTCGAAGCCCTCTTTCCGAATAATCTACTCAAACAAGTTTTTGCTTCTGTAAAATTTGACTTAGGTCCAGATTAGTAAACGAAGCTTGTTTCTTTGGCCGTTTGAGTTTTGTTTCTTCGTTCGATTTGATTCTTTTTGCAAACCAGAGTTCTTAAGTTGAGCTTTCTGGTTAGTTCTCTTATTTGAGTTTTACCTGTGCATTAGATGAGTACTTATTGTATGCTTGTTTGTTTGTTTGCTTGCGATAGAGTACCCGGATTGCGCCGCTTGCTACTTCGAATCCCTAGGTTACGCAGATCATCAGCAAGGCAAGTAACACTTTCATCATATCCCTTTTCATACCCAGTTTTTATGCATTAGTTTCAACCCTCAAACAATTGCATGTTTAGGATCTTATTAATATGTGGGTTTTGGGAAGTAGATGAGGTAGTACTTATTACCTGTTTTATATCAAACCCTTGGGAGTTTCTTCTACGTTTGCTTATTATGCCATGCTATGCTAGTAGACGTGGATTGGGTGAGTGTATCCATGACAAATGTGAGATTGTTAATTAATGGTTTATTTAAGGTGGCAACTTTAATACACATTTGGGTGGATTGAGGTACCTGGGTATTCCAGGATTGCCTGTTTGTTTTTGGACCGCCACCCAGGCTCAAAGGGATCATAAGATTATTCATGCTAGAAACTTCCGTGTGCAGCCACATGCTATTATGGGCTCTAGCATAGTTGATTAAGTCGTGCGAACTCTTACAGTGGTAGACTAGCAGATGTAGGGGAAAGTAGGTGTACAGGTCTACCCATCGTAAGGTGCTAGCGCTTCTGAAAGACTATGTCTCGGTCATCCGTTTCTCAAACACCATGTAGTGCGAGAAAACCAACGGAGGAGATCGAGTCGTGTGGGGAAAAGTGCGCAAACCTCTGCAGAGTGTATAAACTAATCATGATTAGCCGTGTCCCCGGTTATGTACGTTTTGAGTATCTAGTACTTGGATTATCATGTGAATCTCATCATGTTACTTTAATTAATATTATTGGGTTCTAATGATGATGTTATTTAATTGGGATTGAGAATGCTGTCAACCATTCTCAATGTTTAACAACCACCATGATAGTTAAATAAAATTTATTCCTTTGTAGTAGGGAAAAATTGGCTTTATGCAAAACTGTAACCATAGAGCTTTCCACCAGCCATATAAGCATGTAGTATAGCTTTATTCTTTCATTACTCTCTATGTGTTACTTTGCCAGCGTATTCCATGTGCTGACCCGTTTTCGGGCTGCAACATTCATGTTGCAGACTTTTCAAACGATGAGTAAGATGCCTTAGGATCGTGGTTCTATACTCAGTGATGCCGTTGGAGTTGATGGACTCACTTATCTTCCAAGCCTTCCGCTGTTATCGTTATAGATGGCCATAAGACATATTTATTGTAATAAGTTCTCTTTGGAGACATTCGATGTAATAAGTGTGTGATTGCTACTCTATTATAAATCCTTCGAGTACTGTGCGTGTCAGCATTACTGATCCAGGGATGACACTGATGCACAGAGATCAGACTGTTTGAGGTCTGGTCGCTACACATACTAGGGACAATATGTTTTGTCTATGTATTCACACATGTACTAAGTTTTTGGTTAATACAATTCTAGCATGACTAATAAACATTTATCATGAAATAAGGAAATAAATAATAACTTTATTATTGCATCTGGGGCATATCTCCTTCAAGTGGACCCTACCAAGATTGCATCCGTCACTGAGTGGTTGGCAACCACCTCAGTTCGAGAGATCAAAAGTTTTCTCGGACTTGTAGGTTATTATCGGATATTTATTGAGAAGTTTTCCAAAATCGCGAAGCCTATGACGGAGTTATTGAAGAAAGACACCAAGTTTAAATGGACCGAGGATTGTGAGGCCAGTTTTCAGGAGTTGAAGAAACGTTTGGTTACAGCCCAGTGTTGATTATCCCGAACATATGCAAGGATTTCCAAGTTTATTGCGACGCTTCTCGTCAGGGACTTGGAGGCGTTCTTATGCAGGAAGGAAGAGTTATTTCATTTGCCTCACGACAGTTTCGACCTCATGAGTTGAATTATGCTATGCATGATTTTGAGTTAGCTGCCGTAGTGCATGCGCTCAAGACATGGAGATAGTTTCTCATCAGAAACCGTTGTGATGTTTACACGAATCATAAGAGTTTGAAGTATACCTTCATGCAGAAGGAGTTAAACCTCGGGCAGAGGAGATGGTTGGAGCTCATAAAGGATTATGACATGAGATTGCATTATCATCCAGGAAAGGCCAATGTCGTAGCAGATGCGTTGAGCCGCAAGAGTTATGTTAACACGCTCATAACCGGACGATTACCTCAGAAGTTAGCCGACGACCTTCGAGAACTTCGCTTGGAGATAGTTCCGAGAGGTTATGTTGCGGAACTGGAAATTCAGTCCACTTTGCTGGGAAAGATCCGAGAAGCCCAGAAGACAGACAAGGAGATTGCACAGATAAAGGAAAGGATGAGTAAAGGAAAGGCTAAAGGTTTTCTTGAGGATGAGCATGAAACTTTATGGTTTGAGGATCGTATCTATGTGCCTAATGACCCCGAGATCAAGAAGTTAATTCTTCAGGAGGCTCATGATTCACCTTACTCGATTCACCGAGGCAACACCAAGATGTATTTGGACTTGAAGGAGAGTTTTTGGTGGACATGAATGAAGAAGGATATTGCAGAGTATGTAGCAGTGTGCGACAATGTCAGAGAGTTAAGGCAGAGCATCAGAAACCAGCAGGGTTACTTCAGCCTTTGCCGACACCCGAATGGAAGTGGGATAAACTTGGCGTGGATTTCATCACCGGATTACCCAGGACCTGTTTAGGCTATGATTCTATCTGCGTTGTAGTTGATCGCTTAACCAAGGTAGCCCATTTCATCCCCGTGAAAACAGATTATACGAGTGCTAAGTTGGCGAAGATATACATGACCAGGATCGTATGTTTGCATGGAGTTCCGAGGACCATCGTATCAGATAGAGGAACACAGTTTACTTCAAAGTTTTGGAATCAGTTGCACAAAACTTTGGATACCAGGCTAGAGTTCAATACAACCTTTCATCCGCAGACAGATGGACAGACCGAGAGAGTCAATCAGATTCTGGAGGACATCTTGAGAGCTTGTGCACTAGAATATGGATCTAGTTGGGATGATAATTTACCCTATGCAGAGTTCTCATATAAGAACAATTACCAAGCCAGTTTGAAGATGCCCCTTTTGAAGCTTTGTACGGAAGGAGGTGCAAGACACCATTGTTGTGGGATGAAGTTGGAGATCGACAGTTGTTCGGACCAGATTTAATCAGAGATTCTGAGGAGAAGATTAAGTTGATTCGAGATAGACTCAATATAGCCCAGTCCAGGCAGAAGAGCTATGCAGATACCAAACGCAAAGAGGTAACCTATGAAGTCAGAGACAGAGCATATCTTCGTGTATCCCCACTTCGAGGAGTTAAGCGATTTGGAGTCAAAGGAAAGCTAGCAACACGATTTGTGGGACCATACAGAGTTTTGGAACGTATGGGAGAAGTTGCTTACAAGTTGGAATTACCCGAAGGTTTGTCAGGAGTTCGTGATGTGTTTCACGTTTCCCAGATGAAGAAGTGTCATGCAGAGATGGCTGATATTCCTTTGAGAGATACAGTGCCACTGGAAGCGATTCAGTTGGATAGTGATCTGACCTATGAAGAGAAACCCGTTAAGATTCTCGAGTTCTCCAGCCGAGTTACTCGCAGCAGAGTCATCAAGTTTTGCAAAGTTCAGTGGAGCCATCATACCGAGGAGGAAGCCACCTGGGAGCGAGAAGAGGACCTCCGCAAGGACCACCCACACCTTTTTGCTGACCAACCCGAATCTCGAGGGCGAGATTCATCTTAAGAGGGGTAGTTTGTAATATCCCAAATTTCAATTTGGAAGTTATTCATAGATCATTCATATGCATCCATGATTTATGCATTTTATTGCTTTGTTTTAGTTGCATTTTGATCCAAGAGACCTTAAGCAACTCAAGGACCAATTTGAGAGAGTTGGAGGTTCCACAAAAAAATCAATTTTGATTTATCAAACTTTGGTAATTGGATCATATTGTTTTTCAAAATTCTTTTTCAATTATATTAAAATAAAGAGAGAAGATAAAATGACTTCTTCAAAATCAGCTAAGAAATACTGGAAAATGAATTTTGAATTTTTGGAGAGTTTATTTGATTTTTTATTAGCTAGTTTATTTATTAGTTAGAGGAGTAATTAGTACTATAATGTTTGTTTTTAGTTTAGGCATTTAGGCCCAGAAAAATGTTCACTAGGTCACTAATAAGGCCATATTACTACCTGAATTTTTCTGGTCTTTTTAGGATATTATTTATATTTATTTTAGCGAGTTTTGTCTCTCTGAAAATCGTTTAAAAAAAACTAGTTCGGGTCGACCGAACTGGGCCGAGCCCAGCCTAGCCAGCCCAGGCCGCCGACGCAAGTCGTCCCGGAGCCGAACTCCGCCGGAGTCCGCCGCCGCCTCGCCTCGCCCCCTCTCGCAAGCCACGACCCCGCCCTGGCCCCTTTATATACCGCCGCCCGACCCCCTTTCCTTTCCACCTCGAGTCGCGCCGCCGCAGCCGCACACCGCCACCGCACGCATGCGCCGCTGCCCGCGCCACTGCCGCCGCCGCGCCGCAAGCCGCGCCGCCGCCACAAGCCACCGCCGGAGCCCCGCCCCCACCCGAAGCCGCCGCCGCTGCACCGCCGCCACAAGCCACCGCCGGAGGCCCGCCCCCACCCGAAGCTGCTGCCGCCGCCAAAACTACCGTGAACCGGTATAAAAAACCGTCACCCCGGTCCAATCCGGTTTTTTCGGTTTTTCTTTTAGATCCGGTTTATTTTAATTAGTTTGGTTACCTAGCGAACGTTCGTTCGTATAGGTTTTGTAGCGAACAGATTCATTAGATTAGTCTCGGTAGCGAACGTTCGTTCAATAGGATTTTTTTTAGTTTTCTGCTAGGGACCTATCCGTAGTTTTATTTTTACGGATTAGTCCCTACGCTTCAAACTGGCACAACTTTTTGCTCGTTTGTCCAAATTTGACGAAACCAACGCCAAAATCTTTAGAGCAATCTCATCTATCCAGTAAACCAAATTGAACATGTTTTTGAAAATTTAAAATTGGATTTTAGTTCAGATTTGAATTTGACCTTGTTTTGTTTGTATCTTGAGTTTCGTAGCTCCGTTTTAGTTGATTCTTTTTGCAAATCGTAGCTAATCACTTGTACCTACTGTTAAGATCTAATCCACATAAATACAATTTTGTTAAAATTTGTTTTCTTTTTAGATTAGTTATTTCCTTGTTTTTGAGTTCTTTGGATCTTTTCTCGTTTTCTCGTTGCATCGTTTGCTTGAGTGCTTATGTATGCTATTGTTTGTCTACGCTAGATTTTCCGTAGTGCGAAGCTTGTTACTATGAATCTCTAGAGTTTTCCGATCGTCAACAAGGCAAGTTACACTTTGATCATACTTTTCAATACCCAGTTTTTACTATGCATTAGTTTTACCCCTCAAAGATTTGCATGAGTACGATTGGGAACATGTGGTTTGGTTGTAGTACTTGAGGTAGGAACCTATTACCTTTGATCACCCCGGGAATGTACGTTATGCTCATATATTGCTTAGCCATGCTCATAGACGGGGATTGGTTCGTGTGATTCATGACAGTTGTGAGAGATAATAATTTTGGACAACATTAAGGTGGCAACTTTAATACACATCTGGGTGGATTGGTTGGGGCACCTGGATCTAGTAGGCAGGGCCCTCATGATTAAAGGCAAGAAGCAACAGATAGATAACCACAAGAGGAAGTATGGACAGGGGAAGTATAATTCTGGAGCTCAGCAGAAGCCTCGCTATTCCCCGTACTCGGGAGGACACACTCATCATAACCACGTCAGTGTGGAGGAGATTGAGGAGCAACCCAACGCAGTTGTCGGTAAGTTTTTGATTAATGCATTACAGCCCTTGTACTTTTTGACACTGGTGCATCTCATTCATTCACATCAAGGGGATTTATGGACAAGTTTAAGTTGCCAACCATAGCCCTTAAGTCACCTATGTTAGTGAGTTCCCCAGGAGCAGAATATATGGCTAGTCGGGGATGTTATCAGTTGACAATAACCATAGGTAGATACGTTTTCCCCACCGACCTTATTGTCCCGGAGTCACAAGGATTGGATGTGATCCTAGGCATGGAATGGTTATCCAAGTTTGAAAGAAACATCGATTGTGCTAGCAAATCGATTATTCTCACCACCCCAGAGGGAAAAAGGATCAAGCACGTGTCTAGGCATGCGCTGAGGAGAACTCAGGTGAATTCCCTTTCGGGAGTTGTTTAGGAGGAAGTACCAGTTGTGAAGGATTACCCCGATGTATTTCCAGAGGAATTACCAAGCATGCCACCAGATCGAGACATTGAGTTTTTGATCGGGTTGTTGCCAGGCACCAGACCAATATCAAAGAGACCGTATTAGATGCCTGCCAATGATCTGGAGGAAATTAAGAAGCATATTAAGGAATTATTGGAGAAAGGTTATATTCGACCAAGCTCATCACCCTGGGGAGCCCCAGTGCTTCTAGTTGAGAAGAAGGATGGATCTTTAAGGATGTTTGTGGATTACCGTGCACTGAATGAGGTGACGATCAAGAACAAATACCCTCTACCGATGATCAATGATTTGTTTAACCAGCTGCAGGGAGCTAAGGTTTTCTCCAAGATTTATCTTCGATCAGGTTATCACCAGTTGAAGATTCGAGAGCAGGATATACCTAAGACATCTTTTACCATGAGGTATGGGCTATATGAGTATATGGTTATGTCATTTGGTCTGACTAATGCCCCTGCCTATTTTATAAGTATGATGAACAAGGTGTTCAAGGAGTTCTTGGACAAGTTCTTTGTGGTGTTCATTGACGATATATTGGTCTACTCGAAGAAAGAAGAAGAGCATAAGAAACATTTGCACTTGGTTCTCGAGAATCTCAGGGAACATCAGTTGTATGCCAAGCTCAGCAAATGTGAATTTTGGTTGAAGGAAGTTGGATTTCTCAGACATATTATATCAGGAGAAGGAATATCAGTACTGTTGGGGAATGCGGTAATTTGAAAAAAAAATCCTACGATCATGCAAGATCTATCTAGGTGATGCATAGCAACAAGAGGGGGGAGTGTGTCCATGTACCCTCATAGACCGAAAGCGGAAGCATTTTATCAACACGGTTGATGTAGTCGTACATCTTCGTGATCTGATCGATCCTATCACCAAATGTACGGCACCTACGTGTTCTGCACACGTTCAGCTCGATGACGTCCCTCGTACTCTTGATCCAGTTGAGGCCGAGGGAGAGTTTGTCAGCACGTCGGCATGGCGATGGTGATGATGAAGTTACCGGCACAGGGCTTCGCCTAAGCACTACGACGATATGACCGAGGTGTATATCTGTGGAGGGGGGCACCGCACATAGCTAAAAGATCAACTTCTGTCTCCTAGGGTGCCCCCTTCCCCACGTATATAATGGAGGGGGAGGAGGAGTCCGACCAAGAGGGGAGGCGCGCCATCAGGGGGAGTCCTACTAGGACTCCAAACCTAGTAGGATACGACCCCACCTTTCCTATTCCAAGTGGGAGAAGGGGGAAGGAGGAGGAGGAGAGAAGGAAGGAGGGGGGCGCCGCCCCCTCCCGTTGTCCAATTTAGATTGGAGCAAGGGGGCGCGCGCCACCTCCTGGTTGGCCCTCTCTCTTCTCCACTAAGGCCCATGAGGCCCAATAACTTCCCGGAGGGGGTTCCGGTAACCCCCGGTACTCCGAAACTTATCCGAAACGACCCAAACCATTCCGGTGTATGAATGTAGCCTTACAATATATGAATCTTTATGTCTCGAACATTTGGAGACTCCTCGTCATGTTCGTGATCTCATTCGGGACTCCGAACAACTTCGGTACATCAAAACACATAACTCATAATACAAATCGTCATCGAACGTTAGGCGTGCGGACCCTACGGGTTCGAGAACTATGTAGACATGACTGAGACATATCTCCAGTCAATAACCAATAGCGGAACATGGATGCTCATATTGGCTCCCACATATTCTATGAAGATCTTTATCGGTCGAACCGCATAACAACATACATTGTTCCCTTTGTCATCGGTATGTTACTTGCGCGAGATTCGATCATCGGTATCATCATACCTAGTTCAATCTCGTTACTGGCAAGTCTCTTTACTTGTTCTGTAATACTACATCCCGCAACTAACTCATTAGTTACAATGCTTGCAAGGCTTATAGTGATGAGCATTACCGAGAGGGCCCAGAGATACCTCTCCGAAACACGGAGTGACAAATCCTCATCTCGATCTATGCCAACCCAACAAACACCTTCGGAGACACCTGTAGAGCACCTTTATAATCACCCATTTACGTTGTGATGCTTGTAGCACACAAAGTGTTCCTCTGGTATTCGGGAGTTGCATAATCTCATAGTCTGAGGAACATGTATAAGTCATGAAGAAAGCAGTAGCAAAGAAACTGTAACGATCATGATGCTAAGCTAACGGATGGGTCATGTCCATCACATCATTCTCCTAATAATGTGATCCCATTCATCAAATGACAACACATGTCTATGGTTAGGAAACATAACCATCTTTGATTAATGAGCTAGTCTAGTAGAGGCATACTAGGGACAATATGTTTTGTCTATGTATGCACACATGTACTAAGTTTCCGGCTAATACAATTCTAGCATGAATAATAAACATTTAACATGAAATAAGGAAATAAATAGTAACTTTATTATTGCCTCTAGGGCATATTTCCTTCTGTCTCCCACTTGCACTAGAGTCAATAATCTAGATTACATAGTAATGATTCTAACACCCATGGAGCTTTGGTGCTCATCATGTTTTGCTCGAGGAAGAGGCTTAGTCAACGGGTCTGCAGCATTCAGATCCGTATGTATCTTGCAAATCTCTATGTCCCCCTCCGACACTTGATGATGGATGGAATTGAAGCATCTCTTGATGTGCTTGGTTCTCTTATGAAATCTGGATTCCTTTGCCAAGGCAATTGCACCAGTATTGTCACAAAAGATTTTCATTGGACCCGATGCACTAGGTATGCCACCTAGATCGGATATGAACTCCTTAATCCAGACTCCTTCATTTGCTGCTTCCGAAGCAGCAATGTACTCAACTTCACATGTAGATCCCGCCGTGATGCTCTGCTTGCAACTGCACCAACTGACAGCTCCTCCATTCAATAAACATATGTATCCGGTTTGCGACTTTGAGTCACCCGGATCAGTGTCAAAGCTTGCATCGATGTAACCGTTTACGACGAGATCTTTGTCACATCCATAAACGAGAAACATATCTTTAGTCCTTTTCAGGTATTTCAGGATGTTCTTGAGCGATGTCCAGTGCTCCACTCCGGGATTACTTTGGTACCTCCCTGCTATGCTTATAGCAAGGCACACATCAGGTCTGGTACACATCATTGCATACATGATAGAACCTATGGCTGAAGCATAGGGAATGACTTTCATTTTCTCTCTATCTTCTGCAGTGGTCGGTGAGGGAGTCCTGGATTAGGGGGTCCTCGGACAGCCAGACTATATGCTTATACCGGACTATTGGACTATGAAGATACAAGATTAAAGACTTCTTCCCGTGTCCGGGTGGGACTCTCCTTTGCGTGGAAGGCAAGCTTGTCAATTCGGATATGTAGATTTCCTTCACTGTAACCGACTCTGTGTAACCCTAGCCCCCTCCGGTGTCTATATAAACCGGAGGGTTTAGTCCGTAGGACAAGAACAATCATAATCATAGGCTAGCTTCTAGGGTTAGCCTCTATGATCTCGTGGTAGATCAACTCTTGTAATACTCATATCATCAAGATCAATCAAGCAGGAAGTAGAGCATTACCTCCATAGAGAGGGCCCGAACCTGGGTAAACATTGTGTACCCTGCCTCCTGTTACCATTAGCCTTAGATGCACAGTTTGGTACCCCCTACCCGAGATCCGCTGGTTTTGACACTGACATTGGTGCTTTCATTGAGAGTTCCACTGTGTCGTCACCATAAGGCTTGATGGCCCCTTCGATCATCTACAACGACGAGGTCCAGGGTGAGGTTTTCCTCCCCGGACAGATCTTCATATTCGGCGGCTTCGCACTGCGGGCCAACTCGCTTGGCCATCTGGAGCAGATCGATGGCTATGCCCCTGGCCATTAGGTCAAGTTTGGAAGCCTGAACTATACTGCCGACATCCGCGGAGACTTGATATTCGACTAATTCGAGCCCATGACAGGTGCACCCTAGAGTCGAGAGGAGCATGACTTAGATCTGCCATCGGACGGTGTTCAGGAGATCACACCTGCAGCTGCCCCGGCTTTAGATCCAGAGCACATCGTGCCATCCGAGGACGGGTGGATGGACCCCGCCACGGAGGCCGCACACTCAGCGGCGATAGAGCCGAACACAGATCTCACTTCCACTGAGGTCTGTGTCATCGGACCCCCGGACTCGTTTCCGGCCATAGGCTCCGAACCGCGGACACCCGTGCCCATCGGATCTAACTGGGCGTCGGTCATGGAGTTTAGCTCCGTGGATATCTTTTAGCACTCGCCCTTGGGCGAGGTGCTAAACTCATTAAAATCTCTCTCCCTATCAGGAGACTCTCGGCCGAACTATGTCCGACTTGAGTAGGAAGCAGACGATGAAGGAATTCGTTACCCACCCACCACCCACTTAATAGCCACTGTCGACGACTTAACCAACAAGCTTGACTTCGACTCCGAAGACATCGACGGTATGGACGACGATATCAGAGAAGAACGGGAACCACCGCCCATAGGGCGCTGGATAGCCACCTCATCATATGATATATACATGGTGGACACACCCAAAGAAAACAATGGCGAGGAGCAGAAGGATGCAACAACTCCTGAGAAGTAGCCAAAGCACCGACGTCAGCGGCGCCGCTCTAAACCCCGCCATAGCAAAAACAGTGACACTGGTACAAGAAAGAATAACACCCCGGACGATGCCGAAGACAACGACGACCCCGCAGACCCAGCAATGAAGCAGGACGGGAAAGGAGACGACGAACACAGTCCGGGGCCACTATCCGATCACAGCGATGCCACAGACAAAACTTATAAACCTGTCTCCGGAGAGGAGAACAGTCCGGACGATGATGCACACATCATCCCGGAAAAGCACTTGGAACAAGAGCACCTCCACAAAAAGGCTTATTGCCACTGCGAGGAGCTTGAAGAAGCAGAAGCAACGGCTTAAAGCCGTGCAGGATTCGCTCAACCACAGATGGAACAAAGTGCTCAACACTGACAAAATATACGGTGGTGATCGCCACACAAAGAGCTACCCAAAATGCAAGCTGCTGCCCGAATTTGATGACGAGGCTATCACGCCCATTCCGCCAAAAAACAATACGGCCGATCTGCCGGACCGACCAACCGTGGCAGAGACAAAGAGGCTAATGACGCCGCACACAAGTCAACACACGATCTACGTGAGCACCTGGACAAAAGAGCTGGTATGGCCAGGTCCATCTATGGATCTAGGAAATGTGTTCCTACGCAGGATCACAACCACCGAACCAACTATACTGATCGACTACCAGCTCGGAATCAACACCGAACATTACAGCCGTCGGACCCACGCCACGACACATCCAAGTACAGGGGCGCCGCACACCCCCTGTGCTTCACCGATGAGGTGTTGGATCATGAATTTCCAGAGGGGTTTAAAGCTGTAAACATTGAGGCATACGACGGAACAATAGACCCTGCAGTCTGCATTGAGGACTTTATTCTTCACATCCATATGGCTCGCGGAGACGATCTCCACGCCATCAAATACCTGCCCCTCAAGTTGAAAGGACCAGCTCGACACTAGTTGAAAAGCCTTCCTAAAAATTCCATTGGAAGCTGGGAGGAACTTGAGGACGCTTTCAGGGCTAATTTTCAAGGGACATATGTCCAACCCCTGGATGCAGACGATTTAAGTCACATAATTCAACAACTCGGGGAGTCAGCCCGTAAGCTTTGGAACAGATTTCTCACCAAGAAAAACCAAATCGTCGACTGTCCGGATGCCGAAGCTCTGGCAGCTTTCAAACATAGTGTCCGGGACGAATGGCTTGCCAGACACCTCGGCAAGGAAAAGCCAAGGACAATGGCAGCCTTAACAACTCTTATGACCCGCTTTTGTGCAGGCGAGGACAGTTGGTTGGCCCGAAGCGGCACCAACGATCCAGGCACGTCCGCAATAAGGGATGGCAATGGAAAACCGCGATGCAATAAAAACAGGCGTCGAAATAATGAAGGCAACCCAGACAACACAACGGTAAACACCGGATTCAGGGGCTCTAGACCCGGTCAACGGAAAAAGCCATTTAAAGGCAGCAGAGATGGACCGTCCAGCCTAAATAAAATTCTAGACAGGTCTTGTTAGATTCATGGCACCCCCGAGAAACCTGCGAACCACACCAACAGAGTATGCTGGGTCTTCAAGCAGGTCGGCAAGCTAAACGCCGAACACAAGGGGAGGGAGCCACCGAGTGAAGACGAGGACGAACCTCGCCAGCCGAACAGAGGGGGACAGAAAATTTTTCCACCGGAGGTCAAAACAGTGAACATTATTTACGCCACCCACATACCAAAGAGGAAGCGCAAATGCGCACTACAAGACGTATACGCTGTAGAACCAGTCGCCCCCAAAGTCAATCCATGGTCGACCTGCTCGGTCACTTTCGATCGCAGGGATCATCCGACTAGTATCCGACATGGAAGTTCGGCCGCCTTAGTGCTCGACCCAATAATTGACGGATACCATCTCACCCGAGTCCTCATGGACAGCGGCAGTACTCTTAATCTGATATATCAGGACACTGTCCGCAAGATGGGGATAGACCCTTCAAGAATCAACCAAAGCAGTACTACCTTTAGAGGAGTAATACCAGGCATAGAGGCCCACTGCATGGGCTCTTTGACGTTAGAGGTTGTATTCGGTTCTCTCAATAACTTTCGAAGTGAAGAACTAATCTTCGACATCGCTCCGTTCCGAAGCGGCTATCATGCACTACTCGGAAGAATGACATTCGCTCGTTTCAATGCAGCACCGCATTACGCTTATCTCAAACTTAAGATGCCCGGTCCACGTGGCGTCATCACAATTAGCAGAAACACAGAGCGTTCTCTTCGTGCGGAAGATTACGTGGCGGCTCTAGCAGCCGAACCACTGAACAACCCCTCCAACCCGAGTAACTCATCGGTCTTCGAGACCACGGACACGGCTAGATGTGTTCGGCGCACACCTAGTTGTAGCAGCCCAGATAAACCTGAGCTTGATTAATGACTATGCCCCCATATGTGGTGCTAGGGGCTTCCCGCATGTAAAAGGCCCTTAGTTCGGCCCGACCGTATTTACACTCAAGAGATCGAATTTTCACGGTTCATTAAGATTAACCGACTTTACGCACGGTCACACCAGATTCTTTTACCTGGGTTTTTCTTTCTTTTTACAGATGACCATCGTGCTATACCCTTCCAGGATACGGCACAACGGAGACAAAGGCGCAGACGTGCAGCAAAGCCCTGTTCAAAGGTTTCTTTTTAGATTAAGACCCTGTGTAAACCTTTTTTTATTGTCTCTTGTTGGCCCGCACCCTCCTGGTACTTAAAATGACCAAGAGGGATACCAGCATTATTGGCAAGCTTATGATTCGCCGATCTAAAATAGACGTTACAAGGGCAGCAACCAATGTGTTTTTGGGATCTATGCTCTCACCACAGCCGCTCCTTCGTCACGCCGGATTAATGCACGTACCTGGAAATTCAGGGCTCATTATCGAGGGCGGTACTTAGCCCAGTATATGTTGTAAAGTCTGAATACCTTCGAGAGTGTTTGGCGTCGCGAGTTTGGCCTTATATGCATCAGCTCCGAATTAGGTCTTTGGTCAATAATTGGGTTTGCCCGGCTCCCGTGTTTTGCTACCTTACGTTCTGCTCTATCGACTAAGGTGGCACCGGGAGAACTACTGTGACTGTGCCCTGGTTCATCCGGATGAGCAACTCAATAGAGAAAGCCAAAAACTGACTGTCATGATAAAGCGAGAGACTGGTCAACCACTCAATGACTCAGCGGAATCTTCGCAATTCCTCCGCATTAACGAAGGACCGGTTTCCCGGTCACGTATGTACACGCACCGTATTCGGGTGAACGCGGGCATATTAGGGGCTATATAGTAGCCCCACCGTCAAACTCCTATGGCTAAGTGAAAGTGTTAAAGCTATATAGTCCGATTTCCTCTTTCGCCGCACTACCACCTCCTTAACGGACCAAGACGTTGGATCAAGTGTGATTACACGCTTTGCTGAACACCCCCACATTATATGCGAGGGGGCTGAAGCCGACGACTGCAAGCTTTCAGGTTATATACATATATACATAAGCGGCTGCACAGGAGGCACTACAATACTTTATGGGCAAAAGTACAAATATAGCCTTTATTATCAAAAGCATTGTTTTTACAATCAAGGTACATGCCATTCGAACATGGTATTCTTTGAGCACTGAGCCTCTATTAAATGGGCACCTTCTAAGACTTCTTCAAAATAATGCTCGGGCGAGTCCTGGCCCCCGGGCGGACCCCTGGTTGCAATATCAGTGGCCTCCATCTTTGCCCAATATGTCTTAACACGGGCAAGGGTCATCTGCGTACCCTCTATGCACGCCGACCTCTTGACAGTGTCGATATGCGGCACATCACGAATAAATCGTTGCACCAAACCAAAATAACTATCTGGACTTGGTTACTTCGGCCACAGGCGATCCACGACGGCCTTCATGGCAAGCCCGGATAACCTATGGAGCTCGGCCCATTCGGCCATTTGCTCATTCAACAGCAGCAGACGCCTTGGAGTACTGAACTGCGACCAAAACAATCTTTCCACCTCATGATCTTCTCAATCCTTGAAATACTGCGTCACATTAGCAGCACTCTTTGCCAAATCCAAGTATGCGTCTGAAGAACTCCATAATTGATCAAGAGGGGCATACTTCGGATCGCCGAATTTGGTTCGCAATAAAAAGGGCTTCCCAGCCGCGATCTCACCGGCCTGCTGGAGCTCCTCTTGAGCCGCTCTAATCTTAGAGCGAGTTTCCTTTGCTGCTTGTAAAGCCTTTTTTAGGTCAGCCATTTTCGTTTGGTTTTCCCTTTCGAGAAGCTCATTTCGGCTGGCGGAATTTTGTACCTCAAGAGCCATGTTGGCTATTTTATCCTCACTTTGGCGATGAGCAGCCTGTTCGGCTTTTAATTCATCAACTGCCTTCATGGCGGCCACATTGCTTCTCCTGGCTTGCTCCTTGGCCCGGGCAAGCTCTGCCCGAAGGGTCTCCATGGCGGCAGCACCATCTGCAGTCAAAGCATATTATAAATCCTAGCATCATGCTCTTATCAATATTTGCTGACCACCCAAATATACATATCTTGTGCCTCGTCAAGCCGCTTGTTCACAAGAGTGATGTCTGCATCCGCCACGTCAAGTTGCCGCCTCAGTTCGGCGAATTCAGCAGTCCGGTCAGGCGCCGGAGCTGAAGCCGCCTGCACAAAAAATTGGCACCATCATTACGAGAGACTATGATCCTCTGCTCGCCTCGTCTGGATGGCAACCAGAGTCTCAGGGGCTACTACCTATACAAAGTGCACCCTACGTTTATGGTACAATCAAAGAATATCACTTTGCGTACCTCAAAGCCTCTTAGTAGGCTCGTAAAAGCTTCATTCAACCCGCTTTTTGCGGACGAAATCCTCTCAACCACCGTACCCATTAAGGTATGATGTGCCTCTGTGATAGCCACTTGCTGCAGAAGACCCGTCAATGCGTCTGGTTGTATATTGGACAGTCCGGGCCTTTTTCTGTTGGTCTCTCTAGGAGCTGAAAACCTCGGGCTTCTGGCGGCCGAAGAGTTACCTTATGGTCTTTGCGGATCGGGAGAGATCCTCCGGGATGACACCTCAGCGTCATCCGCCTCATGAGGCGGAGAAGTAGGAGGAGGCGTTTCGCTCTCCATCATCTCCGAAAGAAGATCCCCCGAAGACGAACATTGTTGAGGGAGGCTATAAGCCGAACTGCAAAACATATGTGTCGGTCGTTACTCTCAGAAAAAGAACAGGGTACGCTTACTAAGCACCTTTGTTCACTTACGGCTCGGTTAACGGCTGCCCCCCTGTGGGTGCTGTGCGGCAATGTTGCCCTCCGGGGCAGGACCCCCTGGTGAAGGTTTCCTCCCTCGGTTGGAGACCTCTGCTTCCAAGTCTTCGGGGGCGATCCTTTTCTTCCCGTGGGGAGAGGGGATGCTAGATTCTCCTCCCCGTTCATCCTTCGACACGGGGGTACTAATTTCCCCAATTAGGATGCGTAATGTACCTCCAGCATGAAGTCCGCTTTTGGCTTTCCCATTCCTCTCCTTGTCCTCCCCTGATGGCACTTGATAAGGTGTGCGAGTTAGCATCCTGGTTAATACAGGATCCAACGAATCTTCAGGAAGAGGGCTTTCTTATCCAGTCCTGGCCAAGGGTGGTTTTTCAGAATAATGTTGTGACAAATATAATGACAGCATGTTCGGTCGCGGAGTTAATTACCTGGGTGTCTGGACGGTTGTAGTTGAGGCCTGCATCTTTTGTTGTGTCCGGACACTTTATTCATGATCCGAAGAATAATTGATACATTCCTTGAACGTTGCAATCTCCGAATACATCTTTGGACACACAATAATGAACGTTGAGGTGTGAAGGAAGGAGTCTGGAGCTAGATCATGAAAATCCAGCCCGTAATAGAACATGAGCCCTCTAACAAAGGGATGAAGATCGAAGCCTAGCCCTCGGAGGAAGTGGGAGATGAACATGATGATCTAGTTGGGTTTGGGTGTACGGATAACCTTCCCTTGAGCAGGAAGCCTGTGAAGCATTTCGGCGGTCAGATACCTAGCCTCCCTAAGCTTCTTGATGTCCTCCTCTGTGATGGAAGAGGCCATCCACCGGCCTTGAGGGTTGGATCCGGACATGGTTGAAGGTCCGGAGTGCTTGGGCTAAACCTTGGGTGCTGGAACTCGAGGTGAGGGAAGGGAAGGATCAGGCGTGGAAAGAAAAGGACAGGTCTCACTACAAAAAAAATACACTTCCGTGATGATACATGTTTGTCACAGTAGGTCGCGTTTTTTGTCATGCATGTACATCCATGACAAATTTATGATAGAATCAAGATAGTCATACCTGTGCTATTGTAGAAGTGTTCCATGACATTACCAAAATTATCATCACGGAAGTGTCCACTTCCATGACGATAAATCGCGCGTCACAGAAGTGCTTTCGTCAAGGGTGACCGACACATGGCATCCACCGTAATGGAACGCCGTTAAGCTATCGTGTCGGGTTTTGGATCCGATAACCCGTTAACAGCCCCGACCAATGGGGATTTTCCACGTGTAAAATCATCATTGGTTGGAGGAGACACGTGTCAGGTCCGCGCTGGCACAGGTGTCACTCATCCAATGGGCGAGACGCGCCTATGATATGTTGACACGTGGACCGGCCCATCAAGTTTAAATGGGCCGGCCCAATTAAAGGCCCACAAGATTTTACGGACCATAATGGGCCGGCCCAGCTAAAGGCCCACGAGATTTTGTGGACCATAATGGGCTGGCCAGCTAACGGCCCACAAGATTTCGCGGGCCATAATGGGCCGGCCCAGGTAAAGGCCCACAAGATTTTTGTTTGCCATAATGGGCCGACCCAGGTAAAGGCCCACAAGATTCTTGCGGATAATGATGGGCCGGCCCGGCTAAAGGCCCACGAGATTTCGCCGACATTAATGGGCCGGCCCAGCTGTAGGCCCACAAGAATTTGAGGGCCCTAGTTGGCCGGCCCATTAACTGGCTGCCATGTTTTGGGCTAAATGTCGGCCCATATTTGATCCGGTCCATTAATGGCCTACCATGTTCTGGGCCTAATAGTGGCCCATATGAGATCCGGCCCGTTAAAATCCTACCACGTTCTGGGCCAAATTACGGCCCAAATCAGGTACGGCCCTTTAAGAGGCTATGGGCTCAATTATGGCCCATATCAGATTCGGCCCGTCAACTGGACACTATGCTTTTGGGCCCGCTTGCTAGAGGCCCACTTAGTAATTCGGCCTGACATTAGTTTTGGCCTCTTAAGGACCCATTTAACATTTTGGCCCTATATTAATTTCGGCCTATTAAATGCCCGTCATATAGTTGGGCCTAACTACGGCCCGGTTTGCATCCGTCCTGCTCGCAGCCGATATCTGATTGGGCCAAACAAGGACTGAGACAATTTTGGCCTGTTAAAAGCCCGTGATTTGATTCGCACAATCATGGGCCGGGGTTCATTTCGGGCTGCTGCTGGCCCGTTAGCTGTTCGGCACGTTTCAGGCCCAACCTACATCGTGATTGCATGACGGCCCGATTATGTACCGTAATTTTATGGTTTGGCCAGTTTACTGCGAAGACAGGATAAATATACAGTAAAATAACTGCAGCGTCATGAATAAGAAAAAACCTAGACTATACAATAAAGAAATTACAGCATATTACATCCACTGGGCATCAAAGTTCGCCACTATGATAATAAAGCACAAGCAGACAACAGATTACATACACTGGGCATCAAAGATCGCCACCAGTGCAAATAAACACGCCGACAAAATAATATACAAAACCAACATCACTTCAATAGAGTTCAAGAAAGGTTAGCCCTGTTGGGGAGCTGCAGCGCAAGCAGCTGAGCAAGATGATGAGACTGCGCTTGTTCAACACTTAAATCTTCCTCACTCTGAAAGATAAACAAGTAGACAGATGACATGTTTTGCACATAAAAGTATCAGTGCTGACAATTCATCACATTTCTTACTGACGAATAAAGTGACACAGTTTAAAATTGCATTAATACAATATGGTATTGTTCAGGTCAAGACATGGCAGGAAATGACATTGTGAAGGAGTTGGCAGCTTCACGACACCACTGGATTACAGATCAAGAACTCATAAGTATCAATGGTTAGTGTGCTGTCAGTTTATCCCATTTCAGATTGGCAAATAAAGAGATGGTTTAAATAATACTCCCTCTGTCCGGAATTACTTGTCATCAAAATGGATGTGTCTAGAACTAAAATACATCTAGATACATCCATTTCAATGACAAGTATTTTCGGATGGAGGGAGTAGTAGAATGATATGACATTGTTCATAGTTAAGACATTGCATAATATGACATTGTGCTGTAGTGGGTAGGTTCACCACACCACTAGATTACGGATGAAGAACAGAAGCATACATGCAGTGCAAAAGAAGATCACTTGCTGTGTATACTTTAATTTACATGGTATGAATAAGGAACTTGGTTGTACAACTGAAAAATTAAATTGAGAAAGGACAAAGTTTTGTTTATGAACTACTCCCTCCGTTCCAAAATAGATGACCCAACTTTATACTAACTTTAGTACAAAATTGGGTCATCTATTTTGGAACGGAGGGAGTACATAATAAACTTTAAACATGCAATTTGATGCAAACACCAAAAATAAACAGCTGTTGCAGTCATGCCTAACCAAATATATACAACAAAGTTTGAAGGCTTGAGATGGACAAACTTACATTATTGGTGAAGACAGGCTCTATAAAGGCCTTGTCCATGCTGATGGGGGAGCAATTCAAGAAGTTTACCACAGAATCTTCTTCATAAGCATTGCCTTTATTCTACATTTTGTTAAGAGTAAATATAGATGTGATAATATACGAAAAAATGGAGAATATTTAAGATAAGATGAAGAGTGATGCTACATAACCAAGTAGCTATAAATGTAAGTGCAGCGATACAGGCAAAAGGTACAGCCAAGAGCAATGCACAGCTAAACTTCTTCAGTACCAACCTTATGGTAAGAGTAAATATAGATCTGATGTGTAGAAAATGGAGGGCAAAGGAAAATAAGCTGCAGAGTGATGGTACATGAACAACTACCTGTCATTATAAGTACACTGATAAAGTACAACATGTACTTACAAGAACAATGCAGAGCTAAAAAAACATTGGCATTGGATATATTCTACACTAATGTAACCATTCATACAGATCAGATAATTTGGAGCGAACAATTGATAAGCAAGCTATCATGCATACTGCTGTCACATAATGAACCAGGTATGTATGCAAGTACAGTGATACAGGACAACAGGTACTAACAAGAGCAAAGCAGCGGGCAACATATTTGTGATATCATGTCGTTCTTTTCATACCGGAATTCTTCTTTGAGCAGATTTCCTGCAAACAAGATCCGTAAGGCACATGCAGAAAAGTAGAAGTTCAAATTGTCATGTGATTTCATAGACAGTACCTCATCCTGGGAACGAGATCAGTGCATAACAATGTTTTTCCATTCAATGTCTTCTAAATTTAGCACAGGAGACTTCACCGGAAATTCATTTATAGATTTGCCACCAAAGTGTGATTTCCTCAGGTAACACCGATACTGCTGCAATGCTTCCTTGAAAAGCACAAGCAAGCTTTGCTCGTCATGACTATCCAGATTGACCCTCGCCTAGTTACAACAATGTAATGTAAATCATTGATGTGTTCAATCAGCAGAAAACAGGAAACTAATAACCATGAATAATAGCACTTACACGTAAGTTGGACAGGAAGATGTGAAAATGGTGTTTGTCTTCACAATAATCTTCCCATGATGGGAATATATGCACGTAGTCCCTAACAACATTGAAAGCATTGTCTTTTAAACTGGGAATAAATGCAATGGGGTTCCAATCTGCAGGAATTGGCCGTCTCTGCAGTTGGGATAGGTCTTCGGCCGGTGGACTTGCTGTACTTTTTGCTGCAGTGGGATTTTTCTGTGGTACAGCTGGTGATATGGCGAATGAAATCGGTATACGTTTTGCTGGAGTGTAGGCCCTATGTGGTGGGGCTAGTGGTGTGGCCAGTGAAGTATGGGCACAGTCTGCTGGAGCCGGTCCTACGTTTTGTGTCACAGCTCTATCGAACATGGTAAAGAAGAGCAAGCAGATTTTGGATAATAAAATGTTGGTTGCGCAGTGCCCACACATGATGAACCAGAGCGCATTAAGAATGCAACTCCCAGCTGTCTCTCGACCATTTCAGGCGGTTGGATGAAGATCCTACGTCTCCTAACCCTTCTTCTTCCTCGTCTCTGATTCTTCCCATACAGAACACCGCACGGGCCGCCGGCCGGATCACCGGCCCCCACCGCCTGTGTTCCTCCGCCACCCCCACCCCCACCCGCGTCGAGTTTTCTTTGTTCGGTGAGGCCCCACAACCACCCGAGACCCTTGGATCGCACCGGCAAACTCCGGCGAGCTCTGAAAAATTGACTGACCCAATTTTGAAATTTAGTCTACTGTGATTTAACTAGTGTGGAATATAAAAGGGGAAAACATAAGAATTGGGAGTATAGTGTTGAGCGTGCCATGGCGGATCAGAAGGTGCAAACCGGACAAAGGCAACTTCACAACCAAGACAAGAAATCAGAGTAAAGCAGTGGCGATCTATTTTCTTTCTGCAATAAATAAGTTGAGCAGATACGAAAGAGTACCGCCTCTGGTGCGGCGCCGTGTACGCATCTGGTGAGAATTTGACGGTGCTGCGGTAGCGATGGCTGTCGGCGGTGTGGAAGCAGATCTAGGAGGGTAGACGGTGGCGGCAGGGCGCGGTGGACGAGATGGTCGTAGGAGCGGCGCCAGCAAGGTGGACGACGGCGGGGATGAAGCGAGAGGACGGGATGCAAGGATCCCGGTCCGAAGGCGTGGATGAGAGAGGTCGATCTCTTGTAATGGATGGCAGCATCGGGGTATCAGCTCCGACATGGTGGAGGAGGACGGCGGTGGATGGGGTGGCGGACGGCATCGGACGGAGGAGGGTGGGGTGGAGAGGGTGTTTTGGCGCCCACGGAGTACGAATGGGGAAAAGGGAGGTAGAGAGGAAGGGGGAACCATGTATTCAGGGCACGCTTGTCTCAAATGTGAGCAAATTTACAAACTTAGCCCCCGTTTCAAATTTCTACTACATCAGAGCAACATTAGTCGGTTGGGGATAGGACGGTAATCTCACATACACCGAATATTTGCCGACGAGAGTTTGTTTTTGGCGCCCACCGTGTATGAATATGAATCGGGGAGGGAGTCGATTTCGGTCGAGGGCACACTGTGTTTTGGCGCCCACCATTTATGAATCCTGGTGAGAGGCCGTTACGTCACGTTTGGGTGAAATTACAAACCTACCCCCTATCGAAACCTATAGAACTCCAGCAGATAGGCTTTGCGCGGCAGGGATTGGCAGTAGTGATTTCCATCTCGCAGATTTTGGTTTTGGGCAGTTACTGCGACTTTCCCCGCTTCGTTCAAATTTTGCACAGTGCATGTCTACCGTGCCAACTCAATTCGAATCCCGTTTGTATTCTACTATTCGTTTTCGGCCAGGATCCATTTTCAATTGGAATTACATTCTATATACATCATTTTTTCATATATTCTTTCAAAAGCACAACAAAGAATTTTGCTCCTTTATATGTATAATATGATTTACAAATACAACGATCTCGAAATCTTAAGGTTGAATTCAAAAAAAATTTAACCAAATTATGTTCTACTAAAATGTATGGATCAGTAATATCTACATATTAAATAACATAGATGTGCGTGAATTCATATGAGTATGCATGTTTGATAGATCAATTTTGGTTCGAGTATGGATTACATGTATCATCATCTCGAATTGAAATATTTGAATCCCTTTTTTGTTCACTCCTTTCACGCCCATTTCTCTCGCATGCATGCTCCTTCAGGTAGCCATCACTCTCTTTTCTCCAGCTCACCCTCACGCTCACTTCATGTTTCTCCTATCCTCACAAACATGGTCTCTCGACGTCTCCCTTGAGAAGTGTCACACTCTCCCTATCATTATATATTACACGGTTTTCATTATCTCTCACGTCTCTACTGTTCTCTGGTATCACTCGGTACATAAGCTTTCTTTTTCACCGCCACACACACAGTCTCCACTCGTCTTTCACTTTGTCTTTCTCTCTATAGGATTCTCTCACACACCCTATATGTCTGTACATATGATCATACCACTAAAATTACTCTCTCTCTCCTGTAGACACAAGATTTGTTGCAGTCTCCTTTTCGTCTCCATCCCAGACTGACACCGATCAGACAACCCCGACTACCGTCTCCTCTCTCTCTCACACAGACACACACACACAACTCCTGCTTCCACTCCCCTTCCCGACTACCGTCTCTCTCTCTCACACAAAACTCTCGCTTTCGCACCCCGACTCGTATTTCTCTCACAAGCATTTATCGACTAGCTAGCCTCTAGACAGGTTTATACACCCGCACACTCATGCTTCCACCATCGCTTACATGTCTCTCCCCTGCTCCTTGTATCTATGTAGCTTTTTCTTCCCTTCTTGAGACACGCCCTCTCGATCGTGCACACACACACTATCACCTCATTTTAAGCTGATACCTATCGCACACACACTACTTGTGTCTTTGTCACACATGCACTCCGTCCTCCTCCACTCTCCCTCTCTCTCTCACACACATGGGCTTTTTGCAACAACTAGCAAGATGCCATGCGTTGCGTGGAACATCAATATGCATTTGTATGAGTAGTTTATCTTGTGGGGGAAAAGGATGAACGAGGGAAGACCTTATTTGCAAATGTGGAGAGGGGTGTGGGTATATTTTTGCAAAATTGCCATAGTTTCCTTCCTATCCGTCAGATATAGATCGGATGACCTATATTGCAGGATGGCAGGCACACGATCATCACCAACAATGCTTTTTATAAGAGTAGGGATAAAAAATAGAGTTGGTGATGATGGTGGGCCTGCCATCCTGCAATGTAGGTCGTCCGATTTATATCTGACGGATAGGAAGGAAAATATGGCAATTTACCCACACTCTTCACCATATTTGCAGATAAGGCCTTCCCTCGTTCATCCTTTTCTCCCACAAGATTTTGATGTTCCGTGCAACACACGGGCATCTTGCTAGTAAGAGTAGAAATTAGACATATACCACTTCTCGAATCTTGAAACCAACAACATGCCTCCCTTATCTCATCAAAACCGCCAAAGGAATATATTTTGAGTGAAACATAACATATTTTTAGTGATATACGTATTTCAAAACTAGACTTTTTCCTATCAAATCGGTGAATATGTATTAATCTACTTTGATCATGTGGCAACGCATTGGCACATTGCTAGTAGTTATTATAATTTTTTGGACATCAGACAAATGGTGGAGTACATATACAAAGAGAAGAGGCGCACGCACGCAGTCGGCCTCTCGCAGTCTCGCACACATGAGTGTTACGTAAAGGCGACATTAACAAATAAACCCTAAAACCCTAGGTGCACGATTGCTGCATTTGCGGGTACCGGGTACGTGGTGGAGCACCTTTGTAGGAGTTGATGGTCGGGACCACAGGTGAACGACTTGGAGGGTGGTGGCTCGCCAGTTGCCATAGACCGAGTAGCCACGTTTAAAATATCATTTTTTTAGCGGGGTTAAGAGTTCTGATTTTAAATGGCACGTTATAAGTAGTAAGTAGTTTTTAAAACGATTGATATGGAGCGAAAATGGAATTCATAGTACTACATACCTCCTTGGTGTATGGTTGTATGGGTTTATGTTACGAGATGTTGAACCTGGTAGTTCTAGGGCAGATACTATGGTTTAGATTTAGATACTGGTTTTCAGTAATCGGAAGGGGAAACCCTTCTTTGATTAAAAAAAACTACTACCTCCATTCTGGTTTACTAGACCCCATCGTACTTTGGGTCAAAGTTTGTCCATGAATTTTACTTGTAAAATGTGAATGGAAAACGAGATTTTGTTATACCCAAATAAAAAAGGACTGGAGGGAGTGATTGCTCTGACACGGATGTGACCTCTCATAGCGCAGGCATTGAACCGGCGCGCCGGCCAAGAGGGCCGCACTCGCTGCAGGGCCGACTGAGCACGCCTCCACGCCGCATGCAACCAGCTTAAGACTGCCCCGCCTGCCTTCATTGAATCCGCGCATGTGCCGGCAACACGTCCTTCTGTGAGCTGATCGGCATTTTAGAACACAAAAAATGACTAAAATATAATTAATTTACGCATGGTCTTGACTTGTTGTGCTCGCACTGGTAGCAGGAACTAGTAGAGGTTTTCTTTATTTATAACTCTACTCACATTTTTTTGGCTTTGAAGTGAATCATGGTTGTGGACATTATGTATGAATGTGAAGATATCTGTGAACATGAGTTTGATGTGGAAGTTGGACTTGGAATGTCGGGCTTGCGCGTGAACTATACCATGTCCAATGCTTCGTCTGTTATTGTTTAGAAAGTAATTGCTGTTATTACATGACCCAAAAAAAACATTTTGTGCCACATCAGTAGATGCACAGACATCACAACGGGCATGCTGACTGGATAAACATTTGAACCTAGCTATTATGAAGGAAATTTTGTATTGACAACAGTTTTAGATAGCAGGAGACGCCTAGCCTACTCTGCCTCTGCTAGCTTATTTCTGGCTTCTTCCATCTCTTCTTTGGCTTGGGTGAAGAGAGCATCTAATTGCTATTTTCGCTTCTTCAGGAACTCAGCTACATTCTCAAGGGCTGCTGCACGCTTTCTTTCAGCCTTTACTAATGCCACAAGGACACGAACAGCTGACGACTCCACCTGGTTTGTGTGTAATCCAGCATCATCTGGGAATTTGCACCTTGTGTCTAATCCAGCATCATTAGGGAACTAGCACCTTGTGTGTAATCCAGCCTCATTTTGGAAACATGATCTCGAGGTTGACCATACTTCCCTCCTCGCACGAACTGCATCCTGACATGAAGTTACTTCTTTTTAGATCAATACTCAGAGAAACCTAGATCCATTTAGTAGAAGCCAGATAAACAGAACTCGGAGAAGTGAATTCAAAAGGAAAAGAAATATAAAAATAGACTACATGGTGAGAACACCCACTTCCTACATCAAGTTAAAAACGAAAGCATTAGGATGATTAAGACTCTTCTTATTACACATCGAAGAACACCACGCTTAAGAGAAACAGAAACTACAACATATACACATCGAAGAACACGAGGCTAAACGAAAGTAATTGAAAGGGTGTTACTTACCAAAGCTCGTTTTACAGGTTCGATGCAGCTCCTATTTAACTTGCCACGCTCCTTGAAGATGTCCCGAATATCCCGTGTTTGGTCTACATTGCTCCTCTGCATGCTCACACTCGTGGTTTCAAAATCTCAACATGGCAAGAAAAATACTACTAGTAATGCTCGTGCATCTTGTGGGCAACATTAAAGCACTCGTTTGCCATGTTAGAGCATCTCCAACAGAATCGCAACACGCGGCGCTTTAAAAAAGCGTTTACAGTGCTGAGATCGAGAAGTAGATACTAGAGAGTAGAGGATAGTTCTCAGCATAGATAGATAAAAAAAAGATAATTCAACTACTCCTCGTCGTCCGACTGCTCCTCGGTGATGTCCTCCTTCGACGTCTGACTGTAGGCGTGAAGATACCGATCGTTGTTGGATTCCCAGGGCGACGCTGCTCCTAGCCTCATGTTGAATTGAGCGTCCACTTTTCGCCTACGCTTGTCCTTGCGATAGGCAGCTCGCTCCGCCCTCCTCTTATCCCTCTTCGCCCTCCTTTGCGCGTAGAACTCGCGCTCGTTGATGATGTCCTGTGAGAAGTGTTGGCGCCACAGTGCAATGGCTTCCTCGTCCATCTCGGCAATCCCGAGACGGTGCTCCCGCCTCCGGTTGTCGCGATGATCCTCGTCGGTGCTAAGCCGCGGCAGAGGTGCGCCCGCTCCCGCGTCGGCACGTTGGGGAAGTTCAATGTTCTATGAGGCCACCGGAGGCGCCACGCCGCCGCGTCGTACGCGCAGGCGGTCTCGGTGGCGGTGTCGAAATTGCCGAGGCCGAGGCGCATCCTGCGGAAGCGGATCTCGGCGGAGTAGCAGCCAGAGGGGCACGCGCGGACGCCGCGGTATCCCCAAGTTTCCCGGTGACGCGGCGGCATGGTGGCGCTGCGGCGGCGAGGCAAAAAAGAGCGGGGAGAGAGCGGTGGCGAGGCACAGAGTGGTGGCAAGGCACAGAGCAGTGGGAGGGCGTTGGATTTTATAAAGCGCGCCGGACGCCGCGCGCCAAAACTAGCGCATGCCCGGCCGCTTTTTCCCCCGCGCGCGCGATCCTTTCTCGATGTCTCTGCTATCTCTACTCTCTTCTCTACGGTTATATTTATTTTATATTTTATATTTAATATTTATCTCTACTTCCTTTACTGTCTGCTTTTTTCTCCATACTTTTTTTCTTGCAATATAGGCCGTCCGATTTATATCTGAAAGATAGGAAGGAAACAAATGGGAATTTTGCAAAAAGATACCCATACCCCTCTCTAGATTTGCAAATAAGGCCTTCCGTCGGTCATCCTTTTCTCCCACATGATAAACTACTCATACAAATGCATCTTGATGCGTGCAACGCATGGGCATCTTGCTAGTTGTAAAAACCTTTCCATCATTTGCCACACTGCTAGTTGCAGATGAAAAACCTACCCAAGCACAACGCGATACAGGAGCGACGCACAATTACAAGCTAATATTCTGTTGGACAATGGAGGCTATAACCAATTACTTTTACATGAACAGTAGCACCCAGGAAAATTGAAGGGTAGGTATGAACAAAATTGGAACTGCACATGTACTGCTAAGTGATTCAATACACACATTACCTATCGAGGAGGAGAACGATGGTCGCGGTGGCCTCTGTGAGTCATGGTCTGCAATGGGAGTCAGTTCATTGTCCATGACAGTGGTACTTCTGCGCTTGGCGTCGGCTTCCGGGAAGCAGATCCGAGACCGTGGAAGACGATGCCGGGGAAGAGGCTCCGTCTACGATGACGACGGTGGACCGGCTCCAGTGCGGCGTACGAGGTCATCGATGAGGCAGATGCGCTGCGGTGGATGAGTGCGCCGATGTAAAGGGGAGGAGCACAAAGGCTGCGGTGCCGTGGAGAAGTCTATTTTGCGGTGGGGATAGAAAATGGGGAGTATTCAGGTGTACTACTCTGGGTGTCGGGGTGGAGCTGGCTGGGTAGGGTGAACCTGAAGTTACGAAAACAGCCCCCTACCAAGCGTCGTACATAGGCCTGTTCCGAAGGCTATGACGGTAACTTCCCACTGCTCGAATCAGGGTCGCGGGAGATTTTCCCACCGACCTCAAAATTTTGTGACACTGGACTCCCCGTGTGGCGTGTTGAGTGATTCGGCTAAGCAACTAGCGAGTAGTAGTAGTAAACTCTGCATATTAGGTTTGACCGAAGTCAAACTTCCTAAAGTTTGACCAATTTTATATAAAAATATAAACATTTACCATAACAAATATGTATGATGTGGAAGTACATTCAATAATGAATCTGCTGGTATTTATTTTTTATTGTATATGTTAATATTTTTTGTTATAAGCTTTCTGAGAGTTTACAAAACTTGACTTTGACCAATGCTAATACGCGGACTTAAATAAAAACGGAGGGAGTACACATTTGTTTTCTTAGTTTGTAGTGAACTAATCATTTGTTGAAATTGTGAAGTAAATATATTAGGCTATTGACTTCGAATGTAATGGTCTATACAATTCAATAGTTACAATCATTGTTGAATCCCAAGATGTATACAAGGTCTATAGTACTTCACAACATGCTCAAACTCACATAATCCCAGTCAAATGAGAATCTAAATGCATTTCATAGTTATTACTTTGTAGGATGCAACAAAAACAACCAAAACTCTACATCAGCCATTATAGAAGCAACATTTTGACATATCCCATTGTGTGAATGAAACGTGCAGAGAGAGCTTTTGAAGATGGAGCAGATAGGGCGGGAAAGATTGCATGTATGTGGATGAGAGAGTAGGAGACAAACCTAATGAGACACACACACACACACACACACACACACACACACACACACACACACACAGAGAGAGAGAGAGAGAGAGAGAGAGAGGAAGAAGTTAGGTCTGTGAGAAAGACGGAGACATGTAATATACGTGATTCGTATACGTGGAAGGAGAAGAGACAACATGTTTCATGAGAGAGCTGGAAAAACATGGACGAGAGGGAAAGGATCTCATGGGTTGAGGGATTGACAATTTTGTGCGGGGGAGAGAGGGATTGGTAATTTTGTGCAAGAGAGAGAGAGGGTGGGGGGGGGAGGAGTCAGTCAGCCGTCGTCACATCACCCTACTTCCAAATGACCCTGCATTCTCTAGCGCGGTGTGGTCGCCGTCTTCGATCTGCTCGATGCCCTCTTTGAAGATTGAGGTGTTTTGCATGTTGGGGTGCAAAGAAGCACAAGTGAGAGTGGTCGCCGTATAACCTTGGATGGGGATGAATTGTGTGCTCGGGGGAGTGTGTGTGTGTGTTGTGCTGCTTGCGCGCGCGCGCGCGCGCGCGTCTGTGTGTGTGTGTCAGATATTGAGCGAAAACAAACCTAAGGAGAGAAATGGGTATTCACGAAGAGATTGCGTGGGCCTTGAGGTGGGCAGGGGCCGAGTGAGGGTGTCAAAATGTGCGCGTTGATGCATATGTGGCATGCGATCGTGCGAGGGACGGACGAATCGAGAGAGATGGTTGTTGTGTTACGGATGCTCCTCTCTCCCTCTATCCCTCTCTCTCTCTCTCACACACACACACACACACAAGTAAACTAGAAGACCGTTATCTCATGTATACACAACGTATCGGCATCTGTCTATGTCTCACTCATGCATGATCGTTTGCACATTCACACCTCTCTATGTCTGTATCACACGCACACCATCTCCACATTGCCCTTCCGCCACAACACACATATGGACACATACACACGTTCTCTCTCAGTCCCACACACAAAATAAGTATTAAAAAAACTAGGGTGCACCTAAAACGTCCAAATCCAAATAAACACAAACTGAAGCTAAATTCAAATATATGGAAATATTGCAGCGTCAAGAACTTTCCCAGGAAAAAAGTTGAGTAATATTCGAGGATTGTTTTCACACCCACAAAAAGGTTCGGTGGATGTCCTTCGAGCGCAACACGGTGATGCACCGTTCGATCGACCGCGCGGCCGCGGTTCACGCGCTTGCACAGGATTCCGTATCGTGGCTGTGGTACTAACTTCAACAAAATAAATAATAAAAGCACTGCCTAAGTCTAATGTTTACGTGTACTAGTACGGTTTTCTTTTAAGTTTGACCAACCTCATATAAAACTAAAGTAAGCTCCCATACGTGCACTCATCAATATGCCGCCGCCGCCGTTGCGCATGCCGGCGCCCGCCTGCTCCGGCCAACAATTTCTCGCCCATCACCGCCGTGTCGCCGCCATCCCTGTGCCATGAAGCCGAAGGCTCACCCGCTCACGTCGTCTGCAGTCCCTCCTCGCCATGCCGCCGCGCTGCCAAGCACGCGAGCAGCTGGTGGAGCCGCGTCTATGCATGCAGCGTACAAAGAGGAGGATGAGCGCATGCTCCAGCATGCCAGCGAGGAGGAACTAGCATGTTATTGTCTTCTCCGCCCGCGCGGAGGAGGCACGCATGGTGGATGTCGCGGCGAAAGCCGGTCGCGCGCAAGTCGAGCCCGCAAACCGGGTGCGGACGCAGAATCTACCTTCGAGACCTTGAATGCCACGTGGATCCTGCAATCTGAAGGAGCAATTTGGGTCAGTCGACTCATGTGAGCCGTTTGATGCAACATGGATGGCTAGAAGGGCTTCTTCCACCTCTTCTGCCGTCTTCTTCCTTCGCTCCGTCGAACTTCTTTCACAAATCGACTGACCCAAATTATACTACTAGTATGAACGTATTAAGTACAGTGGGAACACGAAGGTACGAGCAGTAGTACCAATTGCAAGAAGAACAATAGTAAGACATAGTACTAGTACTACTCTACATACTAAACAGTTCAAATAACAAGAAAGAACATAAACATAGTTCTGCTGGGGCCTCAGCACAACACACCCGTGAAAATAAACTAAGCAACTAGTCAGCTTGACACTGCAGTAGAACCAGCATGAGCGACTGTTGGGGAACGTTGCATAAAATAAAAAATTTCCTACGTTCACCATGATCAATCTAGGGAGTCATCTAGCAACGAGAGAGAGGAGTGCATCTACATACCCTTGTAGATCGCGTGCGGAAGCGTTCAAGAGAACGGGGTTGAGGGAGTCATACTCGTCGTGATCCAAATCACCGGAGATCCTAGCGCCGAACGGACGGCACCTCCACGTTCAACACACGTACGGTTGGGAAGAAGTCTCCTCCTTCTTGATCCAGCAAGGGGGAAGGAGAGGTTGGTGAAGATCCAGCAGCACGAAGGCGTGGTGGTGGATGCAGCTGTGATCACGGCAGGGCTTCGCCAAGCTTCTACGAGAGAGGGAGAGGTGTTGCAGGGGAGAGGGAGGCGCCAAGACTTGGGGGTGCGGCTGCCCTCCCTCCCCCCTTTATATAGGCCCCCTGGGGGCGCCGGCCCTAGGAGATTGTATCTCCAAGGGGGGCGGCGGCCAAGGGGGTGGCTTGCCCCCCAAGGCAAGTGGAGGCGCCCCCACACCCTAGGGTTTCCAACCCTAAGCGCAGGGGGGCCCAAAGGGGTGCGCACCAGACCACCAGGGGCTGGTTCCCCTCCCCACTTCATCCCATGGGGCCCTCCGGGATAGGTGGCCCCACCCGATGGACCCTCGGGACCCTTTCGGTGGTCCCGGTACAATACCGGTAACCCCCAAAACTTTCCCGATGGCCGAAACTGCACTTCCTATATATAATTCTTCACCTCCGGACCATTTCGGAACTCCTCGTGATGTCCGGGATCTCATCCGGGACTCCGAACAACTTCCGGGTTACTGCATACTCATATCTCTACAACCCTAGCGTCACCGAACCTTAAGTGTGTAGACCCTACAGGTTCGGGAGACATGCAGACATGACCGAGACGCCTCTCCGGTCAATAACCAACAGCGGGATCTGGATACCCATGTTGGCTCGCACATGCTCCTGGATGATCTCATCGGATGAACCACGATGTCGAGGATTCAATCAATCCCGTATACAATTCCCTTTGTCAATCGGTACGTTACTTGCCCGAGACTCAATCGTCGGTATCCCAATACCTCGTTCAATCTCGTTACCGGCAAGTCACTTTACTCGTACCATAATGCATGATCTCGTGACCAGACACTTGGTCACATTGAGCTCATTATGATGATGCATTACCGAGTGGGCCCAGAGATACCTCTCCGTCATACGGAGTGACAAATCCCAGTCTCGATTCGTGCCAACCCAACAGACACTTTCGGAGATACCCGTAGTGCACCTTTATAGTCACCCAGTTACGTTGTGACGTTTGGCACACCCAAAGCACACCTACGGTATCCGGGAGTTGCACAATCTCATGGTCTAAGGAAATGATACTTGACATTTGGAAAAGCTCTAGCGAAACGAACTACACAATCTTTGTGCTATGCTTAGGATTAGGTCTTGTCCATCACATCATTCTCCTAATGATGTGATCCCATTGTCAATGACACCCAATGTGCATAGTCAGTAAACCCTGACTATCTGTTGATCAATGAGCTAGTCAACTAGAGGCTCACGAGGGACTTGTTGTGGTCTATGTATTCACACATGTATTACGATTTCCGGATAATACAATTATAGCATGAACAATAGACAATTACCATGAACAAGTATCTTGATCATCATCATTAACCTCCTCTCTGGTCGGTGCAGGCACCACAGGAACATCTTCCTGGTTTGCGCTACTTACCACTTCAAGAGGTAGTACTTCATCAAGCTCCACTTTTCTCCCACTTAATTCTTTCGAGAGAAACTCTTTCTCCAGAAAGGACCCGTTCTTGGCAACAAAGATCTTGCCCTCGGATCTTAAGTAGAAGGTATACCCAATGGTTTCCTTAGGGTATCCTATGAAGACGCATTTTTCCGACTTGGGTTCGAGCTTCTCAGGTTGAAGTTTCTTGGCATAAGCATCACATCCCCAAACTTTTAGAAACGACAGCTTAGGTTTCTTCCCAAACCATAATTCATACAGTGTCTTCTCAATGGATTTAGATGGTGCCGTATTTAAAGTGAATGTAGCTGTCTCTAGAGCGTATCCCCAAAATGATAGCGGTAAATCGGTAAGTGACATCATAGATCGCACCATATCCAATAGAGTGCGATTACGACATTCGGACACACCATTTCGCTGAGGTGTTCCAGGCGGCATGAGTTGTGAAGCGATTCCACATTTCCAAATTCGTGACTTAAGTATTCTCCTCCACGATCTGATCGTAAGAATTTTATCTTTCTGTGATGTTGATTCTCTACCTCAGTCTGAAATTCCTTGAACTTTTCAAAGGTCTCAGACTTGTGTTTAATCAAGTAGACATACCCATATCTACTCAAGTCATCAGTGAGAGTGAGAACATAACGATATCCTCCGCGAGCCTCAACTCTCATTGGACCGCACACATCAGTATGTATGATTTCCAATAAGTTGGTTGCTCGCTCCATTGTTCCGGAGAACGGAGTCTTGGTCATTTTGCCCATGAGGCATGGTTCGCATGTGTCAAACGATTCATAATCTAGAGACTCTAAAAGTCCATCAGCATGGAGCTTCTTCATGCGCTTGACACCAATGTGACCAAGGCAGCAGCGCCACAAGTATGTGGGACTATCGTTATCAACTTTACATCTTTTGGTGTTCACACTATGAATATGTGTAACATTACGCTCGAGATTCATTAAGAATAAACCATTCACCAGCGGGGCATGACCATAAAACATATCTCTCATATAAATAGAACAACCATTATTCTCGGATTTAAATGAGTAGCCATCTCAAATTAAACGAGATCCTGATACAATGTTCATGCTCAAAGCTGGTACTAAATAACAATTATTGAGGTTTAAAACTAATCCCGTAGGTAAATGTAGAGGTAGCGTGCCGACGACGATCACATCGACCTTGGAATCATTCCCAACGCACATCGTCACCTCATCCTTCGCCAGTCTCCGCTTATTCCACAGCTCCTGCTTTGAGTTACAAATATGAGCAACCGCACCGGTATCAAATACCCAGGAGCTACTACGAGCACTGGTAAGGTACAAATCAATTACATGTATATCCCATATACCTTTGGTTTTGCCGGCCTTCTTGTCCGCTAAGTACTTGGGGCAGTTCCGCTTCCAGTGACCACTTCCCTTTCAATAAAAACACTCAGTCTCAGGCTTGGGTCCATTGCTTGACTTCTTCCCGGCAACTGGCTTACCGGGCGTGGCAACTCCCTTGCCGTCCTTCTTGAAGTTCTTCTTACCCTTGCCCTTCTTGAACTTAGTGGTTTTATTCACCATCAACACTTGATGTTCCTTTTTGATCTCTACCTCTGCTGATTTCAGCATTGAATATACCTCAGGAATGGTCTTTTCCATCCCCTGCATATTGAAGTTCATCACAAAGCTCTTGTATCTCAGTGGAAGCGACTGAAGGATCCTGTCAATGACCGCGTCATCCGGGAGATTAACTCCCAGCTGAGCCAAGCGGTTGTTCAACCCAGACATCTTGAGTATGTGCTCACTGACAGAACTATTTTCCTCCATCTTACAGCTGAAGAACTTGTCGGAGACTTCATATCTCTCGACCCGGGCATGAGCTTGGAAAACCATTTTCAGCTCTTCGAACATCTCATATGCTCCATGTTGCTCAAAACGCTTTTGGAGCCCTAGTTCTAAGCTGTAAAGCATGCCGCACTGAACGAGGGAGTAATCATCAGCATGAGACTACCAAGCGTTCATAACGTCTTGGTTCTCTGGGATTGGTGCTTCACCTAGCGGTGCTTCTAGGACATAATCTTTCTTGGCAGCTATGAGGATGATCCTCAGGTTCCGGACCCAGTCCGTATAGTTGATGCCATCATCTTTCAGCTTGGTTTTCTCTAGGAATGCGTTGAAGTTGATGTGAACTACAAGACATTTTGCAAAGGTTTTAGACTAAGTTCATGATAATTAAGTTCATCTAATCAAATTATTCAATGAAATCCCACTTAGACAGACATCCCTCTAGTCATCTAAGTGAAACATGATCCGAGTCAACTAGGCCGTGTCCGATCATCACGTGAGACGGACTAGTTAACATCGGTGAACATCTTCATGTTGATCGTATCTTCTATACGACTCATGCTCGACCTTTCGGTATTCCGTGTTCCGAGGCCATGTCTGTACATGCTAGGCTCGTCAAGTCAACCTAAGTGTATTGCGTGTGTAAATCTGGCTTACACCTGTTGTATTCGAACGTTAGGATCTATCACACCCGATCATCACGTGGTGCTTCGAAACAACAAACCTTCGCAACGGTGCACAGTTAGGGGGAACACTTTTCTTGAAATTATTTCGAGGGATCATCTTATTTAAGCTACCGTCGTTCTAAGCAAATAAGATGTAAAACATGATAAACATCACATGCAATCAAATAGTGACATGATATGGCCAATATCATATTGCTCCTTTGATCTCCATCTTTGGGGCGCCATGATCACCTTCGTCACGAGCATGACACCATGATCTCCATCATCATGATCTCCATCATCGTGTCTTCATGAAGTTGTCACGCTAACGACTACTTCTACTTCTATGGCTAACGCGTTTAGCAATAAAGTAAAGTAATTTACATGGCGTTCTTCAATGACACGCAGGTTATACAAAAAATAAAGACAACTCCTATGGCTCATGCCGGTTGTCATACTCATCGACATGCAAGTCGTGATTCCTATTACAAGAACATGATCATCTCATACATCACATATATCATTCATCACATCCTTTGGCCATATCACATCACAAAACACTTGCTGCAAAAACAAGTTAGACGTCCTCTAATTGTTGTTGCAAGTTTTTACGTGGCTTCTATAGGTGTTCTAGCAAGAAAGTTTCTTACCTACGTAAAACCACAACGTGATATGCCAATTTCTATTTACCCTTCATAAGGACTGTCGGTGTCAAAACCGGCGGATCTCGGGTAGGGGGTCCCGAACTGTGCGTCTAGGCGGATGGTAACAGGAGACAAGGGACACGATGTTTTACCCAGGTTCGGGCCCTCTTGATGGAGGTAAAACCCTACGTCCTGCTTGATTAATATTGATGATATGGGTAGTACAAGAGTGGATCTACCACGAGATCAAGGAGGCTAAACCCTAGAAGCTAGCCTATGGTATGATTGTTGTAATGGAGGTTATGTCCTACGGACTAAAGCCCTCCGGTTTATATAGACACCGGAGAGGGCTAGGGTTACACAGAGTCGGTTACAATGGTAGGAGATCTACATATCCGTATCGCCAAGCTTGCCTTCCACGCCAAGGAAAGTCCCATCCGGACACGGGACGGAGTCTTCAATCTTGTATCTTCGTGGTCTTGGATTCCGGCGGACGATGATAGTCCGGCTGTCCGGACACCCCCTAGTCCAAGACTCCCTCAGTAGCCCCCGAACCAGGCTTCAATGACGATAAGTCCAGCGCGTATATAATCTTCGGCGTTGCAAGGCGGGTTCTCCTTTAAATTCCATGTTCCTGTCGAACAGTGTCCAGCTTCCTTATTAATGTTGCGGTTCTTAGCGTCTACGCCCAATAATGGCCTTCTTCCACGCATCGCACGAATGCAAAAAGCCAGGGTATCTTTAATGTTTTACCCCCTAGCTGCACAAATAATCTGCCTATAAGAGAGGCAAGGATCCAGATCCAAACCACACCATCTTCCTTCCGCGAGTACTCATCGGAGCGCCTCTGACCAAAAATCCATTCCATCATGGACCGTTGACGCGGCTCCTCTTCTCGTGCTCCCAGCCCTCTACCAGGAGATTGGAGGAGATGTTCCGTCCCGCACAACGAGCTGGTGACGCTTCAAGCAAAGGGATACCTCCCTCCGGCCTTCATGGTCCCGGTTCGAGCCGGGTTGGCCACCTACCAAGGTGGGAAGCAAGCGGAGGCTACCCCAAGTCCCAATAAAAGGGAGCGGGTATGCTTCGTCCCCTATCTGATAAGGGGACTCGGATTTCCTATACATCCGTTCCTCCGCGGGCTCCTGGAGTTCTACGGACTCCAGCTCCATCACCTTACGCCCGCCTCTATCCTGCATATCGCGGGTTACGTAGCTCTTTGCGAGCTATTTCTGGGCATCGAGCCCCATTTCGCACTTTGGAAGAGGCTGTTCTGCCTCGTACCCCGTTCTCACGAGGGGTCCATATACCAAGTGGGCGGCGCCGAAATATGGTGCATTGCCGGGACCGGGTATCCATCCGGAACCCCTAAGAAGGCGTCCAAAGACTGGCCTTCGGAATGGTTTTACATAGAAGACGCTCCACTACCGGACCCTGTTCGGATCGGCCTCCCGGAGTTCAGTACCACTCCTCTGAAGAAACGCGTTAGTTGGCACCCGCGGAGCCCCCAACTGGAGGAAGACAAGAGCGTCCATTATCTGATGGGCCGAATAAGATTACTGGCCCATTCCGGGTTGACCATGATCGGAGTCATGGCAACATGCATTACGCGGGGGGTGCAGCCACTGCAATACAGGGGCCACCCCATGTGGGATTTCAACGGGGAAGACGACGCCACCCGCCATGGCCGCAAAGGACCGGATTCAGCCGAGGATCTGGTGACGATCCTGTCCGGCCTGTACAAGGGGGACAAGGAGGACTTTCTCCAGACGAACCCGATGAGTGGGTTCTCCATGAATAACCCTCGGCGTTGGGTAAGCGAACACTTTAAGGGCCCGACCCATGTTTTCGAAGTTTAAGCTTCTTATATTATGTCTTCGACGCAGGAACTGCGCCGGATCGTGGAGGACATGGTAAGTCCAGCTCCGCAACCCGAGGATCTAGCGAGATCCCAGGATCCAGCCTCTGAAGAGGATCCGGACATAAAGGTGGAGCTAATCGACGGGGTGTTCCACCAGCTCAGCATGGATAATGCTTTAGTCGCCATTACGGCTGACTACCCCGGATTGTATCCGGCTTCCCAGGTGATTGTGACCGAAGTCCCGACACCATTGTTTCTTCCTTGCTCATCTCTGACCTTCGCATACGATGGTGTTTTGCAGGAAGTGCCTTCAAGGCGGGAAGCCGAGCCCGCGGCGGCTGACCAACAAAGGCCAGTCCGGACCAGTAGGCGGAAGAGGAGCGCGGCACAGACTGAAACGTCGCCGCAGAGGTATAGCTCGCAATTAATTATTCGGAGCAACGTTCCTAGGAAGCGTTTAAGTGCTCATGATCTTTGTAGGAGAAAAAGCGCCCGCCGGACTGCGAGCGTGGAGGTTGCCAATCCAACCTCTACCAGCTAGGCTCCAGCGCCCGGTTTGGAGGGGGAGGCGAGCGCAAGGCGCGGGCCGGATACTCCTCCAATGGAGGATGCCGACAGACTGTCCGCCACCAAGTCTGAGGTGGAGAGCGCCATGAACCACAGGCGCCGCCAGACAGTATTTCGTGACGCGTGCTTCTCCCCTGAGGTGTTGAATGCCTTTAACGCGGGGGACGCGCACCTCCGTGCTGCTCAAGATGGTTTTACCAGAGCCACGGAGCAATATGTAAAAGACATACGGGTAAGAGAATTTAATAGTTATATATGCCAGTAGCACCCGAGACTTAAAGTAGTTATGTTAACTGATTTAAGGATCATTTGAAACACAGGATCTTACTGAGAAGAATACCCAACTGTCTCAGGAGCTGCAAGAGTGCAAGACCGAACTTGAGGCCGCACTTTCTGCCGCAGGAGGAAACACAGAGACCCCTCCTGGTAACACATTTTTATTGATAAATATAGGCGCTATGCGGCGTGCGCGCAAGTCTAATAATGACATTGCAGGTGCCGCCGGACAAGATCCGGACAGGCAAGAATTACTGCGCCAGCTGAAGGCCGGCGAGAGGGTGCTAAATAGGGTGCAGCAAGAAAGGAACAAGCTCCAAGATGCCCACGCCCAGCTCGGGGAAGAGCTGAAAGGTGTTCGGGCCGAGCTGTCTGGCTCCGTTAAGGAGAATCAGCGGCTTCGTCGCGGCATCTATAGTAAGTGCTTAAACGAACTCCTTTGAAAAGAAGAGTTCGGCGAGGAAGGCAATTGACAAAATATGTCTGTAGGTATACTCACAGGTCGCCCTGCGGAGGAGATGCCCGTATCGACGGGTGATCAACTTCCCGAGCTGTTGCAGCTGCTCGAACGAGTTCGGCAGGCGATGAGCAGCGCCGTTCAGGCTCTATGGCCGGCCCTTTCCCTGCCCGAAGGCCTTGGGGAGCTTACGGAGAAGCTTCAGGGAATGCGGCAGCGCTTCCGTTTGTGGAAGATTTCGGCCTGCCGCCAAGGTGCCAGGGAGGCTTGGGCCATGGTGAAGACGCGGTACAAGAAGGCGGATCCCAACCACATGGCCGAGGTCGGACCTGTGGGGCCCGATGGGAAGGAGATCCCTGTGAGTTTAGTATACGGCCAAGTAGAGTTGGCCGCTAAATTTTCCCAATGGGACTGTAAATTAGACAGCCTGTTAGACGGGATTGAGGAGGAATACAGTCAGTAGATTTGACAATGTATTTTTAAAATGACATGTGAAATGCCTTCTAGCCGGATTGTAGATCGTTTGTCTTTGCCGACCTTTTCGCTTCAACCTCGGGACCCTAGAGTCCGGAGTGTGTCCGAATACCTTCTCAGTTAAGAAACAACCGGGGTATGCATGGAGACCAGGCGTAGGGGTCATTAGTGCTTTATCAGACAAGTGCCCAACTAGTTATGTTATATTACATGGTTAGTAAGAAACATCTTCCAGGGAGAATAGTTCCGTTAAGGGTTCCTTTCCCTGGGAGGCATGCCCTAAGGTGCATGTCCGGACTGCAAACAAAGCAGAAAAACATCTGGGGGCAGATAAATAAATAGGTAAAAAATCATCTTTCATGTCACCGACCGAATATTCCCTTAAGAACGCTAGCTTTCGGCTTCACCCAGTCTGAGGTACACATCCGACTGACCCGGCAGTAACAATCGCAGAGGTGCTCCCTTTACCTCCTAGCCAAACAATCGGGAACGTAGGGGTAAGCACAGGAGCCAGGCAACCCAGCTTGGCCAAAACTTAAGTCATATCGATGCATATAATGGTGAGTAAAAGGTACATGTGGAAGCTTGACACACGTGCTGGGCATGAAGCCCTTATAATTGAGCTTCTGAAAAAGAAGCCCCCAGGTATAATGAGTGGGGATGGCACGTCAAGTATGTGCGAACAATGCGCAAGTGAGCCCTTAAGGGCTTTTAGGAAAAGTGTTAAGGGAAGGAAGAGAAACAAAAGACAGCTAAAGTGTAAAAATTTGGACTTGGGAAGGGGACGAACTCTTAGTCCAGCGCTAGGCATAGAATCTTCGGAGGCGGGCTGCGTTCCATGGGTCCGGCTCGAGTCGGTTGTCCGATGCATTTCGTAGACGGTACGCTCCGCCGGTCAGGACTTGATCGATAATGAAAGGGCCCTCCCATTTGGGCTTGAGCTTGTCCTTTTTCTTGTCCGGCAGGCGTAGAACTAGTTCGCCAACATTGTAAGTCTTGGCCCATACTTCCCTGCTTTGATATCTTCGAGCCTGCTGCTGATAGAATGCGGAGCGAGCCTTGGCGACGTCGCGTTCTTCCTCCAATGCATCCAAGCTGTCCTGCCGATCCAGCTTGGCTTCTCTTTCTTCGTACATGCGCACTCGAGGTGAGTCACGAATGATGTCGCAGGGCAGAACTGCCTCTGCGCCGTATACCATAAAAAATGGCGTGAATCCGGTAGTACGGTTGGGCGTTGTCCGCAGCCCCCAGAGTACGGAGTCGAGCTCCTCTACCCAGTGCGTGTCAGATTTCGTAAGTGACCGCACTAGTCTGGGTTTGATGCCGCTCATTATTAGACCATTTGCTCGTTCCACTTGACCGTTGGTTTGAGGATGATAGACTGAAGCATAATCAAGCTTAATGCCCATATTTTTGCACCATGATTTAACCTCGTCGGTCGTAAAATTCGTGTCGTTATCGGTGATGATGCTGTGGGGGACACCAAAACGGTGTACTACCCCGGAGATAAAGTCTATCACTGGTCCGGACTGTGCCGTTTTGACTGGTTTGGCCTCTATCCATTTGGTGAATTTGTCCACCATGACCAATAGGTACCTTTGCTTGTGGGTTCCCCCTTTGAGGGGTCCAACCATGTCAAGCCCCCAGACCGCGAACGGCCAGGTAATGGGTATAGTTTTGAGGGCGGTGGGTGGCATATGGCTCTGATTAGCAAAGAGATGACAACCGACGCATCTTTGGACTAAGTCCTGAGCATCTGCCCAGGCCGTCGGCCAATAAAACCCTGTACAGAATGCCTTTCCTACAAGGGCCCGAGCTGCTGCGTGGTGTCCGCCTAGTCCGGCATGAATTTCAGCCAGGAGGTTTCGCCCTTCCTCTTCGGAGATACACCTTTGAAGGACTCCGGTTGTGCTTTTCTTATAAAGTTCTCCCTCATGGACCTTGTAGGCTTTAGATCGCCAGATTATGCAGCGGGCCTCATTTTAGTCTTCGGGAAGTTCCTGCCTCAGCAAGTAGGAATGGTTCTGTCCACGGGGCGATTACTGCCATTATGTCGTGGGCTGAAGGTGTTATGTCATCTGCTGAATCGCCGGTTGGCACGGTTTTTTCCGGTTTGTCATTTCCAGACTCCACTTCCCATAGTACGGATGGCTTGAAGAGCCATTCCAGAAAGATGTTTGGAGGGACAGCGTCACGTTTTGCGCCGATGCGTGCCAGTACGTCGGCTGCTTGGTTATTATCTCGGGCTATGTGATGGAATTCGAGTCCTTCAAACCGAGCTGACATTTTTAGGACAGCGTTGCGATATGCTGCCATTTTCGGATCCTTGGTGTCGAAGTATCCATTTATTTGGGATATTGCAAGGTTTGAATCCCCGCGCACCTCTAGGCGTTGAATGCCCATGGAGATTGCCATCCGGAGACCATGTAAAAGGGCCTCGTATTCGGCTGCGTTGTTGGAGTCCGTGTACATTATTTGAAGTACGTATTGGATTTTGTCCCCTATCGGGGACGTCAATACGACGCCAGCCCCCAGTCCGGCCAACATTTTAGAGCCGTCGAAGTGCATAGTCCAATTGGAGTATGCGCCGTACTCTTTAGGGAGTTCGGCTTCGGTCTATTCAGCGACAAAGTCAGCCAAAACTTGTGACTTTATAGCTCGCCGAGGTTTGTAAGTTATATCGAATGGTAAGAGCTCAATGGCCCATTTTGCAATCCTGCCCATTGCGTCGCGGTTGTTTATAATGTCATTGAGTGGTACTTTAGAGGCCACTGTTATCGAACACTCTTGAAAGTAGTGTCTGAGCTTCCGGGATGCCATGAACACCGCATACGCTATCTTTTGGTAGTGCGGGTAACGGGACTTGCAGGGGGTTAACACAGTGGATACGTAGTACACTGGTTTTTGAAGAGGGAATTTATGCCCTTCTGTCTCTCGTTCGACGACGAGTACCGCGCTTACAACTTGATGTGTTGCTGCGATGTATAACAACATTGGTTCGCCCAGGTTGGGCGCAGCCAAGACCGGATTTGTTGCCAATATAGCTTTTATTTCTTCGAGTCCGGCAGTGGCGGCATCCGTCCACTCGAAGTGTTCGGTGCGCCTGAGGAGGCGATAGAGAGGCAATGCCTTTTCTCCTAGGCGGGAGATAAAGCGGCTTAGAGCCGCCACGCATCCAGTCAATTTTTGTATTTGCTTGAGGTCTTTTGGGATATCTAGCTGTGACAGAGCTCGGATCTTGGCTGGGTTTGCTTCAATTCCTCTACCGGATACAATGAAGCCCAGTAGCTTTCCGGCCGGTACGCCGAAAACGCATTTTTCCGGATTCAGCTTGATGTCATATGCTCTGAGGTTTGTCGAATGTGAGCCTCAAGTTGTCTACTAGGGTTTCGACGTGTTTGGTTTTGACGACTACGTCGTCTACGTATGCCTCGACTGTTTTGCCGATCTGGGTGGCCAGACATGTTTGAATCATGCGCTGATATGTTGCGCCGGCATTTTTAAGTCCGAAGGGCATCGTGTTGAAGCAGAATGGTCCATATGGAGTGATGAATGCCGTTGCGGCTTGGTCTGCTTCCGCCATCTTGATTTGATGGTAGCCAGAGTATGCGTCGAGGAAGCACAATGAATTGTGCCCTGCAGTAGCATCGATTATTTGGTCGATGCGGGGGAGGGGGAAGGGATCCTTTGGGCAGGCCTTATTGAGGTCTTTAAAACCGACACATAGGCGCCAGGATTTGTCCTTCTTTGGTACCATTACCAGGTTTGCTAGCCAATCCGGAAGTTTGATATCTCTGATGAATCCGGCTTCCAATAGTTTGGCTAGTTCTTCTCCCATTGCCTGTCTTTTGGGTTCGGAAAATCGTCGAAGAGCCTGTTTGACTGGCTTGAATCCTTTTAGGATATTTAGGCTGTGTTCTGCCAATCTGCGTGGGATTCCGGGCATATCCGAGGGGTGCCAGGCGAAAATGTCCCAATTTTCCCGAAGGAATTCTCGCAGTGCGGCGTCTACATCAGGGTTCAATTGTGCCCCGATGGAGGCCGTCTTTGTTGGGTCCGTTGGATGGACCTGGAATTTTACTATTTCGTCCGCTGGTTTAAAGGAGGTGGATTTGGATCTCTTGTCGAGTATCACATCGTCCCTATTCACCGTAGAGCGCAGCGCGGTGAGTTCTTCTGCCGCTAGGGCTTCGGATAGTGCCTCCAGGGCTAATGTGGCTGCCTTGTTTTCGGCACGGAGTGCTATGTCTGGATCACTAACGAGAGTGATTATTCCACTAGGCCCAGGCATTTTGAGCTTCATGTACCCGTAATGGCGTACGGCTTGAAAAATTGTGAATGCCTCTCGTCCTAATATAGCGTGATATCCGCTGTTGAACGGGGCCACTTGGAACGTGACTTCTTCGGATCTGTAATTGTCCGGCGAGCCGAACACCACATCGAGTGTGATTTTTCCGGTGTAGTGTGCTTCCTGGCTAGGGATTATTCCTCTGAAGGTTGTGCTGCTTCGCTCAATGCAGCTCCAGTCTATTTCCATTTTTTGAAGAGTTTCCTCGTAGATGAGGTTTAATCCGCTGCCGCCATCCATGAGGACGTTTGTAAGTCGAAAGCCGTCCACTATTGGACTAAGTACCAGTGCGGCTGGTGCTCGGGCTGTTCGGAATTTAGGTTCGTCGCTGGCGTTGAAGGTGATGGCTGTGTTGCTCCATGGATTTGTTGTTGCTACTTGGTAGACTTCGGCGAGGCTGCGGATTGTTCATTTTCTCATATTATTTGATGCGAAAGTCTCGAAGACTGTTGATACCGTACCAGTATTGTTGGAGTGGTTTTCCGGGGCTAGAAGCTCCTCGCCACTTTTGGCCACCTGCCATAATATCCAACATGCTCGAAGGCTATGTGTTGGGACAGCGCCTTCTGTACTATGAATTTTACAGGGTCCGCTAAGCCATCCCTCCAGTACGGTTCCGTGCCCTCTATGGGGTTTTTGCTTTTTGGTTTTTGTATCTGGTGCCTGAGTGTAATGCACCCTTTTGTTGCGGACTAGGGTTGGGGCCGGATTGTCCCAAAAATTATTTTCGGTTTTCCGGAAACTCTCCATTGCACAGTACTTTCGTACTGTGGACGCCAGGTCGGCGAAGCGTGTAATTTTACGACGGCTGATGGCGTTCAAAATTCCCTTATCCGTGCAATTATTGCAAAAGATTGAGATTGCGTTTTCCTCTCGGCAGTCCTTTATCCTGTCCATGACCAGGAGGAATCTGGCCCAGTAGTGATGTACTGTTTCAGCGGGCTCTTGCCGGATTAGAGATAGATCGCATATGTCTGGGCGGGTGGGTGGAATTAAGTCCGGAACCCTACCCGTCTCGAGGCTTGAAGGCCGGGAAGTTTCCAAATTCGGAAGCTTAGATTGCTGGACGTTGTCCAACAAGTCCGGTCCGATGCCTGACTTTAAGTTCAGTGCTTGATCAAAGTCCGTCCCTCCGCGGGAGTCCGGCATGGAGGGTTCGGGAGCCCGGACATGACTAGTTTTCAATATAGGAGATGGGTCGCCGCATTGTTCCTCTACCACTGCGACGTGGTGGGTGACCTGGGGAGAGTTAATCTCTCTCAGATCGGTTTTAAGCCCAATCTGATTGTAGTCTGTAATGACTCCTAGGGCGGCGATGCGATCCAAGAGCTCGTTGACAGACGAGAGCTCTATTGGATCCAGCTGCTCGGCAGATTCCGAGCTGACGCGAAGATTGCTTTTGACGACTTGAGAAGTCATTGTCGAAGCAGTGGACGAACAGGCGGTCATAAGAAAACCACCTAGCCGGATAGTTTGGCCGGCAGCCAAGGCCCCTTTGGCGAAAATACCGTCCTTGAAGATGGGTGGAGGCATCCTTCCTATCGGTGACGGCACAGAGGAACTCTCAATGAAAGCACCAATGTCGGTGTCAAAACCGGCGGATCTCGGGTAGGGGGTCCCGAACTGTGCGTCTAGGCGGATGGTAACTGGAGACAAGGGACACGATGTTTTACCCAGGTTCGGGCCCTCTTGATGGAGGTAAAACCCTACGTCCTGCTTGATTAATATTGATGATATGGGTAGTACAAGAGTGGATCTACCACGAGATCAAGGAGGCTAAACCCTAGAAGCTAGCCTATGGTATGATTGTTGTAATGGAGGTTATGTCCTACGGACTAAAGCCCTCCGGTTTATATAGACACCGGAGAGGGCTAGAGTTACACAGAGTCGGTTACAATGGTAGGAGATCTACCTATCCGTATCGCCAAGCTTGCCTTCCACGCCAAGGAAAGTCCCATCCGGACACGGGACGGAGTCTTCAATCTTGTATCTTCGTGGTCTTGGAGTCTAGCGGACGATGATAGTCCGGCTGTCCGGACACCCCCTAGTCTAGGACTCCCTCAAGGACCCTTTTCATCGAATCCGCTCCAACTAAAGTGGGAGAGACAGACACCCGCTAGCCACCTTATGCAACTAGTGCATGTCAGTCGGTGGAACCTGTCTCACGTAAGCGTACGTGTAAGGTCGGTCCGGGCCGCTTCATCCCACGATGTTGCCGAAGCAAGATAAGACTATTAGTGGCAAGAAAATTAACAACATCTATGCCCACAACTGCTTTGTGTTCTTCTTGTGCATAGTAACTACGCATAGACCTAGCTCATGATGCCACTGTTGGGGAACGTTGCATAAAATAAAAATTTTCCTACATTCACCATGATCAATATATGGAGTCATCTAGCAACAAGAGAGAGGAGTGCATCTACATACCCTTGTAGATCGCATGCGGAAGCGTTCAAGAGAACGGGGTTGAGGGAGTCGTACTCGTCGTGATACAAATCACCGGAGATCCTAGCACCGAACGGACGGCACCTCCGCGTTCAAAACACGTACGGTTGGGAAGACGTCTCCTCCTTCTTGATCCAGCAAGGGGGAAGGAGAGGTTGGTGAAGATCCAGCAGCACAACGGCGTGGTGGTGGATGCAGCTGTGATCACGGCAGGGCTTCGCCAAGCTTCTGCGAGAGGGAGAGGTGTTGCAGGGGAGAGGGAGGTGCCAAGACTTGGGGGTGCGGCTGCCCTCCCTCCCCCCCTTTATATAGGCCCCCTGGGGGGGGTGTGCCGGCCCTAGGAGATTGGATCTCCAAGGGGGGGCGGCGGCCAAGGGGGTGGCTTGCCCCCCAAGGCAAGTGGAGGCGCCCCCCACCCTAGGGTTTCCAACCCTAGGCGCAGGGGGGCCCAAAGGGGGGCGCACCAGCCCACCAAGGCCTGGTTCCCCTCCCCACTTTAGCCCATGGGGCCCTCCGGGATAGGTGGCCCCACCCGGTGGACCCCCGGGACCCTTCCGGTGGTCCCGGTACAATAGCGGTAACCCCCGAAACTTTCCCGATGGCCGAAACTGCACTTCCTATATATAATTCTTCACCTACGGACCATTCCGGAACTCCTCATGACGTCCGGGATCTCATCCGGGACTCTGAAAAACTTTCGGGTTACTGCATACTCATATCTCTACAACCCTAGCGTCACCGAACCTTAAGTGTGTATACCCTACGGGTTCGGGAGACATGCAGACATGACCGAGACGCCTCTCTGGTCAATAACCAACAGCGGGATCTGGATACCCATGTTGGCTCCCACATTCTCCTCAAAGATCTCATCGGATGAACCACGATGTCGAGGATTCAATCAATCCCATATACAATTCCCTTTGTCAATCGGTACATTACTTGCCCGAGACTCGATCGTCGGTATCCCAATACCTCGTTCAATCTCGTTACCGGCAAGTCACTTTACTTGTACCGTAATGCATGATCCCGTGACCAGACACTTGGTCACATTGAGCTCATTATGATGATGCATTACCAAGTGGGCCCAGAGATACCTCTCCGTCATACGGAGTGACAAATCCCAGTCTCGATTCGTGCCAACCCAACAAACACTTTCAGAGATACCCGTAGTGCACCTTTATAGTCACCCAGTTACGTTGTGACGTTTGGCACACCCAAAGCACTCCTACGGTATCCGAGAGTTGCACAATCTCATGGTCTAAGGAAATGATACTTGACATTTGGAAAAGCTCTAGCGAAACGAACTACACGATCTTTGTGCTATGCTTAGGATTGGGTCTTGTCCATCGCATCATTCTCCTAATGATGTGATCCCGTTATCAATGACATCCAATGTCCATAGTCAGGAAACCATGACTATCTGTTGATCAACGAGCTAGTCAACTAGAAGCTCACTAGGGACTTGTTGTGGTCTATTTATTAACACATGTATTACGATTTCCGGATAATACAATTATAGCATGAACAATAGACACTTACCATGAACAAATAAATATAATAATAACCATTTTATTATTGCCTCTAGGGCATATTTCCAACAGCGACGGCACTGCCACCTACTCGGAGTCCGAGTCCACGTCCTTGACTTCGTCCTCGTCCCTCTTCCTCTTCCTCTTCGCCGACGCTTCTTTGCTTGAACCGGACACTGGGCTCTGCTTCTTCATCCAACCCATGTAGATATTTAAACAAAGGTAGGCATCCATTGCTGCGTACAGGATGTGATCTTCATCTAATCTCTTTGACTCACATGCATGATGAAACTCGTGATGAGGTTTCTTTAGTTTAGCATACGAAGGATCCATCATGGCTGCTGCCAGGGTCAGGATTGATGGTTGAGAGGAGGACACCAGGCTTGCCTTCTGGAGATCGAAGGGCTGGCCTACAACGAGACCTATCCGACGCAGGACTTCTTTGTCGTTCTTAAAGCCTATAGTAACGAATTTCACTCTTTTGTCCTTGAGGAAGTTCTTAAAATCCTGGCACTCAACGTCGGCATGGCATATGTGGTAGACCAAGCAAACGTTATGTACGCAAACCTGGATCATGGCGGGCTTCTTCCTCTCTTCGTCCTTTAGATCCTTCTCTCGTCCCAGGACTGTGGTGTACTCAACATCTAGCCCAGCGACCCACTCATCTGTTGAACTGTTGAACATGCGTAGGAAGCGAGCAAGCCATGCTTTCACCATCGCGGATCCACGTGTGTAGATGATGATGAACTGATCGCCGGTGATGGATCTAACGTGGTACTCATCGGCGACCATGGAGATTTGGGAGGCCATGGATTTTGGAGGAGGGTTAGGAGAAGTTGAACTGTTATACCCCGCAAAAACTGGGAGCGAACTAATGTGAAACAACGGGACGACTGGGAGCGAACTGTTGTGAGGTAGAAGACGGGGACGAGTAGGGCGTGCGAACGGCGTGGGGTTGTTGGCTTGCCCGGTGGATAAACGGCTGCAAGCCCCCAAAGAGTTCTCGAGAACTATGCGGGACCCACTAGATGGCATGTCTACTAGACCCATATCGTAGGCCTGACGGTATAGCTTTTGCCTGTTCGCACGCCATGCCGGCGCGTGGATGTAACTTCACTTAATTTCATCAACCGTCGCGCCTCCCACGGCCTTCACCTCCCTCGCGCGGTCGCGCCCTTTGAGACTTCGACCGGCTAAAAATGAGCAATTTTTTTGCCTACTCCACATGCATGATACACCCTCTGGTCCTTTTTACTCCCGTCAACCGTTTGCAAAGTGTTTGACCAAATATATACTTTTTTAAACACCACCTTATATTAATTAACCAGCCACACCAGTACACTCATTCGATACAATATTCACCACACAGGGCGGTATGTTATTTACAAGAATACCATCTAATCTATTGTCAAAGCTATACTTAGCGATTAAGTGTGCCACCTTATTGGCCGAACGGCTAATCTTTGACAATTGAAGATTGCTGATCAACTTCGAGATGCTCAATGCTTTCATCTTCAGGTCACGCATAGCAGACCTGTCATAGTCCCCCGATGCAAGAGACGCTACCACAAAAGCGCAATCAGTCTCTATAATTACAGGATTATGAAGAGAAATACCTATGTAGAGACCGGCAATGCAAGCCCTAAGCTCCGCTTCCTCCACGCTTTGACAGGCATCAATGAAATCCCACGACCAAATTTATACTAAAAATATCAATATCTACAATACTGATTATAATGAGTATAAGAACTATGTTTTATAATGAGTGTAAAATATTGATTTGACATTGTGAATGTTGATACTCCCTCCGTCTAGTTGAGTAAGTCATCTTAGGCTGTGCACCGTGACCAAGGAGGAGGAGGGGAAAACGAGAGACATTAATGTTTATTTGCTAATTAAATAGTATTGCATGCAATGAACTAACCACTGCATGTCATGTTTGATAGTCTTAGGTCATTAAAAGCATGCACACCCTCATCTCTTATTGGTTGATATGTCAAGAAACAAGAAACAAGGTGGAAGTTAATGCACCGCGCCTACGTGTTTTGAGATTATTTGGTTTTCGTAAGATGACTTACACACCTAGCTATTAGAGTACCACTACCTCCCTTCTAGTTTAAAGGGCTTGACTCAAAAATTTCACCTACTCTTAGCAAGATAGTAGAGGCGGTGGAATAGTTTTTGAAGTCTGCAAAAGTACTCAACTAATGCTGTCGTTCTTCACAAAAAAATGTGTTTACCAATGCATGCATGAACACTAGTTACTCTAACCCCCTCTCTTCTTTAATTCTTTGCCACATCAGCATGTTTTCTATTCCCGTGTGCATGATACCAGCTAAGATACCACCATGATGGCCAGCCTTAATCATCGCATGCAATAATTTAGTGCACCTTGAAATATGAACATGTTTGGGGCGTGTATGTTTTTAATGACTTGAGACTATATCCAGCCCGGCATGCAAGATGACTTATTATGCACCATTCCCCATACCTGCAGGAAGCCCGTTTGTCTCCAAATATTTTCCTCTCCATGTGTGGAAACAATATGCCTGCCAAACTCTCCTTCTCCCTCCGGCAGTCCCACCACTCCACCCCGTGTGAAAAAAATCTGCATGCATGACTCTCCTCCCCCCACGCTCGTCCAATCCGTTGTGACCAGCAATATTTCCACCCCTTCGCTCCCCCATAATTTACTCCAACAAATATGCCCACGTAGCTTTTACTTAACTTCAGGTACATTGGGTCACTGACATACGGGCCCAGCAGTGTACTGGCCCACATGTCAGTGATGCAACTGGACCTGTAGTTAAGTCAGTGCAGCTCAGTCCATATCTTACGTAGATGTGCCATTGCTTGCTATAAATACTGCGCCTCCCATGACATCGCTATCTCCCCCCCCCCCTCACGTTCACATTCATCGCTATCTCCTCCCCCTCCCTCTCACGTCGACCACCATGCCATCTCCCCTCCCAAGCCCTAGGAGACCCTCGCTGCACCGCGCGGACGGTCACACGTCGCCTTTCCGTTCCTCGCCGCCACTAGTCGAGGAGGACGCATCGGTGTTCCGCTCCTCGCTGCTACGTGACGCGTCGCCATTCCGTTCCTCGCTGCCACTAGTCGAGGAGGACGCGTCAGCGTTCCGCTCCTCGCTGCCACTTGTTGAGGAGGACGCATCAGTGTTCCGCTCCTTGCCGCGACGCGTCGAGGTGGATGCGTCGGCGTTCTCAATATCGCTAGCATGCGCGTCGGAGGAAGCGTCGGCTCGCCGCTACGAGGAGAACGCCGCGCCGCCCGCCGAGCCCCCCCAGCCTTGAGGAACTTTGGAAAGAAATGGATGTCTCTTGTGGGAGGCTTTGCCTCCAGCAGAGCGCGCCAAAATAGATGTGGAGAAGAAGGCCGAGGAAGAGAAGCGCACCGCGCAACAAGCTTTCTAGGAGATCTATGTCGCGTCCGAGAGAGTCAAGCAATTGGTTCTTTGGCAGAAGGCTCGTGCCAGGGCCGTGAGGGTGGCGGAGGACGCCCGTGCCGACGCCCTGTGTGCAGTCGGGCCCAAGCGCCTCATCTATGCTTGGCGGTACGTGGACCGGGTGCACGCTTCCAGCCAGGAGGAGTACCTGTTGGCGCCGGATCACCACACCGGTGAGATCGCCCTCGCTCGCCGGCAAGCTGCCAATCATCACCTCGCGAGTTGCGAGGCTGAGGAAGAGGCGTTGCGTCGGCATGCTGGGAAACGGCCGCGCACCAGGGCACTCGTGGCGCGCCGCAAGCGCTCCTGCGAGCGCCGTGGATTTTAGGAGGAGTATAATTTTTGTTTTGTAAGGCGATCTCATTAGTTTTGGGACGCAAATGATAAATCCCGAAGGTTCAGATATTTTTAGCGTCCTTAATTAAGTATGTAAAAGGGAAAGTTTGGAAATGTTGTGTATTATTACGCATTTTGCAAGTACGTGCATATAGCACAAACTTTACTATATACTATCGGACTACACGTCTCTATTAATATATGCTTGCAGACTATGCTACTCCCTCCGTCTAGGTCAATAAGTCATCTTTGGTTGTGCACGGTGACCAAGAAGGTGGGAAGACCTGTACACCTGGACGGAGGGAGTACTACTATTACTTATGTACGTGCAAATGCACGTTTGAACATTACGATGCGGTTTTTGTAAAAGTAGAAAAACAGCACTAGTCAAGCTTGTGAAATGATTCAATGCAAAACAAATGCAAAAATGCTCATTTGATTGTTTACTTTTAGCTTCCTTCTCTGTGGTTATTTCTCTGTGCACCGTGACCAAGGAGGAGGAGAAAACGAGAAACGTTAATGTTTATTTGCTAATTAATAGTATTGCTTGCAATGAACTAACCACTGCATGCCATGTTTGATATCTCAAGTCATTTAAAGCATGCACACTCTTTATCTCTTATTGGTTGATATGTCAAGAAACAAGAAACGAGGTAGAAGTTAATGCATCACGCCTAAGTGTTTTTGGATTATTTGGTTCTCGTAAGATGACTTACACACCTAGATGCACCGCGCCTAAGTGTTTTGAGTAACATTTTATCAGTTAAATCTTTGGTCAAAATTTAGCACAAATTACAATGGTGAGGAATAAACCAGGACAGAGTAGTAGTTTAGAAGCCCAAATAAATGAGTGAGGCGCCTTATTTTAACTCTCCACTGTGACTAGTCTTCTGGGAAAAGCTGGGGAAGCCGCCAAAAGAACTGACCCTAGGAGTAGTAGCTAGGGATCGAGTGTGGGAGATGAACTGGAGAAAGTAAATGCAGAGAGATGAAATGCAAAAAAGACAGAGGGATGTGATGGTTGCTTGTCTGTTTATTTTACCAGGCCATTTATTACTGGGAGTGGTTGGGTTTTGTGTTATGACGGCTTTATTGCCGCGCCACGAGCGGGGTGAGAGGTGAGACTCCCGTGCAGCGCCACCCTCTACACTTGTACTACATCGGTCGTGGTTTATTAGTCTCCCATTCAATTTGACTGAAGATTTAACTGACAAAATGTTAGTGCATGTCAACAAAAACTATATCGTTGGATTTGTATTTGAACATAGTTTTGAATGATATAAGTTTAGGTGACATGCATCAATATTTATCATACTATATATAATGTTAGTTCAATTTTTGGTCGTACTAATCTATAGTAGTAAGGTGCCCGTCCGTTGTACCGAAGAGTGAAATGCATTGATCAGGGAGTTGTTTATTTTGACAAAGGATGTGGGGGTCATCTCATGTGTAATGGGTATCGATAGGTTTCTTCGGATATTATCTCATCTCTAGAGCTCACAAACATCCGGGTGAAATAGATAAAAAGGTATCTTTTGCAAACAAAAGCGTTCAACTGTTCAACCCGCATCCAAAACTTGTGAAGAAATAACACTTATTGTGCTTTGCAAGAAATGATCTTTAAGAATTAGTTTTTGAGTATCGATTGTTATATATGTTGGCTACAGATGACATGGCACTTTCTTATAGTCAACAGTTGGCTATACTATTAAGTAATATTAACCATGCCCTTATACACCTAGACGGAGGGATTAAATCAGGATGACTTGCAAGGGGGCAGAGGAGATGTAAGAAATGGTTCATCGTAAGTCTCTCAACAGTACTGTAGTAAAAATTCTTACATGGAAGATTCTAGACTAAACCATAAACGGATACACTTTTATTCATGCGCGATACTCCAATAGAGCAAGATCCTGCATGGAAGTCTCCACATGCTTAGACAGCGGATTACATTGAGCGAAGACTAATGATCAACATTTAACTTGATAATGCCTATTTTTTTAGAAGAACAGGGAGGCTCCTCCCCGGTTCCATTATCAAATGAAACCCAAAGTGTCTTACATCAGCTCACTGAGAGGAGCAGTTCAAAGGAAGGACTGCGGCAAAAGCCACTCAAGTTTAACGACAAGCTTACAGAATCAAAAGCGGCAAAGACACAGGCCATAAGCGCCCACACACACACTACATGTTTTCTAAGTGCACTTGATAATGCGTATGTCTAGGTGAACCTCCTTGGAGTCCCCGTGCACCGAGTCGGCGGGTAAAGGATAGAACAGATGCCATGGGTTTTCCAAGTCCACATTGGCGGGATAGTCCCAACTCCTCAGATTCCAAGTCTGTCCGATGAGGCCGGTTTCGCCGCCCACGTGACCCGGAGGGGTAGTAACATTGACCTTGCACCCGTACATCTGCCTCGTGTCAGTGTCAGCGTCAGCGGCGACGCCCCTGGCGCACGCTACAAAGACGGGGCGGCGGCCTGTGCGGGCCTCGCCGGTGCCCACGATCAAAAGGAAGACGCTGCCGTCCTCCTCCGAGACTAGCAGGCGGTGGTGATCCTCCAGCGACTCCGGCATGGTGAACCGGTAGCACGTGTCGTACTTGATGTTCTCCGCCAAGGGCCAGCAGTGATCGTTGCACGCATCCGTGAGGTGATGCACCATGTCCGCCCGCGAGCCACAAAACGACATCGGGCACTCATAGCAGTGGACGAAGGGCTCCTTGGAGGCATCGACCAGGCCGTCCATGAAACGGGAGTGGCTGTAGGGGACGTTGCGCTAGTTGAATATGTGAGCAAGTTACTACGAGATTTATCCGAATAAGCACAAAATAAATCATGACGGCTATAACAGAGATGAAACTAATCATGTGGACTAGCATAGTAGTAGGATACAGAGTAGAAACATGAATTCTACCACGATTTCAAACAGGAAGGACAGAAACACATATGGTGCAATGGGAGCAGCACCATTGGCATTGAGGTTGTCGCCCATGTCGTTGAGGAAGAGGTTGCCGAGGTTGGGGAAGAAGTCATCGTCGGTGAAGTTGTGGCTGCCAACAGTCGCGAGAGTGCGCTCCCCAGATTTCAACAGCGCCCTCCGAATGGAGCGCAGGAGGGAGTGGCTGTAGGGGACGTTGCGGCCGCCGAATGGAGCGCAGGAGTACCACACGAAGCAGTAGATGGTGTCCTTACTAGTACTCCCTAGTCTCTATCTATCTATATCTATATATATCTACTCTTATAGAAAACCGAGTTGGTGATGATGGTTTGCCTGCCATCTTGTAATATAGACCGTCCGATCTATATCTGACGGATATAAAGCCAACTATGACAATTTTACAAAAGATACCCACACCTCTCTCCACATTTACAGATAAGGCCTTACCTCGTGCTCCTCCCTATGTCTCTATCTCTACAAGTACTTTTTTATAACAAATCGAATAGTGTTGCGCCGTCCGCTGCACGCCCGGCTGAACACGCCTCCTCGCCTCCATCATCACCAACTGAGTCTTTTATAGGAGTAGGTAGAGAAAAAACCGAGTTGGTGATGATGGTGTGTCGTTCAATGCACGGGCATCTTGCTATTTTTTTGCATATAAGTCCAAACACCACATAGACACGGGCTTTGGGAACGGTTCATAGTCGTTCCACGATCGGGCATCGAAGTTTGTAACTATTCTAGATTAGAATATACTACTCCTCCGGTGCTAGTAGTAGAGCAGAGTCCTACTCTACTACTCTACTCTAGCAATCTAGGGCATAGTACTGTAGTAGGTACTGTAGGGAGTACCAGTACTGTGATCACTCAAGCAAGTTGTCTGGCATCGATATGACCCTACGCTGCTGGTATGTGTCTCGTAAGTCAAGCGGCATGCTGTAGTCATCATCACCTGTCCACTTCCCGCAGCACATATTCGCTTCTCCATCTTTGTCCGTGCATAATCTCGTCCAAGCTTCCATGCCCGCTAGGCGCCTCCCCCCCACGTCCAAAACCCAAGCACTAACAATGGCAGAACCGAGCAACGTCTGCCGAAAGAGTGGCTGGAATCCGCTCCCCACAGAGGTAATCAAGCTCATTGTTTCGCGTGTGGAAAATCTCAGTACCATGTCGCTCGCCGCGTGCTCATTGGGGCTGTACCGTTTACTCAAAGCCCTCAGGCCGGAGCTTTTTAAGCCAGCTCCTTGTTTGCTGATGCCGCCTGATCTTCAGAAACAACATGTCACGCAGCATAACGATCGTAGGGTGGCGAGCATCAACCCCCTTCACTGCGATCCGATCCCCATCAGCCTCAGCTACATTAACGGTATGTACTGGGTCGGCATGAACACGTCTTGGATGGTGCTCATCGACGGTCGCGGCAGCTGGATGCTTGTGGAGGTCTACACCCGGTGATTGACCCCCCTTCCTTCGATTAACACTGCACTGCTTTGGCACCGCAGCCCAGAATACTCGGAATCTTACAGTAGCCAACATGATACCAAGTTTGATTTGCTCAAGGTTGTAATCTTCCAAGTGCCCACAAGATCTGGGAATTATAAAGATTTCAGGCTAATTGCGTTCTTCAACCGTGGACTCGCCTGTCTGACAGGTCACTTCGATAAGTGGATAAATCTGCATGTCCATCGTAGGATCATACATCCTCCATGGTTCTTTGATGCCATTGAACACAAGGGCTTCATTTACGCTATCGACTCCTTCTATGGCTGGATGTATTGCTGGCCTACTCCAGTCATTGCTACAAACGGCGGTTACAGCAGTATGTTACTTTCCTATGATATCATGATGGCTTGCTTACATTACTGTCAACATTCACTGAAAAAATATTCATGCTCATAACATGCTGTTCTTAAGATTGACTAAATCAAGAGCCCTTTTTTATTTGACTCCAACTTGATATGATGTTGTAGGCCGCTTGGTGTCCCTACCCTTCCTAATCCCAGAACCTTTCAAAGAAAATCGGCATGGCAGTTGTAGGTGGTTCCTGGCTCGATCAGACGACGGCGAAAGATTGATGATTGTTCGCACGTACCGGACGTGTTGTTTCACGGAATACAATCACAGTCACTGCAAGGTCTTTGAGCAGGATCCCAGCTTCTCTGGGCCTTCAGGAATTTTTGACTGGAGGCTGGTAAGTAGCCTTGGCACACGCTCTCTGTTTGTCGGACTGAATTATTCGATTAACCAGGAGATAACCGACGGCAAGGATCATGATGGCAGCGCGGTTTCGTTCATCAGGTAAAACTGTGTGTACACAGCGTACCATGCGTCTTTGCATGCACCATACCCTGATATGTGCCGCCACGCTCTGCAGTCCAAAGTAGGAGAGAGGGTCGCAAGTATCAGACTTTGACCTGCTGGCTGGAGTTTCCCCCGTCAGGCACCCATCTGGTTCAAGCCGTCAGCCAATCTCCACAGCTTAATAAATAGTAACGTCTAACTGAGCCAGTTAGTTAGATGCGTACACTTGGTGTAGTAGGATCTTTATTTAGTTTGATGCATACACTTGTTCTTTTTTGGTAGCCCTTTTGTAATGATGGCTGATGTTTGGTTTGGAAGAGAGAGCTGCGTCTTCACTCTTCTGGCCTGCTTATTGCTTCTGTTGCACCCCCAGCCCTGGTTGCTGCTGCTGCTGTTTTCAATGTACAATCAGTAGTATATTTCGTCTGTTGGTTGAATATAAATGTGTTGTTAGAACGACAAACACAATGTTTTGGAAGTCGTTGCACGGTTCGGTCCTTTAGTGCCCCGTACCGTACGTAGCTCATACTATTTTTCGTACGGAACACATTTTCCACTTGTTGATAACATGCAGCCCACTGATGAAGGCCCAATAGAGAAGCCCATAATTAACTAGAAGGGACGCTCTCACATGAATCCGACCCAGGTACATGCTCATGGTCCCCTAAACATAAATAAGTAAATAAATAAATAAAGCTAAATGCTCATGCACCAGTTCTTTGGGAAAATAGGTAGCCCAGTATTTCTTTTTGAAGAATACCCAAGCTAGGCCTATTTGTTTTCTTCGAATTACTGGGCTGCAAATCTTTCAAGACGAGCAAATGGGATATTAGTTTTTTTTTAATTTTGTTCTTCACTGATATCTTATACGTATTTCATTGGATTTAACATGACATAGTAATAACTTATTTTTAAATTTGTTTTAGTATGGCTATTAAATTTTGGATTAAGAATATTTCGTTCCCCAGCAAAAATTTCCCACATATTTAGTTATTTTTGACCCTAGTACTGACCAGAAAATGGCCGGCAATTCTAAAAATGGAAAACGGGCTGCAATAAATTCCATATGAATTAGAAAATGAGTAAAAATTATAAAAATAATAGCAAATGGGTTGTACACGCCACAGATTTCGAGGCCGACTTGTTTACACAAGGCTTTGTCAGTGAACACACGATTCTAGCCGTCGTGCTCCTTCAATCTCTGATCTTCCTGCTCCAGCCGCCTAAACTAGCGCCGGCCGGACTGCCTGCTCCCTCCTCTTGTGGCCCACTGTGATGCCGCGCAGGCTTCCCCGGTCCACCCTACTCCCTCCGCTGGCCTGGCCGCACGCAATCAACTGCCTCCTTATTACGCGAAAAAATGATTCCTCCCACTGACATCTGGGGCACACCGGTTGGGAGGCTGACCTGTGGGCCTACTACGTTGACGCGTACGCAGGGCTTGTCAACTTAGTCAACAAACGATTTTAGCAGCAGTAACCGTTGGATTTGAATTGAACGGTCCTGCTGCTTCTTCAATCGGTGCTCTTCTTGCACCAGCCGCCCAAACCAGCGCCGGGGAGACCGCCTGCTCCTGCCTCCAGTGGCCGGCTTTGCTGTCGTTGAGGCCTCATCGCCCCCTACTACTCCCACCGCTAGCCAGACCCTGCGGCGACGGCAGCCTCACACCGCAGCCGAACCAGTGAACCTCGTACTCCTCTCCGCGTGGGCATCCACTGCCGCGTCTTCCCCGGCTCCGCGTCGTCCCCTTCCTATGCCTTGTCGTCGTCCACCGCCTTGGTGCTCTCGGCGTGGCGTGGTCAATGTGGTCAACGACATTCCATCGGGAGAGTACTATACGTGAAGAGGCTGACAGCTGGGTCCACGGCCACAGCCCAATTTTTTTTTGTGATTTGCCAACTAAGTCGCTTTGTCAGGTCTGTTGGGCTGCAAATCTTTCAAGACGAGAAGAGCTTTCATTCGGCTGGCCGAGAAAACGGGCCATCAGTAATGAGAAATGGGTTGTACATTTTTAAAACACATCAAACTGGCAATTAGTTTCATTTCGAGATTTTAAATTACATTAATTTTTACGCATGGAGAATTTGTTGGATTTTATATTGATATAAATTTATTTTTAAAATCAGTTTGAATGTGAGACGAAATTTCGGGATTAAAAACAGTTCGGACCGCACCGAAATATGCAAAATTTCGTATAAGTTTTTAACCGTGGCCACAATATGGGCTGTAATGCTAACAAAAAGAATACGGGCTCAAAAAAACCTTAAGAATTAGCAAATGGGCTGTAAATTATTAAAAATAATGGCAGATGGGTTGTATGCTGTTTTCCACAGATTTGAGGCTTTCCTAAAAAAAAGGTTGACGCACAAGCAGTGACTGTTGGATGGCCATCCAACGGCTATCGTGCTTCTTCAATCTCCGCTCTTCCTGCTCCAGCCGCTCAAACAAGCGCCGGCGGGACTGCCTGCTCCATCCTCCCCGCGGCCGGCTGTGCTGCCGCGCAGGCCTCACCACCCCACCGCACTCCCATCGCTGGCCTAGCCATCCCTCTACTCACCCACACCTGCTGTTATTCTTCGGCGACGGTAGACGAACCAGTAAACCCTCGTATAGTCGTACTCCCCTCCGTGTGGGCATCCACTGCCGCGTCTTCCCCAGCTCCGCATCGTCCCCTTCCTAGGCCTCGCCGTCATCCACCGCCGTGGTGCTCTCGACGCGGCGTGGTCAATGTGGTCAACGACCGACTTCCATCGGACGTGGACTATACATGGAGAGGCTGACAGCTGGGCACGGTCGCAACAAGGAAGTGCCTCCTTATTACGCGCAAAATAATTATTCCTCCACCTGACAACGGGGACCCATCGGACGGGCCACCATATTTCACGAAAAAAACGTTTCCCCCCTGACTGCTGGGACCCACCAGCTACACCTTCGCACGCAAGGAAGTGCGTCCGGGCAAAAAAATACGATTCGCCCCCCTGACTGCTGGGACCCACCAGCTACATCTTCGCAGGCAAGGAAGTGCCTCACAGTTGGGACCTGCCTGGTCGAAGCGTACGTAGCGTTGTCATTCTGGTGTACGTACATATATACTGGTGGATGTAGAGGCGCGCACGTGTCGTAGTAGAGGCACGCACGTAGCATGTACACGTACGTACAGCGGCGAGGGTGCAAGAAAGAAAATACGGCCATGTACGTACATACGGTAGGGTCTCTAACGCCTATCGTACATACGTACATGGCTGGGTCAGAACGGAGAAACAATGTTGTCGTCGTGTTCATGGGGAGCCAACCGGCTGGGTTGGAACGGAATGCGTGGTCGTGTTCATCGGGAGGGCTTGTACCAAACAGGCGATGGAAACGAGGCCTGGCGTACCGCACAACGGAGGAAACGGCCTTGTGTTCGACCGGCCATGTCCGAAACGGGGTCCTGTTGATCGGGAGGGGCCTGGCGTACCGCAAAACGGAGGAAACCGACCTCCTACTATCGAAACGGGGGTCCTGTTGATCGGGAGGGGTGTAGCGTACCGCAAAACGGACGAACCGGACTTGTGTTGGAGCGCTACGGTCGAAACGTGGGTCATGTTCATCGGGAGGGGTGTGGCGTACCGCAAAACGGGACTCCACGGGAAACTGTTCATCTCCACCGTCGACCTCCTCCAGCCTCCACGGGCTACTGTCGACCTCCTCCAGCCTCCACGGGCTCCTGTTCATCCAGCCTCCACCGCGCACTACTCCACCGGCTACTGTTCAACCACCCCTCCACGGGCACCCCTCCACCGTCTACTGTTCATCCAGCCCTCCACACCACGGGGTCCTGTTAAACCACCCCTCCACCGTCTACTGTTCATCCAGCCCTCCACACCACGGGGTCCTGTTCAACCACCCCTCCACGACCACCCCTCCACCGTCTACTGTTCATCCAGCCCTCCACACCCCGGGTTCCTGTTCATCCAAAGGCAACGCCACCGCTCACTGTTCATCCTAACCCCCCCGCAACGCTCACTGTTCATCCAATCAATCGGCTTCAATTAGCAGCAGTAGCGAAGGAATCGCTCCATCGGGTTCAACTAACAGCCATCGATTGATCGCTCGGGTTCAGTAACACGTAGCCTGCAGTGCAATCGCTTGGGTTCAGTTAGAGCCCAACGCCTTGCTCGGGTTCAGTTAGAGCCAACGCCTCGCACACACGTGCGTACGTACGAGAGAAACGCGCATCGCTCGGCCCCCGACCTCCCACCATAATCGGCAACTCCCCGAAATTTTCCTCCCCCTCGCTTCTACCACGGTTTTTTCCGTCATGGACGGCCCAAAGAATGTCATGCAGCTGCGTCTCCGGCCTGCCCAGGACGAAAAGCCCATTTTCTGTCATGTTTTTTTGTCATAGAAGTAGGAGCCCACCACATCTATGATGATACCGGGTTTTGTCACAATTATCGTCATAGAAGTGTCATATGTATGACAGAAAAAAAATTCGTTCGGCCCAAAATATCACGGATGTGTCTTTTTTGTAGTGTCTTGACCTTTTTATAAAGAGGATGAATGTCAAGCGTCCTCCGCGCGGCCGTTTGGAACTTGCATAAACCAAGGTGTCGTTTTAATGGAGCGGTTGGGTTACCCACGCCCGTATTGATGAGAATCCCGTGATAAGGGGGACACGATCTCTGCTTCGACAAGACGTGCCAATAAAACTGCCTCGCAAGACGTGTAGTGGCAAGTTGGAAAAACGGTTCGAATAATAACCGGGCCACGGCGTGATGTCATGCTAGGTAAAAGTTGTCAGCAGATTGGACTCATGGAGTATTGTACTCTCTACGGTGCTATGTGGAGTTTGTTTTTCAGAGCTGGACACGATTCTTGTGTTCAAGATCTACTTTGGAGTATTTGGAGAAGGAACCCGCCTTGCAATGCCGAAGACAATCTGCGCGCCGGACTCATCGTCATTGAAGCCTGGTTCAGGGGCTACTAAGGGAGTCCTGGATTAGGGGGTCCTCGGACAACCGGACTATATGCTTATGCCGGACTGTTGGACTATGAAGATACAAGATTGAAGACTTCGTCCCGTGTCCGGGTGGGACTCTCCTTTGCGTGGAAGGCAAGCTTGGCAGTTCGGATATGTAGATTTCCTTCTCTGTAACCGACTCTGTGTAACCCTAGCCCCCTCCAATGTCTATATAAACCGGAGGGTTTAGTCCGTAGGACAAGAACAATCATAATCATAGGCTAGCTTCTAGGGTTAGCCTCTATGATCTCGTGGTAGATCAACTCTTGTAATACTCATATCATCAAGATCAATCAAGCAAGAAGTAGGGTATTACCTCCATAGAGAGGGCCAGAACCTGGGTAAACATTATGTCCCCCGCCTCCTGTTACCATTAGCCTTAGACGCACAGTTCGGGCCCCCCTACCCGAGATCTACTAGTTTCGACACCGGCAGTCGGGCATTGAGTCTAACTCAACTTCACGCCTTGTAACACAGGCAAGAACCCTTTCTTTGACTGATCCATTTTGAACTTCTTCAAAACTTTATCAAGTTATGTGCTTTGTGAAAGTCCAATTAAGCGTCTTGATCTATCTCTATAGATCTTGATGCCCAATATGTAAGCAGCTTCTCCGAGGTCTTTCATGGAAAAACTCTTATTCAGGTATCCCTTTATGCTATCCAGAAATTCTATATCATTTACAATCAACAATATGTCGTCCACATATAATATTAGAAATTCTACAAAGCTCCCACTCACTTTCTTGTAAATACATGCTTCTCCAAAAGTCTGTATAAAACCATATGCTTTGATCACACTATCAAAGCGTTTATTCCAACTCCGAGAGGCTTGCACCAGTCCATAAATGGATCGCTGGAGCTTGCACACTTTGTTAGCACCCTTTGGATCAACAAAACCTTCTGGTTGCATCATATACAACTCTTCTTCCAGAAATCCATTCAGGAATGCAGTTTTGACATCCATCTGCCAAATTTCAGAATCATAAAATGCGGCAGTTGCTAACATGATTCGGACAGACTTAAGCATCGCTATGGGTGAGAAAGTCTCACCGTAGTCAACTCCTTGAACTTGTCGAAAACCTTTCGCAACAAGTCGAGCTTTGTGGACAGTAACATTACCGTTAGCGTCAGTCTTCTTCTTGAAAATCCATTTATTTTCTATGGCTTGCCGATCATCGGGCAAGTCCACCAAAGTCCACACTTTGTTCTCATACATGGATCCCATCTCAGATTTCATGGCCTCAAGCCATTTCGCGGAATCTGGTCTCATCATCGCTTCCTCATAGTTCGTAGGTTCACCATGGTCTAGTAACATGACTTCTAGAACAGGATTATCATACCACTCTCGTGCGGATCTTACTCTGGAAGACCTACGAAGTTCGGTAGTAACTTGATTTGAAGTTTCATGATCATAATCATTAGCTTCCTCACTAATTGGTGTAGGAATCACTGGAACTGATTTTTGTGATGAACTACTTTCCAATAAGGGATTACCTCATCAAGTTCTACTTTCCTCCCACTCACTTCTTTCGAGAGAAACTCCTTCTCTAGAAAGGATCGATTCTTAGCAAAAAGTATCTTGCCTTCGGATCTGTGATAGAAGGTGTACCCAACAGTCTCCTTTGGGTATCCTATGAAGATGCACTTCTCCAATTTGGGTTCGAGCTTATCAGGTTGAAGTTTTTTCACATAAGCATCGCAGCCCCAAACTTTAAGAAACGACAACTTTGGTTTCTTGCCAAACCACAATTCATTAGGCATCGTCTCAACGGATTTTGATGGTGCCCTATTTAAAGTGAACGCAGCCATCTCTAAAGCATAACCGGAAAACAATAGCGGTAATCAGTAAGAGACATCATAGATCGCACCATATCCAATAAAGTACGGTTACGACATCCGGATGCACCATTTCGCTGGTGTGTTCTAGGTGGCGTTAGTTGTGAAACTATCCCATGTTGTTTCAAATGAAGACCGAACTCGTAACTCAAATATTCTCCTCCACGATTAGATCGTAGAAATTTATTTTCTTGTTACGATGATTTTCCATTTCACTCTGAAATTCTTTGAACTTTTCAAATGTTTCAGACGTATGCTTCATTAAGTAGATATAACCATATCTGCTCAAATCATCTATGAAGGTAAGAAAATAACGATACCCGCCACGAGCCTCAACACTCATTGGACCACATACATCCGTATCTATTATTTCCAATAAGTCAGTAGCTCGTTCCATTGTTCCGGAGAACGGAGTTTTAGTCATCTTGCCCATGAGTCACGGTTTGCAAGCACCAAGTGATTCCAAAAGTCCATCAACATGGAGTTTCTTCATGCGCTTTACACCGATATGACCCAAACGACAGTGCCACAAATAAGTTGCACTATCTGTTGGGGAACGTAGTAATAATTCAAAATTTTCCTACGTGTCACCAAGATCAATCTAGGAGATGCTAGCAACAAGAGAGAGAGGGAGTGCATCTTCATACCCTTGAAGATTGCTAAGCGGAAGCGTTGCAAGAATGCGGTTGATGGAGTCGTACTCGCGGCGATTCAAATTGCGGGAGATCCGATCTAGCATCGAACGGACGGCGCCTCGGTGTTCAACACACGTACAACCTAGGGATGTCTTCTCCTTCTTGATCCAGCAAGGGGAGAGGAGAAGTTGAGGGAGAGCTCCGGCAGCACGACGACGAGGAGGTGGAGCTTGCGGTTTTCCTGTAGGGCTTCACCAAGCTCTACGGAGGAGGACGAGGTGTTGGAGGAGGGAGGGGCTGCGCCAGGGGAAGGGTGTGGCAGCCCTCCCACCCCCCACTATTTATAGGGGAAGTGGGGATGGGCCGGCCCCCTAGATCCCATCAACAAGGGGGGGGGGGGCTGCCAAGGGGGGGGGACTTGCCCCCCAAGTTTGGTGGGAGGCGCACCCACCTCCTAGGGTTTCCAACCCTAGGCGCCTTGGGACCTTGGGGGCGCACCAGCCCACTAGGGGGCTGGTTTCCACCCTTGTTCAGCCCATTAAGTTGCCTGGGGCAGGTGGCCCCACCCGGTAGACCCCTGGACACCTTTCGGTGGTCCCGGTACAATACCGATAACCCCCGAAACCATTCCAGTGACTGAATCTGGACTTCCCATATATAAATCTTTACCTCTGGACCATTCCGGAACTCCTCATGACATACGGGATCTCATCCGGGACTCCAAACAACCTTTGGCAACCGCATACAATTTCCCATAACAACACTAGTGTCACCGAACCTTAAGTGTGTAGACCCTACGGGTTCGGGAACCATACAGACATGACCGAGACATCTCTCCGGCCAATAACCAATAGCGAGATCTGGATATCCATGTTGGCTCCCACATGTTCCATGCTGATATCATCGGATTAACCACGATGTCGGGGATTCAATCAATCCCGTATACAATTCCCTTTGTCCACCAGTATGTTACTTGCCCGAGATTCGATCGGCGGTATCCCCTTACCTCGTGCAATCTCGTTACCAGCAAGTCTCTTTACTCGTTCCGTAATGCATGATCCCATGACTAGCTCCTTAGTCACATTGAGCTCATTATGATGATGCATTACCAAGTGGGCCCAGAGATACCTCTTCATCATACGGAGTGACAAATCCCAGTCTCGATTCGTGCCAACCCAACAGACACTTTCGGATATACCTGTAGTGCACCTTTATAGCCACCCAGTTACGTTGTGACGTTTGGTACACCCAAAGCATTCCTACGGTATCCGGGAGTTGCACAATATCATGGTTTAAGGAATTGATACTTGACATTAGAAAAAGCTCTTAGCAAACGAGCTACACGATCTTGTGCTATGCTTAGGATTGGGTCTTGTCCATCACATCATTCTCCTAATGATGTGATCCCGTTATCAATGACATCCAATGTCTATGGCCAGGAAACCAAAACCATCTACTGATCACCGAGCTAGTCAACTAGAGGCTTACTAGGGACATATTACGGTCTATGTATTCACACATGTATTACGGTTTCCTGTTAATACAATTATAGCATGAACAACATACAATTATCATGAACAAGGAAATATAATAATAACCATTTTATTATTGCCTCTAGGGCATATTTCCAACACTATCATTATCAACTTTGCATCTTTTGGCTTCAATATTATGAATATGTGTATCATCACTATCGAGATTCAACCAAAATAGACCAGTCAGCAAGTGTGCATGACCATAAAAGATATTACTCATATAAATAGAACAACCATTATTCTTTGATTTAAATGAATAACCATCTCGTATCAAACAAGATCCAGATATAGTGTTCATGCTCAACCCTGGCACCAAATAACAATTATTCAGGTCTAAAACTAATCCCGAAGGTGGATGTAGAGGTAGCGAGCCAACGGCGATCACATCGACCTTGGAACCATTTCCCATGCGCGTCGTCACCTCGTCCTTAGCCAATCTTTGTTTAATCCGTAGCCCCTGTTTTGAGTTGCAAATACGAGCAACAGAACCAGTATCAAATACCCAAGCGCTACTACGAGCATTAGTAAGGTAAACATCAATAACTTGTATATCAAATATACCTTTCACTTTGTCATCCTTCTTATCCGCCAAATACTTGGGGCAGTTCCGCTTCCAGTGACCAGTCCCTTTGCAGTAGGAGCACTCAGTTTCAGGCTTAGGTCCAGACTTGGGTTTCTTCTCTTGAGCAGAAACTTTCTTGCCGTTCTTCTTGAAGTTCCCCTTCTTCCCTTTGCCCTTTTTCTTGAAACTAGTCATCGTGTTGACCATCAACACTTGATGCTCCTTCTTGATTTCTACCTCCGCAGCCTTTAGCATCGCGAAGAGCTCAGGAATAGTCTTGTTCATCCCTTGCATATTATAGTTCATCACGAAGCCTTTATAGCTTGGTGGAAGTGATTGAAGAACTCTGTCAATGACACTATCATCAGGAAGGTTAACTCCCAGCTGAGTCAAGTGTTTATGGTACTGAGGGAGTCCTGGACTAGGGGGTGTCCGGACAGCCGGACTATCATCGTCCGCCGGACTCCAAGACTACGAAGATACAAGATTGAAGACTCCGTCCCGTGTCCGTATGGGACTTTCCTTGGCGTGGAAGGCAAGCTTGGTGATACGGATATGTAGATCTCCTACCGTTGTAACCAACTCTGTGTAACCCTAGCCCTCTCCGGTGTCTATATAAACCGGAGGGCTTTAGTCCGTAGGACATAATCTCCATTACAACAATCATACCATAGGCTAGCTTCTAGGGTTTAGCCTCCTTGATCTCGTGGTAGATCCACTCTTGTACTACCCATATCATCAATATTAATCAAGCAGGACGTAGGGTTTTACCTCCATCAAGAGGGCCCGAACCTGGGTAAAACATCGTGTCCCTTGTCTCCTGTTACCATCCGCCTAGACGCACAGTTTGGGACCCCCTACCCGAGATCCGCCGGTTTTGACACCGACATTGGTGCTTTCATTGAGTGTTCCTCTGTGTCGTCACCGATAGGCTCGATGGCTTCTTCAATCAACAACAACGCCGTCCAGGGTGAGACTTTTCTCCCCGGACAGATCTTCGTATTCGGCGGCTTTGCACTGCGGGCCAATTCAATTGTCCATCTGGAGCAGATCGAAAGCTACGCCCCTGGCCGTCAGGTCAGGTTCGGAATCCTAAACTTCACAGCCGACATCCGCGGGGACTTGATCTTCGACGGGCTCGAGCCACAGCCGGGCGCGCTGTGCTGTCACGATGGGCATGATTTAGCTCCGCCGCCGGACAGTGCCTTGGTGGCCGCACACGAATCCGCTCCGGTCCTTGGTCCGGAGCCGATCGCGCAGATCGAGGACCGGTGGCTGGACACCGCCTTGAGGGCTGCAACTTCCACGGCGATGGAGCCGAACACTGACCCTGTCCCCTATAAAACTCGTGACTCCGAGGTGCCAGACTCCCTGCCGGACTCCGAACCTCCTGCGCCCCTGCCAATGAAATCCGGTTGGGCGCCGATCATGGAGTTCACCGTCGCAGACATCTTTCAGCATTCGCCCTTTGGCGATATCCTAAATTCACTAAAACATCTCTCGCTATCCAGAGAGACCTGGCCGGACTATGGCCAGGATGGTTGGGATGCGGACAACAAAGAAATTCAAAGCCCACCCACCACCCACTTTGTAGCCACTGTCGACAATCTAACAGACATGCTAGACTATGACTCCGAAGACATCGACGGTATGGACGACGATGCCGGAGACGATCAAGAACCAGCGCCTACAGGGCACTGGAAGACCACCCCAACACATGACGTATATATGGTGGATACCCCAAAAGGAAGCGACGACGAGGAACAACGGGGCGCGGCAAAGGATAATCCCGCCGATAAACAACCAAAGCGGCGACACAAGCGCCGCCCTAAGCCCCGCCTCGGCAAAAACAGCATCCCTAATGACCCAGCGTTAGAGCAGGGCAAACCAGTGGACGACGAACACGCAACCAAGCAACTGTCCGAATAGGATGAATCAGATAATCAATCCAATCCCGGCGAAACCAACAGTCCGGACGACCTCACGCCCGACATACTACCGGAGCATAAGAACCTTCACGGAAGGCTCGTCGCCACCGCAAGAAGCTTGAAGAAGGAAAAATGGAAGCTCAAAACAGCGGAAGACATACTCAGAATGAGGTGGAGCAAAGTGCTCCAAACCACAGACAAATATGGCAATGGCCATCAATCAAAGAGCTACCCGAAGTGCAAGCTGCTGCCAGAATTTGACGAGGAAGCCATAGAGCCCCCTCAGTCAAAAAACAAAGGGGCCGCCTGGCCGGATATACGGCCAGATGATAGGCCAAAATCTACAAGCGGCGCCACACACAAGCCGACTCATGACCCTGGGAAAACAGATGGCCCAACCAGGTCCATTTACGGGCCAAAAAAGAGGGCCCCAGGAAATAACACAACACGCCAAGTGTCCGAAGACAGCGGTACACCCAAATACAGGGGCGCCGCACAGCCACTATGTTTCACCAATGAGGTGCTGGATCATGAATTCCCAGCAGGGTTTAAACCCATAAACATAGAGGCCTACGACGGAACAACAGACCCTGGAGTCTGGATAGAGGATTACATACTACACATACATATGGCTAGAGGAGATGATCTCCACGCCATAAAATATCTACCCCTCAAGCTCAAAGGGCCAGCTCGGCACTGGCTCAAAAGCCTCCCAGAAAACACTGTTGGAAGTTGGGAAGAGCTCGAGGACGCGTTTAGAGCAAATTTTCAAGGGACTTATGTCCGCCCTCCGGATGTAGACGATCTAAGTCATATAACTCAACAGCCCGGAGAGTCAGCGCGCAAATTCTGGAACAGGTTCCTTACTAAAAAGAACCAAATGGTCGACTGTCCGGACGCCGAAGCCTTAGCAGCTTTTAAACACAACGTCCGAGACGAATGGCTCGCCAGACACCTCGGCCAAGAGAAGCCGAGGTCAATGTCCGCGCCAACAAGCCTGATGACCCGCTTTTGCGCGTGGGAAGATAGCTGGCTAGCAAGATGCAGCACCAGCGACCCAAGTACATCCGAGATCAGAGATGGAAATGGAAAATCACGGCGCAGAAAGGATCAGCGCCGGAATAAAGAGAAAAGCCCAAAGAACACGGCGGTCAACGCCGGATTCAAAAGCTCGCGGCCGAACAACAAAACACTGCCTCTTAAGGATAATAGTGATGAGCTATCCAACTTAAACAAAATTTTGGATCGGATATGTCAAATCCACAGTACCACCGGAAGGCCTGCAAACCACACTCACCGAGATTGTTGGGTGTTCAAACAGTCCGGCCGACTCAACGCCGAACACAAGGGGCTCGACGCATCAAGCGAGGACGATGATAAACCCCACCAGCAGAGCACCAGAAAACAAAAGACTTTCCCACGAGAAGTCAAAGCAGTAAATTCACTTCATGTGATAACACGGAAAAACAATGTGGCACCCGCTAAAATGGGTCTCGCACGGTCCAACCCAGCGGAACATCGAGATTGGATATCAAAACCAATCACTTTCGACCACCTGGATTATTCCAGAAGCGTTCGAAATGCAGGATGGACTGCCCTCATATTGGATCCTATAATCGACGGACTACAATTTACACAAGTCCTGATGGACGGAGACAGCGATTTAAACCTACTATATCCAAACACAATCCGCAAGTTGGGGATAGACCTTACTAAAATTCGACATAGCCGCACTCCCTTTAAAGGAGTGACGCCAGGCCCTTACGCCAAGTGCACAGGCTCCTTATTACTAGAAGTTGTGTTCGGGTCACCGAACAACTTCCGACGCGAAAAAATAATCTTTCATGTCGTCCCATTCAAAAGTAGCTATCAAGCACTATTGGGACGCGAAGCTTTTGTCCGCTTCAACGCCATACCACATTACGCGTCTCTTACACTTAAAATGCCCGGTCCACGTGGCATCATTTCATTACGAGGGTCATTTAAAGACCCCGGACACGGCTAGACGAGTCCGGCATAAGTAAGCTAGGGGCTCCCTGGCCGCACACCCCTTCGCAAGGGGCTGTGCGTACAAGAAATAATGAGCTAATATAGACTCCGTTTTACTTATTTATTAATATTTTTCATATACCTTTTTTCGCACGATTTCCTTTCAAACTAAGTTCCTCTCTTTTTACAGATGAACAACGTGCATACCCGTCCAGGATAACGGCACAACGGAGACACAGGCGCAGACGTGCAGTAGGGACCCATCGCAAGGATTCTTTTCAGATTAAGACCCTGTGTAAACCTTTTTTACTGTCTCTTGTTGCTATAATCCCCTGGCTTCTCATTATAACCAGAGTGGAGCCTGACGTTTTGGCATCGGCCGTGTCAGAGGACCCTGCCCGTACCTGGACACTAGGGGCTTAGGGCATTGTTCTGCCCATTATTATAAAGACCGAACACCTTAGGGAGTGTTCGGCGTCTCGAGTTAGGCCTTATATGCATCAGCTCCGAATCATGTCTTTGGTCAAATGTTGGGTTTGCCCGGCTCCTGTGTTTTGCTGCCTTACGTTCCGTATCATCGGCTAATGCGGCACCAGGAGAACTACTGCGATTGTGCCCTAGTTTGGCTGGGCAAAGCACCTCAGTAGAGAAAGCCGAAAACTGACTGTCATGATACAGCAAGAGACTGGTCAACCACTCAATCGACCACCGGAATGTTTAGAATTCCCCAGCTTTGACGAAGGACCGTTTCCCGGTCAGGCACACACGCGCCCCGAATTCGGAGAGCGCGGTGCCCCCAAGGGCTATATCGTAGCCCCACCCTCGAACTCCACTGGCTAAGTGAAAGTGATAAAGCATCATAGTCCGGTTGCCTCGTTTGCTACGCTACCACCTCCTCAACAGGACCGAGACGTCGGATTAAGTGTGACAATGCGCTATTTTTGCGAACACCCCCGCACCCTGTGCGTGGGGGCTGAAGCCAAAGACTGCCATCTTTCAGGTTATACACACGTATACATAAACGGCCGCGTAGGAGATATTTCAATACTTGGAACGCACAAGTATAAAAAGCGATTACATCATAACCATTGTTTTACAAAATACAATGTTCATTTGAACGTGACATTTTTCGAGCACTGCGACTCTATTACACGAGCACCACGCATAACTTCCCCAAAATAGTGCTCGGTGGGTAACCGGCTTTCGTCCGAACCCTGGGTTGCAACAGCGGTGGCATCCATCTCTGTCCAATGTGTCTTCACACGGGCAAGGGCCATCCGCGCACCTTCTATGCAAGCCGACCGCTTCATCTCCTTGATATGCGGCACCGCCCCAAGAAATTGCTGCAATAAGCCAAAATAGCTCGTCGCCTTGGGCCTCTCTGGCCAGACATGAGCCACGATATCCATCATGGCAAGTCCGGACAACCTGTTCAGCTCAGCCCATTCGGCCAACCGATCGGTCAGTGGAAGTGAACGATCCGGACTATGGAATTGAGACCAAAACAACTCTTCCGTCTTGTGATCCTTCTGACTCCGGAAGTGCACAACGGCATCCGCCGCACTTGCCGCTAAGTCCATATATGGATCCTCCGGACCCCACAGCTGGCCAAGCTGGGCATAATTTGGATCCGTAAACCGGCGACGCAGCAGAAAAGGCTTGCTAGCCACAATGTCTCCGGCTTGGCGCAGCTCCTCCTTCATAGCCCGCATTGCAGAACGGGCATCCTTGGCCTCGGCGGTGGCCTTCCCCAGGTCTTCTCGCTCCGATAGGCGCTCCTTTTCAAGAGCCTCATTGCGGTCGGTAGCATCCTTCAATTTAACGGCCAATTCGGCCATCTCTTCCCTGCTTCGGCAGTGTGCAGCCCTTTCGGCTTCTAACTCTTCGGCCGCCCTCGAGGCAGCCGCATCACTCCTTCTGGCCTGCTCCTTGGCTTGAGCAAGTTCCGCCCGAAGGCTCTCCACAGCAGCAGCACCATTTGCGTCAAGCATAAATATTATAAGATGTGGGCTTTGACTCACTTAAATAGGTGACTTCAGAGAGACAACTTACCTTGCGACTCGTCAAGTCGCTTGTTGACTAGCGCGATGTCTGCATCCGCAACATCGAGTTGCCGCATTAATTCAGCAACTCCATCAGTCCGGCTAGCCCCCGGACTATCCGCCACCTGCATAGGAAAGGCGACACTCAATTCCTGCGATTTCGATCCTCGGCACGCTGTCGCTTTCGACAACCTACCGAGTCTCAGGGGCTACTATCTATACAGGGCGCACTTTCATGTGCAAAACTGTCAAAAAGGTGCGTCGTTTTTGCGTACCTCAAACCCCGCCAGCAAACTCCTAACGGCATTATGCAATCCGATTTCGGCGGACGAAATCCTTCCAATCACCATGCTCATCAATGCACGGTGATCTTCTGAGATGGACGCCCTCTCAAGCAGATCCTTCAGCTCCCTTGGCCAAACACTAGTCGACGCCGAACTCTTCGGCTCTGCCGGGCTCAGGGATACCCTCCGTGACGACACTTCAGGCTCGTTCTCCCTATCCGACGGTGCAGCAGACGGAGGCGTCTCGCTCTCCATCATCTCCGGACGAAGATCCCCCGAAGACGAGCTCATCTGAGAAGGTTGCAGATCCGAACTAAAAGGTAAAAATTTCGGTTATCCTCAGAAGCACAAATAGGGATGTTTCTCATTAATGAATTCCCCTTTTCCTACTCGCGGTTCGCTGGAGGGCTGATTCTTTAGAGAAGATTGTACGGCCGGGGCCTCCCCGGACGCAGGACCCTCTGGTGAAGATTTCTTCCCCGCTTAGAGGCTTTGGCCTCCGGGTCTTCGGAGGCGGTCCTCTTCACCCCCTGGAGGGAGGGATTCTCGATCCCCCTTCTTCAAGTGCCCCCTTAGGCAAGGCAGTAGCTCCTCTATTTTCCCCTTCGCCTCCTTCTGAAGGCTCAACCTCCAATATTCTGACCAGCATGGGCTCCGGTGCGGTCTCTGGGAGGGGAGCCGGACACCTTATCAGCTTTGCTTGCGCTATCCACTCCTGATGAAGGATAACGGGTTAAAAGGCGAATTATAGAAAAGAAAACAAATGGTACGTCCGAACACTGAGCTACTTACTTGAGTATCCGGGCGGTTGCAGCTTAGGCCGGCATCCTCGGTCAATTCCGGACACACCACCTGTGATCCGAAGAACAACTTGTACATCTCCACGGGTGTCGTACCCATGAAGTGTTGGAGAATCCTTGGTCCCTCCGGATTGAATTCCCATAGCCGGAGAGGACGGCGTCTGCAGGGCAGAGACGCCTAATTAGCATAACCTGCATCACCACGACCAGATCGATCTCCCTCGCCTGGAGGTCTCGAATCCGGTCCTGCAATAGGGGCACGTCTTTTGACGGCCCCTAATTGAGCTCTTGGTTGACCCACGACATCAACCGTCGTGGAGGTCCTGAGCGGAATGGGGGCGGCGGCTTCTACCTGCTGCCCTTTGGAGCTGTGATATAGAACCACTCCTGCAGCCACAAGCCGAGCTCCTCTTGGAAGGAGCCCGCGGGCCACGGGGCATCGTCCCTCCTGCTTACGGCCGCCCCGCCGCACTCTGCTTGACGCCCCCCGATCATCTTCGGCTCCATATTGAAGGTCTTCAGCCACAGGCCGAAGTGGGGAGTGACGTGGAGGAAGGCTTCGCAGACGATGATGAATGCGGAGATTTGGAGGATGGACTCCAGAGCCAAGTCGCGGAATTCCAACTCATAGTAAAACATGAGCCCTCTCACGAAAGGATCTGTCGGGAAGCCTAAACCCCGACGGAGGTGGGATACAAAGACGACATACTCGCCGGGCTCGGGGGTGGGGATGGCCTGCCCTTCGGCGGGCAACCTGTGCGAAATCTCGTAGGACAGGTACTTCGCTTCTCGCAGCTTTAGCACGTCCTCCTCTGTAACAGAGGAGGGCATCCACCGGCCCTGAAGGTCGGAGCCGGACATTGTTGAAGGTCCGAAGCGGTCGAATCTGGGGCTCTGGGTGTTGGAACTTGGAGCAAGGAGAAGATTCGGTGGAAGATTGAAGAAAAGAAATGAGCCTTGGTCCTATTATAAAGAGGGAGAATACCAGGAGCCATCTCCGTGACCGTTCGGGACTCGCCTTCGATAGAGGAGGCGTGGCGACGGGCGCGGTTGGGTTACCCACGTCCGTATTGATGAGAAACCCGGGATAAGGGGAACACGATATCTGCTTTGACAAGACGTGCCAAGGAAACCGCTTCGCTAAATGCGCTGAGGCGGTATAATAAAAAACGATTCAAGTAAAGGCTTGGTAGTGGTATGATGTCATGCCGCAAAATACGTCAGCAGATTGAACTTGTGTACATTTTATTCTCTCTACGGTGGAATGTGGAATTTATTTTGCAGAGCCGGACACTATCCTGGTGTTCATGATCTTCTCTGGATTATTTAAGGGAGGAACCCGCCTTGCAATGCCGAACATTATGCGTGCCGGACTCATCGTCATTGAAGCCAGGTTCAGGGGCTACTGAGGGAGTCCTGGACTAGGGGGTGTCCGGACAGCCGGACTATCATCGTCCACCGGACTCCAAGACTACGAAGATACAAGATTGAAGACTCCGTCCCGTGTCCGGATGGGACTTTCCTTGGCGTGGAAGGCAAGCTTGGTGATACGGATATGTAGATCTCCTACCATTGTAACCAACTCTGTGTAACCCTAGCCCTCTCCGGTGTCTATATAAACCAGAGGGCTTAACCTCCATTACAACAATCATACCATAGGCTAGCTTCTAGGGTTTAGCCTCCTTGATCTCGTGGTAGATCCACTCTTGTACTACCCATATCATCAATATTAATCAAGCAGGACGTAGGGTTTTACCTCCATCAAGAGGGCCCGAACCTGGGTAAAACATCGTGTCCCTTGTCTCCTGTTACCATCCGCCTAGACGCACAGTTTGGGACCCCTACCCGAGATCCGCCGGTTTTGACACCGACAGGTACCCAGACATTCTGAGTATGTGTTCACTGACAAAACTATTCTCCTCCATTTTGAAGTTGTAGAACTTTTTGGCAACTTCATATCTGTCAACTCGGGCATTTGCTTGAAATATTAACTTCAACTCTTGGAACATCTCATATGCTCCATGACGTTCAAAACGTATTTGAAGTCCCAATTCTAAGCCGTAGAGCATGGCACACTGAACTATCGAGTAGTCATCAACACGCGTTTTCCATGCGTTCACAATGTCTGTAGTTGCTGGCGCGGGTGGTACACTTAACGGTGCTTCTAGGATGTAATTCTTCTATGCAACAATGAGGATAATCCTCAAGTTATGGAACCAGTCCATGTAGTTGTTGCCATCATCTTTCAACTTAGCTTTCTCTAGGAACACATTAAAATTCAAAGGAATGGTAGCACGGGCCATTGATCTACAATAACATAGTCATGCAAAATAACTATCAGGACTAAGTTCATTGATAAATTAAAGTTCAATTAATCATATTACTTAAGAACTCCCACTTAGATAGACATCCCTCTAGTCATCTAAATGATCATGTGATCCAAATCAACTAAACCATGTCCAATCATCACGTGAGATGGCGTAGTTTTCAATGGTGAACATCACTATGTTGATCATATCTACCATATGATTCACGTTCGACCTTTCGGTCTCAGTGTTCCGAGTCCATATCTACATATGCTAGGCTCATCAAGTTTAACTCGAGTATTCTGCGTGTGCAAAACTGGCTTGCACCCATTGTATGTGAACGTAGAGCTTATCACACCCGATCATCATGTGGTGTCTCGGCATGACAAACTGTAGCAACGGTGCATACTCAGGGAGAACACTTATACCGTAAACTTTTGTAAGGGATCACCTTATAATGCTACCGCCGTACTGCTACGTCTTGAGCTTGCGTTGGTTTTCCTTGAAGAGGAAAGGGTGATGCAGCAAAGTAGCGTAAGTATTTACCTCAGTTTTTGAGAACCAAGGTATCAATCCAGTAGGAGGCTTCTCAAAAGTCCCACGCACCTACACAAACAAACAAAGAACTCGCAACCAACGCAATAAAGGGGTTGTCAATCCCTTCACGGCCACTTGCGAAAGAGAGATCTGATAGAGATAGTATGATAAGATAAATATATTTTTGGTATTTTATAATATAGATTGGAAAAGTAAAGATGCAAATAAAAGTAGATTGAAAGCTTATATGATAAAAGATAGACCCGGGGGCCATAGGTTTCACTAGTGGCTTCTCTCAAGATAGCATAAGTATTACGGTGGGTGAACAAATTACTGTCGAGCGATTGATAGAAAAGCGAATAATTATGAGATTATCTAGGCATGATCATGTATATAGGCATCACGTCCGTGACAAGTAGACCGACTCCTGCCTGCATCTACTACTATTACTCCACACATCGACCGCTATCCAGCATGCATCTAGAGTATTAAGTTCATAAGAACAGAGTAACACATTAAGAAAGATGACATGATGTAGAGGGATAAACTCAAGAAATATGATATAAACCCCATATTTTTATCCTCGGTGGCAATAATACAATACGTGCCTTGCAACCACTGCTGTCACTGGGTAAGGACACCGCAAGATTGAACCCAAAGCTAAGCACTTCTCCCATGGAAAGAAAGATCAATCTAGTAGGCCAAACCAAACTGATAATCCGAAGAGGCTTGCAAAGATAACTCAATCATACATAAAAGAATTCAGAGGAGATTCAAATGTTTCTCATAGATAAACTTGATCATAAACCCACAATTCATCGGATCTCGACAAACACACCGTAAAAAGAGTTACATCAAATAGATCTCCACAAGAGAGGGGGAGAACATGGTATTGAGATCCAAAAAGAGAGAAGAAGCCATCTAGCTAATAACTATGGACCCAAAGGTCTGTGGTAAACTACTCACAACTCATCGGAGGGGCTATGGTGTTGATGTAAAAGCCCTTCATGGTCGATTCCCCCTCCGGCGGTGGAATGTTACGGCGGTGGAAATTGTTTTTCGTTGGCTCCCTAGATGTTTTCGGGGTACGTGGGTATATATAGGAGGAGGAAGTAGGTCGGTGGCCTCCCGAGGGGCCCACAAGACAGGGCGCGCCCAGGGGGTGGGCGCACCCTCCTATCTCCTGGCCGCCTCGATCTCTTCTTGACTTGCACTCCAAGTCCTCTGGATCACGTTCGTTCCAAAAATCATGCTCCCGAAGGTTTCATTCCATTTGGACTGCGTTTGATATTCCTTTTCTTCGAAATACTGAAATAGGCAAAAAACAGCAATACGGGCTGGGCCTCCGGTCAGTAGGTTAGTCCCAAAAATGATATAAATGTGTAAAATAAAGCCCATAAACATCCAAAAGGGGTAATATAATAGCATGGAACAATCAAAAATTATAGATACGTTGGAGACATATCAAGCATCCCCAAGCTTAATTCCTGCTCGTCCTCGAGTAGGTAAATGATAAAAACATATTTTTGATGTGGAATGCTACCTAGCATAATTCTCAATGTAATTTTCTTTATTGTGGCATGAATGTTCAGATCCAAATGATTCAAAATAAAAGTTCATATTGACAAAAGAAATAGTAATACTTCAAGCATACTAATCAAAGCAATCATGTCTTCTCAAAATAACATGGCTAAAGAAAGTTCATCCCTACAAAATCATATAGTTAGGCTATGCTTCTTTTTTGTCACACAAAAATGTTCCCAAATTCTACACCCCCGATGACAAGCCAAGCAATTGTTTCGTACTTAAATAATCTCAAACTTTTTCAACTTTCACGCAACACATGAGCGTGAGCCATGGATATAGCACTATGGGTGGAATAGAATATGATGATGGGGATTGTGTGGAGAAGACAAAATGAGAAAGTCTCACATTGACGAGGATAATCAACGGGTTATGGAAATGCCCATCAATTGATGTCAACATGAGGAGTAGGGATTGCCATGCAACGGATGCACTAGAGCTATAAATGAATGAAAGCTCAACAAAAGAAAACTAGTGGGTGTGCATCCAACTTGCTTGCTCACGAAGACCTAGGGCATTTGAGGAAGCCCATCATAGGAATATACAAGCCAAGTTCTATAATGAAAAATTCCCACTAGTATATGAAAGTGACAACATATGAGACTCTCTATATGAAAAACATGGTGCTACTTTGAAGCACAATATATGAGACTCACTATATGAAGAACATGGTGCTACTTTGAAGCACAAGTGTGGAAAAAGAGATAGTAACATTGGCCCATTTTATTTTATTTTTTATTTTATTTCTTTCTTTTTTTCTTTGGCCTTTCTTTTTTTGGCCTTTTTTTTCTTTTTTTTCTTTTTTTTCTTTTTGGGCAATGCTCTAATAATGATGATCATCACACTTTTATTGATTACAACACATGAATTACAACTCGAAACTAGAACAAGATATGACTCCATATGAATGCCTCTGGCGGTGTACCGGGATGGTGCAATGAATCAAGTGTGACATGTATGAAAAATTATGCATGGTGGCTTTGCCACAAAATACGATGTCAACTACATGATCATGCAATGGCAATATGACAAAAGTAATGTATGTCATGATGATGAACGGAATGGTGGAAAGTTGCATGGCAATATATCTCGGAATGGCTATGGAAATGCCATAATAGGTAGGTATGGTGGCTGTTTTGAGGAAGATATAAGGAGGTTTATGTGTGATAGAGCGTATCGTATCACGGGGTTTGGATGCACCGGCGAAGTTTGCACCAACTCTCAAGGTGAGACAGGGCAATGCACGGTATCGAAGAGGCTAGCAATGGTGGAAAGGTAAAAGTGTGTATAATCCATGGACTCAACATTAGTCAAAAGAACTCATATACTTATTGCAAAAATTTAGAATTCATCAAAAACCAATCACTACGCGCATGCTCCTAGAGGGATAGATTGGTAGGAAAAGACCATCGCTCGTTGATACTTCTCCAACGTATCTATAATTTTTTATTGCTCCATGCTACTTTATCTACTGTTTTGGACTATATTGGGCTTTATTTTCCACTTTTATATTATTTTTGGGACTAACCTATTAACCGGAGGCCCAGCCCAGAATTGTTGTTTTTTGCCTATTTCAGTGTTTCGAAGAAATGGAATATCAAACGGAGTCCAAATGGAATGAAACCTTCGGGAACGTGATTTTCTCACCGAACGTGATCCAGGAGACTTGGACCCTACTCCAAGAAGTGCCAAAAGTGGTCACGAGGGTGGAGGGAGCACCCCCTGGGCGCGCCCCCCTACCTCGTGGGCCCCCTGCTGCTCCACCGACGTACTCCTTCCTCCTATATATACCTACGTATCCCCAAACGATCAGAACAGGAGCCAAAAAGCTAATTCCACCGCCGCAACCTTCTGTATCCACGAGATCCCATCTTGGGGCCTGTTCCGGAGCTCCGCCGGAGGGGGCATCCACCATGGAGGGCTTCTACATCAACACCATAGCCCCTCCGATGAAGTGTGAGTAGTTCCTTCGGGTCCATAGCTAGTAGCTAGATGGCTTCTTCTCTCTTTTTGGATCTCAATACAATGTTCTCCCCCTCTCTTGTGGAGATCTATTCGATGTAATCTTCTTTTTTGCGGTGTGTTTGTTGAGACCGATGAATTGTGGGTTTATGATCCAGTATTATCTATGGAAAATATTTGATTCTTCTCTGAATTCTTCTATGTATGATTGAGTTATCTTTGCAAGTCTCTTCGAATTATCCTTTTTGGTTTGGCCAACTAGATTGGTAGTTCTTGCAATGGGAGAAGTGCTTAGCTTTGGGTTCAATCTTGCGGTGTCCTTACCCAGTGACAGAAAGGGTTGCAAGGCACGTATTGTATTGTTTCCATCGAGGATAACAAGATGGGGTTTTTATCATATTACATGAGTTTATCCCTCTACATCATGTCATCTTGCTTAAGGCGTTACTCTGTTTTCAACTTAATACTCTAGATGCATGCTGGATAGCGGTCGATGAGTGGAGTAATAGTAGTAGCTGCAGAATCGTTTCGATCTACTTGTCTCAGACGTGATGCCTATATACATGATCATTGCCTAGATATACTCATAACTATGCTCAATTCTGTCAATTTCTCAACAGTAATTTGTTCACCCACCATAGAATATATATGCTCTTGAGAGAAGCCACTAGTGAAACCTATGACCCCCGGGTCTATTCTCATCATATCAATCTCTATCGCTTTATTTACTTGCTTTGTTTTTACTTTGCCTTTTACTTTTTACTTTGCATCTATCTATCAAAAATATCAAAAATATTATTTATCATCTCTATCAGATCTCACTCTCGTAAGTGACCGTGAAGGGATTGACAACCCCTAATCGCGTTGGTTGTGTGTAGCTATCATTTTGTGTAGGTACGAGGGACTTGTGCATGGTCTCCTACTGGATTGATACCTTGGTTCTCAAAAACTAAGGAAAATACTTACGCTACTTTGCTTCATCATCCTCTCCTCTTCGGGGAAATCCAATGCAGTGCTCAAGAGGTAGCAAGAAGAATTTCTGGCGCCGTTGCCGGGGAGGCTCACGCAAACAAGTCAACCATACCAAGTACCCATCACAATCCCTATCTCTTGCATTACATTATTTTCCATTTGCCTCTCATTTTCCTCTCCCCCACTTCACCCTTACCGTTTTATTCGCCCTCTCTTTTTTGTTCGCCTTCTTCCCGTATGTATCTTTGTTTGTGTTTCCTTGTGCCTTCTATATGCTTGCATCTTTGCTTGCTGAAAATCTATTGATATGGATCCACTTAAAGTGTTCTACTTGGATCATCTTCGATCCTTATGTGCTCGTGCTGAAACCCCAACTAGCCTAGTTGATGGGAAATCTTTAGATGAGCATGCTCATTTTGTGCGTCATCATTTGTCTGAAAAGGGGAGACTCTTACGGTATCATATAAATAGTTTGCTATGCTATGCTTGGAATCTTTGTGAAATGTGTGATTTTACTTGTTGCTCTAAGAACCCTAAAAAGCACCTTCCCTACCTATGTGAGCTCAATGAAAATGAAATCTTATCTTCTTATGCAAAGGGTGTTTATAGTTACTATGATATCGAACAAATTCAAGAATTTGTCATTTTTAAGGGTGCTCATGAAGTTGTTTCTTTGATTAAAAAGTATGATTTTACTCTCAACAGATCTGAAAATTCCGTCATACTTAAATATTGCAATGAAAACCTTGATCATAATGTCTATGTCCAAGAGTTTATTGAAAGAATGACCGTTGCTTTGGAAGAAAATAATGATACGCATGAATCTATAGATAATGACGATTCCGATGATTTGATTGAAATATCCCTTGATGAACATGATACTTGCTATTCTTGTGGCCATGATGCCAATATTTATGAAGACCAATTTGCTATAGTTCCTTATGTTAAACATGAGATCGTTGCTATTGCACCCATACTTGATAGTTCCTCTGATGAAAAGCATGATTGCAATGATTTTATTATAAATTCTCTTGATGTCAATTGTGCTAAAAATATGCAAAACCCTAAGCTTGGGGATGCTAGTTTTGCTATGTCTACTATTTGTTGCAATGATCACGATTGGGGTGGTTTTTCTTATGATCTTGAAAATTTATTTAATCCCCATGATGAATATGATATTGATAATATTGTTTGCAATGATATTAAAAGTGGGTTTGGAGAGGTCATGACTTTAGTAAATGTTTCTCCCACTATTTTGGAAGAGTGTCAACTTTGCATGCATGTGGATCATGTTGAGAATATGTTTTGTGATAGCTATTTTGTTGAATTTTCCTATGATCCTACATGTAATTATTATGAGAGAGCAAAATATGGTAGTAGAAATTTTTATCTTACTACATTACGTCTCTTCATGTTGAGATTGCTATCATCTCTTTGTTCTTCCTTGCATATGATAGTTTTTGGTTGCCTTGATAACTTACAAGATGCCTATTCATAGGAAGTATGTTAGACTTAAGTGTGTTTGTCACATGTTTTACGATGCTCTCTTTGTGCTTCAATTCTTGTCTTTCATGTGAGCATCATTGAAATCTCAATGCCTAGCTAGGGGCGTTAAACAATAGCGCTTGTTGGGAGGCAACCCAATTTTATTTTGTGTTTTTTATTTTTCCTTTTGTTTAGGAATAAATAATCCATCTAGCCTCTGTTTGGATGTGGTTTTGTCTTTTAATTAGTGTTTGTGCCAAGTAGAACCTTTAGGATAACCTACGATGATAGTTGATTTGATTCTGCTGAAAAACAGAAACTTTGCACACACGATTATAATTTTGTTAAATCACAGGAATGTGATTTTGCGTTGATTCCTTTTGATGCTGTTCAATAAACTAATTGTACAGGACTTACTATTTTGGTAGAATTTTTAGAGTTCCAGAAATTTGCGTTAGTTACAGATTGCTACAGACTGTTCTGTTTTTGACAGATTCTGTTTTACGTCTGTTGTTTTCTTATTTTGATGAATTTATGGCTAGTAAAATAGTTTATAATCCATAGAGAAGTTGGAATACAGTAGGTTTAACACCAATATAAATAAAGAATGAGTTCATTACAGTACCTTGAAGTAGTCTTTTGTTTTCTTTCTCTAACGGAGCTCACGAGATTTCTGTTGAGTTTTGTGTTGTGAAGTTTTCAAGTTTTGGGTGAATTCTTTTGATGGATTATGGAACAAGGAGTGGCAAGAGCCTAAGATTGGGGATGCCCATGGCACCCCCAAGATAATCTAAGGACACCAAAAATTCAAAGCTTGGGGATGCCCCGGAAGGCATCCCCTCTTTCGTCCACTTCCATCAGTAATTTACTTGGAGCTATATTTTTATTCACCACATGATATGTGTTTTGCTTGGAGCGTCTTGTATTATTTGTGTCTTTGCTTGTTAGTCTACCACAATCATCCTTGCTGTACACACCTTTTGAGAGAGCCATACATGAATTGGAATTTGTTAGAATACTCTATGTGCTTCACTTATATCTTTTGAGCTTGATAGTTTTGCTCATAGTACTTCACTTATATCTTTTGAGCGTGATAATTTTTGCTCTAGTGCTTCACTTATATCTTTTAGAGCATGGTGGTGGATTTGTTTTAAAGAAACTATTGATCTCTCATGCTTCACTTAGATTATTTTGAGAGTCGTTAATAGCATGGTAATTTGCTTAATATTAATATACTTGGTATTCAAGATATGTGAAACTTTCTTTTGAGTGAATTGAATACTAAGATAAGTTTGATGCTTGATAATTGTTTTGAGATATGGAGGTGATAATATCAAAGTCATGCTAGTTGGGTGATTATGAATTTGAGAAATACTTGTGTTGAAGTTTGCAAGTCCTGTAGCATGCACGTATGGTTAAAGTTGTGTAACAAATTTGAAACGTGAAGTGTACCTGGCTTGTGCATCCTTATGAGTGGCGGTCGGGGACGAGCGATGGTCTTTTCCTACCAATCTATCCCCCTAGGAGAATGCGCGTAGTACTTGATTTTTGATGACTTCTAAATTTTTGCAATAAGTATATGAGTTCTTTTGACTAATGTTGAGTCCATGGATTATACGTACTCTCACCTTTCCGCCTTTGCTAGCCTCTTCGGTACCGTGCATTGCCCTTTCTCACCTTGAGAGTTGGTGAAAACTTCGCCGGTGCATCCAAACCCCGTGATACGATACGCTCTATCACACATAAACCTCCTTATATCTTCCTCAAAACAGACACCATACCTACCTATTATGGCATTTCCATAGCCATTCCGAGATATATTGCCATGCAACTTTCACCATCATCATCATGACATACATTACTTTTGTCATATTGCCATTGCATGATCATGTAGTTGACATCGTATTTGTGGCAAGGCCACCATGCATTATTTTTCATACGTGTCACTCTTGATTCATTGCACCATCCCGGTACACCGCCGGAGGCATTCATATAGAGTCATATCTTGTTCTAAGTTTCGAGTTGTAATCCTTATGTTGTAATCAATAGAAGTGTGATGATCATCATTATTAGAGCATTTCCCAAAAAGAAAAGAAAAAAGGGGGGGAAAGAAGAAGAGAGGCCAAAAAAAAGAAAGGCCCAAAAAAAGAAAAAAAAGAAAAAAGAAAAGAAAAAAGGGCAATGCTACTATATCTTTTTCTACACTTGTGCTTCAAAGTAGCACCTTGTCCTTCATGTAGTGAGTCTCATATATTGTGCTTCAAAGTAGCACCTTGTTCTTCATGTAGTGAGTCTCATAAGTTGTCTTTTTATACTAGTGGGAATCTTTTATTATAGAACTTGGCTTGTATATTCCTACGATGGGATTCCTCAAATGCCCTAGGTCTTCATGAGCAAGCGAGTTGGATGCACACCCACTAGTTTTCTTTTGTTGAGCATTCATAGCTCTAGTGCATCCGTTGCATAGCAATCCGTACTCCTCATGTTGACATCAATTGATGGGCATCTCCATAGCCCGTTGATTAGCCTCGTCAATGTGAGACTTTCTCCTTTTTTGTCTTCTCCACACAATCCCCACCATCATATTCTATTCCACCCATAGTGCTATATCCATGGCTCACGCTCATGTATTGCGTGAAGGTTGAAAAAGTTTGAGATTATTTAAGTATGAAACAATTACTTGGCTTGTCATCGGGTGTATAGAAGTTGGGAACATCTTTGTGTGACAAAAATGAAGCATAGCCTAACTATATGATTTTGTAGGGATGAACTTTCTTTTGCCATGTTATTTTGAGAAGACATGATTGCTTTGATTAGTATGCTTGAAGTATTATTATTTTTGTGTCAATATGAACTTTTGTCTTGAATCTTTCAGATCTGAATATTCATATCACAATTAAGAAGATTTACATTGAAATTATGCCAAAGTATCACTCCGCATCAAAAATTCTTTTTTTATCATTTACCTACTCGAGGACGAGCAGGAATTAAGCTTGGGAATGCCTGATACGTCTCCAACGTATCTATAATTTTTGATTGCTCCATGCTACTTTATCTACTATTTTGGACTATATTGGGCTTTATTTTCCACTTTTGTATTATCTTTGGGACTAACCTATTAACTGGAGGCCCAGCCCAGAATTGCTGTTTTTTGCCTATTTCAGTGTTTCAAAGAAATGGAATATCAAACGGAGTCCAAACGGAATGAAACCTTCGGGAACGTGATTTTCTCACCGAACGTGATCCAGGAGACTTGGACCCTACTCCAAGAATTGCCAGAGGCGGTCACGAGGGTGGAGGGCACCCCCCTGGGGGCGCCCCCTACCTCGTGGCCCCCTGCTGCTCCACCGACGTACTCCTTCCTCCTATATATACCTACGTATCCTCAAACGATCAGAACAGGAGCCAAAAACCTAATTCCACCGCCGCAACCTTCTATATCCACGAGATCCCATCTTGGGGCCTGTTCTGGAGCTCCGCCGGAGGGTGCATCCACCATGAAGGGCTTCTACATCAACACCGTAGCCCCTCCGATGAAGTGTGAGTAGTTTACTTCAGACCTTCAGGTCCATAGCTAGTAGCTAGATGGCTTCTTCTCTCTTTTTGGATCTCAATACAATGTTCTCCCCCTCTCTTGTGGAGATCTATTCGATGTAATCTTCTTTTTGCGGTGTGTTTTTTGAGACCGATGAATTGTGGGTTTATGATCCAGTATTATCTATGGAAAATATTTGATTCTTATCTGAGTTCTTTTATGTATGATTGAGTTATCTTTGCAAGTCTCTTCGAATTATCCTTTTTGGTTTGGCCAACTAGATTGGTAGTTCTTGCAATGGGAGAAGTGCTTAGCTTTGGGTTCAATCTTGCGGTGTCCTTACCCAGTGACAGAAAGGGTTGCAAGGCACGTATTGTATTGTTTCCATCGAGGATAACAAGATGGTTTTTTATAATATTGCTTGAATTTATCCCTCTACATCATGTCATCTTGCTTAAGGCGTTACTCTGTTTTTAACTTAATACTCTAGATGCATGCTGGATAGCGCTCGATGAGTGGAGTAATAGTAGTAGATGCAGAATCGTTTCGATCTACTTGTTTTGGACGTGATGCCTATATACATGATCATTGCCTAGATATACTCATAACTATGCTCAATTCTGTCAATTGCTCAACTGTAATTTGTTCACCCACCGTAGAATACTTATGCTCTTGAGAGAAGCCACTAGTGAAACATATGGCCCCCGGGTCTATTCTCATCATATCTATCTCTATCGCTTTATTTACTTGCTTTGTTTTTACTTTGCCTTTTACTTTTTACTTTGCATCTATCTATCAAAAATACCAAAAATATTATTTATCATCTCTATCAAATCTCACTCTCGTAAGTGACCGTGAAGGGATTGACAACCCCTAATCCCGTTGGTTGCGAGTAGCTATCGTTTTGTGTAGGTACGAGGGACTTGTGCGTGGTCTCCTACTGGATTGATACCTTGGTTCTCAAAAACTGAGGGAAATACTTACGCTACTTTGCTGCATCATCCTCTCCTCTTCGGGGAAATCCAACGCAGTGCTCAAGAGGTAGCACTCGTCCCCGACCGCCACTCACAAGGATGCACAATCCAAGTACAGTTCATGTTTCAAATGTGTTACACAACTTTAACCATACGTGCATGCTACGGGACTTACTAACTTTAACACAAGCATTCTTTAAATTCATAATCACCCAACTAGCATGACTTTAATATCACTACCTCCATATCTCAAAACAATTATCAAGTATCAAATTGATCATAGCATCCAATTCACTTCCTATGATAGTTTTTATTATACCCAACTTGGATGCCTACGATTCTAGGACCAATTTTATAACCATAGAAAATACCATGCTGTTCTAAGAGACTCTCAAAATAATATAAGTGAAGCATGAGAGACTATCAATTTCTACAAAATCAAGCCACCGCCGTGCTCTAAAAGATATAAGTGAAGTACTAGAGCAAAAACTATCTAGCTCAAAAGATATAAGTGAAGCACATAGAGTATTCTAATAAATTCTAATCAAGTAGGCTTCTCCCAAAAGGTGTGTACAGCAAGGATGATTGTGGAAAACTAAAAAGCAAATACTAATATCATACATGACGCTCCAAGCAAAACACATATCATGTGGCGAATAAAAATATAGCTCCAAGTAAGTTACCAATGAACGAAGACGAAAGAGGGGATGCCTTCCCGGGGCATCCCCAAGCTTAGGATTTTAGCTACTCTTGAATATCTTGGGGTGCCATGGGCATCCCCAAGCTTAGGCTTTTGTCACTCCTTATTCCATAGTCCATCAAATCTTTACCCAAAACTTTAAAACTTCACAACACAGAACTCAACAGGAAATCTCATAAGCTCCGGTAGTGAAAGAAAACAAAACCACCACATAAGGTACTATAATGAACTCATACTTTATTTATTTTGGTGTTAAACCTACTGTATTCCAAGTTTTCTATTGTTCATACCACTTAATACTAGCCATAGATGCATCAAAATAAGCAAACAACACACGAAAAACAAAATCTGTCAAAAACAGAACAGTCTGTAGCAATCTGTAACTAACGCAAACTTCTGGAACCTTAAAAATCCTACCAAAATAGGAAGTCCTGGGAAATTTGTCTATTGATCAGCAGAAAAAATAATCAACGCAAAATCACGTTTCTGTGATTTAACAAAACTAATTTCATGCACGCAAAGTTTCTGTTTTTCAGTAGAATCAAATTAACTATCACCATAGGTTATCCTATAGGTTCTACTTGGCACAAACACTAACTAAAACATAAAACACATCTAAACAGAAGTTAGATGCAAAAATTTATTACTAAACAGAAACAAAAACAAAAAACACAAATAAAATTGGGTTGCCTCCCAACTAGCACTATCGTTTAACGCCCCTAGCTAGGCATAAAAGCGAAGATATATCTAAGTAGTGCCATCTTTGGCACTCAATTCATAAGTAGCTCGCATGATAGATTCATAAGGTAATTTGACTTTCTTTCTGGGAAAGTGCTACATGCCTTTCCTTAATGGAAATTGGAATGTAATATTCCCTTCTTTCATATCAATAATCGCGCCAATCGTTCTAAGGAAAGGTCTACCAAGAATAATAGGGCAAGAAAGATTGCAACCTATATCAAGAACGATAAAATCTACGGGCACCAAATTTCTATTTGCAACAATGAGAACATCATTGATCCTTCCCATTGGCTTTTTAATGGTGGAATCCGCAAGGCGCGAATTTAAAGAGCAATCATCAAGATCATGGAAACCTAGAATATCACATAAAGTTTTCGGAATCGTGGAAACACTAGCACCCAAATCACACAAAGCATAACACTCGTGATCTTAAATTTTAATCCTTATAGTAGGTTCCCACTCATCATTAAGTTTTCTAGGTATAGAAACTTCCAAATTAAGTTTTTCATCATAAGATTGCATCAAGGCATCAACGATATGTTTGGTAAAAGCTTTATTTTGACTATAAGCATGAGGAGAATTAACAACGGATTGTAACAAGGAAATACAACCTTCTAAAGAAAAATTATCATAATAAAATTCCTTGAAATCCGAGATAGTGGGTTCAATGCTATTTAAAGTCATGACCTCTCCAATCCCACTTTTACCAAATTTAGCATCAAGTTCTAAAAATTCCGAATTATTGGGACGCCTTCTAACTAAAGTTGACTCATCTCCAGTCCCATTATTATTAAGATTCATATTGCAAAACAAAGATCTAATAGGGGACACATCAATAGCTTTAAGATCTTCGTCATTATTTTCGTGGAAACTAGAAGAACACGCCTTTACAAAGCAATCTTTCTTAGCACGCAATCAATTGGTTCTTTCCTTGCACTCATCAATGGAAATTATCATTGCTTTGAGAGACTCATTGATATCATGCTTAGGAGGAGTAGATCTAAGTTTAAGAGAATCAACATCAAGCGAAAGTCTAACAACATTCCTAGCCAAATCATCAACTTTGAGCAATTTTTCTTCAAGCAAAGCATTAAAATTCTTTTGAGAGATCATAAATTCTTCACACTATTCTCAAAATCAGAGGAGATCTTATTAAAATTACCATAAGAATTATTGTAGGAATTTCCATTATTATTAGAGAATTACTAGGGAACGGTCTAGAATTAAAGTTTCCTCTATAAGCATTGTTTCCAAAACTATTCCTACCAACAAAATTCACATCCATAGATTTATTATTATTCTCAATCAAAGTAGACAAAGGCATATCATTCGGATCAAGAGGAATATTTTTAGTAGCAAACAACTTCATAAGTTCATCCATCTTTCCACTCAAAACATTGATTTCTTCTATAGCATGCACTTTTTTACAAGAAGATATTTTGGTGTGCCATTGAGAATAATTAGCCATAATATTATCAAGAAGTTTTGTAGCATCTCCTAACGTGATTTCCATAAATGTGCCTCCCGCGGCCGAATCTAAAAGATTTCTAGAAGCAATGTTCAAACCGGCATAAAAATTTTGTATGATCATCCATAAATTCAAACCATGAGTAGGGCAATTGTGAATCATCAATTTCATTCTTTCCCAAGATTGAGCAACATGCTCATGATCAAGTTGTTTAAAATTCATAATATCGTTCCTAAGAGTGATAATCTTAGTGGGAGGAAAATACTTAGAGATAAAAGCATCTTTGCACTTGTTCCAAGAATCAATACTATTTTAGGCAAAGACGAAAACCAAACTTTAGCACGATCTCTAAGTGAAAACGGAAATAACTTCAATTTAACAATATTATTATCCGTATCTTTCTTCTTTTGCATATCACACAAATCAACAAAGTTGTTTAGATGAGTAGCGGCATCTTCACTAGGAAGGATGGTGAATTGATCTTTCATAACAAGATTCAGCAAAGCAATATTGATTTCACAAGACTCAACATCATTAAGAGGAACAATCGGAGTACTAAGGAAATCATTATTATTGGTATTGGTGAAATCGCACAATTCGGTATTATCTTGGGCCATGGCAACAAGTCATCCAACAAACAAGCAAACAGAAAAAGGCAAGCAAAAAAGAGAGGTGAAGATTGGGAAAGAGAGGGAAAATAAAATGGCAAGGGTGAAGTGGGGGAGAGGAAAATGAGAGGCAAATGGAAAATAATGTAAATGCGAGGGAGATGAGTTTGTGATGGGTACTTGGTATGTCTTGACTTGAGCGAAGACCTCCCCGACAACGGCGCCAGAAATCCTTCTTGCTACGTCTTGAGCTTGTGTTGGTTTTCCTTGAAGAGGAAAGGGTGATGCAGCAAAGTAGCGTAAGTATTTCCCTCAGTTTTTGAGAACAAAGGTATCAATCTAGTAGGAGGCTCCTCAAAAGTCCCACACACCTACACAAACAAACAAAGAACTCACAACCAATGCAATAAAGGAGTTGTCAATCCCTTCACGGCCACTTGCAAAAGTGAGATCTGATAGAGATAGTATGATAAGATAAATATATTTTATGCATTTTATAATATAGATTGGAAAAGTAAATATGCAAATAAAAGTAGATTGAAAGCTTATATGATAAAAGATAGACCCGAGGGCCATAGGTTTCACTAGTGGCTTCTCTCAAGATAGCATAAGTATTACGGTGGGTGAGCAAATTACTGTCGAGCGATTGATAGAGAAGAGAATAATTATGAGATTATCTAGGCATGATCATGTATATAGGCATCACGTCTGTGACAAGTAGACCGACTCCTGCCTGCATCTAATACTATTACTCCACACATCGACCGCTATCCAGCATGCATCTAGAGTATTAAGTTCATAAGAACAGAGTAACGCATTAAGAAAGATGACATGATGTAGGGGGATAAACTCAAGTAATATGATATAAACCCCATCTTTTTATCCTCGATGGCAACAATACAATACGTGCCTTGCAACCCCTGCAGTCACTGGGTAAGGACACCGCAAGATTGAACTCAAAGCTAAGCACTTCTCCAATGGCAAGAAAGATCAATCTAGTAGGCCAAACCAAACTGATAATTCAAAGAGACTTGCAAAGATAACTCAATCATACATAAAAGAATTCAGAGAAGATTCAAATATTTCTCATAGATAAACTTGATCATCAAACCACAATTCATCGGATCTCGAAAAACACACCGTAAAAAGAGTTACATCAAATAGATCTCCACAAGAGAGGGGGAGAACATGGTATTGAGATCCAAAAAGAGAGAAGAAGCCATCTAGCTAATAACTATGGACCCGAAGGTCTGTGGTAAACTACATACAACTCATCAGAGGGGCTATGGTGTTAATGTAGAAGCCCTCCATGGTCGATTCCCCCTCCAGCGGAGCGCCGGCGAAGGCTCCAAGATGGGATCTCGCGGATACAGAAGGTTACGGCAGTGGAAATTGTTTTTCGTTGGCTCCCTGGATGTTTTCGGGGTACGTGGGTATATATGGAGGAAGAAGTAGGTCGGTGTCCGCCCGAGGGGCTCACGAGACAGGGGACGCGTCCAGGGGGTGGGCGCGCCCTCCTATCTCCTGGCCACCTCGATCGCTTCTTGACTTGCACTCTAAGTCCTCTGGATCACGTTCGGTCCAAAAATCACGCTCCCAAAGGTTTCATTCCGTTTGGACTCCGTTTGATATTCCTTTTCTTCGAAATACTGAAATAGGCAAAAAACAACAATACGGGCTGGGCCTCCGGTTAGTAGGTTAGTCCCAAAAATGATATAAATGTGTAAAATAAAGCCCATAAACATCCAAAAGGGGTAATATAATAGCATGGAACAATCAAAAATTATAGATACATTGGAGACGTATCACGTACTAAGCAAAATAAGCTGCATAAATGATAAACATCACATGCAATCAAAAATATGTGACATTATATGGCCATCATCATCTTGTGCTCATGATCTCCATCACTGAAGCATCGTCATGATCTCCATCGTCACCGGTGCGACACCTTGATCTCCATCGTAGCGTCGTTGTCATCTCGCCAACTATCGTTACTACGACTATTGCTACCGTTTAGTGACAAAGTAAAAAAATTACATGGCGATTGCATTGCATACAATAAAGCGACATCAAAACATATAACTCATAATACAAATCGTCATCGAACGTTAAGCGTGCGGACCCTATGGGTTCGAGAACTATGTAGACATGACCGAGACATATCTCTGGTCAATAACCAATAGCGTAACCTGGATGCTCATATTGGCTCCCACATATTCTACAAAGATCTTTATCGGTCAAACCGCATAACAACATACATTGTTCCCTTTGTCATCGGTATGTTACTTGCCCGAGATTCGATCGTCGGTATCATCATACCTAGTTCAATCTCGTTACCGACAAGTCTCTTACTCATTCTGTAAGACTTCATCTCGCAACTAACTCATTAGTTACAATGCTTGCATGGCTTATAGTGAGGAGCATTACCGAGAGGGCCCAGAGATACCTCTCCGAAACACGGAGTGACAAATCCTAATCTCGATCTATGCCAACCCAACAAACACCTTCGGAGACACCTGTAGAGCACCTTTATAATCACCCATTTATGTTGTGACGTTTGTTAGTACACAAAGTGTTCCTCCGGTATTCGGGAGTTGCATAATCTCATAGTCTGAGGAACGTGTATAAGTCATGAAGAAAGCAATAGCAAAGAAACTGTAACGATCATGATGCTAAGCTAACGGATGGGTCATGTCCATCACATCATTCTCCTAAAGATGTGATCCCGTTCATCAAATGACAACACATGTCTATGGTTAGGAAACATAACCATCTTTGATTAACGAGCTAGTCTAGTAGAGGCATACTGTAACATCCCAAATTTTCAATTTGGAATGTTATACAAACAGATCATTATTGCATATCATATTTAATGCATTTTGCCTTGATCCTAGAAATTTTACGCAACTCAAGGACCCACGGAGAGAGTTCAGGATTTCGATATTTTCATATTTGAGTTTTTCTCAAATTTTGGAAATAGGATCATTTGATTTTATTTATTTTTATCTTCAATTATTTCAATTATATAAATATGAGAGAGGGAATAAAATGACTTTCCCAAAATAAAGAAATATTGAGGATTATTTAAAATCCGAACCGACTACGAGCCGTAACCGGCCAGGACTCCGCCTGGCCGGGTGTTTATAAGCCGCCGCCCCGGGCCAACCCCGCCCCAGCCCAAGCCGCCGCCGCCGCCCAAACCCTCACCCTAGCGCCGCCCCGCCGCCAGCTCGCGCCGCCGCTGCCGCCGCGGCTCGCTGCCGCCGCTACTGCCGCCGTCGCCACCGACCGCCGCCGCCGGACCCCCCGCCGTCGCCGCCGACCACCGCCGCCCTCGCCGGAGCCGCCGCCGCCACCAACCCGCACCCCGAGGTTGACCTCGCTGCCGCCGTGTTTTTTTAGGAAAACCGATCGGTTTTTCCGCCGGTTTTTCGTCGGTTTTTTAGATCCTTTTTTATTTAGATCGTTTTTTTGGTTTAGGTTAATTAGCGAGCATTCGCTCATTCGTTCGTTTTAACGAACGCGTTCATCGTTTAGATCCAGATAACGAACATTCGTTCATTAATCTGTTCAGTTTTTTCTTTTTCTCGGATTTATTCCGTGATTTTTCTGATCGTGATTTCTGATCCGATTTTTGTTTTAGTATAACTTTTTGCCCGTTTTTCGGAATCAGGCGATTCAAGCGCCTAGAGTTTCGCCTCGAAGCCCTCTTTCCGAATAATCTACTCAAACAAGTTTTTGCTTCTGTAAAATTTGACTTAGGTCCAGATTAGTAAATGAAGCTTGTTTCTTTCGCCGTTAGAGTTTTGTTTCTTCGTTCGATTTGATTCTTTTTGCAAACCAGAGTTCTTAAGTTGAGCTTTCTGGTTAGTTCTCTTATTTGAGTTTTACCTGTGCATTAGATGAGTACTTATTGTATGCTTGCTTGTTTGTTTGCTTGCGATAGAGTACTCGGATTGCGCCGCTTGCTACTTCGAATCCCTAGGTTACGCGGATCATCAGCAAGGCAAGTAACACTTTGATCATATCCCTTTTCATACCCAGTTTTTATGCATTAGTTTCAACCCTCAAACAATTGCATGTTTAGGATCTTATTAATATGTGGGTTTTGGGAAGTAGATGAGGTAGTACCTATTACCTGTTTTATATCAAACCCTTGGGAGTTACGTCTACGTTTTCTTATTATGCCATGCTATGCTAGTAGACGTGGATTGGGTGAGTGTATCCATGACAGATGTGAGATTGTTAATTAATGGTTTATTTAAGGTGGCAACTTTAATACACATCTGGGTGGATTGAGGTACCTGGGTATTCCAGGATTGCCTATTTGTTTTTGGACTGCCACCCAGGCTCAAAGGGATCATAAGATTATTCATGCTAGAAACTTTCGTGTGCAGCCTCATGATATTATGGGTCTAGCATAGTTGATTAAGTCGTGCGAACTCTTATAGTGGTAGACTAGCAGATGTAGGGGAAAGTAGGTGTGCAGGTCTACCCATTGTAAGGTGCTAGCGCTTTTGAAAGACTATGTCTCGGTCATCCGTTTCTCAAACACCATGTGTGCGAGAAAACCAACGGAGGAGATCGAGTCATGTGGGGAAAAGTGCGCAAACCTCTACAGAGTGTATAAACTAATCATGATTAGTTGTGTCCCCGGCTATGGACGTTTTGAGTATCTAGTACTTGGATTATCATGTGAATCTCATCATGTTACTTTAATTAATATTATTGGGTTCTAATGATGATGTTATTTAATTGGGATTGAGAATGCTGTCAACCATTCTCAATGTTTAACAACCACCATGATAGTTAAATAAAATTTATTCCTTTGTAGTAGGGAAAACTTGGCTTTATGCAAAACTGTAACCATAGAGCTTTCCAGCAGCCATATATGCATGTAGTATAGCTTTATTCTTTCATTACTCTCTATGTGTTACTTTGCCAGCATATTCCATGTGTTGACCCGTTTTCGGGCTGCAACGTTCATGTTGCAGACTTTTCAGACGACGAGTAAGATGCCTTAGGATCGTGGTTCTATACTCAGTGATGCCGTTGGAGTTGATGGACTCGCTTATTTTCCAAGCCTTCCGCTGTTATCGTTATAGATGGCCTTAAGCCATATTTATTGTAATAAGTTCTCTTTGGAGACATTCGATGTAATAAGTGTGTGATTGCTACTCTGTTATAAATCCTTCGAGTACTGTGCGTGTCAGCATTACTGATCCAGGGATGACACTGATGCACAGAGATCAGACTGTTTGAGGTTTGGTCGCTACAAGATGGTATCAGAGCACACGCTGACTGTAGGACACGACCACTAAGCTAAAGCCCTAGATTACTACTCTCTTCTCATTTCTGACTCCTCATCTTTTCTACTCTTTTAGGACGGCGGATGCAAGGAACAAGTTCATGCAACCGGATGAAGATACACCCTTTGGACGACACCTGAAGCAAGTTACCAAGTACCTGAAGATCGGAGTACCAAGCTTCACCGGAACCTACAACACCACTTTACCTGAAGAGGAGCGCTAGATGATTCAAGTTCAAGTTCCAGGAAGGACGTTCATGCCCGTCACTGAGCTCATAGAGTTTTCCTTTGATGCACCAACCTGGAGCCTAGGAAAGAGCATGGTAGCCCACATTACCATGGGACGTATCGGAGAAGTTTACCACAAGGAGCTTAAGGATACTACCTACCAGATTTGTGGGCGCCGAGATGAGCATGGGAGATGGTCAGCACCAGGAAGGACAGATCAATTGCAGCTTTCATCCAGGAGTTAAACCAGCACATGCGACGCCAGGAGAACCAGATGTGTGCAGGCATGATGGATCTGAAGAAGGCCATGACCAAGATCACGGAACTGGAGGAAGAACTCAAGTCTACACGCGATGGATATGAGAAGGAAATAGCAACGCTAGTCGAGAAGAATGATGATCTGAAGAAGAAGCTAAGAGTGTTCATGGGATTTCCAGCAACTGGAGAGATGAAGATTGCACTTGTCCTGAGAACTACATCATCATCGACGACACTGACTCGGACCCGGATGACAGTGATGATGACTATGTTGATGAAGCTGGAGCAGATATCATGGAGTCTTCATCGGATCATTTTTTCTAGTAGACCACCGTAATAGTAGTAGTATTCCCTCCATGTATCTAGTATAGTCCGAGCACTTTTGTAACGATAGATAGACCATTGTATGCCCTTGCTTGTTTGAATGAAGTGTTTTGATTGCAATTTGTCTCATGTGCATATGGGTAGTGTTTTCCCTCTAGACCTCATTCTACTATGTATTCTCATCTTTTCTAAACCCCCAGATGCCTCCGACACGTGACAACGGATTTGCTTTCTCACCGGAGCTCACCCAGTTGATCCAGCAACAGAATGCATTGATGCAGATACTAGTCCAGAATCAGAATCAGGGGAACAACAACAACAACAACCCACCACCACCACCACCTGTTGATCACTTAACCCGTTTTCTTAGGCTGAATCCGCCGGTGTTTTCTAGTAGCACCGAGCCGATTGTTGCAGATGATTGGCTTCGCAAGACAGCCAGGGAGTTGACCACTGCAGGATGCACAGATGCAGAGAAGGTGCGATTTGCCGCCCATCAGCTTGAGGGAACCGCAGCATCATGGTGGGAGAATTTCACAGCCACCTATCCAGTAGACACTGTCACATGGGATCAGTTTCAGCAGGCTTTCCGTACTGCTCATGTTTCAGCAGGAGCTATGGCCATGAAGAAGCGTGAGTTCTGCAACTTACGCCAGGGAGGACGTACAGTTGGCTAGTATGTGGATGATTTCAGTAAGCTAGCACGTTATGCCCCAGATGACGTTGCTACAGATGCAGCTAAGCAGGAGAAGTTTCTGGAAGGACTGAATGATGAGTTGAGTATGCAGTTGATGGTAGCAAGTTTCAACAACTACTAGGAGTTGGTAGACCGTGCTCTTATGATTGAAGGGAAGCAACAACAGATTGAAAACCGCAAGAGGAAGTATGGACAAGGGAAATACAATTCTGGTACTCAGCAGAAGATACGTTTTACCCCGAAATCGGGAGGACAGTTCCAGCATAACCATGGAGCTGGTAGCTCACACAACCATAATGGTTCGAAGAATGGTAACGGGAATGGAGGAGGCAATGTCCAGAACCGTACCAACCCCTCAACACCAGCCAAGAGAGATCTGAGTCAAGTCACTTGCTTTAAGTGCCAGAAGACCGGACATTACGCCAATGAATGTCCTGAAGGCCAGAATGGGAATGGCAATGGAAGCTCTGGGAAGAAGCCGAACCCTTTCAACAGAGGACAAGTGAACCACGTTAGTGTGGAGGAGGTTGAAGCCCAGCCAGATGCAGTAATAGGTAAGTTTTTGATTAAGTCATTTACTGCACTCGTTTTTTTGATACTGGTGCATCGCATTCATACATATCAAGGGGATTTGTGGATAAGTATAGACTGCCCACCAAGGTTCTAGGAACACCTATTGTCGTGGAATTGTCACGTCAGATGTCCTTAGTGTCAGGACTTAGTCGCGAGGCCAACGCATCTATGTGGTAGCTTGAGAGGGGTTGATCGGGACGAGAGTTGCAACACGCAAGACAAGGATTTAGACAGCTTCGGGCCCCAGGAAACATCATTCGGTAACAACCCTACATGCTGTTTGTGGCTAGGTCTCATTATGATCATGAGAGAGTCGTCGGTAAGCCGGCTCTTTGTGTCTAGCCCTAGAGATTGTTCTTGTTGCTTGTCCCTCTTTGGGGAGCCCTGCCCCTCCTTATGTAAGTTAGGGGGGCGGGTTACATGTGGAGTCCAAATAGGATTAGGACTAGCCTATCTTGTACTACAAGCCGGATACAAGTCCGGGTCTTGATTCCTTGTAAGGGAGATATTCCTCACGCCTTTCCTCTTAAGGCGGCCTACCATAACGTAAGCCGGCCTTCTGGGCCTTGAGCCTCCTGGGCCCCCGGGTCTTGTCGCTCCTCTGATCCGCTTGCCAGGTCACTCATAAGTCGCCATGATCGGGCGGGTCATTAGTGAGTCTCCAAGTCCGGCCGGGTTATACTTCCGGCCGGGTTACACCGTGGGGTATATCCCCGACATTAGCCCCCAAGTTTAGCTTGGATTCATCCATGGTAAACTTATGCTGCAAAATAAACACAAGAACAAATTTGACAGGTTGTGCTCCGGGTTAAAAATTCTTGTAAACCGGCACCTGAACATCCTTAAGTCCTTCTCATTTCCTTCTTCTAGAAAATCCGGGTCAATAAACCATCTTCATACTCAAATTGCTGACGTTGGTGTCTCATAGAGAGATATTGTGAATAATAATCCACTTGAATCAGCTTCCAAAGCACTGGCTTAAGAAATATTGGTCTTGAAATACTTATATGATATTCAGCCAGTTTGAAAATATAGAACTTGCCGATCTCTGATTTCCAAAATCACCGGGTTATAAAAACTGATAATTCCTGGTCATGATTGTTTCCAATACCGGTTCATGATTGTTGCCAATGCCGGTTCATGATTATTGATGACGCCGGGTTATGATTGTTGCAGACACCGGGTCATAATGATTGGTGATACCGGGTCAATCTGGTTTGCTCAAAACTGAAAATTGGAAGATATTTCTCCCTTATATCCATATTACCTGTAGCCCCCAAGTGTCGGGTTGTCATGCTTGCAGCAACCTGGGACTTGTAATTGCTTTATGCTCATGAAAACTTCAAACAGTGTAGCCCCCAAGGGCCGGGTCATTATGCAAATAATGAGCAGGGAATTTGTAGATATAACCATGTAAATTTGAATAGCAATTGTAGCCCCCATGGGCCGGCTTAGTAAGATAATACTGAGCTGGGACTTAGTATATAATTGATAATAACATCATATAATATAGTCTCCACCATGGGGCTTGAACCCACGTCCACAAGGTTAAGAGCTTTGTACTCCACCAACTAAATAGTGGACCGTTCAATATAATGGATTAATGCTTGTGTACCTTGAATTTTTGACAGGAGCAACTGGTAGCCCCCAAGGGCCGGCTCATTTAAAATATGATGAGTCGGGTCTTCAATGAGGTGAACAAAAATGACTTTGCATTAGCCCCCAAGTGTCATGGTGCATGCTTGCAGTGACATGAGACTTGCATATTTGATGTAACCTCAATTTGAATAATGTAGCCCCCAAGTGCCGGGTCGTAAGCCTGCAGCGACTCCGGACTATTCCTTCCATTGTAGAATAAATCATATCCATTAATAAAATAATAGCCACTGCGCCAAAGTGACTTTGAATACCTCATCTGTTGATAAGTAAATCCAGAGTTTAAATACCCGGCGGCTCTTGGACGATGGCGATTTAATACACCTCCATTGTAAGCCGGAATTTTTATAACCCGGCGGCTTATAGCCTTTGAGAAAAATCCAGAATAGATCATCATTTTGAAGCATCAACCTTGGTAATGAGCTTGAACTTAATCATTTATATGCCATATTTCTGCAAATCCTGCAAAAAATTTAAACAACATATGCCCTGGCGACTTAACGTCAAAAGCCAAGGCGGGTAACCACCCAAATGTAGTCTTATCCTACACACAAGTATATCACAAGATCCTTATGATCCTCTAAATGATACCGCCGACTTATGTGACCCGGATAGTGGAGTTGATAACTCAACTCTGTAAGAGCCGGCACATATGATATTTGTGACAACTCAAATACTTGCGATTGTATAAAAAGGGATAAAAAATTTGAGGCTTCTAATTCGAATATGATCAGTAAACCGTTCCAAAGGGGTTAAGCTAAGATTCGAATACGATCATATAGCCCCCAGTGGCGTTGGCATTTGCCGATCAAAGTGGGTATCGACAGCTATGTTCTCTTTGGTTCGAATACGACCTATGTTTGAACAGGAAACCCCCAAATGACCACTGTGATATTGAATTTGTACTGCCGGTTTACATGACCTGTGTAATAAGGGTGAAAACCCAATCCTTAGAAGCCAAAGCTTCCATATAAATGATGGTTGTCATAAGCTGGCGATTTATAGTCAAAAGTCAAGCCGGGTTAATCATAAAACACTTATATACATTTGAGATATAATCCCCAAAAGGTCTCAAGTTAAGTAATTGTGGCTGCAATAAACTTTACTCGAGATAGAATAAAACTTTTTGAGGCTTCTGATTCGGATACAATCTGTAAACCATTCCAAAGGGGTTAAGCTAAGATTCGAATACGATCATATAGCCTCCAGTGGCGTTGGCGATGCCGATCAAGTGGGTATCGACAACTATGTTCTCTTTGGTTCGAATACGACCTATGTTTGAACAGGAAGCCCCCAAGTGATCATAAGAGTTGTTTAATGACACTGGTTTGAATACGACCCACGTCATACCCAAAGGGGTTAAGCTATGATTCAGATATGATCAAGAAGCCCCCTAGTGGGTTTGGCAGTATGCCGATCAAGAGGGTATCGACAGCTATGTTCTCTTTGGTTCGAATACAACCTATGTTTGAACAGGAAGCCCCCAAATGATCATATAAGATAAGCCGTAAGGCAGGATACCCAAGTTTGAACCGCGCATCATGGCAGCAAGTTCTTTTGGCAACCTTTAATTTTTCTGAGAACTCGAACTTGTGAGAGATTAATGCTTTGTGAACCGGAACTTTAAACCGGATTTGAAAGCTTTTTAAAAATTTGTGAGGAACAAATTTACCTTGAGCCGGATTTTGAACCGGATTTTGAGAGCTTTAAAAAATTTGTGAGGGACAAATTTACCTTGAGCCGGATTTTGAACCGGATTTGAGAGCTTCAAAAAATTTGTGAGGGACAAATTTACCCTGGGCCGGCTTCTGAACTGGATTTAAGAGGTTTAGTGCTTTGTGGGAGAAAGATGTCCCTTGAACCGGATTTTAAACCAGAGTCCTTATTTTGAGCCGGAAATCTTCTGACGGCTTTTAAATTTTCATCGATCTAGCAGTAATCTCTGGGGCCCGGGTTATTTTTCCCTTCAATGATTTGGAATTCTTGAATTCATTGAAACAGGCTAATTTTGCCGAGTCATATCATTGTAGCCCCCGAGTCTCAAGACGACTTAAAGAGTTGGCTTGAGATTCTCCATAATTAACTGTGATATAGACCGGTTTGAATCCTGCATGGGACAATCTTGCAAACCAAAGTAATTGCTCTTTTGAAGAAAATAATATGTAATATAAAATATATTGGATGGCTTTCACCTGATATGTTAGGCTAGTGATTATCCACAAAAGGTTGAGGTGATTGCGGTGGGTTATAAATGATCCCGTATGAACCGTGTCAGCAACTCGGCCAATGGTTCCTTCCAACTGGCTATTTGAAGTTAACCAAACCGTAGTGCCGGCGACTTGTGTACTTATCCATTGAGCCATCCAGTGTAGACGGCAGTTGATAATATATGATAATTTGCTTCTAATTTGTTGGAAGAGAAACCGGGCTTCCCAAGTAGTGACTTGCTCATACTCAATAAACAGCTCATCCAGAAAAATGTGGCCCGGTGTGTTGATGTAGACCAAGCCGCGAGAAACGGACGGTAAAGACGACCGCAACATCAAAGGCGGCTCAGACAGATGAATCAATCGTGGTGCTGTAAACCGGTGCGGACGGGTAAGTTGTCCTCCTTGTTGTAAGCCGGCGTGGTCGCGATAGACGGCCACGGCGTTGTAAGCCGGTGCGGTGGCGAGAGACGACCGCAACATTTTAAACCGGCGTAAGCCTCATGTCCATGGCATGACGTCACTTTTGTAGTAGACTTCGTCCTGACTGATTTTTCGGATGAACACGGATACTGGTATTGGATAATTTTGAACGTATTCCAATGCGGTCTTTGCTTTTGGACAGAAGAACTGATCTGATGTGTACTGTTGAAGATGAGTACTAGTAGTACTAGCTCTCTTGTCTTTGAGCGCCCAGCATGATTGAGGTTCCACGTGCTTTGTCTCTTTCTTTCTTTTTTCTTCGGGTGCACTTTGTGTAACAGTAGGCATGTTGTTCAACATACACCACATGGACGTAAACCAGAAAACGAGGCCGTCAACCTTCAGGCAAGTCGCTGCAGAGAAGCGGAGACGCGAGACGAACCGCAACCAGAGGGGCGTTGGGCGGAGCAGCGACTCAGCAGCGTGCCGACTCGCAGCCAGGGCGGCTTAGGAGACGGCAAGAACGGACACAGGCGCAGCAAAGCGGAGCCACATAGCGGACGGTGGAAGCAGTCAGCCGCGGCTACTTGGCGATGGATGACGTGGATGCAGACAAAAAATCCCTGCATGCCACTTCTCTTTTCTCTGAAACAACCTGCAGCTCATCTTCTGCCCCATCTCTCAGGCGGGAGGGCCGACCCAAGGCAGTAACGATGAGTGGTAGAGGTCAGCTTGCAGCGGAGCTGTAAACAGGAGGGAGAGGTGTGGGCCACTGTCTTTGAAGGCGACGCTGGTGAGGTGAATGCGGCGTGACGAGGTTTCGGCGGGGCAGAATCCGGCTCGCAGGCAGAGTCGTGGGCCGCAGCTTGAAACCGAAGAAAAGCTGGCTTGACGCCACCGCGGCTGCGATCCGGTGGCTTGAATCTTGTCGGAGCTTTTAGTAAAGGCGGAGACGTGTAGCAGAGACGGCGACTCATGGTGCAGGCAACATAAAAACGGGGCAAGACCGCGGGAAGAAACGACGAGGCGGCTTGCGGCGAGCTTTGGCGACTCAGGACCGGGCTGCTCAGGGCGCGGGGCAGCTCAATAGAGTGGCAGCTCGGAGTTTGGAGGCATCGGGAGTGATCCGGCAGGGCAGAGGCAGCTGTGAGGTCGCATGGCGATTCAGGCGCTGGTGAGACATGGAGGCATTGAGGGGGCGTCTCCGGCTCACAGGCAAGATGCCGGCGGGCCGCAGTAGAGGCCGGAGCCGGCAGAGGTGACTTGGAGAGGCGGCGATCCAATCTGGTCGTGACAGTGACTCGGGTAGTGGTGAGAGGCGTAGCCGGCGGTTCACCATGGTGATGACGACGGCGCGGTGGCTGTTGACCCGGCGGCGGCTCAAGGCTTCGGCGGAGGTGGCTGCAAAACAGGTCGCCCCGGTGCATCCATCGCCACTGCGGCGGCGGCAGGGCCGGTCACAGCTGCATCCTCCTCCGAGTCATAGTAGTTTTGGACAAATCTATCTCCGCGCTTTGCTTTCCTTTTCTTAATTTTTTTCCTTTGATGATTGAACGGTGACGGCAACCCTGATCGTACAGGTTTTGGCGAGCAACCGATGAAAACTTGACACACTGATGGCGATGGTGACCTGTGACTTCTTTTCTTGGCGACTTGCGGCATACATCAAATCGCAACCTTAATTTTCCTTAAATCTTTCAAACTATGCATCTGGACCGATGAACTTGAAACTGATGCAGATCTTTTCCAACCGGTTCTTATTCACCCAGAAATTGCGAACTTGTCAATCCCTGTGGGAGAGATCCCTCCAAGAACTCAACAGCACCATGCGCGAGCCCCACGGTGGGCGCCAACCGTCGTGGAATTGTCACGTCAGATGTCCTTAGTGTCAGGACTTAGTCATGAGGCCAACGCATCTATGTGGTAGCTTGAGAGGGGTTGATCGGGACGAGAGTCGCAACACGCAAGACAAGGATTTAGACAGCTTCAGGCCCCGAGAAACATCATCCGGTAACAACCCTACATGTTGTTTGTGGCTAGGTCTCATTATGATCATGAGAGAGTCGTCGGTAAGCCGGCTCTTTGTGTCTAGCCCTAGAGATTGTTCTTGTTGCTTGTCCCTCTTTGGGGAGCCCTGCCCCTCCTTATAGAAGTTAGAGGGGCAGGTTACATGTGGAGTCCAAATAGGATTAGGACTAGCCTATCTTGTACTACAAGCCGGATACAAGTCCGGGTCTTGATTCCTTGTAAGGGAGATATTCCTCACGCCTTTCCTCTTAAGGCGGCCTACCATAACGTAAGCCGGCCTTCTGGGCCTTGAGCCTCCCGGGCCCCCGGGTCTTGTCGGTCCTCTGATCCGCTTGCCAGGTCACTCATAAGTCACCAGGATCGGGCGGGTCGTTAGTGAGTCACCAAGTCCGGCCGGGTTATACTTCCGGCCGGGTTACACCGTGGGGTATATCCCTGACACCTATGCTAGTAACCTCACAAGGAGCAGAGTATATGGCCAGTCGAGGATGTTTTCAAGTGCCGTTGAGTATAGGCAAGCATGTTTTCCCCCTCAGACTTAATCATTGGAATCTCAAGGTTTGGATGTGATTCTGGGTATGGATTGGCTATCAATGTACGGAGGAAACATCGATTGTGCCAGTAAGTCAATTTTGCTTACTACCCCAGAAGGGAGAAGGATGAGGTATGTATCAAGACATGAGCCGAAGAGGATGCACGTAAATTCCTTATCAGCAATTGTGCAGGAGGAAGTACCAGTAGTGAAGGATTTTCCTGATGTATTTCTAGAAGAGTTGACAGGCATGCCACCAGATAGAGACATCGAGTTGTTAATTGAGCTTTTGCCAGGCACAGGGCCGATATCCAAGAGACCATACAGGATGCCAGCAAAAGATTTAGAGGAGATTAAGAATCAGATTAAGGAGTTACTGGATAAAGGCTATATTCGCCCAAGTTCTTCGCCTTGGGGATCGCCAGTACTTCTAGTGGAGAAGAAAGATGGATCATTAAGGATGGCTGTTGACTATCGAGGCTTGAATGCAGTAACAATCAAGAACAAGTACCCACTGCCAATGATCAATGACCTGTTTGACCGATTGCAAGGAGCAAAGGTATTTTCCAAGATTGATTTGCGATCAGGATACCATCAGTTGAAGATTCGAGAGCAGGATATACCTAAGACGGCTTTTACCACAAGGTATGGGCTGTACGAGTATACTGTTATGTCATTTGGTCTGACGAACGCGCCTGCCTATTTCATGAACATGATGAACAAAGTATTTATGGAGTTTCTGGATAAGTTCGTCGTGGTATTCATTGATGATATTTTGGTCTACTCAAAGAACGAGGAGGAGCATAGGGAGCATTTGCGTTTGGTATTGGAGAAGCTCAGAGAACACCAGTTATACGCCAAGTTTAGCAAATGTGAATTTTGGTTGAAGGAAGTAGGATTCCTCGGACATGTTATATCAGGAGAAGGTATAGCAGTAGACCCCACCAAGGTTGTCACCGTGACAAATTGGGTAGCACCAACGACAGTTGGAGAGATCAGGAGTTTTCTTCGACTGGCAGGATACTACCAGAGATTCATTGAGAATTTCTCAAAGATTGCAAAACCTATGACAGAGTTATTGAAGAAGGATACCAAGTTCATTCGGACTGAGGAATGTGAGGCCAGTTTTCAAGAATTGAAGGAACGTCTAGTTACCTCGCCAGTGTTGATTCTACCAGATCACACCAAGGATTACAAGGTGTATTGTGACGTTCACGTCGAGGACTTGGAGCAGTGCTTATGCAGGAGGGGAGAGTTGTTTCGTATGCCTCACGATAGCTTAAACCCCATGAGTTGAATTATGCCATGCATGATTTGGAGTTAGCAGCCGTAGTGCATGCGTTGAAAACATGGAGACATTTTCTCATCGGAAATCACTGTGAGGTGTACACGGATCACAAGAGTTTGAAGTACATTTTCACGCAGAAGGATTTGAATCTCAGACAAAGGAGATGGTTGGAGCTCATCAAGGATTATGATATGAGATTGCAGTATCACCCCGGGAAGGCTAACGTAGTGGCCGACGCGTTAAGCCGTAAGAGCCATGTCAATACACTCATGACCGCAGGATTTCCAAAGGAGTTAGCCGAGGACCTTTGCGAACTATGTTTAGAGATAGTTCCGAGAGGCTATGTAGCAGCGTGGGAAATTCAGTCGACTTTGATGGATAAGATCAGAGAAGCTCAGAAGACCGACAAGGAAATTGCTAAGATAAAGGAAAAGATGAGCAAAGGAAAAGCTAAGGGATTTCATGAGGATGAGCACGATACCTTATGGTTTGAAGACCGTGTTTATGTGCCTAATGACCCGGAGATCAGGAAGTTGATTCTACAAGAGGCTCATGATTCGCCGTATTCGATTCACCCAGGCAATACCAAGATGTATTTGGACTTGAAGGAGACTTTCTGGTGGACCGGAATGAAGAAGGATATTGTGGAATATGTAGCAGTTTGTGATGTATGTCAGAGAGTAAAGGCAGAGCATCAGAAGCCAGCAGGATTGCTACAACCATTGCCGATATCCGAATGGAAGTGGGATAAACCAGGCATGGATTTTATCACAAGATTGCCCAGGACTCGTTCAGGCTATGACTCGATTTGGGTTGTAGTCGATCGTTTGATGAAGGTAGCACATTTCATTCCAGTGAAGACCACTTACTCTAGTGCTAAGTTGGCCAAGATATACATGACCAGGATCGTATGTCTGCACGGAGTTCCGAGGAGCATTGTATCAGATAGAGGAACCCAGTTTACCTCAAAGTTCTGGAATCAGTTGCACGAAACTTTGGGTACCAAGCTAGAGTTCAGTACAACGTTTCATCTGCAGACAGATGGACAGACCGAGAGAGTCAATCAAATATTGGAGGATATGTTGAGAGCTTGTGCGCTAGATTACGGATCTAGTTGGGACGACAATTTGCCATATACAAAGTTCTCTTAGAACAACAGTTATCAATCCAATTTGAAGATGGCCCCTTTCGAAGCCTTATACGGAAGGAGGTGCAGAACCCCGTTGTCATGGGATGAAGTTGGAGACCGCCAGTTGTTTGGACCGGATTTGATTAAGGAGTCTGAACAGAAAGTGAAGTTAATTCGTGACAGGCTCAAGTTAGCCCAGTCCAGGCAGAAAAGCTACGCAGATTCAAAACGCAAGGAGACAGTTTATGAAGTAGGAGATAAAGTCTATCTTCATGTATCCCCACTTCGAGGAGTTAAGAGTTTTGGAGTCAAGGGAAAGTTAGCACCGCGTTTTGTGGGACCATACAAAGTTTTGGAATGTATGGGAGAGGTTGCCTACAAGTTGGAATTGCCTGAGGGACTGTCAGGAGCACGATGTGTTCCACGTCTCCCAGTTAAAGAAGTGCCACACAGAGATGGCTGATATACCGCTGAGAGATACAGTGCCGCTAGAGGCGATTCAGTTGGACAGTGATTTGACCTATGAGGAGAAACCAGTCAAGATTCTTGAGTATGCCAACCGAGTCACCCGCAGCAAAGTTATCAAGTTTTGAAAAGTTCAGTGGAGCCACCACACCGAGGATGAAGCCACCTGGGAGCGACTGGAAGATTTGTTGAAGGACCACCCTCACCTATTTTCTAGCCAACCCGAATCTCGAGGCGAGATTCATCTTAAGGGGGTAGGTTTGTAACATCCTAAATTTTCAATTTGGAATGTTATAGAAATAGATCATTATTGCATATCATATTTAATGCATTTTTCCTCGATCCTAGAAATTTTATGCAACTCAAGGACCCACGGAGAGAGTTGGGGATTTCGATATTTTCATATTTGAGTTTTTCTCAAATTTTGGAAATAGGATCATTTGATTTTATTTATTTTTATCTTCAATTATTTCAATTCTATAAATATGAGAGAGGGAATAAAAGGACTTTCCCAAAATAAAGAAATATTGAGGATTTAATAAAAAATCAAATAAGATTTTATTTTGGATTTTCTAGCTATTTTATTTGAATTTAGAAAAAATGCGTGTTTTTCAAAATTGCATTTAGGCCCCAAATAAATGTTCATCCAAACCGGCTTGATTTTAGAAGCCGGAGAAAATTTATTTCCAGATTTTTGGAGTCTGTTTAGTGTTTCTTTTGTTTGTTTTTCTGCGCGATAATTATTTAAAAAAAATCTGAACCGACTACGGGCCGTAACCGACCAGGACTCCGCCTGGCCGGGTCTTTATAAGCCGCCGCCCCGGGCCGACCCTGCCCCAGCCCAAGCCACCGCCAGCCCAAACCCTAACCCTAGCGCCGCCCCGCCGCCATCGCCGCCGCCGCCGCCCGCTACCGCGCCGTGTGCCGCCGCCGCTCGCTGCCGCCGCCGCCGTCACCACCGACCGCCGCCGCCACCGCCGGACCCCACCACCGTCACCGCCGACCACCATCGCCCTCGCCGGAGCCGTCGCGGCCGACCCGCACCTCGAGGTTGCCCTCGCCTCCGCCGTGTTTTTTTAGGAAAACCAATCGGTTTTTCGTCGGGTTTTTTAGATCCTTTTTTTATTTAGATTGGTTTTTTTCGGTTTAGGTTAATTGGTGAACGTTCGCTCGTTCGTTCGTTTTAAAGAACGCGTTCATCGTTTAGATCCAGATAACGAACGTTCGTTCGTTAATCTGTTCATCGTTTTTCTTTTTCTCGGATTTATTCCGTGATTTTTCTGATCGTGATTTCTGATCCGATTTTTGTTTTAGTATAACTTTTCGCTTGTTTATCGGAATCAGGCGATTCAAGCGCCTAGAGTTTCGCCTCGAAGCCCTCTTTCCGAATAATCTACTCAAACAAGTTTTTGCTTCTGTAAAATTTGACTTAGGTCCAGATTAGTAAACGAAGCTTGTTTCTTTGGCCGTTTGAGTTTTGTTTCTTCGTTCGATTTGATTCTTTTTGCAAACCAGAGTTCTTAAGTTGAGCTTTCTGGTTAGTTCTCTTATTTGAGTTTTACCTGTGCATTAGATGAGTACTTATTGTATGCTTGTTTGTTTGTTTGCTTGCGATAGAGTACCCGGATTGCGCCGCTTGCTACTTCGAATCCCTAGGTTACGCAGATCATCAGCAAGGCAAGTAACACTTTCATCATATCCCTTTTCATACCCAGTTTTTATGCATTAGTTTCAACCCTCAAACAATTGCATGTTTAGGATCTTATTAATATGTGGGTTTTGGGAAGTAGATGAGGTAGTACTTATTACCTGTTTTATATCAAACCCTTGGGAGTTTCTTCTACGTTTGCTTATTATGCCATGCTATGCTAGTAGACGTGGATTGGGTGAGTGTATCCATGACAAATGTGAGATTGTTAATTAATGGTTTATTTAAGGTGGCAACTTTAATACACATTTGGGTGGATTGAGGTACCTGGGTATTCCAGGATTGCCTGTTTGTTTTTGGACCGCCACCCAGGCTCAAAGGGATCATAAGATTATTCATGCTAGAAACTTCCGTGTGCAGCCACATGCTATTATGGGCTCTAGCATAGTTGATTAAGTCGTGCGAACTCTTACAGTGGTAGACTAGCAGATGTAGGGGAAAGTAGGTGTACAGGTCTACCCATCGTAAGGTGCTAGCGCTTCTGAAAGACTATGTCTCGGTCATCCGTTTCTCAAACACCATGTAGTGCGAGAAAACCAACGGAGGAGATCGAGTCGTGTGGGGAAAAGTGCGCAAACCTCTGCAGAGTGTATAAACTAATCATGATTAGTCGTGTCCCCGGTTATGTACGTTTTGAGTATCTAGTACTTGGATTATCATGTGAATCTCATCATGTTACTTTAATTAATATTATTGGGTTCTAATGATGATGTTATTTAATTGGGATTGAGAATGCTGTCAACCATTCTCAATGTTTAACAACCACCATGATAGTTAAATAAAATTTATTCCTTTGTAGTAGGGAAAAATTGGCTTTATGCAAAACTGTAACCATAGAGCTTTCCACCAGCCATATAAGCATGTAGTATAGCTTTATTCTTTCATTACTCTCTATGTGTTACTTTGCCAGCGTATTCCATGTGCTGACCCGTTTTCGGGCTGCAACATTCATGTTGCAGACTTTTCAAACGATGAGTAAGATGCCTTAGGATCGTGGTTCTATACTCAGTGATGCCGTTGGAGTTGATGGACTCACTTATCTTCCAAGCCTTCCGCTGTTATCGTTATAGATGGCCATAAGCCATATTTATTGTAATAAGTTCTCTTTGGAGACATTCGATGTAATAAGTGTGTGATTGCTACTCTATTATAAATCCTTCGAGTACTGTGCGTGTCAGCATTACTGATCCAGGGATGACACTGATGCACAGAGATCAGACTGTTTGAGGTCTGGTCGCTACACATACTAGGGACAATATGTTTTGTCTATGTATTCACACATGTACTAAGTTTTTGGTTAATACAATTCTAGCATGACTAATAAACATTTATCATGAAATAAGGAAATAAATAATAACTTTATTATTGCATCTGGGGCATATCTCCTTCAAGTGGACCCTACCAAGATTGCATCCGTCACTGAGTGGTTGGCAACCACCTCAGTTCGAGAGATCAAAAGTTTTCTCGGACTTGTAGGTTATTATCGGATATTTATTGAGAAGTTTTCCAAAATCACGAAGCCTATGACGGAGTTATTGAAGAAAGACACCAAGATTAAATGGACCGAGGATTGTGAGGCCAGTTTTCAGGAGTTGAAGAAACGTTTGGTTACAGCCCAGTGTTGATTATCCCGAACATATGCAAGGATTTCCAAGTTTATTGCGACGCTTCTCGTCAGGGACTTGGAGGCGTTCTTATGCAGGAAGGAAGAGTTGTTTCATTTGCCTCACGACAGTTTCGACCTCATGAGTTGAATTATGCTATGCATGATTTTGAGTTAGCTGCCGTAGTGCATGCGCTCAAGACATGGAGATAGTTTCTCATCAGAAACCGTTGTGATGTTTACACGAATCATAAGAGTTTGAAGTATACCTTCATGCAGAAGGAGTTAAACCTCGGGCAGAGGAGATGGTTGGAGCTCATAAAGGATTATGACATGAGATTACATTATCATCCAGGAAAGGCCAATGTCGTAGCAGATGCGTTGAGCCGCAAGAGTTATGTTAACACGCTCATAACCGGACGATTACCTCAGAAGTTAGCCGACGACCTTCGAGAACTTCGCTTGGAGATAGTTCCGAGAGGTTATGTTGCGGAACTGGAAATTCAGTCCACTTTGCTGGGAAAGATCCGAGAAGCCCAGAAGACAGACAAGGAGATTGCACAGATAAAGGAAAGGATGAGTAAAGGAAAGGCTAAAGGTTTTCTTGAGGATGAGCATGAAACTTTATGGTTTGAGGATCGTATCTATGTGCCTAATGACCCCGAGATCAAGAAGTTAATTCTTCAGGAGGCTCATGATTCACCTTACTCGATTCACCGAGGCAACACCAAGATGTATTTGGACTTGAAGGAGAGTTTTTGGTGGACATGAATGAAGAAGGATATTGCAGAGTATGTAGCAGTGTGCGACAATGTCAGAGAGTTAAGGCAGAGCATCAGAAACCAGCAGGGTTACTTCAGCCTTTGCCGACACCCGAATGGAAGTGGGATAAACTTGGCGTGGATTTCATCACCGGATTACCCAGGACCTGTTTAGGCTATGATTCTATCTGCGTTGTAGTTGATCGCTTAACCAAGGTAGCCCATTTCATCCCCGTGAAAACAGATTATACGAGTGCTAAGTTGGCGAAGATATACATGACCAGGATCGTATGTTTGCATGGAGTTCCGAGGACCATCGTATCAGATAGAGGAACACAGTTTACTTCAAAGTTTTGGAATCAGTTGCACAAAACTTTGGATACCAGGCTAGAGTTCAATACAACCTTTCATCCGCAGACAGATGGACAGACCGAGAGAGTCAATCAGATTCTGGAGGACATCTTGAGAGCTTGTGCACTAGAATATGGATCTAGTTGGGATGATAATTTACCCTATGCAGAGTTCTCATATAAGAACAATTACCAAGCCAGTTTGAAGATGCCCCTTTTGAAGCTTTGTACGGAAGGAGGTGCAAGACACCATTGTTGTGGGATGAAGTTGGAGATCGACAGTTGTTCGGACCAGATTTAATCAGAGATTCTGAGGAGAAGATTAAGTTGATTCGAGATAGACTCAATATAGCCCAGTCCAGGCAGAAGAGCTATGCAGATACCAAACGCAAAGAGGTAACCTATGAAGTCAGAGACAGAGCATATCTTCGTGTATCCCCACTTCGAGGAGTTATGCGATTTGGAGTCAAAGGAAAGCTAGCAACACGATTTGTGGGACCATACAGAGTTTTGGAACGTGTGGGAGAAGTTGCTTACAAGTTGGAATTACCCGAAGGTTTGTCAGGAGTTCGTGATGTGTTTCACGTTTCCCAGATGAAGAAGTGTCATGCAGAGATGGCTGATATTCCTTTGAGAGATACAGTGCCACTGGAAGCGATTCAGTTGGATAGTGATCTGACCTATGAAGAGAAACCCGTTAAGATTCTCGAGTTCTCCAGCCGAGTTACTCGCAGCAGAGTCATCAAGTTTTGCAAAGTTCAGTGGAGCCATCATACCGAGGAGGAAGCCACCTGGGAGCGAGAAGAGGACCTCCGCAAGGACCACCCACACCTTTTTGCTGACCAACCCGAATCTCGAGGGCGAGATTCATCTTAAGAGGGGTAGTTTGTAATATCCCAAATTTCAATTTGGAAGTTATTCATAGATCATTCATATGCATCCATGATTTATGCATTTTATTGCTTTGTTTTAGTTGCATTTTGATCCAAGAGACCTTAAGCAACTCAAGGACCAATTTGAGAGAGTTGGAGGTTCCACAAAAAAATCAATTTTGATTTATCAAACTTTGGTAATTGGATCATATTGTTTTTCAAAATTCTTTTTCAATTATATTAAAATAAAGAGAGAAGATAAAATGACTTCTTCAAAATCAGCTAAGAAATACTGGAAAATGAATTTTGAATTTTTGGAGAGTTTATTTGATTTTTTATTAGCTAGTTTATTTATTAGTTAGAGGAGTAATTAGTACTATAATGTTTGTTTTTAGTTTAGGCATTTAGGCCCAGAAAAATGTTCACTAGGTCACTAATAAGGCCATATTACTACCTGAATTTTTCTGGTCTTTTTAGGATATTATTTATATTTATTTTAGCGAGTTTTGTCTCTCTGAAAATCGTTTAAAAAAAACTAGTTCGGGTCGACCGAACTGGGCCGAGCCCAGCCTAGCCAGCCCAGGCCGCCGACGCAAGTCGTCCCGGAGCCGAACTCCGCCGGAGTCCGCCGCCGCCTCGCCTCGCCCCCTCTCGCAAGCCACGACCCCGCCCTGGCCCCTTTATATACCGCCGCCCGACCCCCTTTCCTTTCCACCTCGAGTCGCGCCGCCGCAGCCGCACACCGCCACCGCACGCACGCGCCGCTGCCCGCGCCACTGCCGCCGCCGCGCCGCAAGCCGCGCCGCCGCCACAAGCCACCGCCGGAGCCCCGCCCCCACCCGAAGCCGCCGCCGCTGCACCGCCGCCACAAGCCACCGCCGGAGGCCCGCCCCCACCCGAAGCTGCTGCCGCCGCCAAAACTACCGTGAACCGGTATAAAAAACCGTCACCCCGGTCCAATCCGGTTTTTTCGGTTTTTCTTTTAGATCCGGTTTATTTTAATTAGTTTGGTTACCTAGCGAACGTTCGTTCGTATAGGTTTTGTAGCGAACAGATTCATTAGATTAGTCTCGGTAGCGAACGTTCGTTCAATAGGATTTTTTTTAGTTTTCTGCTAGGGACCTATCCGTAGTTTTATTTTTACGGATTAGTCCCTACGCTTCAAACTGGCACAACTTTTTGCTCGTTTGTCCAAATTTGACGAAACCAACGCCAAAATCTTTAGAGCGATCTCATCTATCCAGTAAACCAAATTGAACATGTTTTTGAAAATTTAAAATTGGATTTTAGTTCAGATTTGAATTTGACCTTGTTTTGTTTGTATCTTGAGTTTCGTAGCTCCGTTTTAGTTGATTCTTTTTGCAAATCGTAGCTAATCACTTGTACCTACTGTTAAGATCTAATCCACATAAATACAATTTTGTTAAAATTTGTTTTCTTTTTAGATTAGTTATTTCCTTGTTTTTGAGTTCTTAGGATCTTTTCTCGTTTTCTCGTTGCATCGTTTGCTTGAGTGCTTATGTATGCTATTGTTTGTCTACGCTAGATTTTCCGTAGTGCGAAGCTTGTTACTATGAATCTCTAGAGTTTTCCGATCGTCAACAAGGCAAGTTACACTTTGATCATACTTTTCAATACCCAGTTTTTACTATGCATTAGTTTTACCCCTCAAAGATTTGCATGAGTACGATTGGGAACATGTGGTTTGGTTGTAGTACTTGAGGTAGGAACCTATTACCTTTGATCACCCCGGGAATGTACGTTATGCTCATATATTGCTTAGCCATGCTCATAGACGGGGATTGGTTCGTGTGATTCATGACAGTTGTGAGAGATAATAATTTTGGACAACATTAAGGTGGCAACTTTAATACACATCTGGGTGGATTGGTTGGGGCACCTGGATCTAGTAGGCAGGGCCCTCATGATTAAAGGCAAGCAGCAACAGATAGATAACCACAAGAGGAAGTATGGACAGGGGAAGTATAATTCTGGAGCTCAGCAGAAGCCTCGCTATTCCCCGTACTCGGGAGGACACACTCATCATAACCATGGAGGACATTCGCACAATGGAGGAAGTTTACACAACCACAGCGGCCCTAAGAATGGTAATGGAAATGGAGGAAGGAACAGTCAGAGCCGTTCCAACCCCACGAGACCCGCCAAGAAGGATCCGAGTCACATTACTTGTTTCAAGTGCAGGAAGACCGGACACTACGCCACTGAATGTTCTGAAGCAAAGAATGGGAATGGCAATGGAAGTTCTGGAAAGAAGCCCAACCCTTTCACCAGAGGTTAGGTGAACCACGTCAGTGTGGAGGAGATTGAGGAGCAACCCAACGCAGTTGTCGGTAAGTTTTTGATTAATGCATTACAGCCCTTGTACTTTTTGACACTGGTGCATCTCATTCATTCACATCAAGGGGATTTATGGACAAGTTTAAGTTGCCAACCATAGCCCTTAAGTCACCTATGTTAGTGAGTTCCCCAGGAGCAGAATATATGGCTAGTCGGGGATGTTATCAGTTGACAATAACCATAGGTAGATACGTTTTCCCCACCGACCTTATTGTCCCGGAGTCACAAGGATTGGATGTGATCCTAGGCATGGAATGGTTATCCAAGTTTGAAAGAAACATCGATTGTGCTAGCAAATCGATTATTCTCACCACCCCAGAGGGAAAAAGGATCAAGCACGTGTCTAGGCATGCGCTGAGGAGAACTCAGGTGAATTCCCTTTCGGGAGTTGTTTAGGAGGAAGTACCAGTTGTGAAGGATTACCCCGATGTATTTCCAGAGGAATTACCAAGCATGCCACCAGATCGAGACATTGAGTTTTTGATCGGGTTGTTGCCAGGCACCAGACCAATATCAAAGAGACCGTATTAGATGCCTGCCAATGATCTGGAGGAAATTAAGAAGCATATTAAGGAATTATTGGAGAAAGGTTATATTCGACCAAGCTCATCACCCTGGGGAGCCCCAGTGCTTCTAGTTGAGAAGAAGGATGGATCTTTAAGGATGTTTGTGGATTACCGTGCACTGAATGAGGTGACGATCAAGAACAAATACCCTCTACCGATGATCAATGATTTGTTTAACCAGCTGCAGGGAGCTAAGGTTTTCTCCAAGATTTATCTTCGATCAGGTTATCACCAGTTGAAGATTCGAGAGCAGGATATACCTAAGACATCTTTTACCATGAGGTATGGGCTATATGAGTATATGGTTATGTCATTTGGTCTGACTAATGCCCCTGCCTATTTTATAAGTATGATGAACAAGGTGTTCAAGGAGTTCTTGGACAAGTTCTTTGTGGTGTTCATTGACGATATATTGGTCTACTCGAAGAAAGAAGAAGAGCATAAGAAACATTTGCACTTGGTTCTCGAGAATCTCAGGGAACATCAGTTGTATGCCAAGCTCAGCAAATGTGAATTTTGGTTGAAGGAAGTTGGATTTCTCAGACATATTATATCAGGAGAAGGAATATCAGTACTGTTGGGGAATGCGGTAATTTGAAAAAAAAATCCTACGATCATGCAAGATCTATCTAGGTGATGCATAGCAACAAGAGGGGGGAGTGTGTCCATGTACCCTCATAGACCGAAAGCGGAAGCATTTTATCAACACGGTTGATGTAGTCGTACGTCTTCGTGATCTGATCGATCCTATCACCAAATGTACGGCACCTACGTGTTCTGCACACGTTCAGCTCGATGACGTCCCTCGTACTCTTGATCCAGTTGAGGCCGAGGGAGAGTTTGTCAGCACGTCGGCATGGCGATGGTGATGATGAAGTTACCGGCACAGGGCTTCGCCTAAGCACTACGACGATATGACCGAGGTGTATATCTGTGGAGGGGGGCACCGCACATAGCTAAAAGATCAACTTCTGTCTCCTAGGGTGCCCCCTTCCCCACGTATATAATGGAGGGGGAGGAGGAGTCCGACCAAGAGGGGAGGCGCGCCATCAGGGGGAGTCCTACTAGGACTCCAAACCTAGTAGGATACGACCCCACCTTTCCTATTCCAAGTGGGAGAAGGGGGAAGGAGGAGGAGGAGAGAAGGAAGGAGGGGGGCGCCGCCCCCTCCCGTTGTCCAATTTAGATTGGAGCAAGGGGGCGCGCGCCACCTCCTGGTTGGCCCTCTCTCTTCTCCACTAAGGCCCATGAGGCCCAATAACTTCCCGGAGGGGGTTCCGGTAACCCCCGGTACTCCGAAACTTATCCGAAACGACCCAAACCATTCCGGTGTATGAATGTAGCCTTACAATATATGAATCTTTATGTCTCGAACATTTGGAGACTCCTCGTCATGTTCGTGATCTCATTCGGGACTCCGAACAACTTCGGTACATCAAAACACATAACTCATAATACAAATCGTCATCGAACGTTAGGCGTGCGGACCCTACGGGTTCGAGAACTATGTAGACATGACTGAGACATATCTCCAGTCAATAACCAATAGCGGAACATGGATGCTCATATTGGCTCCCACATATTCTATGAAGATCTTTATCGGTCGAACCGCATAACAACATACATTGTTCCCTTTGTCATCGGTATGTTACTTGCGCGAGATTCGATCATCGGTATCATCATACCTAGTTCAATCTCGTTACTGGCAAGTCTCTTTACTTGTTCTGTAATACTACATCCCGCAACTAACTCATTAGTTACAATGCTTGCAAGGCTTATAGTGATGAGCATTACCGAGAGGGCCCAGAGATACCTCTCCGAAACACGGAGTGACAAATCCTCATCTCGATCTATGCCAACCCAACAAACACCTTCGGAGACACCTGTAGAGCACCTTTATAATCACCCATTTACGTTGTGATGCTTGTAGCACACAAAGTGTTCCTCTGGTATTCGGGAGTTGCATAATCTCATAGTCTGAGGAACATGTATAAGTCATGAAGAAAGCAGTAGCAAAGAAACTGTAACGATCATGATGCTAAGCTAACGGATGGGTCATGTCCATCACATCATTCTCCTAATAATGTGATCCCATTCATCAAATGACAACACATGTCTATGGTTAGGAAACATAACCATCTTTGATTAATGAGCTAGTCTAGTAGAGGCATACTAGGGACAATATGTTTTGTCTATGTATGCACACATGTACTAAGTTTCCGGTTAATACAATTCTAGCATGAATAATAAACATTTAACATGAAATAAGGAAATAAATAGTAACTTTATTATTGCCTCTAGGGCATATTTCCTTCTGTCTCCCACTTGCACTAGAGTCAATAATCTAGATTACATAGTAATGATTCTAACACCCATGGAGCTTTGGTGCTTATCATGTTTTGCTCGAGGAAGAGGCTTAGTCAACGGGTCTGCAGCATTCAGATCCGTATGTATCTTGCAAATCTCTATGTCCCCCTCCGACACTTGATGATGGATGGAATTGAAGCATCTCTTGATGTGCTTGGTTCTCTTATGAAATCTGGATTCCTTTGCCAAGGCAATTGCACCAGTATTGTCACAAAAGATTTTCATTGGACCCGATGCACTAGGTATGCCACCTAGATCGGATATGAACTCCTTAATCCAGACTCCTTCATTTGCTGCTTCCGAAGCAGCAATGTACTCAACTTCACATGTAGATCCCGCCGTGATGCTCTGCTTGCAACTGCACCAACTGACAGCTCCTCCATTCAATAAACATATGTATCCGGTTTGCGACTTTGAGTCACCCGGATCAGTGTCAAAGCTTGCATCGATGTAACCGTTTACGACGAGATCTTTGTCACATCCATAAACGAGAAACATATCTTTAGTCCTTTTCAGGTATTTCAGGATGTTCTTGAGCGATGTCCAGTGCTCCACTCCGGGATTACTTTGGTACCTCCCTGCTATGCTTATAGCAAGGCACACATCAGGTCTGGTACACATCATTGCATACATGATAGAACCTATGGCTGAAGCATAGGGAATGACTTTCATTTTCTCTCTATCTTCTGCAGTGGTCGGTGAGGGAGTCCTGGATTAGGGGGTCCTCGGACAGCCAGACTATATGCTTATACCGGACTATTGGACTATGAAGATACAAGATTAAAGACTTCTTCCCGTGTCCGGGTGGGACTCTCCTTTGCGTGGAAGGCAAGCTTGTCAATTCGGATATGTAGATTTCCTTCACTGTAACCGACTCTGTGTAACCCTAGCCCCCTCCGGTGTCTATATAAACCGGAGGGTTTAGTCCGTAGGACAAGAACAATCATAATCATAGGCTAGCTTCTAGGGTTAGCCTCTATGATCTCGTGGTAGATCAACTCTTGTAATACTCATATCATCAAGATCAATCAAGCAGGAAGTAGAGCATTACCTCCATAGAGAGGGCCCGAACCTGGGTAAACATTGTGTACCCTGCCTCCTGTTACCATTAGCCTTAGATGCACAGTTTGGTACCCCCTACCCGAGATCCGCTGGTTTTGACACTGACATTGGTGCTTTCATTGAGAGTTCCACTGTGTCGTCACCATAAGGCTTGATGGCCCCTTCGATCATCTACAACGACGAGGTCCAGGGTGAGGTTTTCCTCCCCGGACAGATCTTCATATTCGGCGGCTTCGCACTGCGGGCCAACTCGCTTGGCCATCTGGAGCAGATCGATGGCTATGCCCCTGGCCATTAGGTCAAGTTTGGAAGCCTGAACTATACTGCCGACATCCGCGGAGACTTGATATTCGACTAATTCGAGCCCATGACAGGTGCACCCTACAGTCGAGAGGAGCATGACTTAGATCTGCCATCGGACGGTGTTCAGGAGATCACACCTGCAGCTGCCCCGGCTTTAGATCCAGAGCACATCGTGCCATCCGAGGACGGGTGGATGGACCCCGCCACGGAGGCCGCACACTCAGCGGCGATAGAGCCGAACACAGATCTCACTTCCACTGAGGTCTGTGTCATCGGACCCCCGGACTCGTTTCCGGCCATAGGCTCCGAACCGCGGACATCCGTGCCCATCGGATCTAACTGGGCGTCGGTCATGGAGTTTAGCTCCGTGGATATCTTTTAGCACTCGCCCTTGGGCGAGGTGCTAAACTCATTAAAATCTCTCTCCCTATCAGGAGACTCTCGGCCGAACTATGTCCGACTTGAGTAGGAAGCAGACGATGAAGGAATTCGTTACCCACCCACCACCCACTTAATAGCCACTGTCGACGACTTAACCAACAAGCTTGACTTCGACTCCGAAGACATCGACGGTATGGACGACGATATCAGAGAAGAACGGGAACCACCGCCCATAGGGCGCTGGATAGCCACCTCATCATATGATATATACATGGTGGACACACCCAAAGAAAACAATGGCGAGGAGCAGAAGGATGCAACAACTCCTGAGAAGTAGCCAAAGCACCGACGTCAGCGGCGCCGCTCTAAACCCCGCCATAGCAAAAACAGTGACACTGGTACAAGAAAGAATAACACCCCGGACGATGCCGAAGACAACGACGACCCCGCAGACCCAGCAATGAAGCAGGACGGGAAAGGAGACGACGAACACAGTCCGGGGCCACTATCCGATCACAGCGATGCCACAGACAAAACTTATAAACCTGTCTCCGGAGAGGAGAACAGTCCGGACGATGATGCACACATCATCCCGGAAAAGCACTTGGAACAAGAGCACCTCCACAAAAAGGCTTATTGCCACTGCGAGGAGCTTGAAGAAGCAGAAGCAACGGCTTAAAGCCGTGCAGGATTCGCTCAACCACAGATGGAACAAAGTGCTCAACACTGACAAAATATACGGTGGTGATCGCCACACAAAGAGCTACCCAAAATGCAAGCTGCTGCCCGAATTTGATGACGAGGCTATCACGCCCATTCCGCCAAAAAACAATACGGCCGATCTGCCGGACCGACCAACCGTGGCAGAGACAAAGAGGCTAATGACGCCGCACACAAGTCAACACACGATCTACGTGAGCACCTGGACAAAAGAGCTGGTATGGCCAGGTCCATCTATGGATCTAGGAAACGTGTTCCTACGCAGGATCACAACCACCGAACCAACTATACTGATCGACTACCAGCTCGGAATCAACACCGAACATTACAGCCGTCGGACCCACGCCACGACACATCCAAGTACAGGGGCGCCGCACACCCCCTGTGCTTCACCGATGAGGTGTTGGATCATGAATTTCCAGAGGGGTTTAAAGCTGTAAACATTGAGGCATACGACGGAACAATAGACCCTGCAGTCTGCATTGAGGACTTTATTCTTCACATCCATATGGCTCGCGGAGACGATCTCCACGCCATCAAATACCTGCCCCTCAAGTTGAAAGGACCAGCTCGACACTAGTTGAAAAGCCTTCCTGAAAATTCCATTGGAAGCTGGGAGGAACTTGAGGACGCTTTCAGGGCTAATTTTCAAGGGACATATGTCCAACCCCTGGATGCAGACGATTTAAGTCACATAATTCAACAACTCGGGGAGTCAGCCCGTAAGCTTTGGAACAGATTTCTCACCAAGAAAAACCAAATCGTCGACTGTCCGGATGCCGAAGCTCTGGCAGCTTTCAAACATAGTGTCCGGGACGAATGGCTTGCCAGACACCTCGGCAAGGAAAAGCCAAGGACAATGGCAGCCTTAACAACTCTTATGACCCGCTTTTGTGCAGGCGAGGACAGTTGGTTGGCCCGAAGCGGCACCAACGATCCAGGCACGTCCGCAATAAGGGATGGCAATGGAAAACCGCGATGCAATAAAAACAGGCGTCGAAATAATGAAGGCAACCCAGACAACACAACAGTAAACACCGGATTCAGGGGCTCTAGACCCGGTCAACGGAAAAAGCCATTTAAAGGCAGCAGAGATGGACCGTCCAGCCTAAATAAAATTCTAGACAGGTCTTGTTAGATTCATGGCACCCCCGAGAAACCTGCGAACCACACCAACAGAGTATGCTGGGTCTTCAAGCAGGTCGGCAAGCTAAACGCCGAACACAAGGGGAGGGAGCCACCGAGTGAAGACGAGGACGAACCTCGCCAGCCGAACAGAGGGGGACAGAAAATTTTTCCACCGGAGGTCAAAACAGTGAACATTATTTACGCCACCCACATACCAAAGAGGAAGCGCAAATGCGCACTACAAGACGTATACGCTGTAGAACCAGTCGCCCCCAAAGTCAATCCATGGTCGACCTGCTCGGTCACTTTCGATCGCAGGGATCATCCGACTAGTATCCGACATGGAAGTTCGGCCGCCTTAGTGCTCGACCCAATAATTGACGGATACCATCTCACCCGAGTCCTCATGGACAGCGGCAGTACTCTTAATCTGATATATCAGGACACTGTCCGCAAGATGGGGATAGACCCTTCAAGAATCAACCAAAGCAGTACTACCTTTAGAGGAGTAATACCAGGCATAGAGGCCCACTGCATGGGCTCTTTGACGTTAGAGGTTGTATTCGGTTCTCTCAATAACTTTCGAAGTGAAGAACTAATCTTCGACATCACTCCGTTCCGAAGCGGCTATCATGCACTACTCGGAAGAATGACATTCGCTCGTTTCAATGCAGCACCGCATTACGCTTATCTCAAACTTAAGATGCCCGGTCCACGTGGCGTCATCACAATTAGCAGAAACACAGAGCGTTCTCTTCGTGCGGAAGATTACGTGGCGGCTCTAGCAGCCGAACCACTGAACAACCCCTCCAACCCGAGTAACTCATCGGTCTTCGAGACCACGGACACGGCTAGATGTGTTCGGCGCACACCTAGTTGTAGCAGCCCAGATAAACCTGAGCTTGATTAATGACTATGCCCCCATATGTGGTGCTAGGGGCTTCCCGCATGTAAAAGGCCCATAGTTCGGCCCGACCGTATTTACACTCAAGAGATCGAATTTTCACGGTTCATTAAGATTAACCGACTTTACGCACGGTCACACCAGATTCTTTTACCTGGGTTTTTCTTTCTTTTTACAGATGACCATCGTGCTATACCCTTCCAGGATACGGCACAACGGAGACAAAGGCGCAGACGTGCAGCAAAGCCCTGTTCAAAGGTTTCTTTTTAGATTAAGACCCTGTGTAAACCTTTTTTTATTGTCTCTTGTTGGCCCGCACCCTCCTGGTACTTAAAATGACCAAGAGGGATACCAGCATTATTGGCAAGCTTATGATTCGCCGATCTAAAATAGATGTTACAAGGGCAGCAACCAATGTGTTTTTGGGATCTATGCTCTCACCACAGCCGCTCCTTCGTCACGCCGGATTAATGCACGTACCTGGAAATTCAGGGCTCATTATCGAGGGCGGTACTTAGCCCAGTATATGTTGTAAAGTCTGAATACCTTCGAGAGTGTTTGGCGTCGCGAGTTTGGCCTTATATGCATCAGCTCCGAATTAGGTCTTTGGTCAATAATTGGGTTTGCCCGGCTCCCGTGTTTTGCTACCTTACGTTCCGCTCTATCGACTAAGGTGGCACCGGGAGAACTACTGCGACTGTGCCCTGGTTCATCCGGATGAGCAACTCAATAGAGAAAGCCAAAAACTGACTGTCATGATAAAGCGAGAGACTGGTCAACCACTCAATGACTCAGCGGAATCTTCGCAATTCCTCCGCATTAACGAAGGACCGGTTTCCCGGTCACGTATGTACACGCACCGTATTCGGGTGAACGCGGGCATATCAGGGGCTATATAGTAGCCCCACCGTCAAACTCCTATGGCTAAGTGAAAGTGTTAAAGCTATATAGTCCGATTGCCTCTTTCGCCGCACTACCACCTCCTTAACGGACCAAGACGTTGGATCAAGTGTGATTACACGCTTTGCTGAACACCCCCACATTATATGCGAGGGGGCTGAAGCCGACGACTGCAAGCTTTCAGGTTATATACATATATACATAAGCGGCTGCACAGGAGGCACTACAATACTTTATGGGCAAAAGTACAAATATAGCCTTTATTATCAAAAGCATTGTTTTTACAATCAAGGTACATGCCATTCGAACATGGTATTCTTTGAGCACTGAGCCTCTATTAAATGGGCACCTTCTAAGACTTCTTCAAAATAATGCTCGGGCGAGTCCTGGCCCCCGGGCGGACCCCTGGTTGCAATATCAGTGGCCTCCATCTTTGCCCAATATGTCTTAACACGGGCAAGGGCCATCTGCGTACCCTCTATGCACGCCGACCTCTTGACAGTGTCGATATGCGGCACATCACGAATAAATCGTTGCACCAAACCAAAATAACTATCCGGACTTGGTTACTTCGGCCACAGGCGATCCACGACGGCCTTCATGGCAAGCCCGGATAACCTATGGAGCTCGGCCCATTCGGCCATTTGCTCATTCAACAGCAGCAGACGCCTTGGAGTACTGAACTGCGACCAAAACAATCTTTCCACCTCATGATCTTCTCAATCCTTGAAATACTGCGTCACATTAGCAGCACTCTTTGCCAAATCCAAGTATGCGTCTGAAGAACTCCATAATTGATCAAGAGGGGCATACTTCGGATCGCCGAATTTGGTTCGCAATAAAAAGGGCTTCCCAGCCGCGATCTCACCGGCCTGCCGGAGCTCCTCTTGAGCCGCTCTAATCTTAGAGCGAGTTTCCTTTGCTGCTTGTAAAGCCTTTTTTAGGTCAGCCATTTTCGTTTGGTTTTCCCTTTCGAGAAGCTCATTTCGGCTGGCGGCATTTTGTACCTCAAGAGCCATGTTGGCTATTTTATCCTCACTTTGGCGATGAGCAGCCTGTTCGGCTTTTAATTCATCAACTGCCTTCATGGCGGCCACATTGCTTCTCCTGGCTTGCTCCTTGGCCCGGGCAAGCTCTGCCCGAAGGGTCTCCATGGCGGCAGCACCATCTGCAGTCAAAGCATATTATAAATCCTAGCATCATGCTCTTATCAATATTTGCTGACCACCCAAATATACATATCTTGTGCCTCGTCAAGCCGCTTGTTCACAAGAGTGATGTCTGCATCCGCCACGTCAAGTTGCCGCCTCAGTTCGGCGAATTCAGCAGTCCGGTCAGGCGCCGGAGCTGAAGCCGCCTGCACAAAAAATTGGCACCATCATTACGAGAGACTATGATCCTCTGCTCGCCTCGTCTGGATGGCAACCAGAGTCTCAGGGGCTACTACCTATACAAAGTGCACCCTACGTTTATGGTACAATCAAAGAATATCACTTTGCGTACCTCAAAGCCTCTTAGTAGGCTCGTAAAAGCTTCATTCAACCCGCTTTTTGCGGACGAAATCCTCTCAACCACCGTACCCATTAAGGTATGATGTGCCTCTGTGATAGCCACTTGCTGCAGAAGACCCGTCAATGCGTCTGGTTGTATATTGGACAGTCCGGGCCTTTTTCTGTTGGTCTCTCTAGGAGCTGAAAACCTCGGGCTTCTGGCGGCCGAAGAGTTACCTTATGGTCTTTGCGGATCGGGAGAGATCCTCCGGGATGACACCTCAGCGTCATCCGCCTCATGAGGCGGAGAAGTAGGAGGAGGCGTTTCGCTCTCCATCATCTCCGAAAGAAGATCCCCCAAAGACGAACATTGTTGAGGGAGGCTATAAGCCGAACTGCAAAACATATGTGTCGGTCGTTACTCTCAGAAAAAGAACAGGGTACGCTTACTAAGCACCTTTGTTCACTTACGGCTCGGTTAACGGCTGCCCCCCTGTGGGTGCTGTGCGGCAATGTTGCCCTCCGGGGCAGGACCCCCTGGTGAAGGTTTCCTCCCTCGGTTGGAGACCTCTGCTTCCAAGTCTTCGGGGGCGATCCTTTTCTTCCCGTGGGGAGAGGGGATGCTAGATTCTCCTCCCCGTTCATCCTCCGACACGGGGGTACTAATTTCCCCAATTAGGATGCGTAATGTACCTCCAGCATGAAGTCCGCTTTTGGCTTTCCCATTCCTCTCCTTGTCCTCCCCTGATGGCACTTGATAAGGTGTGCGAGCTAGCATCCTGGTTAATACAGGATCCAACGAATCTTCAGGAAGAGGGCTTTCTTATCCAGTCCTGGCCAAGGGTGGTTTTTCAGAATAATGTTGTGACAAATATAATGACAGCATGTTCGGTCGCGGAGTTAATTACCTGGGTGTCTGGATGGTTGTAGTTGAGGCCTGCATCTTTTGTTGTGTCCGGACACTTTATTCATGATCCGAAGAATAATTGATACATTCCTTGAACGTTGCAATCTCCGAATACATCTTTGGACACACAATAATGAACGTTGAGGTGTGAAGGAAGGAGTCTGGAGCTAGATCATGAAAATCCAGCCCGTAATAGAACATGAGCCCTCTAACAAAGGGATGAAGATCGAAGCCTAGCCCTCGGAGGAAGTGGGAGATGAACATGATGATCTAGTTGGGTTTGGGTGTAGGGATAACCTTCCCTTGAGCAGGAAGCCTGTGAAGCATTTCGGCGGTCAGATACCTAGCCTCCCTAAGCTTCTTGATGTCCTCCTCTGTGATGGAAGAGGCCATCCACCAGCCTTGAGGGTTGGATCCGGACATGGTTGAAGGTCCGGAGTGCTTGGGCTAAACCTTGGGTGCTGGAACTCGAGGTGAGGGAAGGGAAGGATCAGGCGTGGAAAGAAAAGGACAGGTCTCACTACAAAAAAAATACACTTCCGTGATGATACATGTTTGTCACAGTAGGTCGCGTTTTTTGTCATGCATGTACATCCATGACAAATTTATGATAGAATCAAGATAGTCATACCTGTGCTATTGTAGAAGTGTTCCATGACATTACCAAAATTATCATCACGGAAGTGTCCACTTCCATGACGATAAATCGCGCGTCACAGAAGTGCTTTCGTCAAGGGTGACCGACACATGGCATCCACCGTAATGGAACGCCGTTAAGCTATCGTGTCGGGTTTTGGATCCGATAACCCGTTAACAGCCCCGACCAATGGGGATTTTCCACGTGTAAAATCATCATTGGTTGGAGGAGACACGTGTCAGGTCCGCGCTGGCACAGGTGTCACTCATCCAATGGGCGAGACGCGCCTATGATATGTTGACACGTGGACCGGCCCATCAAGTTTAAATGGGCCGGCCCAATTAAAGGCCCACAAGATTTTACGGACCATAATGGGCCGGCCCAGCTAAAGGCCCACGAGATTTTGTGGACCATAATGGGCTGGCCAGCTAACGGCCCACAAGATTTCGCGGGCCATAATGGGCCGGCCCAGGTAAAGGCCCACAAGATTTTTGTTTGCCATAATGGGCCGACCCAGGTAAAGGCCCACAAGATTCTTGCGGATAATGATGGGCCGGCCCGGCTAAAGGCCCACGAGATTTCGCCGACATTAATGGGCCGGCCCAGCTGTAGGCCCACAAGAATTTGAGGGCCCTAGTTGGCCGGCCCATTAACTGGCTGCCATGTTTTGGGCTAAATGTCGGCCCATATTTGATCCGGTCCATTAATGGCCTACCATGTTCTGGGCCTAATAGTGGCCCATATGAGATCCGGCCCGTTAAAATCCTACCACGTTCTGGGCCAAATTACGGCCCAAATCAGGTACGGCCCTTTAAGAGGCTATGGGCTCAATTATGGCCCATATCAGATTCGGCCCGTCAACTGGACACTATGCTTTTGGGCCCACTTGCTAGAGGCCCACTTAGTAATTCGGCCTGACATTAGTTTTGGCCTCTTAAGGACCCATTTAACATTTTGGCCCTATATTAATTTCGGCCTATTAAATGCCCGTCATATAGTTGGGCCTAACTACGGCCCGGTTTGCATCCGTCCTGCTCGCAGCCGATATCTGATTGGGCCAAACAAGGACTGAGACAATTTTGGCCTGTTAAAAGCCCGTGATTTGATTCGCACAATCATGGGCCGGGGTTCATTTCGGGCTGCTGCTGGCCCGTTAGCTGTTCGGCACGTTTCAGGCCCAACCTACATCGTGATTGCATGACGGCCCGATTATGTACCGTAATTTTATGGTTTGGCCAGTTTACTGCGAAGACAGGATAAATATACAGTAAAATAACTGCAGCGTCATGAATAAGAAAAAACCTAGACTATACAATAAAGAAATTACAGCATATTACATCCACTGGGCATCAAAGTTCGCCACTATGATAATAAAGCACAAGCAGACAACAGATTACATACACTGGGCATCAAAGATCGCCACCAGTGCAAATAAACACGCTGACAAAATAATATACAAAACCAACATCACTTCAATAGAGTTCAAGAAAGGTTAGCCCTATTGGGGAGCTGCAGCGCAAGCAGCTGAGCAAGATGATGAGACTGCGCTTGTTCAACACTTAAATCTTCCTCACTCTGAAAGATAAACAAGTAGACAGATGACATGTTTTGCACATAAAAGTATCAGTGCTGACAATTCATCACATTTCTTACTGACGAATAAAGTGACACAGTTTAAAATTGCATTAATACAATATGGTATTGTTCAGGTCAAGACATGGCAGGAAATGACATTGTGAAGGAGTTGGCAGCTTCACGACACCACTGGATTACAGATCAAGAACTCATAAGTATCAATGGTTAGTGTGCTGTCAGTTTATCCCATTTCAGATTGGCAAATAAAGAGATGGTTTAAATAATACTCCCTCTGTCCGGAATTACTTGTCATCAAAATGGATGTGTCTAGAACTAAAATACATCTAGATACATCCATTTCAATGACAAGTATTTTCGGATGGAGGGAGTAGTAGAATGATATGACATTGTTCATAGTTAAGACATTGCATAATATGACATTGTGCTGTAGTGGGTAGGTTCACCACACCACTAGATTACGGATGAAGAACAGAAGCATACATGCAGTGCAAAAGAAGATCACTTGCTGTGTATACTTTAATTTACATGGTATGAATAAGGAACTTGGTTGTACAACTGAAAAATTAAATTGAGAAAGGACAAAGTTTTGTTTATGAACTACTCCCTCCGTTCCAAAATAGATGACCCAACTTTATACTAACTTTAGTACAAAATTGGGTCATCTATTTTGGAACGGAGGGAGTACATAATAAACTTTAAACATGCAATTTGATGCAAACACCAAAAATAAACAGCTGTTGCAGTCATGCCTAACCAAATATATACAACAAAGTTTGAAGGCTTGAGATGGACAAACTTACATTATTGGTGAAGACAGGCTCTATAAAGGCCTTGTCCATGCTGATGGGGGAGCAATTCAAGAAGTTTACCACAGAATCTTCTTCATAAGCATTGCCTTTATTCTACATTTTGTTAAGAGTAAATATAGATGTGATAATATACGAAAAAATGGAGAATATTTAAGATAAGATGAAGAGTGATGCTACATAACCAAGTAGCTATAAATGTAAGTGCAGCGATACAGGCAAAAGGTACAGCCAAGAGCAATGCACAGCTAAACTTCTTCAGTACCAACCTTATGGTAAGAGTAAATATAGATCTGATGTGTAGAAAATGGAGGGCAAAGGAAAATAAGCTGCAGAGTGATGGTACATGAACAACTACCTGTCATTATAAGTACACTGATAAAGTACAACATGTACTTACAAGAACAATGCAGAGCTAAAAAAACATTGGCATTGGATATATTCTACACTAATGTAACCATTCATACAGATCAGATAATTTGGAGCGAACAATTGATAAGCAAGCTATCATGCATACTGCTGTCACATAATGAACCAGGTATGTATGCAAGTACAGTGATACAGGACAACAGGTACTAACAAGAGCAAAGCAGCGGGCAACATATTTGTGATATCATATCGTTCTTTTCATACCGGAATTCTTCTTTGAGCAGATTTCCTGCAAACAAGATCCGTAAGGCACATGCAGAAAAGTAGAAGTTCAAATTGTCATGTGATTTCATAGACAGTACCTCATCCTGGGAACGAGATCAGTGCATAACAATGTTTTTCCATTCAATGTCTTCTAAATTTAGCACAGGAGACTTCACCGGAAATTCATTTATAGATTTGCCACCAAAGTGTGATTTCCTCAGGTAACACCGATACTGCTGCAATGCTTCCTTGAAAAGCACAAGCAAGCTTTGCTCGTCATGACTATCCAGATTGACCCTCGCCTAGTTACAACAATGTAATGTAAATCATTGATGTGTTCAATCAGCAGAAAACAGGAAACTAATAACCATGAATAATAGCACTTACACGTAAGTTGGACAGGAAGATGTGAAAATGGTGTTTGTCTTCACAATAATCTTCCCATGATGGGAATATATGCACGTAGTCCCTAACAACATTGAAAGCATTGTCTTTTAAACTGGGAATAAATGCAATGGGGTTCCAATCTGCAGGAATTGGCCGTCTCTGCAGTTGGGATAGGTCTTCGGCCGGTGGACTTGCTGTACTTTTTGCTGCAGTGGGATTTTTCTGTGGTACAGCTGGTGATATGGCGAATGAAATCGGTATACGTTTTGCTGGAGTGTAGGCCCTATGTGGTGGGGCTAGTGGTGTGGCCAGTGAAGTATGGGCACAGTCTGCTGGAGCCGGTCCTACGTTTTGTGTCACAGCTCTATCGAACATGGTAAAGAAGAGCAAGCAGATTTTGGATAATAAAATGTTGGTTGCGCAGTGCCCACACATGATGAACCAGAGCGCATTAAGAATGCAACTCCCAGCTGTCTCTCGACCATTTCAGGCGGTTGGATGAAGATCCTACGTCTCCTAACCCTTCTTCTTCCTCGTCTCTAATTCTTCCCATACAGAACACCGCACGGGCCGCCGGCCGGATCACCGGCCCCCACCGCCTGTGTTCCTCCGCCACCCCCACCCCCACCCGCGTCGAGTTTTCTTTGTTCGGTGAGGCCCCACAACCACCCGAGACCCTTGGATCGCACCGGCAAACTCCGGCGAGCTCTGAAAAATTGACTGACCCAATTTTGAAATTTAGTCTACTGTGATTTAACTAGTGTGGAATATAAAAGGGGAAAACATAAGAATTGGGAGTATAGTGTTGAGCGTGCCATGGCGGATCAGAAGGTGCAAACCGGACAAAGGCAACTTCACAACCAAGACAAGAAATCAGAGTAAAGCAGTGGCGATCTATTTTCTTTCTGCAATAAATAAGTTGAGCAGATACGAAAGAGTACCGCCTCTGGTGCGGCGCCGTGTACGCATCTGGTGAGAATTTGACGGTGCTGCGGTAGCGATGGCTGTCGGCGGTGTGGAAGCAGATCTAGGAGGGTAGACGGTGGCGGCAGGGCGCGGTGGACGAGATGGTCGTAGGAGCGGCGCCAGCAAGGTGGACGACGGCGGGGATGAAGCGAGAGGACGGGATGCAAGGATCCCGGTCCGAAGGCGTGGATGAGAGAGGTCGATCTCTTGTAATGGATGGCAGCGTCGGGGTATCAGCTCCGACATGGTGGAGGAGGACGGCGGTGGATGGGGTGGCGGACGGCATCGGACGGAGGAGGGTGGGGTGGAGAGGGTGTTTTGGCGCCCACGGAGTACGAATGGGGAAAAGGGAGGTAGAGAGGAAGGGGGAACCATGTATTCAGGGCACGCTTGTCTCAAATGTGAGCAAATTTACAAACTTAGCCCCCGTTTCAAATTTCTACTACATCAGAGCAACATTAGTCGGTTGGGGATAGGACGGTAATCTCACATACACCGAATATTTGCCGACGAGAGTTTGTTTTTGGCGCCCACCGTGTATGAATATGAATCGGGGAGGGAGTCGATTTCAGTCGAGGGCACACTGTGTTTTGGCGCCCACCATTTATGAATCCTGGTGAGAGGCCGTTACGTCACGTTTGGGTGAAATTACAAACCTACCCCCTATCGAAACCTATAGAACTCCAGCAGATAGGCTTTGCGCGGCAGGGATTGGCAGTAGTGATTTCCATCTCGCAGATTTTGGTTTTGGGCAGTTACTGCGACTTTCCCCGCTTCGTTCAAATTTTGCACAGTGCATGTCTACCGTGCCAACTCAATTCGAATCCCGTTTGTATTCTACTATTCGTTTTCGGCCAGGATCCATTTTCAATTGGAATTACATTCTATATACATCATTTTTTCATATATTCTTTCAAAAGCACAACAAAGAATTTTGCTCCTTTATATGTATAATATGATTTACAAATACAACGATCTCGAAATCTTAAGGTTGAATTCAAAAAAAATTTAACCAAATTATGTTCTACTAAAATGTATGGATCAGTAATATCTACATATTAAATAACATAGATGTGCGTGAATTCATATGAGTATGCATGTTTGATAGATCAATTTTGGTTCGAGTATGGATTACATGTATCATCATCTCGAATTCAAATATTTGAATCCCTTTTTTGTTCACTCCTTTCACGCCCATTTCTCTCGCATGCATGCTCCTTCAGGTAGCCATCACTCTCTTTTCTCCAGCTCACCCTCACGCTCACTTCATGTTTCTCCTATCCTCGCAAACATGGTCTCTCGACGTCTCCCTTGAGAAGTGTCACACTCTCCCTATCATTATATATTACACGGTTTTCATTATCTCTCACGTCTCTACTGTTCTCTGGTATCACTCGGTACATAAGCTTTCTTTTTCACCGCCACACACACAGTCTCCACTCGTCTTTCACTTTGTCTTTCTCTCTATGGGATTCTCTCACACACCCTATATGTCTGTACATATGATCATACCACTAAAATTACTCTCTCTCTCCTGTAGACACAACATTTGTTGCGGTCTCCTTTTCGTCTCCATCCCAGACTGACACCGATCAGACAACCCCGACTACCGTCTCCTCTCTCTCTCACACAGACACACACACACAACTCCTGCTTCCACTCCCCTTCCCGACTACCGTCTCTCTCTCTCACACAAAACTCTCGCTTTCGCACCCCGACTCGTATTTCTCTCACAAGCATTTATCGACTAGCTAGCCTCTAGATAGGTTTATACACCCGCACACTCATGCTTCCACCATCGCTTACATGTCTCTCCCCTGCTCCTTGTATCTATGTAGCTTTTTCTTCCCTTCTTGAGACACGCCCTCTCGATCGTGCACACACACACTATCACCTCATTTTAAGCTGATACCTATCGCACACACACTACTTGTGTCTTTGTCACACATGCACTCCGTCCTCCTCCACTCTCCCTCTCTCTCTCACACACATGGGCTTTTTGCAACAACTAGCAAGATGCCATGCGTTGCATGGAACATCAATATGCATTTGTATGAGTAGTTTATCTTGTGGGGGAAAAGGATGAACGAGGGAAGACCTTATTTGCAAATGTGGAGAGGGGTGTGGGTATATTTTTGCAAAATTGCCATAGTTTCCTTCCTATCCGTCAGATATAGATCGGATGACCTATATTGCAGGATGGCAGGCACACGATCATCACCAACAATGCTTTTTATAAGAGTAGGGATAAAAAATAGAGTTGGTGATGATGGTGGGCCTGCCATCCTGCAATGTAGGTCGTCCGATTTATATCTGACGGATAGGAAGGAAAATATGGCAATTTACCCACACTCTTCACCATATTTGCAGATAAGGCCTTCCCTCGTTCATCCTTTTCTCCCACAAGATTTTGATGTTCCGTGCAACGCACGGGCATCTTGCTAGTAAGAGTAGAAATTAGACATATACCACTTCTCGAATCTTGAAACCAACAACATGCCTCCCTTATCTCATCAAAACCGCCAAAGGAATATATTTTGAGTGAAACATAACATATTTTTAGTGATATACGTATTTCAAAACTAGACTTTTTCCTATCAAATCGGTGAATATGTATTAATCTACTTTGATCATGTGGCAACGCATTGGCACATTGCTAGTAGTTATTATAATTTTTTGGACATCAGACAAATGGTGGAGTACATATACAAAGAGAAGAGGCGCACGCACGCAGTCGGCCTCTCGCAGTCTCGCACACATGAGTGTTACGTAAAGGCGACATTAACAAATAAACCCTAAAACCCTAGGTGCACGATTGCTGCATTTGCGGGTACCGGGTACGTGGTGGAGCACCTTTGTAGGAGTTGATGGTCGGGACCACAGGTGAACAACTTGGAGGGTGGTGGCTCGCGAGTTGCCATAGACCGAGTAGCCACGTTTAAAATATCATTTTTTTAGCGGGGTTAAGAGTTCTGATTTTAAATGGCACGTTATAAGTAGTAAGTAGTTTTTAAAACGATTGATATGGAGCGAAAATGGAATTCATAGTACTACGTACCTCCTTGGTGTATGGTTGTATGGGTTTATGTTACGAGATGTTGAACCTGGTAGTTCTAGGGCAGATACTATGGTTTAGATTTAGATGCTGGTTTTCAGTAATCGGAAGGGGAAACCCTTCTTTGATTAAAAAAAACTACTACCTCCATTCTGGTTTACTAGACCCCATCGTACTTTGGGTCAAAGTTTGTCCATGAATTTTACTTGTAAAATGTGAATGGAAAACGAGATTTTGTTATACCCAAATAAAAAAGGACTGGAGGGAGTGATTGCTCTGACACGGATGTGACCTCTCATAGCGCAGGCATTGAACCGGCGCGCCGGCCAAGAGGGCCGCACTCGCTGCAGGGCCGACTGAGCACGCCTCCACGCCGCATGCAACCAGCTTAAGACTGCCCCGCCTGCCTTCATTGAATCCACGCATGTGCCGGCAACACGTCCTTCTGTGAGCTGATCGGCATTTTAGAACACAAAAAATGACTAAAATAAAATTAATTTACGCATGGTCTTGACTCGTTGTGCTCGCACTGGTAGCAGGAACTAGTAGAGGTTTTCTTTATTTATAACTCTCCTCACATTTTTTTGGCTTTGAAGTGAATCATGGTTGTGGACATTATGTATGAATGTGAAGATATCTGTGAACATGAGTTTGATGTGGAAGTTGGACTTGGAATGTCGGGCTTGCGCGTGAACTATACCATGTCCAATGCTTCATCTGTTATTGTTTAGAAAGTAATTGCTGTTATTACATGACCCAAAAAAAACATTTTGTGCCACATCAGTAGATGCACAGACATCACAACGGGCATGCTGACTGGATAAACATTTGAACCTAGCTATTATGAAGGAAATTTTGTATTGACAACAGTTTTAGATAGCAGGAGACGCCTAGCCTACTCTGCCTCTGCTAGCTTATTTCTGGCTTCTTCCATCTCTTCTTTGGCTTGGGTGAAGAGAGCATCTAATTGCTATTTTCGCTTCTTCAGGAACTCAGCTACATTCTCAAGGGCTGCTGCACGCTTTCTTTCAGCCTTTACTAATGCCACAAGGACACGAACAGCTGACGACTCCACCTGGTTTGTGTGTAATCCAGCATCATCTGGGAATTTGCACCTTGTGTCTAATCCAGCATCATTAGGGAACTAGCACCTTGTGTGTAATCCAGCCTCATTTTGGAAACATGATCTCGAGGTTGACCATACTTCCCTCCTCGCACGAACTGCATCCTGACATGAAGTTACTTCTTTTTAGATCAATACTCAGAGAAACCTAGATCCATTTAGTAGAAGCCAGATAAACAGAACTCGGAGAAGTGAATTCAAAAGGAAAAGAAATATAAAAATAGACTACATGGTGAGAACACCCACTTCCTACATCAAGTTAAAAACGAAAGCATTAGGATGATTAAGACTCTTCTTATTACACATCGAAGAACACCACGCTTAAGAGAAACAGAAACTACAACATATACACATCGAAGAACACGAGGCTAAACGAAAGTAATTGAAAGGGTGTTACTTACCAAAGCTCGTTTTACAGGTTCGATGCAGCTCCTATTTAACTTGCCACGCTCCTTGAAGATGTCCCGAATATCCCGTGTTTGGTCTACATTGCTCCTCTGCATGCTCACACTCGTGGTTTCAAAATCTCAACATGGCAAGAAAAATACTACTAGTAATGCTCGTGCATCTTGTGGGCAACATTAAAGCACTCGTTTGCCATGTTAGAGCATCTCCAACAGAATCGCAACACGCGGCGCTTTAAAAAAGCGTTTACAGTGCTGAGATCGAGAAGTAGATACTAGAGAGTAGAGGATAGTTCTCAGCATAGATAGATAAAAAAAAAAGATAATTCAACTACTCCTCGTCGTCCGACTGCTCCTCGGTGATGTCCTCCTCCGACGTCTGACTGTAGGCGTGAAGATACCGATCGTTGTTGGATTCCCAGGGCGACGCTGCTCCTAGCCTCATGTTGAATTGAGCGTCCACTTTTCGCCTACGCTTGTCCTTGCGATAGGCAGCTCGCTCCGCCCTCCTCTTATCCCTCTTCGCCCTCCTTTGCGCGTAGAACTCGCGCTCGTTGATGATGTCCTGTGAGAAGTGTTGGCGCCACAGTGCAATGGCTTCCTCGTCCATCTCGGCAATCCCGAGACGGTGCTCCCGCCTCCGGTTGTCGCGATGATCCTCGTCGGTGCTAAGCCGCGGCAGAGGTGCGCCCGCTCCCGCGTCGGCACGTTGGGGAAGTTCAATGTTCTATGAGGCCACCGGAGGCGCCACGCCGCCGCGTCGTACGCGCAGGCGGTCTCGGTGGCGGTGTCGAAATTGCCGAGGCCGAGGCGCATCCTGCGGAAGCGGATCTCGGCTGAGTAGCAGCCAGAGGGGCACGCGCGGACGCCGCGGTATCCCCAAGTTTCCCGGTGACGCGGCGGCATGGTGGCGCTGCGGCGGCGAGGCAAAAAAGAGCGGGGAGAGAGCGGTGGCGAGGCACAGAGTGGTGGCAAGGCACAGAGCGGTGGGAGGGCGTTGGATTTTATAAAGCGCGCCGGACGCCGCGCGCCAAAACTAGCGCATGCCCGGCCGCTTTTTCCCCCGCGCGTGCGATCCTTTCTCGATGTCTCTGCTATCTCTACTCTCTTCTCTACGGTTATATTTATTTTATATTTTATATTTAATATTTATCTCTACTTCCTTTACTGTCTGCTTTTTTCTCCATACTTTTTTTCTTGCAATATAGGCCGTCCGATTTATATCTGAAAGATAGGAAGGAAACAAATGGGAATTTTGCAAAAAGATACCCATACCCCTCTCTAGATTTGCAAATAAGGCCTTCCGTCGGTCATCCTTTTCTCCCACATGATAAACTACTCATACAAATGCATCTTGATGCGTGCAACGCATGGGCATCTTGCTAGTTGTAAAAACCTTTCCATCATTTGCCACACTGCTAGTTGCAGATGAAAAACCTACCCAAGCACAACGCGATACAGGAGCGACGCACAATTACAAGCTAATATTCTGTTGGACAATGGAGGCTATAACCAATTACTTTTACATGAACAGTAGCACCCAGGAAAATTGAAGGGTAGGTATGAACAAAATTGGAACTGCACATGTACTGCTAAGTGATTCAATACACACATTACCTATCGAGGAGGAGAACGATGGTCGCGGTGGCCTCTGTGAGTCATGGTCTGCAATGGGAGTCAGTTCATTGTCCATGACAGTGGTACTTCTGCGCTTGGCGTCGGCTTCCGGGAAGCAGATCCGAGACCGTGGAAGACGATGCCGGGGAAGAGGCTCCGTCTACGATGACGACGGTGGACCGGCTCCAGTGCGGCGTACGAGGTCATCGATGAGGCAGATGCGCTGCGGTGGATGAGTGCGCCGATGTAAAGGGGAGGAGCACAAAGGCTGCGGTGCCGTGGAGAAGTCTATTTTGCGGTGGGGATAGAAAATGGGGAGTATTCAGGTGTACTACTCTGGGTGTCGGGGTGGGGCTGGCTGGGTAGGGTGAACCTGAAGTTACGAAAACAGCCCCCTACCAAGCGTCGTACATAGGCCTGTTCCGAAGGCTATGACGGTAACTTCCCACTGCTCGAATCAGGGTCGCGGGAGATTTTCCCGCCGACCTCAAAATTTTGTGACACTGGACTCCCCGTGTGGCGTGTTGAGTGATTCGGCTAAGCAACTAGCGAGTAGTAGTAGTAAACTCTGCATATTAGGTTTGACCGAAGTCAAACTTCCTAAAGTTTGACCAATTTTATATAAAAATATAAACATTTACCATAACAAATATGTATGATGTGGAAGTACATTCAATAATGAATCTGCTGGTATTTATTTTTTATTGTATATGTTAATATTTTTTGTTATAAGCTTTCTGAGAGTTTACAAAACTTGACTTTGACCAATGCTAATACGCGGACTTAAATAAAAACGGAGGGAGTACACATTTGTTTTCTTAGTTTGTAGTGAACTAATCATTTGTTGAAATTGTGAAGTAAATATATTAGGCTATTGACTTCGAATGTAATGGTCTATACAATTCAATAGTTACAATCATTGTTGAATCCCAAGATGTATACAAGGTCTATAGTACTTCACAACATGCTCAAACTCACATAATCCCAGTCAAATGAGAATCTAAATGCATTTCATAGTTATTACTTTGTAGGATGCAACAAAAACAACCAAAACTCTACATCAGCCATTATAGAAGCAACATTTTGACATATCCCATTGTGTGAATGAAACGTGCAGAGAGAGCTTTTGAAGATGGAGCAGATAGGGCGGGAAAGATTGTATGTATGTGGATGAGAGAGTAGGAGACAAACCTAATGAGACACACACACACACACACACACACACACACACACACACACAGAGAGAGAGAGAGAGAGAGAGGAAGAAGTTAGGTCTGTGAGAAAGACGGAGACATGTAATATACGTGATTCGTATACGTGGAAGGAGAAGAGACAACATGTTTGATGAGAGAGCTGGAAAAACATGGACGAGAGGGAAAGGATCTCATGGGTTGAGGGATTGACAATTTTGTGCGGGGGAGAGAGGGATTGGTAATTTTGTGCAAGAGAGAGAGAGGGTGGGGGGGGAGGAGTCAGTCAGCCGTCGTCACATCACCCTGCTTCCAAATGACCCTGCATTCTCTAGCGCGGTGTGGTCGCCGTCTTCGATCTGCTCGATGCCCTCTTTGAAGATTGAGGTGTTGTGCATGTTGGGGTGCAAAGAAGCACAAGTGAGAGTGGTCGCCGTATAACCTTGGATGGGGATGAATTGTGTGCTCGGGGGAGTGTGTGTGTGTGTTGTGCTGCTTGCGCGCGCGCGCGCGCGTGTGTGTGTGTGTGTGTCAGATATTGAGCGAAAACAAACCTAAGGAGAGAAATGGGTATTCACGAAGAGATTGCGTGGGCCTTGAGGTGGGCAGGGGCCGAGTGAGGGTGTCAAAATGTGCGCGTTGATGCATATGTGGCATGCGATCGTGCGAGGGACGGACGAATCGAGAGAGATGGTTGTTGTGTTACGGATGCTCCTCTCTCCCTCTCTCCCTCTCTCTCTCTCTCTCTCTCACACACACACACACACACAAGTAAACTAGAAGACCGTTATCTCATGTATACACAACGTATCGGCATCTGTCTATGTCTCACTCATGCATGATCGTTTGCACATTCACACCTCTCTATGTCTGTATCACACGCACACCATCTCCACATTGCCCTTCCGCCACAACACACATATGGACACATACACACGTTCTCTCTCAGTCCCACACACAAAATAAGTATTAAAAAAACTAGGGTGCACCTAAAACGTCCAAATCCAAATAAACACAAACTGAAGCTAAATTCAAATATATGGAAATATTGCAGCGTCAAGAACTTTCCCAGGAAAAAAAGTTGAGTAATATTCGAGGATTGTTTTCACACCCACAAAAAGGTTCGGTGGATGTCCTTCGAGCACAACACGGTGATGCACCGTTCGATCGACCGCGCGGCCGCGGTTCACGCGCTTGCACAGGATTCCGTATCGTGGCTGTGGTACTAACTTCAACAAAATAAATAATAAAAGCACTGCCTAAGTCTAATGTTTACGTGTACTAGTACGGTTTTCTTTTAAGTTTGACCAACCTCATATAAAACTAAAGTAAGCTCCCATACGTGCACTCATCAATATGCCGCCGCCGCCGTTGCGCATGCCGGCGCCCGCCTGCTCCGGCCAACAATTTCTCGCCCATCACCGCCGTGTCGCCGCCATCCCTGTGCCATGAAGCCGAAGGCTCACCCGCTCACGTCGTCTGCAGTCCCTCCTCGCCATGCCGCCGCGCTGCCAAGCACGCGAGTAGCTGGTGGAGCCGCGTCTATGCATGCAGCGTACAAAGAGGAGGATGAGCGCATGCTCCAGCATGCCAGCGAGGAGGAACTAGCATGTTATTGTCTTCTCCGCCCGCGCGGAGGAGGCACGCATGGTGGATGTCGCGGCGAAAGCCGGTCGCGCGCAAGTCGAGCCCGCAAACCGGGTGCGGACGCAGAATCTACCTTCGAGACCTTGAATGCCACGTGGATCCTGCAATCTGAAGGAGCAATTTGGGTCAGTCGACTCATGTGAGCCGTTTGATGCAACATGGATGGCTAGAAGGGCTTCTTCCACCTCTTCTGCCGTCTTCTTCCTTCGCTCCGTCGAACTTCTTTCACAAATCGACTGACCCAAATTATACTACTAGTATGAACGTATTAAGTACAGTGGGAACACGAAGGTACGAGCAGTAGTACCAATTGCAAGAAGAACAATAGTAAGACATAGTACTAGTACTACTCTACATACTAAACAGTTCAAATAACAAGAAAGAACATAAACATAGTTCTGCTGGGGCCTCAGCACAACACACCCGTGAAAATAAACTAAGCAACTAGTCAGCTTGACACTGCAGTAGAACCAGCATGAGCGACTGTTGGGGAACGTTGCATAAAATAAAAAATTTCCTACGTTCACCATGATCAATCTAGGGAGTCATCTAGCAACGAGAGAGAGGAGTGCATCTACATACCCTTGTAGATCGCGTGCGGAAGCGTTCAAGAGAACGGGGTTGAGGGAGTCATACTCGTCGTGATCCAAATCACCGGAGATCCTAGCGCCGAACGGACGGCACCTCCACGTTCAACACACGTACGGTTGGGAAGAAGTCTCCTCCTTCTTGATCCAGCAAGGGGGAAGGAGAGGTTGGTGAAGATCCAGCAGCACGAAGGCGTGGTGGTGGATGCAGCTGTGATCACGGCAGGGCTTCGCCAAGCTTCTACGAGAGAGGGAGAGGTGTTGCAGGGGAGAGGGAGGCGCCAAGACTTGGGGGTGCGGCTGCCCTCCCTCCCCCCTTTATATAGGCCCCCTGGGGGCGCCGGCCCTAGGAGATTGTATCTCCAAGGGGGGCGGCGGCCAAGGGGGTGGCTTGCCCCCCAAGGCAAGTGGAGGCGCCCCCACACCCTAGGGTTTCCAACCCTAAGCGCAGGGGGGCCCAAAGGGGTGCGCACCAGACCACCAGGGGCTGGTTCCCCTCCCCACTTCATCCCATGGGGCCCTCCGGGATAGGTGGCCCCACCCGATGGACCCTCGGGACCCTTTCGGTGGTCCCGGTACAATACCGGTAACCCCCAAAACTTTCCCGATGGCCGAAACTGCACTTCCTATATATAATTCTTCACCTCCGGACCATTTCGGAACTCCTCGTGATGTCCGGGATCTCATCCGGGACTCCGAACAACTTCCGGGTTACTGCATACTCATATCTCTACAACCCTAGCGTCACCGAACCTTAAGTGTGTAGACCCTACAGGTTCGGGAGACATGCAGACATGACCGAGACGCCTCTCCGGTCAATAACCAACAGCGGGATCTGGATACCCATGTTGGCTCGCACATGCTCCTGGATGATCTCATCGGATGAACCACGATGTCGAGGATTCAATCAATCCCGTATACAATTCCCTTTGTCAATCGGTACGTTACTTGCCCGAGACTCAATCGTCGGTATCCCAATACCTCGTTCAATCTCGTTACCGGCAAGTCACTTTACTCGTACCATAATGCATGATCTCGTGACCAGACACTTGGTCACATTGAGCTCATTATGATGATGCATTACCGAGTGGGCCCAGAGATACCTCTCCGTCATACGGAGTGACAAATCCCAGTCTCGATTCGTGCCAACCCAACAGACACTTTCGGAGATACCCGTAGTGCACCTTTATAGTCACCCAGTTACGTTGTGACGTTTGGCACACCCAAAGCACACCTACGGTATCCGGGAGTTGCACAATCTCATGGTCTAAGGAAATGATACTTGACATTTGGAAAAGCTCTAGCGAAACGAACTACACAATCTTTGTGCTATGCTTAGGATTAGGTCTTGTCCATCACATCATTCTCCTAATGATGTGATCCCATTGTCAATGACACCCAATGTGCATAGTCAGTAAACCCTGACTATCTGTTGATCAATGAGCTAGTCAACTAGAGGCTCACGAGGGACTTGTTGTGGTCTATGTATTCACACATGTATTACGATTTCCGGATAATACAATTATAGCATGAACAATAGACAATTACCATGAACAAGTATCTTGATCATCATCATTAACCTCCTCTCTGGTCGGTGCAGGCACCACAGGAACATCTTCCTGGTTTGCGCTACTTACCACTTCAAGAGGTAGTACTTCATCAAGCTCCACTTTTCTCCCACTTAATTCTTTCGAGAGAAACTCTTTCTCCAGAAAGGACCCGTTCTTGGCAACAAAGATCTTGCCCTCGGATCTTAAGTAGAAGGTATACCCAATGGTTTCCTTAGGGTATCCTATGAAGACGCATTTTTCCGACTTGGGTTCGAGCTTCTCAGGTTGAAGTTTCTTGGCATAAGCATCACATCCCCAAACTTTTAGAAACGACAGCTTAGGTTTCTTCCCAAACCATAATTCATACAGTGTCTTCTCAATGGATTTAGATGGTGCCGTATTTAAAGTGAATGTAGCTGTCTCTAGAGCGTATCCCCAAAATGATAGCGGTAAATCGGTAAGTGACATCATAGATCGCACCATATCCAATAGAGTGCGATTACGACATTCGGACACACCATTTCGCTGAGGTGTTCCAGGCGGCATGAGTTGTGAAGCGATTCCACATTTCCAAATTCGTGACTTAAGTATTCTCCTCCACGATCTGATCGTAAGAATTTTATCTTTCTGTGATGTTGATTCTCTACCTCAGTCTGAAATTCCTTGAACTTTTCAAAGGTCTCAGACTTGTGTTTAATCAAGTAGACATACCCATATCTACTCAAGTCATCAGTGAGAGTGAGAACATAACGATATCCTCCGCGAGCCTCAACTCTCATTGGACCGCACACATCAGTATGTATGATTTCCAATAAGTTGGTTACTCGCTCCATTGTTCCGGAGAACGGAGTCTTGGTCATTTTGCCCATGAGGCATGGTTCGCATGTGTCAAACGATTCATAATCTAGAGACTCTAAAAGTCCATCAGCATGGAGCTTCTTCATGCGCTTGACACCAATGTGACCAAGGCAGCAGCGCCACAAGTATGTGGGACTATCGTTATCAACTTTACATCTTTTGGTGTTCACACTATGAATATGTGTAACATTACGCTCGAGATTCATTAAGAATAAACCATTCACCAGCGGGGCATGACCATAAAACATATCTCTCATATAAATAGAACAACCATTATTCTCGGATTTAAATGAGTAGCCATCTCAAATTAAACGAGATCCTGATACAATGTTCATGCTCAAAGCTGGTACTAAATAACAATTATTGAGGTTTAAAACTAATCCCGTAGGTAAATGTAGAGGTAGCGTGCCGACGACGATCACATCGACCTTGGAATCATTCCCAACGCACATCGTCACCTCATCCTTCGCCAGTCTCCGCTTATTCCACAGCTCCTGCTTTGAGTTACAAATATGAGCAACCGCACCGGTATCAAATACCCAGGAGCTACTACGAGCACTGGTAAGGTACAAATCAATTACATGTATATCCCATATACCTTTGGTTTTGCCGGCCTTCTTGTCCGCTAAGTACTTGGGGCAGTTCCGCTTCCAGTGACCACTTCCCTTTCAATAAAAACACTCAGTCTCAGGCTTGGGTCCATTGCTTGACTTCTTCCCGGCAACTGGCTTACCGGGCGTGGCAACTCCCTTGCCGTCCTTCTTGAAGTTCTTCTTACCCTTGCCCTTCTTGAACTTAGTGGTTTTATTCACCATCAACACTTGATGTTCCTTTTTGATCTCTACCTCTGCTGATTTCAGCATTGAATATACCTCAGGAATGGTCTTTTCCATCCCCTGCATATTGAAGTTCATCACAAAGCTCTTGTATCTCAGTGGAAGCGACTGAAGGATCCTGTCAATGACCGCGTCATCCGGGAGATTAACTCCCAGCTGAGCCAAGCGGTTGTTCAACCCAGACATCTTGAGTATGTGCTCACTGACAGAACTATTTTCCTCCATCTTACAGCTGAAGAACTTGTCGGAGACTTCATATCTCTCGACCCGGGCATGAGCTTGGAAAACCATTTTCAGCTCTTCGAACATCTCATATGCTCCATGTTGCTCAAAACGCTTTTGGAGCCCCGGTTCTAAGCTGTAAAGCATGCCGCACTGAACGAGGGAGTAATCATCAGCATGAGACTACCAAGCGTTCATAACGTCTTGGTTCTCTGGGATTGGTGCTTCACCTAGCGGTGCTTCTAGGACATAATCTTTCTTGGCAGCTATGAGGATGATCCTCAGGTTCCGGACCCAGTCCGTATAGTTGATGCCATCATCTTTCAGCTTGGTTTTCTCTAGGAATGCGTTGAAGTTGATGTGAACTACAAGACATTTTGCAAAGGTTTTAGAATAAGTTCATGATAATTAAGTTCATCTAATCAAATTATTCAATGAAATCCCACTTAGACAGACATCCCTCTAGTCATCTAAGTGAAACATGATCCGAGTCAACTAGGCCGTGTCCGATCATCACGTGAGACGGACTAGTTAACATCGGTGAACATCTTCATGTTGATCGTATCTTCTATACGACTCATGCTCGACCTTTCGGTATTCCGTGTTCCGAGGCCATGTCTGTACATGCTAGGCTCGTCAAGTCAACCTAAGTGTATTGCGTGTGTAAATCTGGCTTACACCTGTTGTATTCGAACGTTAGGATCTATCACACCCGATCATCACGTGGTGCTTCGAAACAACAAACCTTCGCAACGGTGCACAGTTAGGGGGAACACTTTTCTTGAAATTATTTCGAGGGATCATCTTATTTAAGCTACCGTCGTTCTAAGCAAATAAGATGTAAAACATGATAAACATCACATGCAATCAAATAGTGACATGATATGGCCAATATCATATTGCTCCTTTGATCTCCATCTTTGGGGCGCCATGATCACCTTCGTCACGAGCATGACACCATGATCTCCATCATCATGATCTCCATCATCATGTCTTCATGAAGTTGTCACGCTAAAGACTACTTCTACTTCTATGGCTAACGCGTTTAGCAATAAAGTAAAGTAATTTACATGGCGTTCTTCAATGACACGCAGGTTATACAAAAAATAAAGACAACTCCTATGGCTCATGCCGGTTGTCATACTCATCGACATGCAAGTCGTGATTCCTATTACAAGAACATGATCATCTCATACATCACATATATCATTCATCACATCCTTTGGCCATATCACATCACAAAACACTTGCTGCAAAAACAAGTTAGACGTCCTCTAATTGTTGTTGCAAGTTTTTACGTGGCTTCTATAGGTGTTCTAGCAAGAAAGTTTCTTACCTACGTAAAACCACAACGTGATATGCCAATTTCTATTTACCCTTCATAAGGACTGTCGGTGTCAAAACCGGCGGATCTCGGGTAGGGGGTCCCGAACTGTGCGTCTAGGCGGATGGTAACAGGAGACAAGGGACACGATGTTTTACCCAGGTTCGGGCCCTCTTGATGGAGGTAAAACCCTACGTCCTGCTTGATTAATATTGATGATATGGGTAGTACAAGAGTGGATCTACCACGAGATCAAGGAGGCTAAACCCTAGAAGCTAGCCTATGGTATGATTGTTGTAATGGAGGTTATGTCCTACGGACTAAAGCCCTCCGGTTTATATAGACACCGGAGAGGGCTAGGGTTACACAGAGTCGGTTACAATGGTAGGAGATCTACATATCCGTATCGCCAAGCTTGCCTTCCACGCCAAGGAAAGTCCCATCCGGACACGGGACGGAGTCTTCAATCTTGTATCTTCGTGGTCTTGGATTCCGGCGGACGATGATAGTCCGGCTGTCCGGACACCCCCTAGTCCAAGACTCCCTCAGTAGCCCCCGAACCAGGCTTCAATGACGATAAGTCCAGCGCGTATATAATCTTCGGCGTTGCAAGGCGGGTTCTCCTTTAAATTCCATGTTCCTGCCGAACAGTGTCCAGCTTCCTTATTAATGTTGCGGTTCTTAGCGTCTACGCCCAATAATGGCCTTCTTCCACGCATCGCACGAATGCAAAAAGCCAGGGTATCTTTAATGTTTTACCCCCTAGCTGCACAAATAATCTGCCTATAAGAGAGGCAAGGATCCAGATCCAAACCACACCATCTTCCTTCCGCGAGTACTCATCGGAGCGCCTCTGACCAAAAATCCATTCCATCATGGACCGTTGACGCGGCTCCTCTTCTCGTGCTCCCAGCCCTCTACCAGGAGATTGGAGGAGATGTTCCGTCCCGCACAACGAGCTGGTGACGCTTCAAGCAAAGGGATATCTCCCTCCGGCCTTCATGGTCCCGGTTCGAGCCGGGTTGGCCACCTACCAAGGTGGGAAGCAAGCGGAGGCTACCCCAAGTCCCAATAAAAGGGAGCGGGTATGCTTCGTCCCCTATCTGATAAGGGGACTCGGATTTCCTATACATCCGTTCCTCCGCGGGCTCCTGGAGTTCTACGGACTCCAGCTCCATCACCTTACGCCCGCCTCTATCCTGCATATCGCGGGTTACGTAGCTCTTTGCGAGCTATTTCTGGGCATCGAGCCCCATTTCGCACTTTGGAAGAGGCTGTTCTGCCTCGTACCCCGTTCTCACGAGGGGTCCATATACCAAGTGGGCGGCGCCGAAATATGGTGCATTGCCGGGACCGGGTATCCATCCGGAACCCCTAAGAAGGCGTCCAAAGACTGGCCTTCGGAATGGTTTTACATAGAAGACGCTCCACTACCGGACCCTGTTCGGATCGGCCTCCCGGAGTTCAGTACCACTCCTCTGAAGAAACGCGTTAGTTGGCACCCGCGGAGCCCCCAACTGGAGGAAGACAAGAGCGTCCATTATCTGATGGGCCGAATAAGATTACTGGCCCATTCCGGGTTGACCATGATCGGAGTCATGGCAACATGCATTACGCGGGGGGTGCAGCCACTGCAATACAGGGGCCACCCCATGTGGGATTTCAACGGGGAAGACGACGCCACCCGCCATGGCCGCAAAGGACCGGATTCAGCCGAGGATCTGGTGACGATCCTGTCCGGCCTGTACAAGGGGGACAAGGAGGACTTTCTCCAGACGAACCCGATGAGTGGGTTCTCCATGAATAACCCTCGGCGTTGGGTAAGCGAACACTTTAAGGGCCCGACCCATGTTTTCGAAGTTTAAGCTTCTTATATTATGTCTTCGACGCAGGAACTGCGCCGGATCGTGGAGGACATGGTAAGTCCAGCTCCGCAACCCGAGGATCTAGCGAGATCCCAGGATCCAGCCTCTGAAGAGGATCCGGACATAAAGGTGGAGCTAATCGACGGGGTGTTCCACCAGCTCAGCATGGATAATGCTTTAGTCGCCATTACGGCTGACTACCCCGGATTGTATCCGGCTTCCCAGGTGATTGTGACCGAAGTCCCGACACCATTGTTTCTTCCTTGCTCATCTCTGACCTTCGCATACGATGGTGTTTTGCAGGAAGTGCCTTCAAGGCGGGAAGCCGAGCCCGCGGCGGCTGACCAACAAAGGCCAGTCCGGACCAGTAGGCGGAAGAGGAGCGCGGCACAGACTGAAACGTCGCCGCAGAGGTATAGCTCGCAATTAATTATTCGGAGCAACGTTCCTAGGAAGCGTTTAAGTGCTCATGATCTTTGTAGGAGAAAAAGCGCCCGCCGGACTGCGAGCGTGGAGGTTGCCAATCCAACCTCTACCAGCTAGGCTCCAGCGCCCGGTTTGGAGGGGGAGGCGAGCGCAAGGCGCGGGCCGGATACTCCTCCAATGGAGGATGCCGACAGACTGTCCGCCACCAAGTCTGAGGTGGAGAGCGCCATGAACCACAGGCGCCGCCAGACAGTATTTCGTGACGCGTGCTTCTCCCCTGAGGTGTTGAATGCCTTTAACGCGGGGGACGCGCACCTCCGTGCTGCTCAAGATGGTTTTACCAGAGCCACGGAGCAATATGTAAAAGACATACGGGTAAGAGAATTTAATAGTTATATATGCCAGTAGCACCCGAGACTTAAAGTAGTTATGTTAACTGATTTAAGGATCATTTGAAACACAGGATCTTACTGAGAAGAATACCCAACTGTCTCAGGAGCTGCAAGAGTGCAAGACCGAACTTGAGGCCGCACTTTCTGCCGCAGGAGGAAACACAGAGACCCCTCCTGGTAACACATTTTTATTGATAAATATAGGCGCTATGCGGCGTGCGCGCAAGTCTAATAATGACATTGCAGGTGCCGCCGGACAAGATCCGGACAGGCAAGAATTACTGCGCCAGCTGAAGGCCGGCGAGAGGGTGCTAAATAGGGTGCAGCAAGAAAGGAACAAGCTCCAGGATGCCCACGCCCAGCTCGGGGAAGAGCTGAAAGGTGTTCGGGCCGAGCTGTCTGGCTCCGTTAAGGAGAATCAGCGGCTTCGTCGCGGCATCTATAGTAAGTGCTTAAACGAACTCCTTTGAAAAGAAGAGTTCGGCGAGGAAGGCAATTGACAAAATATGTCTGTAGGTATACTCACAGGTCGCCCTGCGGAGGAGATGCCCGTATCGACGGGTGATCAACTTCCCGAGCTGTTGCAGCTGCTCGAACGAGTTCGGCAGGCGATGAGCAGCGCCGTTCAGGCTCTATGGCCGGCCCTTTCCCTGCCCGAAGGCCTTGGGGAGCTTACGGAGAAGCTTCAGGGAATGCGGCAGCGCTTCCGTTTGTGGAAGATTTCGGCCTGCCGCCAAGGTGCCAGGGAGGCTTGGGCCATGGTGAAGACGCGGTACAAGAAGGCGGATCCCAACCACATGGCCGAGGTCGGACCTGTGGGGCCCGATGGGAAGGAGATCCCTGTGAGTTTAGTATACGGCCAAGTAGAGTTGGCCGCTAAATTTTCCCAATGGGACTGTAAATTAGACAGCCTGTTAGACGGGATTGAGGAGGAATACAGTCAGTAGATTTGACAATGTATTTTTAAAATGACATGTGAAATGCCTTCTAGCCGGATTGTAGATCGTTTGTCTTTGCCGACCTTTTCGCTTCAACCTCGGGACCCTAGAGTCCGGAGTGTGTCCGAATACCTTCTCAGTTAAGAAACAACCGGGGTATGCATGGAGACCAGGCGTAGGGGTCATTAGTGCTTTATCAGACAAGTGCCCAACTAGTTATGTTATATTACATGGTTAGTAAGAAACATCTTCCAGGGAGAATAGTTCCGTTAAGGGTTCCTTTCCCTGGGAGGCATGCCCTAAGGTGCATGTCCGGACTGCAAACAAAGCAGAAAAACATCTGGGGGCAGATAAATAAATAGGTAAAAAATCATCTTTCATGTCACCGACCGAATATTCCCTTAAGAACGCTAGCTTTCGGCTTCACCCAGTCTGAGGTACACATCCGACTGACCCGGCAGTAACAATCGCAGAGGTGCTCCCTTTACCTCCTAGCCAAACAATCGGGAACGTAGGGGTAAGCACAGGAGCCAGGCAACCCAGCTTGGCCAAAACTTAAGTCATATCGATGCATATAATGGTGAGTAAAAGGTACATGTGGAAGCTTGACACACGTGCTGGGCATGAAGCCCTTATAATTGAGCTTCTGAAAAAGAAGCCCCCAGGTATAATGAGTGGGGATGGCACGTCAAGTATGTGCGAACAATGCGCAAGTGAGCCCTTAAGGGCTTTTAGGAAAAGTGTTAAGGGAAGGAAGAGAAACAAAAGACAGCTAAAGTGTAAAAATTTGGACTTGGGAAGGGGACGAACTCTTAGTCCAGCGCTAGGCATAGAATCTTCGGAGGCGGGCTGCGTTCCATGGGTCCGGCTCGAGTCGGTTGTCCGATGCATTTCGTAGACGGTACGCTCCGCCGGTCAGGACTTGATCGATAATGAAAGGGCCCTCCCATTTGGGCTTGAGCTTGTCCTTTTTCTTGTCCGGCAGGCGTAGAACTAGTTCGCCAACATTGTAAGTCTTGGCCCATACTTCCCTGCTTTGATATCTTCGAGCCTGCTGCTGATAGAATGCGGAGCGAGCCTTGGCGACGTCGCGTTCTTCCTCCAATGCATCCAAGCTGTCCTGCCGATCCAGCTTGGCTTCTCTTTCTTCGTACATGCGCACTCGAGGTGAGTCACGAATGATGTCGCAGGGCAGAACTGCCTCTGCGCCGTATACCATAAAAAATGGCGTGAATCCGGTAGTACGGTTGGGCGTTGTCCGCAGCCCCCAGAGTACGGAGTCGAGCTCCTCTACCCAGTGCGTGTCAGATTTCGTAAGTGACCGCACTAGTCTGGGTTTGATGCCGCTCATTATTAGACCATTTGCTCGTTCCACTTGACCGTTGGTTTGAGGATGATAGACTGAAGCATAATCAAGCTTAATGCCCATATTTTTGCACCATGATTTAACCTCGTCGGTCGTAAAATTCGTGTCGTTATCGGTGATGATGCTGTGGGGGACACCAAAACGGTGTACTACCCCGGAGATAAAGTCTATCACTGGTCCGGACTGTGCCGTTTTGACTGGTTTGGCCTCTATCCATTTGGTGAATTTGTCCACCATGACCAATAGGTACCTTTGCTTGTGGGTTCCCCCTTTGAGGGGTCCAACCATGTCAAGCCCCCAGACCGCGAACGGCCAGGTAATGGGTATATTTTTGAGGGCGGTGGGTGGCATATGGCTCTGATTAGCAAAGAGATGACAACCGACGCATCTTTGGACTAAGTCCTGAGCATCTGCCCAGGCCGTCGGCCAATAAAACCCTGTACAGAATGCCTTTCCTACAAGGGCCCGAGCTGCTGCGTGGTGTCCGCCTAGTCCGGCATGAATTTCAGCCAGGAGGTTTCGCCCTTCCTCTTCGGAGATACACCTTTGAAGGACTCCGGTTGTGCTTTTCTTATAAAGTTCTCCCTCATGGACCTTGTAGGCTTTAGATCGCCGGATTATGCAGCGGGCCTCATTTTAGTCTTCGGGAAGTTCCTGCCTCAGCAAGTAGGAATGGTTCTGTCCACGGGGCGATTACTGCCATTATGTCGTGGGCTGAAGGTGTTATGTCATCTGCTGAATCGCCGGTTGGCACGGTTTTTTCCGGTTTGTCATTTCCAGACTCCACTTCCCATAGTACGGATGGCTTGAAGAGCCATTCCAGAAAGATGTTTGGAGGGACAGCGTCACGTTTTGCGCCGATGCGTGCCAGTACGTCGGCTGCTTGGTTATTATCTCGGGCTATGTGATGGAATTCGAGTCCTTCAAACCGAGCTGACATTTTTAGGACAGCGTTGCGATATGCTGCCATTTTCGGATCCTTGGCGTCGAAGTCTCCATTTATTTGGGATATTGCAAGGTTTGAATCCCCGCGCACCTCTAGGCGTTGAATGCCCATGGAGATTGCCATCCGGAGACCATGTAAAAGGGCCTCGTATTCGGCTGCGTTGTTGGAGTCCGTGTACATTATTTGAAGTACGTATTGGATTGTGTCCCCTATCGGGGACGTCAATACGACGCCAGCCCCCAGTCCGGCCAACATTTTAGAGCCGTCGAAGTGCATAGTCCAATTGGAGTATGCGCCGTACTCTTTAGGGAGTTCGGCTTCGGTCTATTCAGCGACAAAGTCAGCCAAAACTTGTGACTTTATAGCTCGCCGAGGTTTGTAAGTTATATCGAATGGTAAGAGCTCAATGGCCCATTTTGCAATCCTGCCCATTGCGTCGCGGTTGTTTATAATGTCATTGAGTGGTACTTTAGAGGCCACTGTTATCGAACACTCTTGAAAGTAGTGTCTGAGCTTCCGGGATGCCATGAACACCGCATACACTATCTTTTGGTAGTGCGGGTAACGGGACTTGCAGGGGGTTAACACAGTGGATACGTAGTACACTGGTTTTTGAAGAGGGAATTTATGCCCTTCTGTCTCTCGTTCGACGACGAGTACCGCGCTTACAACTTGATGTGTTGCTGCGATGTATAACAACATTGGTTCGCCCAGGTTGGGCGCAGCCAAGACCGGATTTGTTGCCAATATAGCTTTTATTTCTTCGAGTCCGGCAGTGGCGGCATCCGTCCACTCGAAGTGTTCGGTGCGCCTGAGGAGGCGATAGAGAGGCAATGCCTTTTCTCCTAGGCGGGAGATAAAGCGGCTTAGAGCCGCCACGCATCCAGTCAATTTTTGTATTTGCTTGAGGTCTTTTGGGATATCTAGCTGTGACAGAGCTCGGATCTTGGCTGGGTTTGCTTCAATTCCTCTACCGGATACAATGAAGCCCAGTAGCTTTCCGGCTGGTACGCCGAAAACGCATTTTTCCGGATTCAGCTTGATGTCATATGCTCTGAGGTTTGTCGAATGTGAGCCTCAAGTCGTCTACTAGGGTTTCGACGTGTTTGGTTTTGACGACTACGTCGTCTACGTATGCCTCGACTGTTTTGCCGATCTGGGTGGCCAGACATGTTTGAATCATGCGCTGATATGTTGCGCCGGCATTTTTAAGTCCGAAGGGCATCGTGTTGAAGCAGAATGGTCCATATGGAGTGATGAATGCCGTTGCGGCTTGGTCTGCTTCCGCCATCTTGATTTGATGGTAGCCAGAGTATGCGTCGAGGAAGCACAATGAATTGTGCCCTGCAGTAGCATCGATTATTTGGTCGATGCGGGGGAGGGGGAAGGGATCCTTTGGGCAGGCCTTATTGAGGTCTTTAAAACCGACACATAGGCGCCAGGATTTGTCCTTCTTTGGTACCATTACCAGGTTTGCTAGCCAATCCGGAAGTTTGATATCTCTGATGAATCCGGCTTCCAATAGTTTGGCTAGTTCTTCTCCCATTGCCTGTCTTTTGGGTTCGGAAAATCGTCGAAGAGCCTGTTTGACTGGCTTGAATCCTTTTAGGATATTTAGGCTGTGTTCTGCCAATCTGCGTGGGATTCCGGGCATATCCGAGGGGTGCCAGGCGAAAATGTCCCAATTTTCCCGAAGGAATTCTCGCAGTGCGGCGTCGACATCAGGGTTCAATTGTGCCCCGATGGAGGCCGTCTTTGTTGGGTCCGTTGGATGGACCTGGAATTTTACTATTTCATCCGCTGGTTTAAAGGAGGTGGATTTGGATCTCTTGTCGAGTATCACATCGTCCCTATTCACCGTAGAGCGCAGCGCGGTGAGTTCTTCTGCCGCTAGGGCTTCGGATAGTGCCTCCAGGGCTAATGCGGCTGTCTTGTTTTCGGCACGGAGTGCTATGTCTGGATCACTAACGAGAGTGATTATTCCACTAGGCCCAGGCATTTTGAGCTTCATGTACCCGTAATGGCGTACGGCTTGAAAAATTGTGAATGCCTCTCGTCCTAATATAGCGTGATATCCGCTGTTGAACGGGGCCACTTGGAACGTGACTTCTTCGGATCTGTAATTGTCCGGCGAGCCGAACACCACATCGAGTGTGATTTTTTTGGTGTAGTGTGCTTCCTGGCTAGGGATTATTCCTCTGAAGGTTGTGCTGCTTCGCTCAATGCAGCTCCAGTCTATTTCCATTTTTTGAAGAGTTTCCTCGTAGATGAGGTTTAATCCGCTGCCGCCATCCATGAGGACCTTTGTAAGTCGAAAGCCGTCCACTATTGGACTAAGTACCAGTGCGGCTGGTGCTCGGGCTGTTCGGAATTTAGGTTCGTCGCTGGCGTTGAAGGTGATGGCTGTGTTGCTCCATGGATTTGTTGTTGCTACTTGGTAGACTTCGGCGAGGCTGCGGATTGTTCATTTTCTCATATTATTTGATGCGAAAGTCTCGAAGACTGTTGATACCGTACCAGTATTGTTGGAGTGGTTTTCCGGGGCTAGAAGCTCCTCGCCACTTTTGGCCACCTGCCATAATATCCAACATGCTCGAAGGCTATGTGTTGGGACAGCGCCTTCTGTACTATGAATTTTACAGGGTCCGCTAAGCCATCCCTCCAGTACGGTTCCGTGCCCTCTATGGGGTTTTTGCTTTTTGGTTTTTGTATCTGGTGCCTGAGTGTAATGCACCCTTTTGTTGCGGACTAGGGTTGGGGCCGGATTGTCCCAAAAATTATTTTCGGTTTTCCGGAAACTCTCCATTGCACAGTACTTTCGTACTGTGGACGCCAGGTCGGCGAAGCGTGTAATTTTACGACGGCTGATGGCGTTCAAAATTCCCTTATCCGTGCAATTATTGCAAAAGATTGAGATTGCGTTTTCCTCTCGGCAGTCCTTTATCCTGTCCATGACCAGGAGGAATCTGGCCCAGTAGTGATGTACTGTTTCAGCGGGCTCTTGCCGGATTAGAGATAGATCGCATATGTCTGGGCGGGTGGGTGGAATTAGGTCCGGAACCCTACCCGTCTCGAGGCTTGAAGGCCGGGAAGTTTCCAAATTCGGAAGCTTAGATTGCTGGACGTTGTCCAACAAGTCCGGTCCGATGCCTGACTTTAAGTTCAGTGCTTGATCAAAGTCCGTCCCTCCGCGGGAGTCCGGCATGGAGGGTTCGGGAGCCCGGACATGACTAGTTTTCAATATAGGAGATGGGTCGCCGCATTGTTCCTCTACCACTGCGACGTGGTGGGTGACCTGGGGAGAGTTAATCTCTCTCAGATCGGTTTTAAGCCCAATCTGATTGTAGTCTGTAATGACTCCTAGGGCGGCGATGCGATCCAAGAGCTCGTTGACAGACGAGAGCTCTATTGGATCCAGCTGCTCGGCAGATTCCGAGCTGACGCGAAGATTGCTTTTGACGACTTGAGAAGTCATTGTCGAAGCAGTGGACGAACAGGCGGTCATAAGAAAACCACCTAGCCGGATAGTTTGGCCGGCGGCCAAGGCCCCTTTGGCGAAAATACCGTCCTTGAAGATGGGTGGAGGCATCCTTCCTATCGGTGACGGCACAGAGGAACTCTCAATGAAAGCACCAATGTCGGTGTCAAAACCGGCGGATCTCGGGTAGGGGGTCCCGAACTGTGCGTCTAGGCGGATGGTAACAGGAGACAAGGGACACGATGTTTTACCCAGGTTCGGGCCCTCTTGATGGAGGTAAAACCCTACGTCCTGCTTGATTAATATTGATGATATGGGTAGTACAAGAGTGGATCTACCACGAGATCAAGGAGGCTAAACCCTAGAAGCTAGCCTATGGTATGATTGTTGTAATGGAGGTTATGTCCTACGGACTAAAGCCCTCCGGTTTATATAGACACCGGAGAGGGCTAGAGTTACACAGAGTCGGTTACAATGGTAGGAGATCTACCTATCCGTATCGCCAAGCTTGCCTTCCACGCCAAGGAAAGTCCCATCCGGACACGGGACGGAGTCTTCAATCTTGTATCTTCGTGGTCTTGGAGTCTGGCGGACGATGATAGTCCGGCTGTCCGGACACCCCCTAGTCCAGGACTCCCTCAAGGACCCTTTTCATCGAATCCGCTCCAACTAAAGTGGGAGAGACAGACACCCGCTAGCCACCTTATGCAACTAGTGCATGTCAGTCGGTGGAACCTGTCTCACGTAAGCGTACGTGTAAGGTCGGTCCGGGCCGCTTCATCCCACGATGTTGCCGAAGCAAGATAAGACTATTAGTGGCAAGAAAATTAACAACATCTATGCCCACAACTGCTTTGTGTTCTTCTTGTGCATAGTAACTACGCATAGACCTAGCTCATGATGCCACTGTTGGGGAACGTTGCATAAAATAAAAATTTTCCTACATTCACCATGATCAATATATGGAGTCATCTAGCAACAAGAGAGAGGAGTGCATCTACATACCCTTGTAGATCGCGTGCGGAAGCGTTCAAGAGAACGGGGTTGAGGGAGTCGTACTCGTCGTGATACAAATCACCGGAGATCCTAGCACCGAACGGACGGCACCTCCGCGTTCAAAACACGTACGGTTGGGAAGACGTCTCCTCCTTCTTGATCCAGCAAGGGGGAAGGAGAGGTTGGTGAAGATCCAGCAGCACAACGGCGTGGTGGTGGATGCAGCTGTGATCACGGCAGGGCTTCGCCAAGCTTCTGCGAGAGGGAGAGGTGTTGCAGGGGAGAGGGAGGTGCCAAGACTTGGGGGTGCGGCTGCCCTCCCTCCCCCCCTTTATATAGGCCCCCTGGGGGGGGTGTGCCGGCCCTAGGAGATTGGATCTCCAAGGGGGGGCGGCGGCCAAGGGGGTGGCTTGCCCCCCAAGGCAAGTGGAGGCGCCCCCCACCCTAGGGTTTCCAACCCTAGGCGCAGGGGGGCCCAAAGGGGGGCGCACCAGCCCACCAAGGCCTGGTTCCCCTCCCCACTTTAGCCCATGGGGCCCTCCGGGATAGGTGGCCCCACCCGGTGGACCCCCGGGACCCTTCCGGTGGTCCCGGTACAATAGCGGTAACCCCCGAAACTTTCCCGATGGCCGAAACTGCACTTCCTATATATAATTCTTCACCTACGAACTCCTCATGACGTCCGGGATCTCATCCGGGACTCTGAAAAACTTTCGGGTTACTGCATACTCATATCTCTACAACCCTAGCGTCACCGAACCTTAAGTGTGTATACCCTACGGGTTCGGGAGACATGCAGACATGACCGAGACGCCTCTCTGGTCAATAACCAACAGCGGGATCTGGATACCCATGTTGGCTCCCACATTCTCCTCAAAGATCTCATCGGATGAACCACGATGTCGAGGATTCAATCAATCCCGTATACAATTCCCTTTGTCAATCGGTACATTACTTGCCCGAGACTCGATCGTCGGTATCCCAATACCTCGTTCAATCTCGTTACCGGCAAGTCACTTTACTTGTACCGTAATGCATGATCCCGTGACCAGACACTTGGTCACATTGAGCTCATTATGATGATGCATTACCAAGTGGGCCCAGAGATACCTCTCCGTCATACGGAGTGACAAATCCCAGTCTCGATTCGTGCCAACCCAACAAACACTTTCAGAGATACCCGTAGTGCACCTTTATAGTCACCCAGTTACGTTGTGACGTTTGGCACACCCAAAGCACTCCTACGGTATCCGAGAGTTGCACAATCTCATGGTCTAAGGAAATGATACTTGACATTTGGAAAAGCTCTAGCGAAACGAACTACACGATCTTTGTGCTATGCTTAGGATTGGGTCTTGTCCATCGCATCATTCTCCTAATGATGTGATCCCGTTATCAATGACATCCAATGTCCATAGTCAGGAAACCATGACTATCTGTTGATCAACGAGCTAGTCAACTAGAAGCTCACTAGGGACTTGTTGTGGTCTATTTATTCACACATGTATTACGATTTCCGGATAATACAATTATAGCATGAACAATAGACACTTACCATGAACAAATAAATATAATAATAACCATTTTATTATTGCCTCTAGGGCATATTTCCAACAGCGACGGCACTGCCACCTACTCGGAGTCCGAGTCCACGTCCTTGACTTCGTCCTCGTCCCTCTTCCTCTTCCTCTTCGCCTACGCTTCTTTACTTGAACCGGACACTGGGCTCTGCTTCTTCATCCAACCCATGTAGATATTTAAACAAAGGTAGGCATCCATTGCTGCGTACAGGATGTGATCTTCATCTAATCTCTTTGACTCACATGCATGATGAAACTCGTGATGAGGTTTCTTTAGTTTAGCATACGAAGGATCCATCATGGCTGCTGCCAGGGTCAGGATTGATGGTTGAGAGGAGGACACCAGGCTTGCCTTCTGGAGATCGAAGGGCTGGCCTACAACGAGACCTATCCGACGCAGGACTTCTTTGTCGTTCTTAAAGCCTATAGTAACGAATTTCACTCTTTTGTCCTTGAGGAAGTTCTTAAAATCCTGGCACTCAACGTCGGCATGGCATATGTGGTAGACCAAGCAAACGTTATGTACGCAAACCTGGATCATGGCGGGCTTCTTCCTCTCTTCGTCCTTTAGATCCTTCTCTCGTCCCAGGACTGTGGTGTACTCAACATCTAGCCCAGCGACCCACTCATCTGTTGAACTGTTGAACATGCGTAGGAAGCGAGCAAGCCATGCTTTCACCATCGCGGATCCACGTGTGTAGATGATGATGAACTGATCGCCGGTGATGGATCTAACGTGGTACTCATCGGCGACCATGGAGATTTGGGAGGCCATGGATTTTGGAGGAGGGTTAGGAGAAGTTGAACTGTTATACCCTGCAAAAACTGGGAGCGAACTAATGTGAAACAACGGGACGACTGGGAGCGAACTGTTGTGAGGTAGAAGACGGGGACGAGTAGGGCGTGCGAACGGCGTGGGGTTGTTGGCTTGCCCGGTGGATAAACGGCTGCAAGCCCCCAAAGAGTTCTCGAGAACTATGCGGGACCCACTAGATGGCATGTCTACTAGACCCATATCGTAGGCCTGACGGTATAGCTTTTGCCTGTTCGCACGCCATGCCGGCGCGTGGATGTAACTTCACTTAATTTCATCAACCGTCGCGCCTCCCACGGCCTTCACCTCCCTCGCGCGGTCGCGCCCTTTGAGACTTCGACCGGCTAAAAATGAGCAATTTTTTTGCCTACTCCACATGCATGATACACCCTCTGGTCCTTTTTACTCCCGTCAACCGTTTGCAAAGTGTTTGACCAAATATATACTTTTTTAAACACCACCTTATATTAATTAACCAGCCACACCAGTACACTCATTCGATACAATATTCACCACACAGGGCGGTATGTTATTTACAAGAATACCATCTAATCTATTGTCAAAGCTATACTTAGCGATTAAGTGTGCCACCTTATTGGCCGAACGGCTAATCTTTGACAATTGAAGATTGCTGATCAACTTCGAGATGCTCAATGCTTTCATCTTCAGGTCACGCATAGCAGACCTGTCATAGTCCCCCGATGCAAGAGACGCTACCACAAAAGCGCAATCAGTCTCTATAATTACAGGATTATGAAGAGAAATACCTATGTAGAGACCGGCAATGCAAGCCCTAAGCTCCGCTTCCTCCACGCTTTGACAGGCATCAATGAAATCCCACGACCAAATTTATACTAAAAATATCAATATCTACAATACTGATTATAATGAGTATAAGAACTATGTTTTATAATGAGTGTAAAATATTGATTTGACATTGTGAATGTTGATACTCCCTCCGTCTAGTTGAGTAAGTCATCTTAGGCTGTGCACCGTGACCAAGGAGGAGGAGGGGAAAACGAGAGACATTAATGTTTATTTGCTAATTAAATAGTATTGCATGCAATGAACTAACCACTGCATGTCATGTTTGATAGTCTTAGGTCATTAAAAGCATGCACACCCTCATCTCTTATTGGTTGATATGTCAAGAAACAAGAAACGAGGTGGAAGTTAATGCACCGCGCCTACGTGTTTTGAGATTATTTGGTTTTCGTAAGATGACTTACACACCTAGCTATTAGAGTACCACTACCTCCCTTCTAGTTTAAAGGGCTTGACTCAAAAATTTCACCTACTCTTAGCAAGATAGTAGAGGCGGTGGAATAGTTTTTGAAGTCTGCAAAAGTACTCAACTAATGCTGTCGTTCTTCACAAAAAAATGTGTTTACCAATGCATGCATGAACACTAGTTACTCTAACCCCCTCTCTTCTTTAATTCTTTGCCACATCAGCATGTTTTCTATTCCCGTGTGCATGATACCAGCTAAGATACCACCATGATGGCCAGCCTTAATCATCGCATGCAATAATTTAGTGCACCTTGAAATATGAACATGTTTGGGGCGTGTATGTTTTTAATGACTTGAGACTATATCCAGCCCGGCATGCAAGATGACTTATTATGCACCATTCCCCATACCTGCAGGAAGCCCGTTTGTCTCCAAATATTTTCCTCTCCATGTGTGGAAACAATATGCCTGCCAAACTCTCCTTCTCCCTCCGGCAGTCCCACCACTCCACCCCGTGTGAAAAAAATCTGCATGCATGACTCTCCTCCCCCCACGCTCGTCCAATCCGTTGTGACCAGCAATATTTCCACCCCTTCGCTCCCCCATAATTTACTCCAACAAATATGCCCACGTAGCTTTTACTTAACTTCAGGTACATTGGGTCACTGACATACGGGCCCAGCAGTGTACTGGCCCACATGTCAGTGATGCAACTGGACCTGTAGTTAAGTCAGTGCAGCTCAGTCCATATCTTACGTAGATGTGCCATTGCTCGCTATAAATACTGCGCCTCCCATGACATCGCTATCTCCCCCCCCCCCCTCACGTTCACATTCATCGCTATCTCCTCCCCCTCCCTCTCACGTCGACCACCATGCCATCTCCCCTCCCAAGCCCTAGGAGACCCTCGCTGCACCGCGCGGACGGTCACACGTCGCCTTTCCGTTCCTCGCCGCCACTAGTCGAGGAGGACGCATCGGTGTTCCGCTCCTCGCTGCTACGTGACGCGTCGCCATTCCGTTCCTCGCTGCCACTAGTCGAGGAGGACGCGTCAGCGTTCCGCTCCTTGCTGCCACTTGTTGAGGAGGACGCATCAGTGTTCCGCTCCTTGCCGCGACGCGTCGAGGTGGATGCGTCGGCGTTCTCAATATCGCTAGCATGCGCGTCGGAGGAAGCGTCGGCTCGCCGCTACGAGGAGAACGCCGCGCCGCCCGCCGAGCCCCCCCAGCCTTGAGGAACTTTGGAAAGAAATGGATGTCTCTTGTGGGAGGCTTTGCCTCCAGCAGAGCGCGCCAAAATAGATGTGGAGAAGAAGGCCGAGGAAGAGAAGCGCACCGCACAACAAGCTTTCTAGGAGATCTATGTCGCGTCCGAGAGAGTCAAGCAATTGGTTCTTTGGCAGAAGGCTCGTGCCAGGGCCGTGAGGGTGGCGGAGGACGCCCGTGCCGACGCCCTGTGTGCAGTCGGGCCCAAGCGCCTCATCTATGCTTGGCGGTACGTGGACCGGGTGCACGCTTCCAGCCAGGAGGAGTACCTGTTGGCGCCGGATCACCACACCGGTGAGATCGCCCTCGCTCGCCGGCAAGCTGCCAATCATCACCTCGCGAGTTGCGAGGCTGAGGAAGAGGCGTTGCGTCGGCATGCTGGGAAACGGCCGCGCACCAGGGCACTCGTGGCGCGCCGCAAGCGCTCCTGCGAGCGCCGTGGATTTTAGGAGGAGTATAATTTTTGTTTTGTAAGGCGATCTCATTAGTTTTGGGACGCAAATGATAAATCCCGAAGGTTCAGATATTTTTAGCGTCCTTAATTAAGTATGTAAAAGGGAAAGTTTGGAAATGTTGTGTATTATTACGCATTTTGCAAGTACGTGCATATAGCACAAACTTTACTATATACTATCGGACTACACGTCTCTATTAATATATGCTTGCAGACTATGCTACTCCCTCCGTCTAGGTCAATAAGTCATCTTTGGTTGTGCACGGTGACCAAGAAGGTGGGAAGACCTGTACACCTGGACGGAGGGAGTACTACTATTACTTATGTACGTGCAAATGCACGTTTGAACATTACGATGCGGTTTTTGTAAAAGTAGAAAAACAGCACTAGTCAAGCTTGTGAAATGATTCAATGCAAAACAAATGCAAAAATGCTCATTTGATTGTTTACTTTTAGCTTCCTTCTCTGTGGTTATTTCTCTGTGCACCGTGACCAAGGAGGAGGAGAAAACGAGAAACGTTAATGTTTATTTGCTAATTAATAGTATTGCTTGCAATGAACTAACCACTGCATGCCGTGTTTGATATCTCAAGTCATTTAAAGCATGCACACTCTTTATCTCTTATTGGTTGATATGTCAAGAAACAAGAAACGAGGTAGAAGTTAATGCATCACGCCTAAGTGTTTTTGGATTATTTGGTTCTCGTAAGATGACTTACACACCTAGATGCACCGCGCCTAAGTGTTTTGAGTAACATTTTATCAGTTAAATCTTTGGTCAAAATTTAGCACAAATTACAATGGTGAGGAATAAACCAGGATAGAGTAGTAGTTTAGAAGCCCAAATAAATGAGTGAGGCGCCTTATTTTAACTCTCCACTGGGACTAGTCTTCTGGGAAAAGCTGGGGAAGCCGCCAAAAGAACTGACCCTAGGAGTAGTAGCTAGGGATCGAGTGTGGGAGATGAACTGGAGAAAGTAAATGCAGAGAGATGAAATGCAAAAAAGACAGAGGGATGTGATGGTTGCTTGTCTGTTTATTTTACCAGGCCATTTATTACTGGGAGTGGTTGGGTTTTGTGTTATGACGGCTTTATTGCCGCGCCACGAGCGGGGTGAGAGGTGAGACTCCCGTGCAGCGCCGCCCTCTACACTTGTACTACATCGGTCGTGGTTTATTAGTCTCCCATTCAATTTGACTGAAGATTTAACTGACAAAATGTTAGTGCATGTCAACAAAAACTATATCGTTGGATTTGTATTTGAACATAGTTTTGAATGATATAAGTTTAGGTGACATGCATCAATATTTATCATACTATATATAATGTTAGTTCAATTTTTGGTCGTACTAATCTATAGTAGTAAGGTGCCCGTCCGTTGCACCGAAGAGTGAAATGCATTGATCAGGGAGTTGTTTATTTTGACAAAGGATGTGGGGGTCATCTCATGTGTAATGGGTATCGATAGGTTTCTTCGGATATTATCTCATCTCTAGAGCTCACAAACATCCGGGTGAAATAGATAAAAAGGTATCTTTTGCAAACAAAAGCGTTCAACTGTTCAACCCGCATCCAAAACTTGTGAAGAAATAACACTTATTGTGCTTTGCAAGAAATGATCTTTAAGAATTAGTTTTTGAGTATCGATTGTTATATATGTTGGCTACAGATGACATGGCACTTTCTTATAGTCAACAGTTGGCTATACTATTAAGTAATATTAACCATGCCCTTATACACCTAGACGGAGGGATTAAATCAGGATGACTTGCAAGGGGGCAGAGGAGATGTAAGAAATGGTTCATCGTAAGTCTCTCAACAGTACTGTAGTAAAAATTCTTACATGGAAGATTCTAGACTAAACCATAAACGGATACACTTTTATTCATGCGCGATACTCCAATAGAGCAAGATCCTGCATGGAAGTCTCCACATGCTTAGACAGCGGATTACATTGAGCGAAGACTAATGATCAACATTTAACTTGATAATGCCTATTTTTTTAGAAGAACAGGGAGGCTCCTCCCCGGTTCCATTATCAAATGAAACCCAAAGTGTCTTACATCAGCTCACTGAGAGGAGCAGTTCAAAGGAAGGACTGTGGCAAAAGCCACTCAAGTTTAACGACAAGCTTACAGAATCAAAAGCGGCAAAGACACAGGCCATAAGCGCCCACACACACACTACATGTTTTCTAAGTGCACTTGATAATGCGTATGTCTAGGTGAACCTCCTTGGAGTCCCCGTGCACCGAGTCGGCGGGTAAAGGATAGAACAGATGCCATGGGTTTTCCAAGTCCACATTGGCGGGATAGTCCCAACTCCTCAGATTCCAAGTCTGTCCGATGAGGCCGGTTTCGCCGCCCACGTGACCCGGAGGGGTAGTAACATTGACCTTGCACCCGTACATCTGCCTCATGTCAGTGTCAGCGTCAGCGGCGACGCCCCTGGCGCACGCTACAAAGACGGGGCGGCGGCCTGTGCGGGCCTCGCCGGTGCCCATGATCAAAAGGAAGACGCTGCCGTCCTCCTCCGAGACTAGCAGGCGGTGGTGATCCTCCAGCGACTCCGGCATGGTGAACCGGTAGCATGTGTCGTACTTGATGTTCTCCGCCAAGGGCCAGCAGTGATCGTTGCACGCATCCGTGAGGTGATGCACCATGTCCGCCCGCGAGCCACAAAACGACATCGGGCACTCATAGCAGTGGACGAAGGGCTCCTTGGAGGCATCGACCAGGCCGTCCATGAAACGGGAGTGGCTGTAGGGGACGTTGCGCTAGTTGAATATGTGAGCAAGTTACTACGAGATTTATCCGAATAAGCACAAAATAAATCATGACGGCTATAACAGAGATGAAACTAATCATGTGGACTAGCATAGTAGTAGGATACAGAGTAGAAACATGAATTCTACCACGATTTCAAACAGGAAGGACAGAAACACATATGGTGCAATGGGAGCAGCACCGTTGGCGTTGAGGTTGTCGCCCATGTCGTTGAGGAAGAGGTTGCCGAGGTTGGGGAAGAAGTCATCGTCGGTGAAGTTGTGGCTGCCAACAGTCGCGAGAGTGCGCTCCCCAGATTTCAACAGCACCCTCCGAATGGAGCGCAGGAGGGAGTGGCTGTAGGGGACGTTGCGGCCGCCGAATGGAGCGCAGGAGTACCACACGAAGCAGTAGATGGTGTCCTTACTAGTACTCCCTAGTCTCTATCTATCTATATCTATATATATCTACTCTTATAGAAAACCGAGTTGGTGATGATGGTTTGCCTGCCATCTTGTAATATAGACCGTCCGATCTATATCTGACGGATATAAAGCCAACTATGACAATTTTACAAAAGATACCCACACCTCTCTCCACATTTACAGATAAGGCCTTACCTCGTGCTCCTCCCTATGTCTCTATCTCTACAAGTACTTTTTTATAACAAATCGAATAGTGTTGCGCCGTCCGCTGCACGCCCGGCTGAACACGCCTCCTCGCCTCCATCATCACCAACTGAGTCTTTTATAGGAGTAGGTAGAGAAAAAACCGAGTTGGTGATGATGGTGTGTCGTTCAATGCACGGGCATCTTGCTATTTTTTTGCATATAAGTCCAAACACCACATAGACACGGGCTTTGGGAACGGTTCATAGTCGTTCCACGATCGGGCATCGAAGTTTGTAACTATTCTAGATTAGAATATACTACTCCTCCGGTGCTAGTAGTAGAGCAGAGTCCTACTCTACTACTCTACTCTAGCAATCTAGGGCATAGTACTGTAGTAGGTACTGTAGGGAGTACCAGTACTGTGATCACTCAAGCAAGTTGTCTGGCATCGATATGACCCTACGCTGCTGGTATGTGTCTCGTAAGTCAAGCGGCATGCTGTAGTCATCATCACCTGTCCACTTCCCGCAGCACATATTCGCTTCTCCATCTTTGTCCGTGCATAATCTCGTCCAAGCTTCCATGCCCGCTAGGCGCCTCCCCCCCACGTCCAAAACCCAAGCACTAACAATGGCAGAACCGAGCAACGTCTGCCGAAAGAGTGGCTGGAATCCGCTCCCCATAGAGGTAATCAAGCTCATTGTTTCGCGTGTGGACAATCTCAGTACCATGTCGCTCGCCGCGTGCTCATTGGGGCTGTACCGTTTACTCAAAGCCCTCAGGCCGGAGCTTTTTAAGCCAGCTCCTTGTTTGCTGATGCCGCCTGATCTTCAGAAACAACATGTCACGCAGCATAACGATCGTAGGGTGGCGAGCATCAACCCCCTTCACTGCGATCCGATCCCCATCAGCCTCAGCTACATTAACGGTATGTACTGGGTCGGCATGAACACGTCTTGGATGGTGCTCATCGACGGTCGCGGCAGCTGGATGCTTGTGGAGGTCTACACCCGGTGATTGACCCCCCTTCCTTCGATTAACACTGCACTGCTTTGGCACCGCAGCCCAGAATACTCGGAATCTTACAGTAGCCAACATGATACCAAGTTTGATTTGCTCAAGGTTGTAATCTTCCAAGTGCCCACAAGATCTGGGAATTATAAAGATTTCAGGCTAATTGCGTTCTTCAACCGTGGACTCGCCTGTCTGACAGGTCACTTCGATAAGTGGATAAATCTGCATGTCCATTGTAGGATCATACATCCTCCATGGTTCTTTGATGCCATTGAACACAAGGGCTTCATTTACGCTATCGACTCCTTCTATGGCTGGATGTATTGCTGGCCTACTCCAGTCATTGCTACAAACGGCGGTTACAGCAGTATGTTACTTTCCTATGATATCATGATGGCTTGCTTATATTACTGTCAACATTTACTGAAAAAATATTCATGCTCATAACATGATGTTCTTAAGATTGACTAAATCAAGAGCCCTTTTTTATTTGACTCCAACTTGATATGATGTTGTAGGCCGCTTGGTGTCCCTACCCTTCCTAATCCCAGAACCTTTCAAAGAAAATCGGCATGGCAGTTGTAGGTGGTTCCTGGCTCGATCAGACGACGGCGAAAGATTGATGATTGTTCGCACGTACCGGACGTGTTGTTTCACGGAATACAATCACAGTCACTGCAAGGTCTTTGAGCAGGATCCCAGCTTCTCTGGGCCTTCAGGAATTTTTGACTGGAGGCTGGTAAGTAGCCTTGGCACACGCTCTCTGTTTGTCGGACTGAATTATTCGATTAACCAGGAGATAACCGACGGCAAGGATCATGATGGCAGCGCGGTTTCGTTCATCAGGTAAAACTGTGTGTACACAGCGTACCATGCGTCTTTGCATGCACCATACCCTGATATGTGCCGCCACGCTCTGCAGTCCAAAGTAGGAGAGAGGGTCGCAAGTATCAGACTTTGACCTGCTGGCTGGAGTTTCCCCCGTCAGGCACCCATCTGGTTCAAGCCGTCAGCCAATCTCCACAGCTTAATAAATAGTAACGTCTAACTGAGCCAGTTAGTTAGATGCGTACACTTGGTGTAGTAGGATCTTTATTTAGTTTGATGCATACACTTGTTCTTTTTTGGTAGCCCTTTTGTAATGATGGCTGATGTTTGGTTTGGAAGAGAGAGCTGCGTCTTCACTCTTCTGGCCTGCTTATTGCTTCTGTTGCACCCCCAGCCCTGGTTGCTGCTGCTGCTGTTTTCAATGTACAATCAGTAGTATATTTCGTCTGTTGGTTGAATATAAATGTGTTGTTAGAACGACAAACACAATGTTTTGGAAGTCGTTGCACGGTTCGGTCCTTTAGTGCCCCGTACCGTACGTAGCTCATACTATTTTTCGTACGGAACACATTTTCCACTTGTTGATAACATGCAGCCCACTGATGAAGGCCCAATAGAGAAGCCCATAATTAACTAGAAGGGACGCTCTCACATGAATCCGACCCAGGTACATGCTCATGGTCCCCTAAACATAAATAAGTAAATAAATAAATAAAGCTAAATGCTCATGCACCAGTTCTTTGGGAAAATAGGTAGCCCAGTATTTCTTTTTGAAGAATACCCAAGCTAGGCCTATTTGTTTTCTTCGAATTACTGGGCTGCAAATCTTTCAAGACGAGCAAATGGGATATTAGTTTTTTTTAATTTTGTTCTTCACTGATATCTTATACGTATTTCATTGGATTTAACATGACATAGTAATAACTTATTTTTAAATTTGTTTTAGTATGGCTATTAAATTTTGGATTAAGAATATTTCGTTCCCCAGCAAAAATTTCCCACATATTTAGTTATTTTTGACCCTAGTACTGACCAGAAAATGGCCGGCAATTCTAAAAATGGAAAATGGGCTGCAATAAATTCCATATGAATTAGAAAATGAGTAAAAATTATAAAAATAATAGCAAATGGGTTGTACACGCCACAGATTTCGAGGCCGACTTGTTTACACAAGGCTTTGTCAGTGAACACACGATTCTAGCCGTCGTGCTCCTTCAATCTCTGATCTTCCTGCTCCAGCCGCCTAAACTAGCGCCGGCCGGACTGCCTGCTCCCTCCTCTTGTGGCCCACTGTGATGCCGCGCAGGCTTCCCCGGTCCACCCTACTCCGTCCGCTGGCCTGGCCGCACGCAATCAACTGCCTCCTTATTACGCGAAAAAATGATTCCTCCCACTGACATCTGGGGCACACCGGTTGGGAGGCTGACCTGTGGGCCTACTACGTTGACGCGTACGCAGGGCTTGTCAACTTAGTCAACAAACGATTTTAGCAGCAGTAACCGTTGGATTTGAATTGAACGGTCCTGCTGCTTCTTCAATCGGTGCTCTTCTTGCACCAGCCGCCCAAACCAGCGCCGGGGAGACCGCCTGCTCCTGCCTCCAGTGGCCGGCTTTGCTGTCGTTGAGGCCTCATCGCCCCCTACTACTCCCACCGCTAGCCAGACCCTGCGGCGACGGCAGCCTCACACCGCAGCCGAACCAGTGAACCTCGTACTCCTCTCCGCGTGGGCATCCACTGCCGCGTCTTCCCCGGCTCCGCGTCGTCCCCTTCCTATGCCTTGTCGTCGTCCACCGCCTTGGTGCTCTCGGCGTGGCGTGGTCAATGTGGTCAACGACATTCCATCGGGAGAGTACTATACGTGAAGAGGCTGACAGCTGGGTCCACGGCCACAGCCCAATTTTTTTTTTGTGATTTGCCAACTAAGTCGCTTTGTCAGGTCTGTTGGGCTGCAAATCTTTCAAGACGAGAAGAGCTTTCATTCGGCTGGCCGAGAAAACGGGCCATCAGTAATGAGAAATGGGTTGTACATTTTTAAAACACATCAAACTGGCAATTAGTTTCATTTTGAGATTTTAAATTACATTAATTTTTACGCATGGAGAATTTGTTGGATTTTATATTGATATAAATTTATTTTTAAAATCAGTTTGAATGTGAGACGAAATTTCGGGATTAAAAACAGTTCGGACCGCACCGAAATATGCAAAATTTCGTATAAGTTTTTAACCGTGGCCACAATATGGGCTGTAATGCTAACAAAAAGAATACGGGCTCAAAAAAACCTTAAGAATTAGCAAATGGGCTGTAAATTATTAAAAATAATGGCAGATGGGTTGTATGCTGTTTTCCACAGATTTGAGGCTTTCCTAAAAAAAAAGGTTGACGCACAAGCAGTGACTGTTGGATGGCCATCCAACGGCTATCGTGCTTCTTCAATCTCCGCTCTTCCTGCTCCAGCCGCTCAAACAAGCGCCGGCGGGACTGCCTGCTCCATCCTCCCCGCGGCCGGCTGTGCTGCCGCGCAGGCCTCACCACCCCACCGCACTCCCATCGCTGGCCTAGCCATCCCTCTACTCACCCACACCTGCTGTTATTCTTCGGCGACGGTAGACGAACCAGTAAACCCTCGTATAGTCGTACTCCCCTCCGTGTGGGCATCCACTGCCGCGTCTTCCCCAGCTCCGCATCGTCCCCTTCCTAGGCCTCGCCGTCATCCACCGCCGTGGTGCTCTCGACGCGGCGTGGTCAATGTGGTCAACGACCGACTTCCATCGGACGTGGACTATACATGGAGAGGCTGACAGCTGGGCACGGCCGCAACAAGGAAGTGCCTCCTTATTACGCGCAAAATAATTATTCCTCCACCTGACAACGGGGACCCATCGGACGGGCCACCATATTTCACGAAAAAAACGTTTCCCCCCTGACTGCTGGGACCCACCAGCTACACCTTCGCACGCAAGGAAGTGCGTCCGGGCAAAAAAATACGATTCGCCCCCCTGACTGCTGGGACCCAACAGCTACATCTTCGCAGGCAAGGAAGTGCCTCATAGTTGGGACCTGCCTGGTCGAAGCGTACGTAGCGTTGTCATTCTGGTGTACGTACATATATACTGGTGGATGTAGAGGCGCGCACGTGTCGTAGTAGAGGCACGCACGTAGCATGTACACGTACGTACAGCGGCGAGGGTGCAAGAAAGAAAATACGGCCATGTACGTACATACGGTAGGGTCTCTAACGCCTATCGTACATACGTACATGGCTGGGTCAGAACGGAGAAACAGCGTTGTCGTCGTGTTCATGGGGAGCCAACCGGCTGGGTTGGAACGGAATGCGTGGTCGTGTTCATCGGGAGGGCTTGTACCAAACAGGCGATGGAAACGAGGCCTGGCGTACCGCACAACGGAGGAAACGGCCTTGTGTTCGACCGGCCATGTCCGAAACGGGGTCCTGTTGATCGGGAGGGGCCTGGCGTACCGCAAAACGGAGGAAACCGACCTCCTACTATCGAAACGGGGGTCCTGTTGATCGGGAGGGGTGTAGCGTACCGCAAAACGGACGAACCGGACTTGTGTTGGAGCGCTACGGTCGAAACGTGGGTCATGTTCATCGGGAGGGGTGTGGCGTACCGCAAAACGGGACTCCACGGGATACTGTTCATCTCCACCGTCGACCTCCTCCAGCCTCCACGGGCTATTGTCGACCTCCTCCAGCCTCCACGGGCTCCTGTTCATCCAGCCTCCACCGCGCACTACTCCACCGGCTACTGTTCAACCACCCCTCCACGGGCACCCCTCCACCGTCTACTGTTCATCCAGCCCTCCACACCACGGGGTCCTGTTAAACCACCCCTCCACGGCCACCCCTCCACCGTCTACTGTTCATCCAGCCCTCCACACCACGGGGTCCTGTTCAACCACCCCTCCACGACCACCCCTCCACCGTCTACTGTTCATCCAGCCCTCCACACCCCGGGTTCCTGTTCATCCAAAGGCAACGCCACCGCTCACTGTTCATCCTAACCCCCCCGCAACGCTCACTGTTCATCCAATCAATCGGCTTCAATTAGCAGCAGTAGCGAAGGAATCGCTCCATCGGGTTCAACTAACAGCCATCGATTGATCGCTCGGGTTCAGTAACACGTAGCCTGCAGTGCAATCGCTTGGGTTCAGTTAGAGCCCAACGCCTTGCTCGGGTTCAGTTAGAGCCAACGCCTCGCACACACGTGCGTACGTACGAGAGAAACGCGCATCGCTCGGCCCCCGACCTCCCACCATAATCGGCAACTCCCCGAAATTTTCCTCCCCCTCGCTTCTACCACGGTTTTTTCCGTCATGGACGGCCCAAAGAATGTCATGCAGCTGCGTCTCCGGCCTGCCCAGGACGAAAAGCCCATTTTCTGTCATGTTTTTTTGACATAGAAGTAGGAGCCCACCACATCTATGATGATACCGGGTTTTGTCACAATTATCGTCATAGAAGTGTCATATGTATGACAGAAAAAAATTTCGTTCGGCCCAAAATATCACGGATGTGTCTTTTTTGTAGTGTCTTGACCTTTTTATAAAGAGGATGAATGTCAAGCGTCCTCCGCGCGGCCGTTTGGAACTTGCATAAACCAAGGAGTCGTTTTAATGGAGCGGTTGGGTTACCCACGCCCGTATTGATGAGAATCCCGTGATAAGGGGGACACGATCTCTGCTTCGACAAGACGTGCCAATAAAACTGCCTCGCAAGACGTGTAGTGGCAAGTTGGAAAAACGGTTCGAATAATAACCGGGCCACGGCGTGATGTCATGCTAGGTAAAAGTTGTCAGCAGATTGGACTCATGGAGTATTGTACTCTCTACGGTGCTATGTGGAGTTTGTTTTTCAGAGCTGGACACGATTCTTGTGTTCAAGATCTACTTTGGAGTATTTGGAGAAGGAACCCGCCTTGCAATGCCGAAGACAATCTGCGCGCCGGACTCATCGTCATTGAAGCCTGGTTCAGGGGCTACTAAGGGAGTCCTGGATTAGGGGGTCCTCGGACAACCGGACTATATGCTTATGCCGGACTGTTGGACTATGAAGATACAAGATTGAAGACTTCGTCCCGTGTCCGGGTGGGACTCTCCTTTGCGTGGAAGGCAAGCTTGGCAGTTCGGATATGTAGATTTCCTTCTCTGTAACCGACTCTGTGTAACCCTAGCCCCCTCCAATGTCTATATAAACCGGAGGGTTTAGTCCGTAGGACAAGAACAATCATAATCATAGGCTAGCTTCTAGGGTTAGCCTCTATGATCTCGTGGTAGATCAACTCTTGTAATACTCATATCATCAAGATCAATCAAGCAAGAAGTAGGGTATTACCTCCATAGAGAGGGCCAGAACCTGGGTAAACATTATGTCCCCCGCCTCCTGTTACCATTAGCCTTAGACGCACAGTTCGGGCCCCCCTACCCGAGATCTACCAGTTTCGACACCGGCAGTCGGGCATTGAGTCTAACTCAACTTCACGCCTTGTAACACAGGCAAGAACCCTTTCTTTGACTGATCCATTTTGAACTTCTTCAAAACTTTATCAAGTTATGTGCTTTGTGAAAGTCCAATTAAGCGTCTTGATCTATCTCTATAGATCTTGATGCCCAATATGTAAGCAGCTTCTCCGAGGTCTTTCGTGGAAAAACTCTTATTCAGGTATCCCTTTATGCTATCCAGAAATTCTATATCATTTACAATCAACAATATGTCGTCCACATATAATATTAGAAATTCTACAAAGCTCCCACTCACTTTCTTGTAAATACATGCTTCTCCAAAAGTCTGTATAAAACCATATGCTTTGATCACACTATCAAAGCGTTTATTCCAACTCCGAGAGGCTTGCACCAGTCCATAAATGGATCGCTGGAGCTTGCACACTTTGTTAGCACCCTTTGGATCAACAAAACCTTCTGGTTGCATCATATACAACTCTTCTTCCAGAAATCCATTCAGGAATGCAGTTTTGACATCCATCTGCCAAATTTCAGAATCATAAAATGCGGCAGTTGCTAACATGATTCGGACAGACTTAAGCATCGCTATGGGTGAGAAAGTCTCACCGTAGTCAACTCCTTGAACTTGTCGAAAACCTTTCGCAACAAGTCGAGCTTTGTGGACAGTAACATTACCGTTAGCGTCAGTCTTCTTCTTGAAAATCCATTTATTTTCTATGGCTTGCCGATCATCGGGCAAGTCCACCAAAGTCCACACTTTGTTCTCATACATGGATCCCATCTCAGATTTCATGGCCTCAAGCCATTTCGCGGAATCTGGTCTCATCATCGCTTCCTCATAGTTCGTAGGTTCACCATGGTCTAGTAACATGACTTCTAGAACAGGATTATCATACCACTCTCGTGCGGATCTTACTCTGGAAGACCTACGAAGTTCGGTAGTAACTTGATTTGAAGTTTCATGATCATAATCATTAGCTTCCTCACTAATTGGTGTAGGAATCACTGGAACTGATTTTTGTGATGAACTACTTTCCAATAAGGGATTACCTCATCAAGTTCTACTTTCCTCCCACTCACTTCTTTCGAGAGAAACTCCTTCTCTAGAAAGGATCGATTCTTAGCAAAAAGTATCTTGCCTTCGGATCTGTGATAGAAGGTGTACCCAACAGTCTCCTTTGGGTATCCTATGAAGATGCACTTCTCCAATTTGGGTTCGAGCTTATCAGGTTGAAGTTTTTTCACATAAGCATCGCAGCCCCAAACTTTAAGAAACGACAACTTTGGTTTCTTGCCAAACCACAATTCATTAGGCGTCGTCTCAACGGATTTTGATGGTGCCCTATTTAAAGTGAACGCAGCCATCTCTAAAGCATAACCGGAAAACAATAGCGGTAATCAGTAAGAGACATCATAGATCGCACCATATCCAATAAAGTACGGTTACGACGTCCGGACGCACCATTTCGCTGGTGTGTTCTAGGTGGCGTTAGTTGTGAAACTATCCCATGTTGTTTCAAATGAAGACCGAACTCGTAACTCAAATATTCTCCTCCACGATTAGATCGTAGAAATTTATTTTCTTGTTACGATGATTTTCCATTTCACTCTGAAATTCTTTGAACTTTTCAAATGTTTCAGACGTATGCTTCATTAAGTAGATATAACCATATCTGCTCAAATCATCTATGAAGGTAAGAAAATAACGATACCCGCCACGAGCCTCAACACTCATTGGACCACATACATCCGTATCTATTATTTCCAATAAGTCAGTAGCTCGTTCCATTGTTCCGGAGAACGGAGTTTTAGTCATCTTGCCCATGAGTCACGGTTTGCAAGCACCAAGTGATTCCAAAAGTCCATCAACATGGAGTTTCTTCATGCGCTTTACACCGATATGACCCAAACGACAGTGCCACAAATAAGTTGCACTATCTGTTGGGGAACGTAGTAATAATTCAAAATTTTCCTACGTGTCACCAAGATCAATCTAGGAGATGCTAGCAACAAGAGAGAGAGGGAGTGCATCTTCATACCCTTGAAGATTGCTAAGCGGAAGCGTTGCAAGAATGCGGTTGATGGAGTCGTACTCGCGGCGATTCAAATTGCGGGAGATCCGATCTAGCATCGAACGGACGGCGCCTCGGTGTTCAACACACGTACAACCTAGGGATGTCTTCTCCTTCTTGATCCAGCAAGGGGAGAGGAGAAGTTGAGGGAGAGCTCCGGCAGCACGACGACGAGGAGGTGGAGCTTGCGGTTTTCCTGTAGGGCTTCACCAAGCTCTACGGAGGAGGACGAGGTGTTGGAGGAGGGAGGGGCTGCGCCAGGGGAAGGGTGTGGCAGCCCTCCCACCCCCCACTATTTATAGGGGAAGTGGGGATGGGCCGGCCCCCTAGATCCCATCAACAAGGGGGGGGGGCTGCCAAGGGGGGGGGGGGGACTTGCCCCCCAAGTTTGGTGGGAGGCGCACCCACCTCCTAGGGTTTCCAACCCTAGGCGCCTTGGGACCTTGGGGGCGCACCAGCCCACTAGGGGGCTGGTTTCCACCCTTGTTCAGCCCATTAAGTTGCCTGGGGCAGGTGGCCCCACCCGGTAGACCCCTGGACACCCTTCGGTGGTCCCGGTACAATACCGATAACCCCCGAAACCATTCCAGTGACTGAAACTGGACTTCCCATATATAAATCTTTACCTCTGGACCATTCCGGAACTCCTCATGACATACGGGATCTCATCCGGGACTCCAAACAACCTTCGGCAACCGCATACAATTTCCCATAACAACACTAGTGTCACCGAACCTTAAGTGTGTAGACCCTACGGGTTCGGGAACCATACAGACATGACCGAGACATCTCTCCGGCCAATAACCAATAGCGAGATCTGGATATCCATGTTGGCTCCCACATGTTCCATGCTGATATCATCGGATTAACCACGATGTCGGGGATTCAATCAATCCCGTATACAATTCCCTTTGTCCACCAGTATGTTACTTGCCCGAGATTCGATCGGCGGTATCCCCTTACCTCGTGCAATCTCGTTACCAGCAAGTCTCTTTACTCGTTCCGTAATGCATGATCCCATGACTAGCTCCTTAGTCACATTGAGCTCATTATGATGATGCATTACCAAGTGGGCCCAGAGATACCTCTTGATCATACGGAGTGACAAATCCCAGTCTCGATTCGTGCCAACCCAACAGACACTTTCGGATATACCTGTAGTGCACCTTTATAGCCACCCAGTTACGTTGTGACGTTTGGTACACCCAAAGCATTCCTACGGTATCCGGGAGTTGCACAATATCATGGTTTAAGGAATTGATACTTGACATTAGAAAAAGCTCTTAGCAAACGAGCTACACGATCTTGTGCTATGCTTAGGATTGGGTCTTGTCCATCACATCATTCTCCTAATGATGTGATCCCGTTATCAATGACATCCAATGTCTATGGCCAGGAAACCAAAACCATCTACTGATCACCGAGCTAGTCAACTAGAGGCTTACTAGGGACATATTACGGTCTATGTATTCACACATGTATTACGGTTTCCTGTTAATACAATTATAGCATGAACAACATACAATTATCATGAACAAGGAAATATAATAATAACCATTTTATTATTGCCTCTAGGGCATATTTCCAACACTATCATTATCAACTTTGCATCTTTTGGCTTCAATATTATGAATATGTGTATCATCACTATCGAGATTCAACCAAAATAGACCAGTCAGCAAGTGTGCATGACCATAAAAGATATTACTCATATAAATAGAACAACCATTATTCTTTGATTTAAATGAATAACCTTCTCGTATCAAACAAGATCCAGATATAGTGTTCATGCTCAACGCTGGCACCAAATAACAATTATTCAGGTCTAAAACTAATCCCGAAGGTGGATGTAGAGGTAGCGAGCCAACGGCGATCACATCGACCTTGGAACCATTTCCCATGCGCGTCGTCACCTCGTCCTTAGCCAATCTTTGTTTAATCCGTAGCCCCTGTTTTGAGTTGCAAATATGAGCAACAGAACCAGTATCAAATACCCAAGCGCTACTACGAGCATTAGTAAGGTAAACATCAATAACTTGTATATCAAATATACCTTTCACTTTGTCATCCTTCTTATCCGCCAAATACTTGGGGCAGTTCCGCTTCCAGTGACCAGTCCCTTTGCAGTAGGAGCACTCAGTTTCAGGCTTAGGTCCAGACTTGGGTTTCTTCTCTTGAGCAGAAACTTTCTTGCCGTTCTTCTTGAAGTTCCCCTTCTTCCCTTTGCCCTTTTTCTTGAAACTAGTCATCGTGTTGACCATCAACACTTGATGCTCCTTCTTGATTTCTACCTCCGCAGCCTTTAGCATCGCGAAGAGCTCAGGAATAGTCTTGTTCATCCCTTGCATATTATAGTTCATCACGAAGCCTTTATAGCTTGGTGGAAGTGATTGAAGAACTCTGTCAATGACACTATCATCAGGAAGGTTAACTCCCAGCTGAGTCAAGTGTTTATGGTACTGAGGGAGTCCTGGACTAGGGGGTGTCCGGACAGCCGGACTATCATCGTCCGCCGGACTCCAAGACTACGAAGATACAAGATTGAAGACTCCGTCCCGTGTCCGTATGGGACTTTCCTTGGCGTGGAAGGCAAGCTTGGCGATACGGATATGTAGATCTCCTACCGTTGTAACCAACTCTGTGTAACCCTAGCCCTCTCCGGTGTCTATATAAACCGGAGGGCTTTAGTCCGTAGGACATAATCTCCATTACAACAATCATACCATAGGCTAGCTTCTAGGGTTTAGCCTCCTTGATCTCGTGGTAGATCCACTCTTGTACTACCCATATCATCAATATTAATCAAGCAGGACGTAGGGTTTTACCTCCATCAAGAGGGCCCGAACCTGGGTAAAACATCGTGTCCCTTGTCTCCTGTTACCATCCGCCTAGACGCACAGTTTGGGACCCCCTACCCGAGATCCGCCGGTTTTGACACCGACATTGGTGCTTTCATTGAGTGTTCCTCTGTGTCGTCACCGATAGGCTCGATGGCTTCTTCAATCAACAACAACGCCGTCCAGGGTGAGACTTTTCTCCCCGGACAGATCTTCGTATTCGGCGGCTTTGCACTGCGGGCCAATTCAATTGTCCATCTGGAGCAGATCGAAAGCTACGCCCCTGGCCGTCAGGTCAGGTTCGGAATCCTAAACTTCACAGCCGACATCCGCGGGGACTTGATCTTCGACGGGCTCGAGCCACAGCCGGGCGCGCTGTGCTGTCACGATGGGCATGATTTAGCTCCGCCGCCGGACAGTGCCTTGGTGGCCGCACACGAATCCGCTCCGGTCCTTGGTCCGGAGCCGATCGCGCAGATCGAGGACCGGTGGCTGGACACCGCCTTGAGGGCTGCAACTTCCACGGCGATGGAGCCGAACACTGACCCTGTCCCCTATAAAACTCGTGACTCCGAGGTGCCAGACTCCCTGCCGGACTCCGAACCTCCTGTGCCCCTGCCAATGAAATCCGGTTGGGCGCCGATCATGGAGTTCACCGTCGCAGACATCTTTCAGCATTCGCCCTTTGGCGATATCCTAAATTCACTAAAACATCTCTCGCTATCCAGAGAGACCTGGCCGGACTATGGCCAGGATGGTTGGGATGCGGACAACAAAGAAATTCAAAGCCCACCCACCACCCACTTTGTAGCCACTGTCGACGATCTAACAGACATGCTAGACTATGACTCCGAAGACATCGACGGTATGGACGACGATGCCGGAGACGATCAAGAACCAGCGCCTACAGGGCACTGGAAGACCACCCCAACACATGACGTATATATGGTGGATACCCCAAAAGGAAGCGACGACGAGGAACAACGGGGCGCGGCAAAGGATAATCCCGCCGATAAACAACCAAAGCGGCGACACAAGCGCCGCCCTAAGCCCCGCCTCGGCAAAAACAGCATCCCTAATGACCCAGCGTTAGAGCAGGGCAAACCAGTGGACGACGAACACGCAACCAAGCAACTGTCCGAATAGGACGAATCAGATAATCAATCCAATCCCGGCGAAACCAACAGTCCGGACGACCTCACGCCCGACATACTACCGGAGCATAAGAACCTTCACGGAAGGCTCGTCGCCACCGCAAGAAGCTTGAAGAAGGAAAAACGGAAGCTCAAAACAGCGGAAGACATACTCAGAATGAGGTGGAGCAAAGTGCTCCAAACCACAGACAAATATGGCAATGGCCATCAATCAAAGAGCTACCCGAAGTGCAAGCTGCTGCCAGAATTTGACGAGGAAGCAATAGAGCCCCCTCAGTCAAAAAACAAAGGGGCCGCCTGGCCGGATATACGGCCAGATGATAGGCCAAAATCTACAAGCGGCGCCACACACAAGCCGACTCATGACCCTGGGAAAACAGATGGCCCAACCAGGTCCATTTACGGGCCAAAAAAGAGGGCCCCAGGAAATAACACAACACGCCAAGTGTCCGAAGACAGCGGTACACCCAAATACAGGGGCGCCGCACAGCCACTATGTTTCACCAATGAGGTGCTGGATCATGAATTCCCAGCAGGGTTTAAACCCATAAACATAGAGGCCTACGACGGAACAACAGACCCTGGAGTCTGGATAGAGGATTACATACTACACATACATATGGCTAGAGGAGATGATCTCCACGCCATAAAATATCTACCCCTCAAGCTCAAAGGGCCAGCTCGGCACTGGCTCAAAAGCCTCCCAGAAAACACTGTTGGAAGTTGGGAAGAGCTCGAGGACGCGTTTAGAGCAAATTTTCAAGGGACTTATGTCCGCCCTCCGGATGTAGACGATCTAAGTCATATAACTCAACAGCCCGGAGAGTCAGCGCGCAAATTCTGGAACAGGTTCCTTACTAAAAAGAACCAAATGGTCGACTGTCCGGACGCCGAAGCCTTAGCAGCTTTTAAACACAACGTCCGAGACGAATGGCTCGCCAGACACCTCGGCCAAGAGAAGCCGAGGTCAATGTCCGCGCCAACAAGCCTGATGACCCGCTTTTGCGCGTGGGAAGATAGCTGGCTAGCAAGATGCAGCACCAGCGACCCAAGTACATCCGAGATCAGAGATGGAAATGGAAAATCACGGCGCAGAAAGGATCAGCGCCGGAATAAAGAGAAAAGCCCAAAGAACACGGCGGTCAACGCCGGATTCAAAAGCTCGCGGCCAAACAACAAAACACTGCCTCTTAAGGATAATAGTGATGAGCTATCCAACTTAAACAAAATTTTGGATCGGATATGTCAAATCCACAGTACCACCGGAAGGCCTGCAAACCACACTCACCGAGATTGTTGGGTGTTCAAACAGTCCGGCCGACTCAACGCCGAACACAAGGGGCTCGACGCATCAAGCGAGGACGATGATAAACCCCACCAGCAGAGCACCAGAAAACAAAAGACTTTCCCACGAGAAGTCAAAGCAGTAAATTCACTTCATGTGATAACACGGAAAAACAATGTGGCACCCGCTAAAATGGGTCTCGCACGGTCCAACCCAGCGGAACATCGAGATTGGATATCAAAACCAATCACTTTCGACCACCTGGATTATTCCAGAAGCGTTCGAAATGCAGGATGGACTGCCCTCATATTGGATCCTATAATCGACGGACTACAATTTACACAAGTCCTGATGGACGGAGACAGCGATTTAAACCTACTATATCCAAACACAATCCGCAAGTTGGGGATAGACCTTACTAAAATTCGACATAGCCGCACTCCCTTTAAAGGAGTGACGCCAGGCCCTTACGCCAAGTGCACAGGCTCCTTATTACTAGAAGTTGTGTTCGGGTCACCGAACAACTTCCGACGCGAAAAAATAATCTTTCATGTCGTCCCATTCAAAAGTAGCTATCAAGCACTATTGGGACGCGAAGCTTTTGTCCGCTTCAACGCCATACCACATTACGCGTCTCTTACACTTAAAATGCCCGGTCCACGTGGCATCATTTCATTACGAGGGTCATTTAAAGACCCCGGACACGGCTAGACGAGTCCGGCATAAGTAAGCTAGGGGCTCCCTAGCCGCACACCCCTTCGCAAGGGGCTGTGCGTACAAGAAATAATGAGCTAATATAGACTCCGTTTTACTTATTTATTAATATTTTTCATATACCTTTTTTCGCACGATTTCCTTTCAAACTAAGTTCCTCTCTTTTTACAGATGAACAACGTGCATACCCGTCCAGGATAACGGCACAACGGAGACACAGGCGCAGACGTGCAGTAGGGACCCATCGCAAGGATTCTTTTCAGATTAAGACCCTGTGTAAACCTTTTTTACTGTCTCTTGTTGCTATAATCCCCTGGCTTCTCATTATAACCAGAGTGGAGCCTGACGTTTTGGCATCGGCCGTGTCAGAGGACCCTGCCCGTACCTGGACACTAGGGGCTTAGGGCATTGTTCTGCCCATTATTATAAAGACCGAACACCTTAGGGAGTGTTCGGCGTCTCGAGTTAGGCCTTATATGCATCAGCTCCGAATCATGTCTTTGGTCAAATGTTGGGTTTGCCCGGCTCCTGTGTTTTGCTGCCTTACGTTCCGTATCATCGGCTAATGCGGCACCAGGAGAACTACTGCGATTGTGCCCTAGTTCGGCTGGGCAAAGCACCTCAGTAGAGAAAGCCGAAAACTGACTGTCATGATACAGCAAGAGACTGGTCAACCACTCAATCGACCACCGGAATGTTTAGAATTCCCCAGCTTTGACGAAGGACCGTTTCCCGGTCAGGCACACACGCGCCCCGAATTCGGAGAGCGCGGTGCCCCCAAGGGCTATATCGTAGCCCCACCCTCGAACTCCACTGGCTAAGTGAAAGTGATAAAGCATCATAGTCCGGTTGCCTCGTTTGCTACGCTACCACCTCCTCAACAGGACCGAGACGTCGGATTAAGTGTGACAATGCGCTATTTTTGCGAACACCCCCGCACCCTGTGCGTGGGGGCTGAAGCCAAAGACTGCCATCTTTCAGGTTATACACACGTATACATAAACGGCCGCGTAGGAGATATTTCAATACTTGGAACGCACAAGTATAAAAAGCGATTACATCATAACCATTGTTTTACAAAATACAACGTTCATTTGAACGTGACATTTTTCGAGCACTGCGACTCTATTACACGAGCACCACGCATAACTTCCCCAAAATAGTGCTCGGTGGGTAACCGGCTTTCGTCCGAACCCTGGGTTGCAACAGCGGTGGCATCCATCTCTGTCCAATGTGTCTTCACACGGGCAAGGGCCATCCGCGCACCTTCTATGCAAGCCGACCGCTTCATCTCCTTGATATGCGGCACCGCCCCAAGAAATTGCTGCAATAAGCCAAAATAGCTCGTCGCCTTGGGCCTCTCTGGCCAGACATGAGCCACGATATCCATCATGGCAAGTCCGGACAACCTGTTCAGCTCAGCCCATTCGGCCAACCGATCGGTCAGTGGAAGTGAACGATCCGGACTATGGAATTGAGACCAAAACAACTCTTCCGTCTTGTGATCCTTCTGACTCCGGAAGTGCACAACGGCATCCGCCGCACTTGCCGCTAAGTCCATATATGGATCCTCCGGACCCCACAGCTGGCCAAGCTGGGCATAATTTGGATCCGTAAACCGGCGACGCAGCAGAAAAGGCTTGCCAGCCACAATGTCTCCGGCTTGGCGCAGCTCCTCCTTCATAGCCCGCATTGCAGAACGGGCATCCTTGGCCTCGGCGGTGGCCTTCCCCAGGTCTTCTCGCTCCGATAGGCGCTCCTTTTCAAGAGCCTCATTGCGGTCGGTAGCATCCTTCAATTTAACGGCCAATTCGGCCATCTCTTCCCTGCTTCGGCAGTGTGCAGCCCTTTCGGCTTCTAACTCTTCGGCCGCCCTCGAGGCAGCCGCATCACTCCTTCTGGCCTGCTCCTTGGCTTGAGCAAGTTCCGCCCGAAGGCTCTCCACAGCAGCAGCACCATTTGCGTCAAGCATAAATATTATAAGATGTGGGCTTTGACTCACTTAAATAGGTGACTTCAGAGAGACAACTTACCTTGCGACTCGTCAAGTCGCTTGTTGACTAGCGCGATGTCTGCATCCGCAACATCGAGTTGCCGCATTAATTCAGCAACTCCATCAGTCCGGCTAGCCCCCGGACTATCCGCCACCTGCATAGGAAAGGCGACACTCAATTCCTGCGATTTCGATCCTCGGCACGCTGTCGCTTTCGACAACCTACCGAGTCTCAGGGGCTACTATCTATACAGGGCGCACTTTCATGTGCAAAACTGTCAAAAAGGTGCGTCGTTTTTGCGTACCTCAAACCCCGCCAGCAAACTCCTAACGGCATTATGCAATCCGATTTCGGCGGACGAAATCCTTCCAATCACCATGCTCATCAATGCACGGTGATCTTCTGAGATGGACGCCCTCTCAAGCAGATCCTTCAGCTCCCTTGGCCAAACACTAGTCGACGCCGAACTCTTCGGCTCTGCCGGGCTCAGGGATACCCTCCGTGACGACACTTCAGGCTCGTTCTCCCTATCCGACGGCGCAGCAGACGGAGGCATCTCGCTCTCCATCATCTCCGGACGAAGATCCCCCGAAGACGAGCTCATCTGAGAAGGTTGCAGATCCGAACTACAAGGTAAAAATTTCGGTTATCCTCAGAAGCACAAATAGGGATGTTTCTCATTAATGAATTCCCCTTTTCCTACTCGCGGTTCGCTGGAGGGCTGATTCTTTAGAGAAGATTGTACGGCCGGGGCCTCCCCGAACGCAGGACCCTCTGGTGAAGATTTCTTCCCCGCTTAGAGGCTTTGGCCTCCGGGTCTTCGGAGGCGGTCCTCTTCACCCCCTGGAGGGAGGGATTCTCGATCCCCCTTCTTCAAGTGCCCCCTTAGGCAAGGCAGTAGCTCCTCTATTTTCCCCTTCGCTTCCTTCTAAAGGCGCAACCTCCAATATTCTGACCAGCATGGGCTCCGGTGCGGTCTCTGGGAGGGGAGCCGGACACCTTATCAGCTTTGCTTGCGCTATCCACTCCTGATGAAGGATAACGGGTTAAAAGGCGAATTATAGAAAAGAAAACAAATGGTACGTCCGAACACTGAGCTACTTACTTGAGTATCCGGGCGGTTGCAGCTTAGGCCGGCATCCTCGGTCAATTCCGGACACACCACCTGTGATCCGAAGAACAACTTGTACATCTCCACGGGTGTCGTACCCATGAAGTGTTGGAGAATCCTTGGTCCCTCCGGATTGAATTCCCATAGCCGGAGAGGACGGCGTCTGCAGGGCAGAGACGCCTAATTAGCATAACCTGCATCACCACGACCAGATCGATCTCCCTCGCCTGGAGGTCTCGAATCCGGTCCTGCAATAGGGGCACGTCTTTTGACGGCCCCTAATTGAGCTCTTGGTTGACCCACGACATCAACCGTCGTGGAGGTCCTGAGCGGAATGGGGGCGGCGGCTTCTACCTGCTGCCCTTTGGAGCTGTGATATAGAACCACTCCTGCAGCCACAAGCCGAGCTCCTCTTGGAAGGAGCCCGCGGGCCACGGGGCATCGTCCCTCCTGCTTACGGCCGCCCCGCCGCACTCTGCTTGACGCCCCCCGATCATCTTCGGCTCCATATTGAAGGTCTTCAGCCACAGGCCGAAGTGGGGAGTGACGTGGAGGAAGGCTTCGCAGACGATGATGAATGCGGAGATTTGGAGGATGGACTCCGGAGCCAAGTCGTGGAATTCCAACTCATAGTAAAACATGAGCCCTCTCACGAAAGGATCCGTCGGGAAGCCTAAACCCCGACGGAGGTGGGATACAAAGATGACATACTCGCCGGGCTCGGGGGTGGGGATGGCCTGCCCTTCGGCGGGCAACCTGTGCGAAATCTCGTAGGACAGGTACTTCGCTTCTCGCAGCTTTAGCACGTCCTCCTCTGTAACAGAGGAGGGCATCCACCGGCCCTGAAGGTCGGAGCCGGACATTGTTGAAGGTCCGAAGCGGTCGAATCTGGGGCTCTGGGTGTTGGAACTTGGAGCAAGGAGAAGATTCGGTGGAAGATTGAAGAAAAGAAATGAGCCTTGGTCCTATTATAAAGAGGGAGAATACCAGGAGCCATCTCCGTGACCGTTCGGGACTCGCCTTCGATAGAGGAGGCGTGGCGACGGGCGCGGTTGGGTTACCCACGTCCGTATTGATGAGAAACCCGGGATAAGGGGAACACGATATCTGCTTTGACAAGACGTGCCAAGGAAACCGCTTCGCTAAATGCGCTGAGGCGGTATAATAAAAAACGATTCAAGTAAAGGCTTGGTAGTGGTATGATGTCATGCCGCAAAATACGTCAGCAGATTGAACTTGTGTACATTTTATTCTCTCTACGGTGGAATGTGGAATTTATTTTGCAGAGCCGGACACTATCCTGGTGTTCATGATCTTCTCTGGATTATTTAAGGGAGGAACCCGCCTTGCAATGCCGAACATTATGCGTGCCGGACTCATCGTCATTGAAGCCAGGTTCAGGGGCTACTGAGGGAGTCCTGGACTAGGGGGTGTCCGGACAGCCGGACTATCATCGTCCACCGGACTCCAAGACTACGAAGATACAAGATTGAAGACTCCGTCCCGTGTCCGGATGGGACTTTCCTTGGCGTGGAAGGCAAGCTTGGTGATACGGATATGTAGATCTCCTACCATTGTAACCAACTCTGTGTAACCCTAGCCCTCTCCGGTGTCTATATAAACCAGAGGGCTTAACCTCCATTACAACAATCATACCATAGGCTAGCTTCTAGGGTTTAGCCTCCTTGATCTCGTGGTAGATCCACTCTTGTACTACCCATATCATCAATATTAATCAAGCAGGACGTAGGGTTTTACCTCCATCAAGAGGGCCCGAACCTGGGTAAAACATCGTGTCCCTTGTCTCCTGTTACCATCCGCCTAGACGCACAGTTTGGGACCCCTACCCGAGATCCGCCGGTTTTGACACCGACAGGTACCCAGACATTCTGAGTATGTGTTCACTGACAAAACTATTCTCCTCCATTTTGAAGTTGTAGAACTTTTTGGCAACTTCATATCTGTCAACTCGGGCATTTGCTTGAAATATTAACTTCAACTCTTGGAACATCTCATATGCTCCATGACGTTCAAAACGTATTTGAAGTCCCAATTCTAAGCCGTAGAGCATGGCACACTGAACTATCGAGTAGTCATCAACACGCGTTTTCCATGCGTTCACAATGTCTGTAGTTGCTGGCGCGGGTGGTACACTTAACGGTGCTTCTAGGATGTAATTCTTCTATGCAACAATGAGGATAATCCTCAAGTTATGGAACCAGTCCATGTAGTTGTTGCCATCATCTTTCAACTTAGCTTTCTCTAGGAACACATTAAAATTCAAAGGAATGGTAGCACGGGCCATTGATCTACAATAACATAGTCATGCAAAATAACTATCAGGACTAAGTTCATTGATAAATTAAAGTTCAATTAATCATATTACTTAAGAACTCCCACTTAGATAGACATCCCTCTAGTCATCTAAATGATCATGTGATCCAAATCAACTAAACCATGTCCAATCATCACGTGAGATGGCGTAGTTTTCAATGGTGAACATCACTATGTTGATCATATCTACCATATGATTCACGTTCGACCTTTCGGTCTCAGTGTTCCGAGTCCATATCTACATATGCTAGGCTCATCAAGTTTAACTCGAGTATTCTGCGTGTGCAAAACTGGCTTGCACCCATTGTATGTGAACGTAGAGCTTATCACACCCGATCATCATGTGGTGTCTCGGCATGACAAACTGTAGCAACGGTGCATACTCAGGGAGAACACTTATACCGTAAACTTTTGTAAGGGATCACCTTATAATGCTACCGCCGTACTGCTACATCTTGAGCTTGCGTTGGTTTTCCTTGAAGAGGAAAGGGTGATGCAGCAAAGTAGCGTAAGTATTTACCTTAGTTTTTGAGAACCAAGGTATCAATCCAGTAGGAGGCTTCTCAAAAGTCCCACGCACCTACACAAACAAACAAAGAACTCGCAACCAACGCAATAAAGGGGTTGTCAATCCCTTCACGGCCACTTGCGAAAGAGAGATCTGATAGAGATAGTATGATAAGATAAATATATTTTTGGTATTTTATAATATAGATTGGAAAAGTAAAGATGCAAATAAAAGTAGATTGAAAGCTTATATGATAAAAGATAGACCCGGGGGCCATAGGTTTCACTAGTGGCTTCTCTCAAGATAGCATAAGTATTACGGTGGGTGAACAAATTACTGTCGAGCGATTGATAGAAAAGCGAATAATTATGAGATTATCTAGGCATGATCATGTATATAGGCATCACGTCCGTGACAAGTAGACCGACTCCTGCCTGTATCTACTACTATTACTCCACACATCGACCGCTATCCAGCATGCATCTAGAGTATTAAGTTCATAAGAACAGAGTAACACATTAAGAAAGATGACATGATGTAGAGGGATAAACTCAAGAAATATGATATAAACCCCATATTTTTATCCTCGGTGGCAATAATACAATACGTGCCTTGCAACCACTGCTGTCACTGGGTAAGGACACCGCAAGATTGAACCCAAAGCTAAGCACTTCTCCCATGGAAAGAAAGATCAATCTAGTAGGCCAAACCAAACTGATAATCCGAAGAGGCTTGCAAAGATAACTCAATCATACATAAAAGAATTCAGAGGAGATTCAAATGTTTCTCATAGATAAACTTGATCATAAACCCACAATTCATCGGATCTCGACAAACACACCGTAAAAAGAGTTACATCAAATAGATCTCCACAAGAGAGGGGGAGAACATGGTATTGAGATCCAAAAAGAGAGAAGAAGCCATCTAGCTAATAACTATGGACCAAAAGGTCTGTGGTAAACTACTCACAACTCATCGGAGGGGCTATGGTGTTGATGTAAAAGCCCTTCATGGTCGATTCCCCCTCCGGCGGTGGAATGTTACGGCGGTGGAAATTGTTTTTCGTTGGCTCCCTAGATGTTTTCGGGGTACGTGGGTATATATAGGAGGAGGAAGTAGGTCGGTGGCCTCCCGAGGGGCCCACAAGACAGGGCGCGCCCAGGGGGTGGGCGCACCCTCCTATCTCCTGGCCGCCTCGATCTCTTCTTGACTTGGACTCCAAGTCCTCTGGATCACGTTCGTTCCAAAAATCATGCTCCCGAAGGTTTCATTCCATTTGGACTGCGTTTGATATTCCTTTTCTTCGAAATACTGAAATAGGCAAAAAACAGCAATACGGGCTGGGCCTCCGGTCAGTAGGTTAGTCCCAAAAATGATATAAATGTGTAAAATAAAGCCCATAAACATCCAAAAGGGGTAATATAATAGCATGGAACAATCAAAAATTATAGATACGTTGGAGACATATCAAGCATCCCCAAGCTTAATTCCTGCTCGTCCTCGAGTAGGTAAATGATAAAAACATATTTTTGATGTGGAATGCTACCTAGCATAATTCTCAATGTAATTTTCTTTATTGTGGCATGAATGTTCAGATCCAAATGATTCAAAATAAAAGTTCATATTGACAAAAGAAATAGTAATACTTCAAGCATACTAATCAAAGCAATCATGTCTTCTCAAAATAACATGGCTAAAGAAAGTTCATCCCTACAAAATCATATAGTTAGGCTATGCTTCTTTTTTGTCACACAAAAATGTTCCCAAATTCTACACCCCCGATGACAAGCTAAGCAATTGTTTCGTACTTAAATAATCTCAAACTTTTTCAACTTTCACGCAACACATGAGCGTGAGCCATGGATATAGCACTATGGGTGGAATAGAATATGATGATGGGGATTGTGTGGAGAAGACAAAATGAGAAAGTCTCACATTGACGAGGATAATCAACGGGTTATGGAAATGCCCATCAATTGATGTCAACATGAGGAGTAGGGATTGCCATGCAACGGATGCACTAGAGCTATAAATGAATGAAAGCTCAACAAAAGAAAACTAGTGGGTGTGCATCCAACTTGCTTGCTCACGAAGACCTAGGGCATTTGAGGAAGCCCATCATAGGAATATACAAGCCAAGTTCTATAATGAAAAATTCCCACTAGTATATGAAAGTGACAACATATGAGACTCTCTATATGAAAAACATGGTGCTACTTTGAAGCACAATATATGAGACTCACTATATGAAGAACATGGTGCTACTTTGAAGCACAAGTGTGGAAAAAGAGATAGTAACATTGGCCCATTTTATTTTATTTTTTATTTTATTTCTTTCTTTTTTTCTTTGGCCTTTCTTTTTTTGGCCTTTTTTTTCTTTTTTTTCTTTTTTTTCTTTTTGGGCAATGCTCTAATAATGATGATCATCACACTTTTATTGATTACAACACATGAATTACAACTCGAAACTAGAACAAGATATGACTCCATATGAATGCCTCTGGCAGTGTACCGGGATGGTGCAATGAATCAAGTGTGACATGTATGAAAAATTATGCATGGTGGCTTTGCCACAAAATACGATGTCAACTACATGATCATGCAATGGCAATATGACAAAAGTAATGTATGTCATGATGATGAACGGAATGGTGGAAAGTTGCATGGCAATATATCTCGGAATGGCTATGGAAATGCCATAATAGGTAGGTATGGTGGCTGTTTTGAGGAAGATATAAGGAGGTTTATGTGTGATAGAGCGTATCGTATCACGGGGTTTGGATGCACCGGCGAAGTTTGCACCAACTCTCAAGGTGAGACAGGGCAATGCACGGTATCGAAGAGGCTAGCAATGGTGGAAAGGTAAAAGTGTGTATAATCCATGGACTCAACATTAGTCAAAAGAACTCATATACTTATTGCAAAAATTTAGAATTCATCAAAAACCAATCACTACGCGCATGCTCCTAGAGGGATAGATTGGTAGGAAAAGACCATCGCTCGTTGATACTTCTCCAACGTATCTATAATTTTTTATTGCTCCATGCTACTTTATCTACTGTTTTGGACTATATTGGGCTTTATTTTCCACTTTTATATTATTTTTGGGACTAACCTATTAACCGGAGGCCCAGCCCAGAATTGTTGTTTTTTGCCTATTTCAGTGTTTCGAAGAAATGGAATATCAAACGGAGTCCAAATGGAATGAAACCTTCGGGAACGTGATTTTCTCACCGAACGTGATCCAGGAGACTTGGACCCTACTCCAAGAAGTGCCAAAAGTGGTCACGAGGGTGGAGGGAGCACCCCCTGGGCGCGCCCCCCTACCTCGTGGGCCCCCTGCTGCTCCACCGACGTACTCCTTCCTCCTATATATACCTACGTATCCCCAAACGATCAGAACAGGAGCCAAAAAGCTAATTCCACCGCCGCAACCTTCTGTATCCACGAGATCCCATCTTGGGGCCTGTTCCGGAGCTCCGCCGGAGGGGGCATCCACCATGGAGGGCTTCTACATCAACACCATAGCCCCTCCGATGAAGTGTGAGTAGTTCCTTCGGGTCCATAGCTAGTAGCTAGATGGCTTCTTCTCTCTTTTTGGATCTCAATACAATGTTCTCCCCCTCTCTTGTGGAGATCTATTCGATGTAATCTTCTTTTTTGCGGTGTGTTTGTTGAGACCGATGAATTGTGGGTTTATGATCCAGTATTATCTATGGAAAATATTTGATTCTTCTCTGAATTCTTTTATGTATGATTGAGTTATCTTTGCAAGTCTCTTCGAATTATCCTTTTTGGTTTGGCCAACTAGATTGGTAGTTCTTGCAATGGGAGAAGTGCTTAGCTTTGGGTTCAATCTTGCGGTGTCCTTACCCAGTGACAGAAAGGGTTGCAAGGCACGTATTGTATTGTTTCCATCGAGGATAACAAGATGGGGTTTTTATCATATTACATGAGTTTATCCCTCTACATCATGTCATCTTGCTTAAGGCGTTACTCTGTTTTCAACTTAATACTCTAGATGCATGCTGGATAGCGGTCGATGAGTGGAGTAATAGTAGTAGCTGCAGAATCGTTTCGATCTACTTGTCTCAGACGTGATGCCTATATACATGATCATTGCCTAGATATACTCATAACTATGCTCAATTCTGTCAATTTCTCAACAGTAATTTGTTCACCCACCATAGAATATATATGCTCTTGAGAGAAGCCACTAGTGAAACCTATGACCCCCGGGTCTATTCTCATCATATCAATCTCTATCGCTTTATTTACTTGCTTTGTTTTTACTTTGACTTTTACTTTTTACTTTGCATCTATCTATCAAAAATATCAAAAATATTATTTATCATCTCTATCAGATCTCACTCTCGTAAGTGACCGTGAAGGGATTGACAACCCCTAATCGCGTTGGTTGTGTGTAGCTATCATTTTGTGTAGGTATGAGGGACTTGTGCATGGTCTCCTACTGGATTGATACCTTGGTTCTCAAAAACTAAGGAAAATACTTACGCTACTTTGCTTCATCATCCTCTCCTCTTCGGGGAAATCTAATGCAGTGCTCAAGAGGTAGCAAGAAGAATTTCTGGCGCCGTTGCCGGGGAGGCTCACGCAAACAAGTCAACCATACCAAGTACCCATCACAATCCCTATCTCTTGCATTACATTATTTTCCATTTGCCTCTCATTTTCCTCTCCCCCACTTCACCCTTACCGTTTTATTCGCCCTCTCTTTTTTGTTCGCCTTCTTCCCGTATGTATCTTTGTTTGTGTTTCCTTGTGCCTTCTATATGCTTGCATCTTTGCTTGCTGAAAATCTATTGATATGGATCCACTTAAAGTGTTCTACTTGGATCATCTTCGATCCTTATGTGCTCGTGCTGAAACCCCAACTAGCCTAGTTGATGGGAAATCTTTAGATGAGCATGCTCATTTTGTGCGTCATCATTTGTCTGAAAAGGGGAGACTCTTACGGTATCATATAAATAGTTTGCTATGCTATGCTTGGAATCTTTGTGAAATGTGTGATTTTACTTGTTGCTCTAAGAACCCTAAAAAGCACCTTCCCTACCTATGTGAGCTCAATGAAAATGAAATCTTATCTTCTTATGCAAAGGGTGTTTATAGTTACTATGATATCGAACAAATTCAAGAATTTGTCATTTTTAAGGGTGCTCATGAAGTTGTTTCTTTGATTAAAAAGTATGATTTTACTCTCAACAGATCTGAAAATTCCGTCATACTTAAATATTGCAATGAAAACCTTGATCATAATGTCTATGTCCAAGAGTTTATTGAAAGAATGACCGTTGCTTTGGAAGAAAATAATGATACGCATGAATCTATAGATAATGACGATTCCGATGATTTGATTGAAATATCCCTTGATGAACATGATACTTGCTATTCTTGTGGCCATGATGCCAATATTTATGAAGACCAATTTGCTATAGTTCCTTATGTTAAACATGAGATCGTTGCTATTGCACCCATACTTGATAGTTCCTCTGATGAAAAGCATGATTGCAATGATTTTATTATAAATTCTCTTAATGTCAATTGTGCTAAAAATATGCAAAACCCTAAGCTTGGGGATGCTAGTTTTGCTATGTCTACTATTTGTTGCAATGATCACGATTGGGGTGGTTTTTCTTATGATCTTGAAAATTTATTTAATCCCCATGATGAATATGATATTGATAATATTGTTTGCAATGATATTAAAAGTGGGTTTGGAGAGGTCATGACTTTAGTAAATGTTTCTCCCACTATTTTGGAAGAGTGTCAACTTTGCATGCATGTGGATCATGTTGAGAATATGTTTTGTGATAGCTATTTTGTTGAATTTTCCTATGATCCTACATGTAATTATTATGAGAGAGCAAAATATGGTAGTAGAAATTTTTATCTTACTACATTACGTCTCTTCATGTTGAGATTGCTATCATCTCTTTGTTCTTCCTTGCATATGATAGTTTTTGGTTGCCTTGATAACTTACAAGATGCCTATTCATAGGAAGTATGTTAGACTTAAGTGTGTTTGTCACATGTTTTACGATGCTCTCTTTGTGCTTCAATTCTTGTCTTTCATGTGAGCATCATTGAAATCTCAATGCCTAGCTAGGGGCGTTAAACAATAGCGCTTGTTGGGAGGCAACCCAATTTTATTTTGTGTTTTTTATTTTTCCTTTTGTTTAGGAATAAATAATCCATCTAGCCTCTGTTTGGATGTGGTTTTGTCTTTTAATTAGTGTTTGTGCCAAGTAGAACCTTTAGGATAACCTACGATGATAGTTGATTTGATTCTGCTGAAAAACAGAAACTTTGCACACACGATTATAATTTTGTTAAATCACAGGAATGTGATTTTGCGTTGATTCCTTTGATGCTGTTCAATAAACTAATTGTACAGGACTTACTATTTTGGTAGAATTTTTAGAGTTCCAGAAATTTGCGTTAGTTACAGATTGCTACAGACTGTTCTGTTTTTGACAGATTCTGTTTTACGTCTGTTGTTTTCTTATTTTGATGAATTTATGGCTAGTAAAATAGTTTATAATCCATAGAGAAGTTGGAATACAGTAGGTTTAACACCAATATAAATAAAGAATGAGTTCATTACAGTACCTTGAAGTAGTCTTTTGTTTTCTTTCTCTAACGGAGCTCACGAGATTTCTGTTGAGTTTTGTGTTGTGAAGTTTTCAAGTTTTGGGTGAATTCTTTTGATGGATTATGGAACAAGGAGTGGCAAGAGCCTAAGATTGGGGATGCCCATGGCACCCCCAAGATAATCTAAGGACACCAAAAATTCAAAGCTTGGGGATGCCCCGGAAGGCATCCCCTCTTTCGTCCACTTCCATCAGTAATTTACTTGGAGCTATATTTTTATTCACCACATGATATGTGTTTTGCTTGGAGCGTCTTGTATTATTTGTGTCTTTGCTTGTTAGTCTACCACAATCATCCTTGCTGTACACACCTTTTGAGAGAGCCATACATGAATTGGAATTTGTTAGAATACTCTATGTGCTTCACTTATATCTTTTGAGCTTGATAGTTTTGCTCATAGTACTTCACTTATATCTTTTGAGCGTGATAATTTTTGCTCTAGTGCTTCACTTATATCTTTTAGAGCATGGTGGTGGATTTGTTTTAAAGAAACTATTGATCTCTCATGCTTCACTTAGATTATTTTGAGAGTCGTTAATAGCATGGTAATTTGCTTAATATTAATATACTTGGTATTCAAGATATGTGAAACTTTCTTTTGAGTGAATTGAATACTAAGATAAGTTTGATGCTTGATAATTGTTTTGAGATATGGAGGTGATAATATCAAAGTCATGCTAGTTGGGTGATTATGAATTTGAGAAATACTTGTGTTGAAGTTTGCAAGTCCTGTAGCATGCACGTATGGTTAAAGTTGTGTAACAAATTTGAAACGTGAAGTGTACCTGGCTTGTGCATCCTTATGAGTGGCGGTCGGGGACGAGCGATGGTCTTTTCCTACCAATCTATCCCCCTAGGAGAATGCGCGTAGTACTTGATTTTTGATGACTTCTAAATTTTTGCAATAAGTATATGAGTTCTTTTGACTAATGTTGAGTCCATGGATTATACGTACTCTCACCTTTCCGCCTTTGCTAGCCTCTTCGGTACCGTGCATTGCCCTTTCTCACCTTGAGAGTTGGTGCAAACTTCGCCGGTGCATCCAAACCCCGTGATACGATACGCTCTATCACACATAAACCTCCTTATATCTTCCTCAAAACAGACACCATACCTACCTATTATGGCATTTCCATAGCCATTCCGAGATATATTGCCATGCAACTTTCACCATCATCATCATGACATACATTACTTTTGTCATATTGCCATTGCATGATCATGTAGTTGACATCGTATTTGTGGCAAGGCCACCATGCATTATTTTTCATACGTGTCACTCTTGATTCATTGCACCATCCCGGTACACCGCCGGAGGCATTCATATAGAGTCATATCTTGTTCTAAGTTTCGAGTTGTAATCCTTATGTTGTAATCAATAGAAGTGTGATGATCATCATTATTAGAGCATTTCCCAAAAAGAAAAGAAAAAAGGGGGGAAAGAAGAAGAGAGGCCAAAAAAAAGAAAGGCCCAAAAAAAGAAAAAAAAGAAAAAAGAAAAGAAAAAAGGGCAATGCTACTATATCTTTTTCTACACTTGTGCTTCAAAGTAGCACCTTGTCCTTCATGTAGTGAGTCTCATATATTGTGCTTCAAAGTAGCACCTTGTTCTTCATGTAGTGAGTCTCATAAGTTGTCTTTTTATACTAGTGGGAATCTTTTATTATAGAACTTGGCTTGTATATTCCTACGATGGGATTCCTCAAATGCCCTAGGTCTTCATGAGCAAGCGAGTTGGATGCACACCCACTAGTTTTCTTTTGTTGAGCATTCATAGCTCTAGTGCATCCGTTGCATAGCAATCCGTACTCCTCATGTTGACATCAATTGATGGGCATCTCCATAGCCCGTTGATTAGCCTCGTCAATGTGAGACTTTCTCCTTTTTTGTCTTCTCCACACAATCCCCACCATCATATTCTATTCCACCCATAGTGCTATATCCATGGCTCACGCTCATGTATTGCGTGAAGGTTGAAAAAGTTTGAGATTATTTAAGTATGAAACAATTACTTGGCTTGTCATCGGGTGTATAGAAGTTGGGAACATCTTTGTGTGACAAAAATGAAGCATAGCCTAACTATATGATTTTGTAGGGATGAACTTTCTTTTGCCATGTTATTTTGAGAAGACATGATTGCTTTGATTAGTATGCTTGAAGTATTATTATTTTTGTGTCAATATGAACTTTTGTCTTGAATCTTTCAGATCTGAATATTCATATCACAATTAAGAAGATTTACATTGAAATTATGCCAAAGTATCACTCCGCATCAAAAATTCTTTTTTTATCATTTACCTACTCGAGGACGAGCAGGAATTAAGCTTGGGGATGCCTGATACGTCTCCAACGTATCTATAATTTTTGATTGCTCCATGCTACTTTATCTACTATTTTGGACTATATTGGGCTTTATTTTCCACTTTTGTATTATCTTTGGGACTAACCTATTAACTGGAGGCCCAGCCCAGAATTGCTGTTTTTTGCCTATTTCAGTGTTTCAAAGAAATGGAATATCAAACGGAGTCCAAACGGAATGAAACCTTCGGGAACGTGATTTTCTCACCGAACGTGATCCAGGAGACTTGGACCCTACTCCAAGAATTGCCAGAGGCGGTCACGAGGGTGGAGGGCACCCCCCTGGGGGCGCCCCCTACCTCGTGGCCCCCCTGCTGCTCCACCGACGTACTCCTTCCTCCTATATATACCTACGTATCCTCAAATGATCAGAACAGGAGCCAAAAACCTAATTCCACCGCCGCAACCTTCTATATCCACGAGATCCCATCTTGGGGCCTGTTCTGGAGCTCCGCCGGAGGGTGCATCCACCATGAAGGGCTTCTACATCAACACCATAGCCCCTCCGATGAAGTGTGAGTAGTTTACTTCAGACCTTCAGGTCCATAGCTAGTAGCTAGATGGCTTCTTCTCTCTTTTTGGATCTCAATACAATGTTCTCCCCCTCTCTTGTGGAGATCTATTCGATGTAATCTTCTTTTTGCGGTGTGTTTTTTGAGACCGATGAATTGTGGGTTTATAATCCAGTATTATCTATGGAAAATATTTGATTCTTATCTGAGTTCTTTTATGTATGATTGAGTTATCTTTGCAAGTCTCTTCGAATTATCCTTTTTGGTTTGGCCAACTAGATTGGTAGTTCTTGCAATGGGAGAAGTGCTTAGCTTTGGGTTCAATCTTGCGGTGTCCTTACCCAGTGACAGAAAGGGTTGCAAGGCACGTATTGTATTGTTTCCATCGAGGATAACAAGATGGTTTTTTTATAATATTGCTTGAATTTATCCCTCTACATCATGTCATCTTGCTTAAGGCGTTACTCTGTTTTTAACTTAATACTCTAGATGCATGCTGGATAGCGCTCGATGAGTGGAGTAATAGTAGTAGATGCAGAATCGTTTCGATCTACTTGTTTTGGACGTGATGCCTATATACATGATCATTGCCTAGATATACTCATAACTATGCTCAATTCTGTCAATTGCTCAACTGTAATTTGTTCACCCACCGTAGAATACTTATGCTCTTGAGAGAAGCCACTAGTGAAACATATGGCCCCCGGGTCTATTCTCATCATATCTATCTCTATCGCTTTATTTACTTGCTTTGTTTTTACTTTGCCTTTTACTTTTTACTTTGCATCTATCTATCAAAAATACCAAAAATATTATTTATCATCTCTATCAAATCTCACTCTCGTAAGTGACCGTGAAGGGATTGACAACCCCTAATCGCGTTGGTTGCGAGTAGCTATCGTTTTGTGTAGGTACGAGGGACTTGTGCGTGGTCTCCTACTGGATTGATACCTTGGTTCTCAAAAACTGAGGGAAATACTTACGCTACTTTGCTGCATCATCCTCTCCTCTTCGGGGAAATCCAACGCAGTGCTCAAGAGGTAGCACTCGTCCCCGATCGCCACTCACAAGGATGCACAATCCAAGTACAGTTCATGTTTCAAATGTGTTACACAACTTTAACCATACGTGCATGCTACGGGACTTACTAACTTTAACACAAGCATTCTTTAAATTCATAATCACCCAACTAGCATGACTTTAATATCACTACCTCCATATCTCAAAACAATTATCAAGTATCAAATTGATCATAGCATCCAATTCACTTCCTATGATAGTTTTTATTATACCCAACTTGGATGCCTACGATTCTAGGACCAATTTTATAACCATAGAAAATACCATGCTGTTCTAAGAGACTCTCAAAATAATATAAGTGAAGCATGAGAGACTAGCAATTTCTACAAAATCAAGCCACCGCCGTGCTCTAAAAGATATAACTGAAGTACTAGAGCAAAAACTATCTAGCTCAAAAGATATAAGTGAAGCACATAGAGTATTCTAATAAATTCTAATCAAGTAGTTTTCTCCCAAAAGGTGTGTACAGCAAGGATGATTGTGGAAAACTAAAAAGCAAATACTAATATCATACACGACGCTCCAAGCAAAACACATATCATGTGGCGAATAAAAATATAGCTCCAAGTAAGTTACCAATGAACGAAGACGAAAGAGGGGATGCCTTCCCGGGGCATCCCCAAGCTTAGGATTTTAGCTACTCTTGAATATCTTGGGGTGCCATGGGCATCCCCAAGCTTAGGCTTTTGTCACTCCTTATTCCATAGTCCATCAAATCTTTACCCAAAACTTTAAAAATTCACAACACAGAACTCAACAGGAAATCTCATAAGCTCCGGTAGTGAAAGAAAACAAAACCACCACATAAGGTACTATAATGAACTCATACTTTATTTATTTTGGTGTTAAACCTACTGTATTCCAAGTTTTCTATTGTTCATACCACTTAATACTAGCCATAGATGCATCAAAATAAGCAAACAACACACGAAAAACAAAATCTGTCAAAAACAGAACAGTCTGTAGCAATCTGTAACTAACGCAAACTTGTGGAACCTTAAAAATCCTACCAAAATAGGAAGTCCTGGGAAATTTATCTATTGATCAGCAGAAAAAATAATCAACGCAAAATCACGTTTCTGTGATTTAACAAAACTAATTTCATGCACGCAAAGTTTCTGTTTTTCAGTAGAATCAAATTAACTATCACCATAGGTTATCCTATAGGTTCTACTTGGCACAAACACTAACTAAAACATAAAACACATCTAAACAGAAGTTAGATGCAAAAATTTATTACTAAACAGAAACAAAAACAAAAAACACAAATAAAATTGGGTTGCCTCCCAACTAGCGCTATCGTTTAACGCCCCTAGCTAGGCATAAAAGCGAAGATATATCTAAGTAGTGCCATCTTTGGCACTCAATTCATAAGTAGCTCGCATGATAGATTCATAAGGTAATTTGACTTTCTTTCTAGGAAAGTGCTACATGCCTTTCCTTAATGGAAATTGGAATGTAATATTCCCTTCTTTCATATCAATAATCGCGCCAATCGTTCTAAGGAAAGGTCTACCAAGAATAATAGGGCAAGAAAGATTGCAACCTATATCAAGAACGATAAAATCTACGGGCACCAAATTTCTATTTGCAACAATGAGAACATCATTGATCCTTCCCATTGGCTTTTTAATGGTGGAATCCGCAAGGTGCGAATTTAAAGAGCAATCATCAAGATCATGGAAACCTAGAATATCACATAAAGTTTTCGGAATCGTGGAAACACTAGCACCCAAATCACACAAAGCATAACACTCGTGATCTTTAATTTTAATCCTTATAGTAGGTTCCCACTCATCATTAAGTTTTCTAGGTATAGAAACTTCCAAATTAAGTTTTTCATCATAAGATTGCATCAAGGCATCAACGATATGTTTGGTAAAAGCTTTATTTTGACTATAAGCATGAGGAGAATTAACAACGGATTATAACAAGGAAATACAACCTTCTAAAGAACAATTATCATAATAAAATTCCTTGAAATCTGAGATAGTGGGTTCAATGCTATTTAAAGTCATGACCTCTCCAATCCCACTTTTACCAAATTTAGCATCAAGATCTAAAAATTCTGAATTATTGGGACGCCTTCTAACTAAAGTTGACTCATCTCCAGTCCCATTATTATTAAGATTCATATTGCAAAACAAAGATCTAATAGGGGACACATCAATAGCTTTAAGATCTTCGTCATTATTTTCGTGGAAACTAGAAGAACACGCCTTTACAAAGCAATCTTTCTTAGCACGCAATCAAGCGGTTCTTTCCTTGCACTCATCAATGGAAATTCTCATTGCTTTGAGAGACTCATTGATATCATGCTTAGGAGGAGTAGATCTAAGTTTAAGAGAATCAACATCAAGCGAAAGTCTATCAACATTCCTAGCCAAATCATCAACTTTGAGCAATTTTTCTTCAAGCAAAGCATTAAAATTCTTTTGAGAGATCATAAATTCTTCACACTATTCTCAAAATCAGAGGAGATCTTATTAAAATTACCATAAGAATTATTGTAGGAATTTCCATAATTATTAGAGAATTACTAGGGAATGGTCTAGAATTAAAGTTTCCTCTATAAGCATTGTTTCCAAAACTATTCCTACCAACAAAATTCACATCCATAGATTTATTATTATTCTCAATCAAAGTAGACAAAGGCATATCATTGGGATCAAGAGGAATATTTTTAGTAGCAAACAACTTCATAAGTTCATCCATCTTTCCACTCAAAACATTGATTTCTTCTATAGCATGCACTTTTTTACAAGAAGATCTTTTGGTGTGCCATTGAGAATAATTAGCCATAATATTATCAAGAAGTTTTGTAGCATCTCCTAACGTGATTTCCATAAATGTGCCTCCCGCGGCCGAATCTAAAAGATTTCTAGAAGCAATGTTCAAACCGGCATAAAAATTTTGTATGATCATCCATAAATTCAAACCATGAGTAGGGCAATTGCGAATCATCAATTTCATTCTTTCCCAAGATTGAGCAACATGCTCATGATCAAGTTGTTTAAAATTCATAATGTCGTTCCTAAGAGTGATAATCTTAGTGGGAGGAAAATACTTAGAGATAAAAGCATCTTTGCACTTGTTCCAAGAATCAATACTATTTTTAGGCAAAGACGAAAACCAAACTTTAGCATGATCTCTAAGTGAAAACGGAAATAACTTCAATTTAACAATATTATTATCCGTATCTTTCTTCTTTTGCATATCACACAAATCAACAAAGTTGTTTAGATGAGTAGCGGCATCTTCACTAGGAAGGCTGGTGAATTGATCTTTCATAACAAGATTCAGCAAAGCAATATTGATTTCACAAGACTCAACATCATTAAGCGGAACAATCGGAGTACTAAGGAAATCATTATTATTGGTATTGGAGAAATCGCACAATTCGGTATTATCTTGGGCCATGGCAACAAGTCATCCAACAAACAAGCAAACAGAAAAAGGCAAGCAAAAAAGAGAGGTGAAGATTGGGAAAGAGAGGGAAAATAAAATGGCAAGGGTGAAGTGGGGGAGAGGAAAATGAGAGGCAAATGGAAAATAATGTAAATGCGAGGGAGATGAGTTTGTGATGGGTACTTGGTATGTCTTGACTTGAGCGAAGACCTCCCCGACAACGGCGCCAGAAATCCTTCTTGCTACGTCTTGAGCTTGTGTTGGTTTTCCTTGAAGAGGAAAGGGTGATGCAGCAAAGTAGCGTAAGTATTTTCCTCAGTTTTTGAGAACAAAGGTATCAATCTAGTAGGAGGCTCCTCAAAAGTCCCACACACCTACACAAACAAACAAAGAACTCACAACCAACGCAATAAAGGAGTTGTCAATCCCTTCACGGCCACTTGCAAAAGTGAGATCTGATAGAGATAGTATGATAAGATAAATATATTTTTGGCATTTTATAATATAGATTGGAAAAGTAAATATGCAAATAAAAGTAGATTGAAAGCTTATATGATAAAAGATAGACCCGAGGGCCATAGGTTTCACTAGTGGCTTCTCTCAAGATAGCATAAGTATTACGGTGGGTGAGCAAATTACTGTCGAGCGATTGATAGAGAAGCGAATAATTATGAGATTATCTAGGCATGATCATGTATATAGGCATCACGTCTGTGACAAGTAGACCGACTCCTGCCTGCATCTACTACTATTACTCCACACATCGACCGCTATCCAGCATGCATCTAGAGTATTAAGTTCATAAGAACAGAGTAACGCATTAAGAAAGATGACATGATGTAGAGGGATAAACTCAAGTAATATGATATAAACCCCATCTTTTTATCCTCGATGGCAACAATACAATACGTGCCTTGCAACCCCTGCAGTCACTGGGTAAGGACACCGCAAGATTGAACTCAAAGCTAAGCACTTCTCCCATGGCAAGAAAGATCAATCTAGTAGGCCGAACCAAACTGATAATTCGAAGAGACTTGCAAAGATAACTCAATCATACATAAAAGAATTCAGAGGAGATTCAAATATTTCTCATAGATAAACTTGATCATCAAACCACAATTCATTGGATCTCGACAAACACACCGTAAAAAGAGTTACATCAAATAGATCTCCACAAGAGAGGGGGAGAACATGGTATTGAGATCCAAAAAGAGAGAAGAAGCCATCTAGCTAATAACTATGGACCCGAAGGTCTGTGGTAAACTACATACAACTCATCAGAGGGGCTATGGTGTTGATGTAGAAGCCCTCCGTGGTCGATTCCCCCTCCAGCGGAGCGCCGGCGAAGGCTCCAAGATGGGATCTCGCGGATACAGAAGGTTACGGCAGTGGAAATTGTTTTTCGTTGGCTCCCTGGATGTTTTCGGGGTACGTGGGTATATATGGAGGAAGAAGTAGGTCGGTGTCCGCCCGAGGGGCTCACGAGACAGGGGACGCGCCCAGGGGGTGGGCGCGCCCTCCTATCTCCTGGCCACCTCGATCGCTTCTTGACTTGCACTCTAAGTCCTCTGGATCACGTTCGTTCCAAAAAGCACGCTCCCAAAGGTTTCATTCCGTTTGGACTCCGTTTGATATTCCTTTTCTTCGAAATACTGAAATAGGCAAAAAACAGCAATACGGGCTGGGCCTCCGGTTAGTAGGTTAGTCCCAAAAATGATATAAATGTGTAAAATAAAGCCCATAAACATCCAAAAGGGGTAATATAATAGCATGGAACAATAAAAAATTATAGATACATTGGAGACGTATCACGTACTAAGCAAAATAAGCTGCATAAAAGATAAACATCACATGCAATAAAAAAATATGTGACATTATATGGCCATCATCATCTTGTGCTCATGATCTCCATCACCGAAGCATCGTCATGATCTCCATCGTCACCGGCGCGACACCTTGATCTCCATCGTAGCGTCGTTGTCATCTCGCCAATTATCGCTACTACGACTATTGCTACCGTTTAGTGATAAAGTAAAAAAATTACATGGCGATTGCATTGCATACAATAAAGCGACAACCATATGGCTCCTGCCAGTTGCCGATAACTTTGTTACAAAACATGATCATCTCATACAACAATTTATATCACATCATGCCTTGACCATATCACATCACAGCAAGCCCTGCAAAAACAAGTTAGACGTCCTCTACTTTGTTGTTGCAAGTTTTACGTGGCTGCTACGGGCTTCTAGCCGGAACCGTTCTTACCTACGCATCAAAACCACAACGATTTTTTGTCAAGTGTGTTGTTTTAACCTTCAACAAGGACCGGCTGTAGTCAAACACGATTCAACTAAAGTTGGAGAAACAGACACCCGCCAGCCACCTATGTGCAAAAGCACGTCGGTAGAACAACTCTCATGAATGCGGTCATGTAATGTCGGTCCAGGCTGCTTCATCAAACAATACCGCTGAATCAAAGTAAGACGTTGGTGGTAAGCAGTATGACTATTATAGCCCACAACTCTTTGTGTTCTACACGTGCATATAACATCTACGCGTAGACCTGGCTCTCATACCACTGATGGGGAACACGGTAATTTCAAAAAAATTCCTATGATCACGCAAGATCTATCTAGGTGATGTATAGCAACGAGAGGGGAGAGTGTGTCCATGTACCCTCGTAAACCGAAAGCGGAAGCGTTTTATCAAGGCGGTTGATGTAGTCGCACGTCTTCACAATCCGACCGATCCTACCACCCAACGTACGACACCTCCGTGTTCTTCACACGTTCAGTTCGATGACGTCCCTCGTACCTAGTTGAGGCCAAGGGAGAGTTTTGTCAGCACGACGGCGTGGCGACGGTGATGATGAAGTTACCGGCGCAGGGCTTTGCCTAAGCACTACAACGATATGACCGAGGTCTATATCTGTGGAGGGGGGCACCGCACATAGCTAAAAGATCAACTTGTGTCTCCTAGGGTTCCCCCTTCCCCACGTATATAAAGGAGGGGGAGGAGGAGGCTGGCCAAGAGGGGAGGCGCGCCATGGGGGGAGTCCTACTAGGACTCCAAACCTAGTAGGATTCGGCCCCCCTTTCCTATTCCCAGTGGGAGAAGGGGGGAAGGAGGAGGAGGAGAGAAGGAAGGAGGGGGCGCCGCCCCCTCCCTTGTCCAATTCGGATTGGGGCAAGGGGGTGTGCGCCACCTCCTGGCCGGCCCTCTCTCTTCTCCACTAAGGCCCATGAGGCCCACTAACTTCCCGGAGGGTGTTCCGGTAATCCCCGGTACTCCGAAACTTATCTGAAACGACCCGAACCATTCCGGTGTCCAAATGTAGCCTTCTAATATATGAATCTTTATGTCTCAAACATTTCGAGACACCTCGTCATGTCCATGATCTCATCTAGGACTTCAAACAAACTTCGGTACATCAAAACATATAACTCATAATACAACTCGTCATCGAACGTTAAGCGTGTGGACCCTATGGGTTCGAGAACTATGTAGACATGACCGAGACATATCTCTGGTCAATAACCAATAGCATAACCTGGATGCTCATATTGGCTCCCACATATTCTACAAAGATCTTTATCGGTCAAACCGCATAACAACATACATTGTTCCCTTTGTCATCGGTATGTTACTTGCCTGAGATTCGATCGTCGGTATCATCATACCTAGTTCAATCTCGTTACCGACAAGTCTCTTACTCGTTCTGTAAGACTTCATCTCGCAACTAACTCATTAGTTACAATGCTTGCATGGCTTATAGTGAGGAGCATTACCGAGAGGGCCCAGAGATACCTCTCCGAAACACGGAGTGACAAATCCTAATCTCGATCTATGCCAACCCAACAAACACCTTCAGAGACACCTGTAGAGAACCTTTATAATCACCCATTTATGTTGTGACGTTTGTTAGTACACAAAGTGTTCCTACGGTATTCGGGAGTTGCATAATCTCATAGTCTGAGGAATGTGTATAAGTCATGAAGAAAGCAATAGCAAAGAAACTGTAACGATCATGATGCTAAGCTAACGGATGGGTCATGTCCATCACATCATTCTCCTAAAGAAGTGATCCCGTTCATCAAATGACAACACATGTCTATGGTTAGGAAACATAACCATCTTTGATTAACGAGCTAGTCTAGTAGAGGCATACTGTAACATCCCAAATTTTCAATTTGGAATGTTATACAAATAGATCATTATTGCATATCATATTTAATGCATTTTGCCTTGATCCTAGAAATTTTACGCAACTCAAGGACCCACGGAGAGAGTTCGGGATTTCGATATTTTCATATTTGAGTTTTTCTCAAATTTTGGAAATAGGATCATTTGATTTTATTTATTTTTATCTTCAATTATTTCAATTATATAAATATGAGAGAGGGAATAAAATGACTTTCCCAAAATAAAGAAATATTGAGGATTATTTAAAATCCAAACCGACTACGAGCCGTAACCGGCCAGGACTCCGCCTGGCCGGGTGTTTATAAGCCGCCGCCCCGGGCCAACCCCGCCCCAGCCCAAGCCGCCGCCGCCGCCCAAACCCTAACCCTAGCACCGCCCCGCTGCCAGCTCGCGCCGCCGCCGCCGCTGCGGCTCGCTGCCGCCGCTGCCGCCGCCGTCGCCACCGACTGCCGCCGCCGGACCCCCCGCCGTCGCCGCCGACCACCGCCGCCCTCGCCGGAGCCGCCGCCGCCACCAACCCGCACCCCGAGGTTGACCTCGCTGTCGCCGTGTTTTTTTAGGAAAACCGATCGGTTTTTCCATCGGTTTTTCGTCGGTTTTTTTAGATCCTTTTTATTTAGATCGTTTTTTTTTGTTTAGGTTAATTAGCGAGCGTTCGCTCATTCATTCGTTTTAACGAACGCGTTCATCATTTAGATCCAGATAACGAACATTCGTTCATTAATCTGTTCATTTTTTTCTTTTTCTCGGATTTATTCCGCGATTTTTCTAATCGCGATTTCTGATCCGATTTTTGTTTTAGTATAACTTTTTGCCCGTTTTTCGGAATCAGGCGATTCAAGCGCCTAGAGTTTCGCCTCGAAGCCCTCTTTCCAAATAATCTACTCAAACAAGTTTTTGCTTCTGTAAAATTTGACTTAGGTCCAGATTAGTAAATGAAGCTTGTTTCTTTCGCCGTTAGAGTTTTGTTTCTTCGTTCGATTTGATTCTTTTTGCAAACCAGAGTTCTTAAGTTGAGCTTTCTGGTTAGTTCTCTTATTTGAGTTTTACCTGTCCATTAGATGAGTACTTATTGTATGCTTGCTTGTTTGTTTGCTTGCGATAGAGTACCCGGATTGCGCCGCTTGCTACTTCGAATCCCTAGGTTACGCGGATCATCAGCACGGCAAGTAACACTTTGATCATATCCCTTTTCATACCCAGTTTTTATGCATTAGTTTCAACCCTCAAACAATTGCATGTTTAGGATCTTATTAATATGTGGGTTTTGGGAAGTAGATGAGGTAGTACCTATTACCTGTTTTATATCAAACCCTTGGGAGTTACGTCTACGTTTTCTTATTATGCCATGCTATGCTAGTAGACGTGGATTGGGTGAGTGTATCCATGACAGATGTGAGATTGTTAATTAATGGTTTATTTAAGGTGGCAACTTTAATACACATCTGGGTGGATTGAGGTACCTGGGTATTCCAGGATTGCCTATTTGTTTTTGGACCGCCACCCAGGCTCAAAGGGATCATAAGATTATTCATGCTAGAAACTTTCGTGTGCAGCCACATGCTATTATGGGTCTAGCATAGTTGATTAAGTCGTGCGAACTCTTATAGTGGTAGACTAGCAGATGTAGGGGAAAGTAGGTGTACAGGTCTACCCATCGTAAGGTGCTAGCGCTTCTGAAAGACTATGTCTCGGTCATCCGTTTCTCAAACACCATGTGTGCGAGAAAACCAACGGAGGAGATCGAGTCATGCGGGGAAAAGTGCGCAAACCTCTGCAGAGTGTATAAACTAATCATGATTAGTTGTGTCCCCGGTTATGGATGTTTTGAGTATCTAGTACTTGGATTATCATGTGAATCTCATCATGTTACTTTAATTAATATTATTGGGTTCTAATGATGATATTATTTAATTGGGATTGAGAATGCTGTCAACCATTCTCAATGTTTAACAACCACCATGATAGTTAAATAAAATTTATTCCTTTGTAGTAGGGAAAACTTGGCTTTATGTAAAACTGTAACCATAGAGCTTTCTAGCAGCCATATATGCATGTAGTATAGCTTTATTCTTTCATTACTCTCTATGTGTTACTTTGCCAGCATATTCCATGTGTTGACCCGTTTTCGGGCTGCAACGTTCATGTTGCAGACTTTTTAGACGACGAGTAAGATGCCTTAGGATCGTGGTTCTATACTCAGTGATGCCGTTGGAGTTGATGGACTCGCTTATCTTCCAAGCCTTCCGCTGTTATCGTTATAGATGGCCTTAAGCCATATTTATTGTAATAAGTTCTCTTTGGAGACATTCGATGTAATAAGTGTGTGATTACTACTATGTTATAAATCCTTCGAGTACTGTGCGTGTCAGCATTACTGATCCAGGGATGACACTGATGCACAGAGATCAGACTGTTTGAGGTTTGGTCGCTACAAGATGGTATCAGAGCACACGCTGACTGTAGGACACGACCACTAAGATAAAGCCCTAGATTACTACTCTCTTCTCATTTCTGACTCCTCATCTTTTCTACTCTTTTAGGACGGCGGATGCAAGGAACAACTTCATGCAACCGGATGAAGATACACCCTTTGGACGACACCTGAAGGAAGTTACCAAGTACCTGAAGATCGGAGTACCAAGATTCATCGGAACCTACAACACCACTTTACCTGAAGAGGAGCGCTGGATGATTCAAGTTCAAGTTCCAGGAAGGACGTTCATGCCCGTCACTGAGCTCATAGAGTTTTCCTTTGATGCACCAACCTGGAGCCTAGGAAAGAGCATGGTAGCCCACATTACCATGGGACGTATCAGAGAAGTTTACCACAAGGAGCTTAAGGATACTACCTACCAGATTTGTGGGCGCCGAGATGAGCATGGGAGATGGTCAGCACCAGGAAGGACAGATCAATTGCAGCTTTCATCCAGGAGTTAAACCAGCACATTCGACGCCAGGAGAACCAGATGTGTGCAGGCATGATGGATCTGAAGAAGGCCATGACCAAGATCACGGAACTGGAGGAAGAACTCAAGTCTACACGCGATGGATATGAGGAGGAAATAGCAACGCTAGTCGAGAAGAATGATGATCTGAAGAAGAAGCTAAGAGTGTTCATGGGATTTCCAGCAACTGGAGAGATGAAGATTGCACTTGTCCTGAGAACTACACCATCATCGACGACACCGACTCGGACCCGGATGACAGTGATGATGACTATGTTGATGAAGCTGGAGCAGATATCATGGAGTCTTCATCGGATCGTTTTTTCTAGTAGACCACCATAACAGTAGTAGTATTCCCTCCATGTATCTAGTATAGTCCGAGCACTTTTGTAACGATAGATAGACCATTGTATGCCCTTGCTTGTTTGAATGAAGTGTTTTGATTGCAATTTGTCTCATGTGCATATGGGTAGTGTTTTCCCTCTAGACCGCATTCTACTATGTATTCTCATCTTTTCTAAACCCCCAGATGCCTCCGACACGTGACAACGGATTTGCTTTCTCACCGGAGCTCACCCAGTTGATCCAGCAACAGAATGCATTGATGCAGATACTAGTCCAGAATCAGAATCAGGGGAACAACAACAACAACAACAACCCACCACCACCACCACCTGTTGATCACTTAACCCGTTTTCTTAGGCTGAATCCGCCGGTGTTTTCTAGTAGCACCGAGCCGATTGTTGCAGATGATTGGCTTCGCAAGACAGCCAGGGAGTTGACCACTGCAGGATGCACAGATGCGGAGAAGGTGCGATTTGCCGCCAATCAGCTTGAGGGAACCGCAGCATCATGGTGGGAGAATTTCACAGCCACCTATCCAGTAGACACTGTCACATGGGATCAGTTTCAGCAGGCTTTCCGTACTGCTCATGTTTCAGCAGGAGCTATGGGCATGAAGAAGCGTGAGTTCCGCAACTTACGCCAGGGAGGACGTACAGTTGGCTAGTATGTGGATGATTTCAGTAAGCTAGCACGTTATGCCCCAGATGACGTTGCTACAGATGCAGCTAAGCAGGAGAAGTTTCTGGAAGGACTGAATGATGAGTTGAGTATGCAGTTGATGGTAGCAAGTTTCAACAACTACCAGGAGTTGGTAGATCATGCTCTTATGATTGAAGGGAAGCAACAACAGATTGAAAACCGCAAGAGGAAGTATGGACAAGGGAAATACAATTTTGGTACTCAGCAGAAGCCCCGTTTTACCCCGAAATCGGGAGGACAGTTCCAGCATAACCATGGAGCTGGTAGCTTACACAACCATAATGGTTCCAAGAATGGTAACGGGAATGGAGGAGGCAATGTCCAGAACCGTACCAACCCCTCAACACCAGCCAAGAGAGATCTGAGTCAAGTCACTTGCTTTAAGTGCCAGAAGACCGGACATTACGCCAATGAATGTCCTGAAGGCCAGAATGGGAATGGCAATGGAAGCTCTGGGAAGAAGCCGAACCCTTTCAACAGAGGACAAGTGAACCACGTTAGTGTGGAGGACGTTTAAGCCCAGCCAGATGCAGTAATAGGTAAGTTTTTGGTTAAGTCATTTACTGCACTCGTTTTTTTGATACTGGTGCATCGCATTCATACATATCAAGGGGATTTGTGGATAAGTATAGACTGCCCACCAAGGTTCTAGGAACACCTATTGTCGTGGAATTGTCACGTCAGATGTCCTTAGTGTCAGGACTTAGTCGCGAGGCCAACGCATCTATGAGGTAGCTTGAGAGGGGTTGATCGGGACGAGAGTTGCAACACGCAAGACAAGGATTTAGACAGCTTCGGGCCCCGGGAAACATCATTCGGTAACAACCCTACATGCTGTTTGTGGCTAGGTCTCATTATGATCATGAGAGAGTCGTCGGTAAGCCGGCTCTTTGTGTCTAGCCCTAGAGATTGTTCTTGTTGCTTGTCCCTCTTTGGGGAGCCCTGCCCCTCCTTATATAAGTTAGGGGGGCGGGTTACATGTGGAGTCCAAATAGGATTAGGACTAGCCTATCTTGTACTACAAGCCGGATACAAGTCCGGGTCTTGATTCCTTGTAAGGGAGATATTCCTCACGCCTTTCCTCTTAAGGCGGCCTACCATAACGTAAGCCGGCCTTCTGGGCCTTGAGCCTCCTGGGCCCCCGGGTCTTGTCACTCCTCTGATCCGCTTGCCAGGTCACTCATAAGTCCCCAGGATCGGGCGGGTCATTAGTGAGTCGCCAAGTCCGGCCGGGTTATACTTCCGGCCGGGTTACACCGTGGGGTATATCCCCGACATTAGCCCCCAAGTTTAGCTTGGATTCATCCATGGTAAACTTATGCTGCAAAATAAACACAAGAACAAATTTGACAGGTCGTGCTCCGGGTTAAAAATTCTTGTAAACCGGCACCTGAACATCCTTAAGTCCTTCTCATTTCCTTCTTCTAGAAAATCCGGGTCAATAAACCATCTTCATACTCAAATTGCTGACGTTGGTGTCTCATAGAGAGATATTGTGCATAATAATCCACTTGAATCAGCTTCCAAAGCACTGGCTTAAGAAATATTGGTCTTGAAATACTTATATGATATTCAGCCGGTTTGAAAATATAGAACTTGCCGATCTCTGATTTCCAAAATCACCGGGTTATAAAAACTGATAATTCCTGGTCATGATTGTTTCCAATACCGGTTCATGATTGTTGCCAATGCCGGTTCATGATTATTGATGACGCCGGGTTATGATTGTTGCAGACACCGGGTCATAATGATTGGTGATACCGGGTCAATCTGGTTTGCTCAAAACTGAAAATTGGAAGATATTTTTCCCTTATATCCATATTACCTGTAGCCCCCAAGTGCCGGGTTGTCATGCTTGCAGCAACCTGGGACTTGTAATTGCTTTATGCTCATGAAAACTTCAAACAGTGTAGCCCCCAAGGGCCGGGTCATTATGCAAATAATGAGCAGGGACTTTGTAGATATAACCATGTAAATTTGAATAGCAATTGTAGCCCCCATGGGCCGGCTTAGTAAGATAATACTGAGCTGGGACTTAGTATATAATTGATAATAACATCATATAATATAGTCTCCACCATGGGGCTTGAACCCACGTCCACAAGGTTAAGAGCTTTGTACTCCACCAACTAAATAGTGGACCGTTCAATATAATGGATTAATGCTTGTGTACCTTTAATTTTTGACAGGAGCAATTGGTAGCCCCCAAGGGCCGGCTCATTTAAAATATGATGAGTTGGGTCTTCAATGAGGTGAACAAAAATGACTTTGCATTAGCCCGCAAGTGTCATGGTGCATGCTTGCAGCGACATGAGACTTGCATATTTGATGTAACCTCAATTTGAATAATGTAGCCCCCAAGTGCCGGGTCGTAAGCCTGCAGCGACTCAGGACTATTCCTTCCATTGTAGAATAAATCATATCCATTAATAAAATAATAGCCACTGCGCCAAAGTGACATTGAATACCTCATCTGTTGATAAGTAAATCCAGAGTTTAAATACCCGGCGGCTCTTGGACGATGGCGATTTAATACACCTCCATTGTAAGCTGGAATTTTTATAACCCGACGGCTTATAGCCTTTGAGAAAAATCCAGAATAGATCATCATTTTGAAGCATCAACCTTGGTAATGAGCTTGAACTTAATCATTTATATGCCATATTTCTGCAAATCCTGCAAAAAATTTAAACAACATATGCCCTAGCGACTTAACGTCAAAAGCCAAGGCGGGTAACCACCCAAATGTAGTCTTATCCTGCACACAAGTATATCACAAGATCCTTATGATCCTCTAAATGATACCGCCGGCTTATGTGACCCGGATAGTGGAGTTGATAACTCAATTCTGTAAGAGCCGGCACATATGATATTTGTGACAACTCAAATACTTGCGATTGTATAAAAAGGGATAAAAATTTTGAGGCTTCTAATTCGAATATGATCAGTAAACCGTTCCGAAGGGGTTAAGCTAAGATTCGAATACGATCATATAGCCCCCAGTGGCGTTGGCATTTGCCGATCAAAGTGGGTATCGACAGCTATGTTCTCTTTGCTTCGAATACGACCTATGTTTGAACAGGAAACACCCAAATGACCACTGTGATATTGAATTTGTACTGCCGGTTTACATGACCTGTGTAATAAGGGTGAAAACCCAATCCTTAGAAGCCAAAGCTTCCATATAAATGATGGTTGTCATAAGCTGGCGATTTATAGTCAAAAGTCAAGCCGGGTTAATCATAAAACACTTATATACATTTGAGATATAATCCCCAAAAGGTCTCAAGTTAAGTAATTGTGGCTGCAATAAACTTTACTCGAGATAGAATAAAACTTTTTGAGGCTTCTGATTCGGATACAATCTATAAACCGTTCCAAAGGGGTTAAGCTAAGATTCGAATACGATCATATAGCCTCCAGTGGCGTTGGCGATGCCGATCAAGTGGGTATCGACAACTATGTTCTCTTTGGTTCGAATACGACCTATGTTTGAACAGGAAGCCCCCAAGTGATCATAAGAGTTGTTTAATGACACTGGTTCGAATACGACCCACGTCAGACCCAAAGGGGTTAAGCTATGATTCAGATATGATCAAGAAGCCCCCTAGTGGGTTTGGCAGTATGCCGACCAAGAGGGTATCGACAGCTATGTTCTCTTTGGTTCGAATACAACCTATGTTTGAACAGGAAGCCCCCAAATGATCATATAAGATAAGCCGTAAGGCAGGATACCCAAGTTTGAACCGCGCATCATGGCAGCAAGTTCTTTTGGCAACCTTTAATTTTTCTGAGAACTCGAACTTGTGAGAGATTAATGCTTTGTGAACCGGAACTTTAAACCGGATTTGAAAGCTTTTTAAAAATTTGTGAGTAACAAATTTACCTTGAGCCGGATTTTGAACCGGATTTTGAGAGCTTTAAAAAATTTGTGAGGGACAAATTTACCTTGAGCCGGATTTTGAACCGGATTTGAGAGCTTCAAAAAATTTGTGAGGGAAAAATTGACCCTGGGCCGGCTTCTGAACCGGATTTAAGAGGTTCAGTGCTTTGTGGGAGAAAGATGTCTCTTGAACCGGATTTTAAACCAGAGTCCTTATTTTGAGCCGGAAATCTTCTGACGGCTTTTAAATTTTCATCGATCTAGCAGTAATCTCCGGGGCCCGGGTTATTTTTCCCTTCAATGATTTGGAGTTCTTGAATTCATTGAAACAGGCTAATTTTGCCGAGTCATATAATTGTAGCCCCCGAGTCTCAAGATGACTTAAAGAGTTGGCTTGAGATTCTTCATAATTAACCCTGATATAGACCGGTTTGAATCCTGCATGGGACAATCTTGCAAACCAAAGTAATTGCTCTTTTGAAGAAAATAATATGTAATATAAAATATATTGGATGGCTTTCACCTGATATGTTAGGCTAGTGATTATCCACAGAAGGTTGAGGTGATTGCGGCGGGTTATAAATGATCCCGTATGAACCGTGTCAGCAACTCGGCCAATGGTTCCTTCCAATTGGCTGTTTGAAGTTAACCAAACGATAGTGCCGGCGACTTGTGTACTTATCCATTGAGCCATCCAGTGCAGACGGCGGTTGATAATATATGATAATTTGCTTCTAATTTGTTGGAAGAGAAACCGGGCTTCCCAAGTAGTGACTTGCTCATACTCAATAAACAGCTCATCCAGAAAAATGTGGCCCGGTGTGTTGATGTAGACCAAGCCGCGAGAAACGGACGGTAAAGACGACCGCAACATCAAAGGCGGCTCAGACAGATGAATCAACCGTGGTGCTGTAAACCGGTGCGGACGGGTAAGTTGTCCTCCTTGTTGTAAGCCGGCGTGGTCGCGATAGACGGCCACGGCGTTGCAAGCCGGTGCGGTGGCGAGAGACGACCGCAACATTTTAAACCGGCGTAAGCCTCATGTCCATGGCATGACGTCACTTTTGTAGTAGACTTCGTCCTGACTGATTTTCCGGATGAACACGGATACTGGTATTGGATAATTTTGAACGTATTCCAATGCGGTCTTTGGTTTTGGACAGAAGAATTGATCTGATGTGTACTGTTGAAGATGAGTACTAGTAGTACTAGCTCTCTTGTCTTTGAGCGCCCAGCATGATTGAGGTTCCACGTGCTTTGTCTCTTTCTTTCTTTTTTCTTCGGGTGCACTTTGTGTAACACTAGGCATGTTGTTCAACATACACCACATGGACGTAAACCAGAAAACGAGGCTGTCAACCTTTAGGCAAGTCGCTACAGAGAAGCGGAGACGCGAGACGAACCGCAACCAGAGGGGCGTTGGGCGGAGCAGCGACTCAGCAGCGTGCCGACTCGCAGCCAGGGCGGCTTAGGAGACGGCAAGAACGGACACAGGCGCAGCAAAGCGGAGCCACATAGCGGATGGTGGAAGCAGTTAGCCGCGGCTACTTGGCGATGGATGACGTGGATGCAGACAAAAAATCCCTGCATGCCACTTCTCTTTTCTCTGAAACAACCTGCAGCTCATCTTCTGCCCCATCTCTCAGGCGGGAGGGCCGACCCAAGGCAGTAACGATGAGTGGCAGAGGTCAGCTTGCAGCGGAGCTGTAAACAGGAGGGAGAGGTGTGGGCCGCTGTCTTTGAAGGCGACACTGGTGAGGTGAATGCGGCGTGACGAGGTTTCGGCGGGGCGGAATCCGGCTCGCAGGCAGAGTCGTGGGCCGCGGCTTGAAACCAAAGTAAAGCTGGCTTGACGCCACCGCGGCTGCGATCCGGTGGCTTGAATCTTGTCGGAGCTTTTAGTAAAGGCGGAGACGTGTAGCAGAGACGGCGACTCACGGAGCAGGCAACATAAAAACGGGGCAAGACCGCGGGAAGAAACGACGAGGTGGCTTGCGGCGAGCTTTGGCGACTCAGGACCGGGATGCTCAGGGCGCGGGGCGGCTCAATAGAGTGGCAGCTCGGACTTTGGAGGCATCGGGAGTGATCCGGCAGGGCAGAGGCAGCTGTGAGGTCGCATGGCGATTCAGGCGCTGGTGAGACATGGAGGCATTGAGGGGGCGTCTCCGGCTCACAGGCAAGATGCCGGCGGGCCGCAGTAGAGGCCGGAGCCGGCAGAGGTGACTTGGAGAGGCGGCGATCCAATCTGGTCGTGACAGTGACTCGGGTAGTGGCGAGAGGCGTAGCCGGCGGTTCACCATGGTGATGACGACGGCGCGGTGGCTGTTGACCCGGCGGCGGCTCAAGGCTTCGGCGGAGGTGGCTGCGAAACAAGTCGCCCCGGTGCATCCATCGCCACTGCGGCGGCGGCAGGGCCGGTCACAGCTGCATCCTCCTCCGGGTCATAGTAGTTTTGGACGAATCTATCTCCGCGCTTTGCTTTCCTTTTCTTGATTTTTTTCCTTTGATGATTGAACGGTGACGGCAACCCCGATCGTACAGGTTTTGGCGAGCAACCGATGAAAACTTGACACGCTGATGGCGATGGTGACCTGTGACTTCTTTTCTTGGCGACTTACGGCATACATCAAATCGCAACCTTAATTTTCCTTAAATCTTTCAAACTATGCATCTGGACCGATGAACTTGAAACTGATGCAGATCTTTTCCAACCGGTTCTTCTTCACCCAGAAATTGCGAACTTGTCGATCCCTGTGGGAGAGATCCCTCCAAGAACTCAACAGCACCATGCGCGAGCCCCACGGTGGGCGCCAACCGTCGTGGAATTGTCACGTCAGATGTCCTTAGTGTCAGGACTTAGTCACGAGGCCAACGCATCTATGTGGTAGCTTGAGAGGGGTTGATCGGGACGAGAGTCGCAACACGCAAGACAAGGATTTAGATAGCTTCGGGCCCCGAGAAACATCATCCGGTAACAACCCTACATGTTGTTTGTGGCTAGGTCTCATTATGATCATGAGAGAGTCGTCGGTAAGCCGGCTCTTTGTGTCTAGCCCTAGAGATTCTTCTTGTTGCTTGTCCCTCTTTGGGGAGCCCTGCCCCTCCTTATATAAGTTAGAGGGGCAGGTTACATGTGGAGTCCAAATAGGATTAGGACTAGCCTATCTTGTACTACAAGCCGGATACAAGTCCGGGTCTTGATTCCTTGTAAGGGAGATATTCCTCACGCCTTTCCTCTTAAGGCGGCCTACCATAACGTAAGCCGGCCTTCTGGGCCTTGAGCCTCCTGGGCCCCCGGGTCTTGTCGGTCCTCTGATCCGCTTGCCAGGTCACTCATAAGTCACCAGGATCGGGCGGGTCGTTAGTGAGTCACCAAGTCTGGCCGGGTTATACTTCCGGACGGGTTACACCGTGGGGTATATCCCCGACACCTATGCTAGTAACCTCACAAGGAGCAGAGTATATGGCCAGTCGAGGATGTTTTCAAGTGCCGTTGAGTATAGGCAAGCATGTTTTCCCCCTCAGACTTAATCATTGGAATCTCAAGGTTTGGATGTGATTCTGGGTATGGATTGGCTATCGATGTACGGAGGAAACATCGATTGTGCCAGTAAGTCGATTTTGCTTACTACCCCAGAAGGGAGAAGGATAAGGTATGTATCAAGACATGAGCCGAAGAGGATGCACGTAAATTCCTTATCAGCAGTTGTGCAGGAGGAAGTATCAGTAGTGAAGGATTTTCCTGATGTATTTCTAGAAGAGTTGACAGGCATGCCACCAGATAGAGACATCGAGTTGTTAATTGAGCTTTTGCCAGGCACAGGGCCGATATC